>JAQPPZ010001937.1:0-1200000 GCA_028583015.1 Wollemia nobilis | reverse complement strand
AGAACCTGATTACCCGTTTTGGGGTCCCTGAGTCAATAGTGACGGACAATGGTCATGTTGCCACATTTTGCACAGGGGTGCCATGTTTTTAGTTTCTGCAAGTGAGCTGCTCTTTTCCTTCTCCTTCTCCTCATTTTCCCTGTCTTCTTCTCTCCCTTTCTTCCTCTTCCTCGCAGCTTCATTCCCCCTTCTTCTTTCCCCCTTTCTTCCCCCAGTAAGTTTCCAGCACAGGTGCTCTGAAAATTCTAAGTGTTGGGGCGACACCCGACTTCGCAGCGAAGTCGGAGTGCGCCCCTCAGTTGGAGCGCAGTAGGGAACCCGAAGTGCGCAGGCAGGAAGGATCAACGCAAAATCTGACTAAGTGTCAGGGGCGACACCCGACTTCGCAGCGAAGTCGGAGTGCGCCCTTCTTCCTGGGCGCACTAGGGGAATGGCCTGGCAGAAAAACGGCTAAGTGCTAGGGCGACACCCGACTTCGCAGCGAAGTCGGAGTGCGCCCCTTTTCCGATGCGCGATCCGAACAGCGGATGAAAACAGCCAAGCACCGGTGCGCAACCCGACTTCGCAGCAAAGTCGGAGTGCGCCCTTTGACCGGTGCGCAGTTGGGTAAAGTCAACTCGGAAATTTGCTAAGGCAAGAAGGCCTTCCAACTGCGCTGATTTCCTCCTGCGCAACCCGATAGCGCCCGAATTCTTGGCGAAGTTGGATAAGCTGCCTTTCAAGGCAGACACGTGTCACACCTCGGCATCCGACAAGTATCCACCTTCGGGATTCGAGCCAAGACTTGACCGCGCAAGGACAAAGTATGGGCTACACTACCGGCGCCAACTGTCACCATTTAAGCCGATGTGAAGTGCCATCTGCCGCACCTACCCGCATTCCTGCTGACCGAAGACTTGACCCAACGCGCTGCCACGTAGTTGTACCGCCTTCAGGGACACCATGCTGCAAGGACAGTCCCTGCCCGACAGAAGTCAGCATCAGCAGCTCCTCAGCCGCTCGTGTCAGCTACTGTCTTGTCTGGGACTCCGTGCCCATGAATGTAATCGGGGGGATTGGGCTATAAATACCCACCACATTTCCATTGTAAGGTGGTGGAAGGGGAATATATTGCTAGGGGACAATTGTAGTTGTGCGTTTGCCTCAAATATAAACATACACTTGGCTCTGCTTACTATCTTTTATCTTGTATGCTGCCTCTCCTTGTCATTTCTGCCTCATGTTTCTTGTGTCATTGCTTGCGGTTGTACTGAACTCTGGACTCCGGCATTTGGTGGCCAAGTATTCCTGGAATGCATAGATAGAGGATACATAGGATCGCTGATAGCTGTAGTTTCAATGTATGTTTGTAGATGAATGTTGTTAGTAGTGGTGATTGATTCGTCGCCGTCTTGCTTATTCCCCCCACCCAACTCCAATCACATTTGTAATCCCTTTCTGCACTTTTATCTCTTTATGTACCTCTTTTATCTCTTTCCCTGCACTCTTATATTAACAAAACCCCATAGGAAGTCGGCCTTCTCTGAAGATTGGATGTACCAAGAAGAAGCTGAGGCTGAGATTGAGGAAGCCGAGGCTGAAATTGAAGAAGTTGAGGCCGAAGAAGAATCTACATCTTCGGACAGTTCCGATACCGAATACACTACCGGGTCAGAAGCAGACATGGCTGCCCAGCAGGACGATGATGACCTCTTCCCGACGGTGGATTCTACGGGGCCCTTGGCCCTAGTCGGACAGCAAGCTGTGCCCCCTGCTGCCTTAAAGTCTATCCCTACGTATGACGGCTACGGCAAGACGGCGTATGAACACATCCAGGACATTCTTGCCCTGGCTGCGCTACACTCCATCACCGACGAAAGTGTGAAGACCCGTCTGCTGGCCCTTTCCCTAAGGGGAAAGCTTCTCTACTGGTGGAGATCACTGCCAGAGGGATCCATCACAGGGTGGCGACAGTTAGCCGGCAGGCTCGTGAAAGGATGCAACGAGTCTGCTGATCCCTCTTCTTTACTGCATCAGTTCCAAAGTATTCAGAGACACCCCCAAGAGGAGGTGTCAGATTTCAACATTAGGTTTGCGAGGTCTTGGAAACGAGTACCTCGCGAACTCCGACCGTCAGCAGGTCAGGCCGCCTACTACTACCTGAGATCTTTCAACTCAGACATTTGCCTGCTGCTGAAGGTTGCCAGAATCAACACGTTCCCTGCTCTGTACGAGGCTGCCCAACAAGCCGAAATGGATATCATTTCTATTGGCAGGCTTCCGCACAGAGAACAACCGCCCATCTACCCTGATTTTCCCCGATCGCAGTATCCATCAGCTTCTGGTTCGGAGCCGTCCACTTCAGGACAGCAACCCCAGCAGCAATGGAATCCGGCGCCGGTCGTGAATTCTTACGGCCCGCCGCAAATTCATTATCCGCCTCCCCGACCTCCGCGTTTTCCAGCACTTCCTGCTCCCCCGCAGCATGCACAATATTCAACTCCTCCTCCATTGGCCGCATTACCTCCCCCAGCTCAGTTGCCGCCGCCTCCGAACCATGATATCCAGAATCAAATTCTTCAGGAGGTACGGGCTCTGGCCTCTGGCTATCACACCATGTCCAACGACATGACTGTCCTGAAAAAGAAGCAGGCCCAGATGGACCTAGCTCCAAGGAGGCCATATCCGCCCCGGCATTGACAAAGGATCGGCCCCCCGAGCAACAATTGCAACGGCGGCCCCCTCCGAGGAATGCTGCCATTGAGGACGAACCTGGTACTTCTGACCAGGTCAACTGGTGCACCACGTGCAATGACCCGCATGCCGAGGAAGATTGTACTCTGCATCAACACTACCTCCAGACCTTGGCCGGCAGCGCCATAGAGGACGAAGAACTCTACATGATCCTGGGCGACGAAAGCAATTTCGCCGTTTCAGACGAAGTTCCGATGCCGCCTCCTGCCAAGGAGAACAAGAAGTCTGCCGAAGCTGCAGCAAAACCCTTAAAGGTGTACGCCAGAAGAGACAAGGCGCAACCTGAGGAGATACCGCCCTACAAGAGGCTGTGGCCATACACAGCCAAAGAGAAGACTCCCATAGTCAAGCCTCCCATAGCCAAAGCTCTTTCGGCTAAAGCTCCCATGGCTCAACCTCCAACTGAAACAAAAGAACAAGCTCAGGAGAAGCTGAGATATCCGTCTCCGACCAAGAGACAGAGAGTTGAGGCCACTCAACAGTACCGGACGAAGTATGAGCCGGCAAAAGAAGCGGAAGGAGCTAGCACCTCAGGCTACAGCATAGTAGACGAGCTGAAGAGAACTCCCGCAAGAATCAGCATGTATGATGCTCTTCAGCTCCCAGGCCAGGTTGATCTGCTGCAAGAATCTCTGAAAATCATGAAGAACGGCAAGCAGATACAACCCGCTGTCCTGGTGCAACCCCTGACAGTCTCAGCCACTGGGAAGAACAGACCACCTCCCTTCTATCTGTCATTACGGATGCAAGGGTACATAGTACACAACTGTATGGTGGACTCTGGTGCTTCCACGACCGTAATGCCGAGAGCCGTCTGCGACGAGATCGGGATGGAGTACACAAGGAGCAGCCAAGGCGTGCTGCAACTAGACGGCACCCCTGTCAAGACAGTCGGTGTCATAAAGGACATCCCCATTCGGCTGCACAAAGCTCTCGACATCGTGGTCATCCAAGAGGTTGTGGTCGTCGACTTGGAACCCTACTTCGGCATGTGTCTCTCCAGGGAGTTCACTGCGAAGTTGGGAGGGTATCTGTCTCTGGACTACTCTCACATGGAAGTGCCCTTCAAGGGAAGGAGACTGAAAATCTTCAATGAGAAGCCTTCCACTTTCTTAGTAGAGAAGATACCCGGAGAAGAGCCTGAGGACTGCATGGTTCAGCTGACGGAGGAAGAACTGGTGACAGTGAACATGTCGGAGCAAGCTCTCGAGCAGTTGCAAGTAGAAGATGAATTCTCCTTGCGGGACTTCAACGCCGTGATTGAAACAGAGCAAGGCTGCTACACCATTGTTCAGCCTGAGAGGCTTGACAAGTCAGCCAGGAGAGAAGTAGGACCTGCACCTGAGAAGCTATGGAAGCTTTTCTTTGATGGCGCGCGATGCAAAAATGGCGCCGGTGCTGGAGTACTTTTGGTTTCCCCAACCGGGATCCAGAAGGATTACACCTACAGGCTGGCTTGGAGCTGTACCAACAACGCGGCGGAGTATGAAGCCCTGTGCTTGGGTTTGCGAAAGGCGGAGAGGTTGGGAATCAAACATCTGCAGATCTACGGCGACTCAGAGCTAGTGTGCCACCAGATTACGAATAAGTGCGCCTCCAAAAAGCACTATCTCAAGGCGTACCGAAATCGGGTCTGGGATCTGATGGAGTCTTTTGACTCGTTGAATGTCAAGGCTATTTCACGAGAGAAAAACAAGCATGCTGACATTCTGGCGTCTGTTGGAGCCAGGTACGTTCCGGCTGATGACACTGTCCAGAAGCCGAAGCCGGTTCGTACCATTTACAGGCCTTCTGTGCCTGATAAGGACACCCACTGGCAGGTGTTCAACTGTGACGAGGAGATCGTCACATTTTTGATAAATGAAGCCTATTCAATCGAAGGTAGAGACCCTGATGACGAGCAATATGAGGGGTTGATACAATTAAAAAATAATCATGTCCCAAAAGGACTGATTACCCTTGAGAGTCTATTTGATCAGAATGACAGAGCCATATCTCACCGGATCAAAGTAGACCCGAAGCAGTATGCCGACCTGGAGCTAGAACCTGGAAAATCAATCAAGGTCGGGACAGACTGCACCACAGAGGAACTCGAGCAGATCAGAGCATTGTGTCGAGAGTTCCCTGACATCGTAGCCTGGAGCTACCAAGACTTGAAGGGGTATGACAGAGATGTAATCCAGCATACCATTGAGCTAGAAGATGGCGCCAAGCCATTCCGACAGAAGCAGAGGGCCGTCAATCCAAAAATCGAGGCCATGATGAAAGCCGAGCTCTTGAAGATGCTAGAGGCCAAAATCATCTACCCCATCAAGCATTCTTCCTGGGTTGCGAACTTGGTTCCTGTGAGGAAGAAGAACGGAGACATTCGTCTCTGCGTGGACTTTAGAAATCTGAATCAGGCCTCCCTCAAGGACCATTACCCGCTTCCCCAGATCGATCAGATCCTCCATATAGTTGCTGGAGCCCAGAGATTTTCCCTCTTAGACGGCTTTTCCGGCTACAACCAGATATGGGTCAGGGATGAGGACCAGCACAAGACGGCGTTCACCACCAAATGGGGAACGTTCGCCTATCAGCGCATGCCTTTCGGCTTATCCAACGCTGGCGCCACATTCCAAAGAGCCATGGACCTGGCCTTCCGAGAACTGCTCAACAAAGTGATCGTCATCTACTTGGATGACATGACCGTTTTCTCTCACCAGCGAGAAGACCATGTTCCTCACCTGCGGCAAATATTCGAAAGGTGTCGTGAATTCGGCATCTCCATAAACCCGAAGAAATCTGTCTTCGCGGTGAAAGAAGGAAAGCTGTTGGGGCATGTCATCTCCGAAAAAGGCCTGGCTATAGATCCTGACAGAGCAGAGGCTCTCCTCCGCTTGCCCGCCCCAATCGACAAGAAAGGGCTGCAGTCCTTCTTCGGCCAAATCAACTTCGTGCGGAAGTTCATACCGGACTTCGCACAGGTAATCAAGCCCATGGCCGAGTTGCTGAAAAAGAATGCAGAATTTCTGTGGACTGAAGAAAGGGAGCAAGCCTTCGAGGAGATCAAAGCTCGCATTGCACAAGCACCGGTGTTGATAAACCCGGACTACTCCAAGGATTTCATCCTGTACGCGGTAGGAGAACCAGAGAGTTACGCTGCAGTCCTGACCCAAAAGGGAGAAGATGGCGAGGAGCGCCCCATCGCGTTCCTGAGCCAAGTAATCCAGCCGCATGAAGAAAAGTACAACTTTATAGAGCGGCAGGTTCACGCTGTCATGAAATCTCTCCGAAAGTTCAGGCACTTTGTCTCCCAGAGCAAGATCACTGTCTTTGTGATCCACCCGGACGTTCGAAGCTTCATCATACAAGGAGAGCCGGGTCACAAGAGAGCGGGATGGATTGCCAAAATCCAGGAGTTTGACATCGAAGTGCGGCCAACCAAGCTAATCAGAGGCCGAGCCTTGTGCCAGGAGCTAGCCCGAAGCGCGGCAGCCGAGATATCCGCCTGCGAGTGGGAGGATCCAGCAACACGCATCAACCTTGCCAACTCCTTACCCGAGGAGTGTGACTGGACAGATGACCTGGTGAGATATTTCTGCACCGGAAGATGTCCAGACCACCTGAATGCCTCACAAAGAAGGAGGTTTCGGCTAGGTGCACTGAAGTACACTCTTCGCCCCGAGGGGCTTTACTTTAAGAACATTGACGGCATCCTGTTGCGGTGCGTCAGAAAAACAGACCAGTCCAGGGTCCTGGAAGAATTTCACTCCGGGATGCCTGGGGGTCACCATTCCGCAAGGCCTACGGCCTTGAAAATAATCAGAGCTGGGTACTACTGGCCCACTCTGTTTACAGACGCGCATGCGGTCTGTACCAAGTGTGATCAATGCCAGAGATTTGCTGGCAGAAACAGAAAAGCACCCCTGCCTCTTCAACCGATCCAAGCCGAGACTCCGTTTCAGCAATGGGGTCTGGATTTCATCGGGGTGATCTCGCCGAACTCTGCAGCGGGCCACAAGTTTATCTTAACCGCCACCGATTACTTCACACGGTGGGCAGAGGCGATCCCCACAAAAAACGCCGACCAAGAGACGGTCATCAGATTCCTTGAGAGCCTGATTACCCGTTTCGGGGTCCCCGAGTCAATAGTGACGGACAATGGTCCGGGGTTCGCAGGCGCTGTACTCACGGAGTACACCAGCAAATTTGGCATCTATCACAAAATGTCTTCCAACTACTACCCGCAGGGGAACGGTCTCGCCGAGTCCACCAACAAGAATCTACTGAAGATCATCCGAAGGACAGTAGAGAATAACAAGAGGACTTGGCACCTGCTCCTGAATCGGGCGCTATGGGCGGACAGAATTTCATTCAAAAAGTCCATCAAAACGTCCCCTTATGCGCTCGTATACGGCAAAGAAGCTGTCTTGCCGACTCACATTGAAATACCCGCTCTCTGGATGCTTGATGAGGAAAGAAGCAGCGGGGATCCAGTAGAGGGCAGACTTTGCCAATTGCTGCAGTTGGAAGAAGACAGAGAGAAAGCGTACCAAGCCTTCACCAAACACGCTGAAGCAACCCAAGGCTGGTTCGCGAAAGGCACCACTGCCCGAGTTTTCAAAATTGGGGACCTGGTGCTGAAATGGGACTCGTTGAAGGCGAAACCCGGCAACCATGGAAAGTTTGATGCCCTCTGGGAGGGCCCCTATCAGATTGCCCGGGTGAATCAGTTCAACGCATATGTGCTCCGGGACATGGAGGGACATCCTCTCCCCATTCCCGTCAATGGGTTCCACCTGAAATTGTACCACCACTGAAGGCGCCCGAAAGGGGTCCTTCTTTGTACAGATTTCCCTTTTGTATTTTTTTAGTTTTCAGCGTGTAAATATTTCAGTTGTTTTCAGTTTTTCAAGTAGCCCAAGTAGTCTGAGGCCGAAGCCCGACTTCGCAGCGAAGTCGGGCAGCGCTCATCGAATGGTGCGAAGCAGGGAAAAGGCGACTGACAAGAGCTAAAATGACTAAGTGTGGCTGCCCAACCCGACTTCGCAGCGAAGTCGGGCTGCGCCCCTTCCAATGGGCGCAGTTGGGTAGCAGGCTACAAGGAAACACGAAGTGTCGAGCTGCGCCCCTTTTTCGGGCGAAGTTCGCACTGCGCCCCGTTTTCGGGCGAAGTTCGAATGGCTCACCACAAACATGCAAAAGTGTGGATTCCGGGCGAAGTTCGAAGTGCGCCCACTTTCGGAGCGAAGTTCGACTTGCGCCCACTTTTCGGGCGAAGTTCGAAGTGCGCCCACTTTTGGGGCGAAGTTCGACATATGCTGGGTTGTGGACTAAAGTATCTTTGAAAAGTGTGCCCGATGGTGGCGGTGACGTCAGCAACGGCACAACAATCGAGGAGGCTTTAAATGATTGCGCAATTACCAAAAAGGATGCATTTAAAGGGTAAGGTGCGTTTTGGGCCAACGACTAATAAAAGCACGCCTTTCCAAAAAAGGCCCATGCGCAGCCGCCAAAATCATGACGTCTCCACCAACCCAGAGTTAACCGCCCTAACTCCCTCCCTCGCGCCATTAATGTGCAGTTGCTGTCTACAAAAGGACTCTGGCACGGCCAAAAAATTCATAATGTTCGAGCTAACTCCCGGACTGCAAGGAATAAGCCTGACAAGCTCAGAGGCCGTTGATCTTGTTGATTGTTTCGACGAGGATGGACAAGGGGAAAGCGCCCGTACAGGCGCAATCAAGTGAAGAACCGCGCGAAGCTGAGTCTCCAGAGTCGAGCGCTCATGAGAGCGCAGCGCCGCAGAAGGACAAGAAAGGAAAATCCAGAACGAAGAGGCGCGTAGTTGGCCAGACTCCGCCGCCACCCATCAATCGTTTGTCTGGATACAAGGACGGTTCGTTTTCTATCAGTCTCACGAAACTGCGTCTGACTATCGCAAAGTGGGTGGATAAGGTTTCGCCTTCCCACCACCTCGGAGCTGCTTTCAAATCTAACCTTTACTGGTTCCTATGCCCTCCGACACACCGGTGCCCGGAGCTGGTTGAAGTGATTGCTGAATATTACAAACCAGCTGCGCGGCAGGTCTGCGATAATAAAGGAAGGGTGCTGTTCACTCTATTCCGAGAGAGCATCCAGCCAGCATTCGCCCCAGGGCTTCAGTACAGCCCAGACGCAATTATCAGGAGGGTGAACATAGAAGAGCAGACCGGCAGATTTTCACAGACAAAGCGAATGAGAGAGTTCCTAAACTCCGAGCTGAAGACTCCGCTGGCGGTTGGACAGTGGCCAACTGGCCCCATACCGCTGGACCGATTCGAGAACAGACATATCTATATCATCTTGGCGTGGGTTCTCGGCTGCGACTCAGACAGGGTGGTGCGACCTTTTCAGTTGGCGATGGCCGAGTGCATCCTGCACGGGGAGTTTTACGACTCCACGGCGCAGAAAGGCGGGAAGCGCCCAATCTTCTACGACTGGGCGGACTGGTTGGCCTACGCAATTCATGCGAGCCTGGTCAGACTACAGCAGAAGCAGTCGACGGACTTCCGGTTTTGCTCTTTTCTCACATGGCTATGCCTGTACCACATGCATTACCGGATGAACGTCCCCAATCTGAAAAAGCTGAGCGAACAAGGAGAGCCGCTCCCCGTGTACGAGTGGACCGAGGCCCTATACCGGAAGGGCTCATTTTATGAGTTCAATGTCCAATTTTTGGGCCAGGCAATGGGATTGTTCAACCGGGGCGCGACTCGTCCACCAGCAGCTATGACCAAGTATCTGTGGAACAATGAGTTCGGGGATACCTTCAGGCTAACTCAGGGCGTTGTTGTCCGAATCTACGGATTCAAGGGAAAACCTTGTTTGCTGCCCTACTTCTGCACTGACCATCAGTTTGGGATGGAGGTGGCGCGGCAAATGGATTACGTCGAAGAAGAATTTGGCCAGGGAAAGAAGAAGGGTCACATTTTTAAATATCCTATGACCTGGGCCAATATTCAGGTCTTCGAGATCGGACAACACGTTTATCTTGAACGGGAGCTGATGGAGATGGGCCTGATAATGCTGCCACAACGCTGGAAGTATGACCCAATCGGGGTCCGGGGAAAGTTCACGCACATCTGTCCTAGAGCTGAAATCATGCAAGAAAGAAGGAACAGGACAGGTGCGGACCTCCATTGGCGCATCCATTTGATGCAATCATGGCCACCATGGCATGAGTTTTACTGTGAGGAGGTCACTTACGATCCTGATCGAAACCCGGATCATCGAATGGAGTCAGCTGGATTCAAGAAGTTCCTCGCTAAGGTGGCGCCGCTCGACTGGCATAAGGACAAAATCCTCGAATGCTGGAAGATGAGGTGTCGCACGCAACACGACAAATCAAGCCGGAGGAACCTTGCCGTTGATGATGAATTTTCGGCACTTTATGATCAACATGTCGACACGTGGCAGCCCTTTGAATTTCGCAATTGCGTCCCCCGAGGCGCAAATATAAGGTATAAAAGAGGGACTGCCTCTCAGTCATTATCAACCCCAGCGACTTCCAGCGCAACTCCATCCAGCAGCCAAGTGGGCCCGATGCAGCCTGTAGATCCTGTGGCAGCGCCCGAAGCGGCGCAAAGGTCAGAGCAGTCAACCCCCGAGCTGGCTCCTCCGGCAGAAGCAGCGTCAGCACCGCCCACAAGCGGACCAAGTGCGGCAGGTATTCTCCCAGCGCGACCCAGGTACAAGTTTACCGTGGGGACACCAGCGCCTGCCGCCCCTTTGCTGTCTCTTTCTTCTGGTCCAAACACGGCGCCAGTAGAGAAGAAGAAGAAGAAGGTCGAGAGGACCAAGCGACCCAAGGAGCCAGTGCAGCAGTCAGCCGCAAGCAGCAGCGCTGGAGGTTGTCTCTTTAGACAGCCCCGAACCAGAAGCAGACGTCCCGGTTGCGACCATCTCTTCAGCGTCGGCTCAGGCGGAGCCCGTAGGTACGTCCTCCGTTCCCCTTACCCAAGTCCGCGTCAGCCCTGCAGAGCCCCCATCTTCCACTTCAACAGGGCAAGCCGTAGCCGTGTCATCCGCTTCACAAGCTACTCCACCGTCCATCGGCCTCCACTCATTTGATCAGTTTGCTCAGGATCCCAACGCTTTTCAATCCCTGAGTCAAACCCTAGAGCCTTCACCCGCAGCCAGTGCTGAAGCTGCTCCCTCATCTCCGCGTCTTTTGCCCCATCCGTCCGAAACCCTACCGGTGCTCTCCACTCAAACTCCTGTCACCCCTAGGACCCGGTCGCCCTCAAGGGCTACTACCCCCTCTGGCATCCCTCCTACTTCACTGTTCGCGGGAAAAATGCCGCAGCAAGCCCAGGCGTTGGAAGACCTCAATTTCTTGGACATCACCGAGGACCAGCCTCTGGCAGTAAGAGCCGTAGGGGGATCAGCCTCCTTTCTCCAGGGCGTTAAGCGCAGAAGGGCCGAAGAGATAGCTGCCCCGGTCAAGCGCACAAAGTTTGACCTAGATCGGAGAGTGCTTACGACAGAAAAGCTGATTCCTAAGGTGAAGAAGCCTCTCCGTGACATGACCGAGGCTGACTATGAGCTTCAGACAAAGGAGAAGAACTTTGACGATATCAACGAGGAATACGAGATCCGCGGTATTCGTCGTAGAACATACAACCTCCTTGTCAAGCATCTCGAGACCCAGGAGGCGCTTTTCCAGTTGCAGAATACCACAAGGCAGCTCGAAGAAGACTTGGCTAGGGCCACTGCGTAGTTGGGGTCAGCACAGCAAGAAGTAGAAGATCTTAAAGTACAGCTGGCCGCCGCTCAGCAGACAGCCGAGCAAGAGAGAAAAGCAGCGCTAGAGCAGGTTTCACAGCTCCAAGATCAGCTGAAACAGGCGCAGTCGCAGCTTGCAAAGACAGCATCACAAGCGACGGCCTTTTCCAAGAGCAAAGCAAAGGAGATGCGCGCTAGTCTGCTACAAGGTTGCAAGCCCAACCTTGTCAAGTCCTTGACAGTTCTGGATTTCGTATCCAGAATTGAAGAAGTGTCCGCCCGGGAAAACCTGTGGTAGAGGAAGCCGAACACCAGGCGAGGCAATGGCTAGACCTGGCTGTGAAACTCGAGGAGTTAGAGCGCGAAGGCTTCCAAGTCGCCCCCATGTCGCAACTTGCATCAGAGTGGGCAGATGCAAGGGTAACCTTGCACACTTATTTTGCCAGGACAGAAAAAATCAGAACGGCCAGGAAGGCGCTAGACGCCTTAGAACATGAAAGACACATCCTCCTGGCACCTTTTCACATTCTGTCCGAGCACGGGTGTCCGAGCTACATCAGAGATGGTGAGTTCCTCACCCTTGAGCAGGTAAAGAAGAACTGGCTGTCCTTCGAGGCAGATACAGCTGAAATTGACAGCTGGACAGAGCCAGTTCAAGAAGCGCAGGTCGCTCAAATGGTGGCTAAGTACTGCAAGATCAACTCTTCTCTTGAGGAGTTGGGAAAAAGATATAACACCATTGACCTGCACGCGGTCGCTGCATTCCACGCAGTACTCAGAGAGATCAGCGACCCCACTCCCTTCCAAGCCGCAGCTTGGGATCAAGCTAAGGCTGCACTCGAACGCATAAGCAAGCGAGAGGCCGAAAGTGGAGAGCCTTCAGATTCAGAAGGCGAGACCGAGGAGGCAACTGGTGAAAGCGAACCTGAAGAAGAACAGTTGCCCCAAGGAAAGCGACCAGAGCAGCAGAAAGCAAGGGAAGGAAGTTCCTCTGCACCCAAAGGATAAAGGCATGGTTCTTTGCGTCGAGGCGAGCTCGACACCCCGCGAGCCGCCAGGAATGTTGCCACATTTTGCACAGGGGTGCCATGTTTTTAGTTTCTGCAAGTGAGCTGCTCTTTTCCTTCTCCTTCTCCTCATTTTCCCTGTCTTCTTCTCTCCCTTTCTTCCTCTTCCTCGCAGCTTCATTCCCTCTTCTTCTTTCCCCCTTTCTTCCCCCCAGTAAGTTTCCAGCACAGGTGCTCTGAAAATTCTAAGTGTTGGGGCGACACCCGACTTCGCAGCGAAGTCGGAGTGCGCCCCTCAGTTGGAGCGCAGTAGGGAACCCGAAGTGCGCAAGCAGGCAGGATCAACGCAAAATCTGACTAAGTGTCAGGGGCGACACCCGACTTCGCAGCGAAGTCGGGTGCGCCCTTCTTCCTGGGCGCACTAGGGGAATGGTTCATCAGAAAAACGGCTAAGTGTTGGGGCGACACCCGACTTCGCAGCGAAGTCGGAGTGCGCCCCTTTTCCAGTGCGCAGTCCGAACAGCGGATGAAAACAGCCAAGCACCGGTGCGCAACCCGACTTCGCAGCGAAGTCGGAGTGCGCCCTTTGACCGGTGCGCAGTTGGGTAAAGTCAACTCAAAAATTTGCTAAGGCAAGAAGGCCTTCCAACTGCGCTGTTTTCCTCCTGCGCAACCCGATAGCGCCCGAATTCCTGGCGAAGTTGGATAAGCTGCCTTTCAAGGCAGACACGTGTCACACCTCAGCATCCGACAAGTATCCACCTTCGGGATTCGAGCCAAGACTTGACCGCGCAAGGACAAAGTATGGGCTACACTACCGGCGCCAACTGTCACCATTTAAGCCGATGTGAAGTGCCATCTGCCGCACCTACCCGCATTCCTGCTGACCGAAGACTTGACCCAACGCGCTGCCACGTAGCTGTACCGCCTTCAGGGACACCATGCTGCAAGTACAGTCCTGCCCGACAGAAGTCAGCATCAGCAGCTCCTCAGCCGCTCGTGTCAGCTACTGTCTTGTCTGGGACTCCGTGCCCATGAATGTAATCGGGGGGGATTGGGCTATAAATACCCACCACATTTTCATTGTAAGTGGTGGAAGGGGAATATATTGCTAGGGGACAATTGTAGCTGTGCGTTTGCCTCAAATATAAACATACACTTGGCTCTGCTTACTGTCTTTTATCTTGTATGCTGCCTCTCCTTGTCATTTCTGCCTCATGTTTCTTGTGTCATTGCTTGCTGTTGTACTGAACTCTGGACTCCGGCATTTGGTGGCCAAGTATTCCTGGAATGCATAGATAGAGGATACATAGGATCGCTGATAGCTGTAGTTTCAATGTATGTTTGTAGATGAATGCTGTTAGTAGTGGTGATTGATTCGTCGCCGTGCTGCTTATTCCCCCCACCCAACTCCAATCACATTTGTAATCCCTTTCTGCACTTTTATCTCTTTCTGTACCTCTTTTATCTCTTTCCCTGCACTCTTATCTTAACAAAACCCCACAGGAAGCCGGCCTTCTCCGGAGATTGGCACGGAAGGCATCCCTTCCTTCCGGCCTTTCAATCTGGTGGGCGAATCTGGGCACATTAACAACAAGTCCTTTCCTCATGGCAGATTCGTAACCAACAGGTCCGGGGTTTGCAGGCGTAGTACTCATGGAGTACACCAGCAAATTCGACATCTATCACAAGATGTCTTCCAACTACTACCCGCAAGGGAACGGTCTCGTCGAGTCCACCAACAAGAACCTACTAAATATCATCCGAAGGATAGTAGAGAAAAACAAGAGGACTTGGCACCTACTTCTAAATCGGGCGTTATGGGCGGACATAATTTCATTCAAGAAGTCCATCAAAACGTCCCCTTATGTGCTCGTGTACGGCAAAGAAGCTATCTTGCCAACACACATTGAAATATCCACTCTCTGGATGCTTGATGAGGAAAGAGGCAGCGGGGATCCAGTAGAAGACAGACTTTGCCAACTGCTGCAGTTGGAAGAAGACAAAGAGAAAGCGTACCAAGCCTTCACCAAGCACGCTGAAGCAACTCAAGGCTAGTTCGCAAAAGGCACCACTGCCCGAGTTTTCAAAATTGGGGACCTGGTGCTGAAATGGGACTCGTTGAAGGCGAAACCCGGCAACCATGGAAAGTTTGACGCCCTCTAGGAGGGCCCCTATTAGATTTCCCGGGTGAATCAGTTCAATGCATATGCACTCCGGGATATGGAGGGACATCCTTTCCCCATTCCCGTCAACGGGTTCCACTTGAAATTGTACCACCACTGAAGGCACCCGAAGAGGGTCCTTCTTTGTACAAATTTCCCTTTTTGTATTTTAAGTTTTCACCATGTAAATATTTCAGTTTTCCAGTTTTTAGTTTTCCAAGTAGCCCAAGTAGGTCTGAGGCAAATTCCTGATTTCGCTTCGAAGTCGGGCAACGCTCATCAAATGGTGCGAAGTAGGGAAGAAAGCAGTTGAAAAAGAAACTAAAATGTCTAAGTCTGACTGCCCAACCCGACTTCGCAGTGAAGTCGGGCTGCGCCCACTCCAAAGGGCGAAGTCGGGTAGCAGGCTACAAAGAAACGCCAAGAATCAAGCTGATCCCCAGTTGCCGGGCGAAGTCGGATTACTCCCGTTTTTGGGGCGAAGTCCGACTGCGCCCCCAATTTCGGGTGCACCCTGGGTGATCCAATAGAAGCTGAAAACGCCCAAGTCTATCCACGAGCGCCCGTTTTTCGAGCGAAGTCCGACTGTGCCCCGATTTTTGGGCGAAGTTCGATAGCGCACCTCAGAGCATGAAAAATTAGGGCTAAGTTTGGCACAAAGCAAATTTCGACTTGCGCCCATTTTTGGAGTGAAGTTCGAATTGCGCCCGTTTTTTGGGCGAAGTCCGACTGTGCCCCGAATTTTGAGCGAAGTTCGACACACGTTAGGTTATGGACTAAATATTCTTTGAAGAGTGTGCCCGAGTGGTGGCGGTGATGTTAGCAATGACACAACAATTGAGGAGGCTTTAAATGATTGCGTAATTACCAAAAAATATGCATTTAAAGGGTAAGGTGTGTTTTGGGCCAATAAAGCACGCTTTTCTAAAAAAATGGCCCATGCACAGCCGCCAAAATAATGTCTCCACCAACCCAAAGTTAACTGCCCTAACTCCCTCCCTCGTGCCATTAATGATTGCAGTCGCTATCTACAAAATGACCCTGGCACGGCCAAAAAATTTGTAAGTGTTCGAGCTGACTCCCGGACTGCAGAATCTGACAAGCTCAGAAGCTGTCATTCCTGTCTCTGATTGTTTCGACAAGGATGGATAAGGGAAAAGTGCCCGTACAGGCGCCATCAAGTGTAGAATCTCACGAAGCTGAGTCTCCAGAGTCGAGCGCTCATGAGAGCGCAGCGTCGCAGAAGGATAAGAAAGGAAAATCTAGGATGAAGAGGCGCATAGTTGGCCAGACTCCGCCGCCACCCATCAACAGCTTGTTCGGGTACAAAGATGGTTCTTTTTCCATCAGCCTCACAAAGCTGAGTCTGACTATCGCAAAGTGGGTGAGTAAGGTTTCACCTTCCCACCACCTCGGAGCGGCGTTCAAATCCAACATTTACCGGTTCCTATGCCCTCCAACTCACTGGTGCCCGGAGCTGGTTGAAGTGATTGCTGAATATTATAAACCAGCTGTGCGGCAGGTCTGCGATAATAAAGGAAGGGTGTTGTTCACTCTCTTCCAAGAAAGCATCCAGCCAGCATTCTCCCCAGGGTTTCAATACAGCCCAGACGCAATTATCAGAAGGGTGAACATAGAAGAGCAGACCGGCAGGTTTTCTCAGATGAAGCGAATGAGGGAGTTCCTAAACTCTGAGCTAGACTCCGCTAATGGTTGGACAATGGCCGACTGGTCCCATACCGCTGGACTGATTCGAGAACAGATATATTTATATCATCCTGGCATGGGTCCTCGGCTGTGACTCAGACAGGGTGGTGCGACCTTTTCAGCTAGCAATGGCCGAGTGCATCCTGCACGGGGAGTTTTACGACTCCATGACACAGAAGAGCAGGAAGCGCCCAATCTTCTACGACTGGACAGACTAGCTAGCATACGCAATTCATGCGAGCTTGGTGAGATTGCAACAGAAGCAGTTAACAGACTTTTGGCTTTGCTCTTTTCTCACATGGCTATGCCTGTACCACATGCATCACCGAATGAACGTCCCCAACCTGAAGAAGCTGAGCAAACAAGGAGAGTTGCTCCCCGTGTACAAGTGGACTGAGGACCTGTATCGGAAGGGCTCATTTTATGATTTCAATGTCCAGTTTCTGGGCCAGGCCATGGGATTGTTTAACCGGGGCGTGACTCGCCCACCAACAACCATGACAAAGTATTTGTGGAATAATGAGTTCGGAGATACCTTCAGGTTGACTCAGGGCATTGTTGTTCGAATCTACGGATTCAAGGGAAAGCCATGTTTTCTGCCCTACTTTTGCAGAGACCACTAGTTCGGGATGGAGGTGGCGTGGCAAATGGATTACGTTGAAGAGGAATTTGGGCAAGGAAAGAAGAGGGGTCACATATTCAAATATCCTATGACCTGGGCCAATATTCAAGTCTTCGAAATTGGGCAGCACATTTATCGCGAGCGGGAGCTGCTTGATATGGGCCTGATTATGTTGCCCCAATGCTGGAAATATGACCCAATCGGGGTCCGAGAAAAGTTCACGCACATCTGTCCTAGAGCTGAAATCATGCAAGAAATAAGGAACAGGACGGGTGCGGACCTCCACTGGTGCATTCATTTTATGCAATCATGGCCACCATGGCACGAATTTTACTATGAGGAGGTCACTTACGATCCTGATTGAAACCCAGACCATCGAATGGAGTCAGTTGGGTTCAAGAAGTTCCTCGCTAAGGTGGCGCCGCTCAACTGGCATAAGGACAAAATCCTCGAATGTTGGAAGATGAGGTGTTGCATGCAACACGACAAATCAAACCGAAAGAATCTTGTCGTTGATGATGAGTTTTTGGCACTTTATGATCAACACGTTGACATGTGGCAGCCCTTTGAATTTCGCAATTGCATCCCCCGAGGCGCAAATATAAGGTATAAAAGAAGGGCTACCTCTCAGTCATTATCAACCCCAATGACTTCCAGTGCAACTCCATCTAGCAGCCAAGTGGGCCCAATGTAGCCTACAACTCCTGTGGCAGTGCCCGAAGCGGCGCAAAGGTCAGAGCGGTCAACTCTTGAGCTGGCTCCCCCAGCAGAAGCAACGTCAGCACTGCCCACCAGCGGACCGGGTGCGGCAGGCATTCTGTCGCTCTGTTATTGCCGCTTCCTTCTGGACCAGCCATAGTAGAAAAGAAAAAGAAAAAGGTCAAGAGGACCAAGCGACCCAAGGAGCCAGGGCAGCAGTCAACTGCAAGCAGTAGCGCCGGAGGTTGTCTCTTTAGACAGCCCCAAACTAGAAGCAAACATCCAGGCTATGATCGTCCCTTCAGTGTCGACTCAGGTGGAGCCCATAGGTATGTCTTTTGTGCCACTTGCCCAAGTCTGCGTTGGCCCTGCAAAAACCCCATCTCCCACTTCATCAGGGCAAGTCGTAGCTGTGCCTTCCGCTTCTCAAGATACCCCATCGTCTAGCGGCCTACATTCATTCGACCAGTTTGCTCAGGACCCCAACGCTTTTCAATCCCTGAGCCAAACCCTAGAGCCTTCACCCACAGCTAGCATCGAAGTTGCTCCCTCATCTCCACGTCCTTCGCCCCAGCCGACTAAAACCCTACAAGCGTCGTCTACCCAAACCCCTGTCACTCTTAGGGCCCAGTCGCCCTCAAAGGTTGCTACCCCCTTTGGTATCCCACCTACTTCACTATTCACGGGAAAGATGTCGCAGAAAACCCAAGAGCTAGAAGACCTCGATTTCATGAGCATCTCCGAGGACCAGCCTCTGGCAGTAAGAGTTGTGGGGGGATCAGCCTCTTTTCTTTAAGGAGTTAAGCGTAGGAGAGCCGAAGAGATAGCCGCCCTGGTCAAGCGCACCAAGTTTGACCCAGATCAGAGAGTGCTTACTATAGAAAAGCTGATTCCTAAAGTGAAGAAGCCTCTCCGCGATATGACCGAGGTAGACTATGAGCTTCAAAAAATGGAGAAGAACTTCGATGATATCAACGAAGAATACGAGATCCGCGGTATTCGTCGTAGAACATACAACCTCCTTGTCAAGCATCTCGAGACCCAGGAGGCGCTTTTCCAGCTGCATAATACCACCAGGCAGCTCGAAGAAGACTTGGCTAGGGCCACTACGCAGTTGGGGTCAGTGCAGCAAGAAATAGAAGATCTTAAGGCTCAGTTGGCCGCATCTCAGCAGACGGCTGAGTAGGAGAAAAAGGCAACGCTAGAGCAGGTTTCACAACTGCAAAACTCACTAGAACAGGCATAGTCGTAGCTCGTAGAGAAAAAATCACAAGCGACGGCCTTTTCGAAGAGCAAGGCAAAGGAGATGCGTGCTAGTCTGCTACAAGGTTGCAATCCCAACCTTGTCAAGTCCTTGTCAGTTCTAGATTTCTTATCCAAAATTGAAGAAGTATCTGCCCAGGGCAAGCCTGTGGTAGAGGAAGCTGAACACCAGGCGAGGCAATGGCTAGACCTAGCTATGAAACTTGAGAAATTAGAGCGCGATGGCTTCCGAATCTCCCCCATGTCCCAACTTGCCTCAGAGTGGGCAGATGCAAGGGTAACCTTACACACTTATTTTGCTAGGACAAAAAAAATCAGAATGGCCAGGAAGGCGCTAGACGCCTTGGAACATGAAAGACACATTCTCCTGGAACCTTTTCACATTATGTCCGAGCACAGGTGTCCGAGCTATGTTAGAGATGATGAGCTCCTCACCCTTGAGCAGGTAAAGGAGAACTGGCTGTCCTTCGAGGCAAATACAGCTAAAATCGATAGCTGGACAAAGCCAGTTCAAGAAGCGCAGGTCGCTCAAATGGTGGCGAGGTACTGCAAGATCAAATCTTCTCTTGAGGAGTTGGGGAAAATATACAACACCATTGACCTGCACGTGGTCGCTGCATTCCATGCGATTCTTAGAAAAATCAGCGACCCCACTCCCTTCCAAACTGCAGCCTGAGATCAAGCTAAGGCGGCGCTCAAACGCATAAACATGCAGGAGGCAGACAGTGGAGAGCCTTCAGATTCAGAAGGCGAGACTGAGGAGGAAACTGGTGAAAGAGAACCTAAAGAAGAACAGTTGCCCCAAGGAAAGAGACCAGAGCAATCAAAAGTATGGGAAGGAAGTTCTTTTGCACCCAAACGATAAAGGCATGGTTCTTTGCGTCGAGGCGACCTCGACACCCCACGAGCCGCCAGGAATATTGCCACATTTTGCACAGGGGTGCCATGTTTTTGGTTTTTGCAAGTGAGCTGCTCTTTTCCTTCCCTTATCATTTTCCCTTTCTTCTTCCTCTTCCTCATAGCTTCATTCCCTCTTCTTCTTTCCCCCTTTCTTCCCCCAGGAGAACCTTAGTAGGTGTACCTTGAAAAGCTTTGAAGTGTAGGGGCGACACCAGACTTCCCAGCGAAGTCGGAGTGCGCCCCTCAAGTGGAGCGCAGTATGAAACCCGAAATGTGCACCAGGACAGAAAATAGTTGGAAATTTGACTAAGTTTCAAAGGGCGACACCCGACTTCGCAGCGAAGTTGGGGTGCGCCCTTCTTCCTAGGCGCACTAGGGGAATCATTCATCAGAAAAACGGCTAAGTGCTGGGGCGACACCCGACTTCACAGCGAAGTCGGAGTGCGCCCCTTTTCCAATGCGCAGTCCGAACAGCGGATGAAGACACCCAAGCACCGGTGCACAACCCAACTTCGCAGCGAAGTCGAAGTGTGCCCTTTGACCGGTGCACAGTTGGTTGAAGTCAACTCAAAAATTTGCTATGGCAAGAAGGCCTTCCAACTGCGCTGTTTTCCTCCTACGCAACCCGACAGCGCCCGAATTCCTGGCGAAGTTGGATAGGCTGCCTTTCAAGGCAGACACGTGTCATACCTCAGCATCCAAAAAGTATCCACCTTCGGGATTCGAGCCAATACTTGACCGTGCAAGGACAAAGCATGGGCTACACTATCGACGCCAACTATCACCATTTAAGCCGATGTGAAGTGCCATCTGTCGCATTTTTGTTGATCACAGACTTGACCTGACGCGCTGCCACATTGTTGTACTGCCTTCAGGAACACCATGCTGCAAGGACGGTCCGGCTCGACAAAAGTCGACATCGGCGACTCCTCAGCCGCTCATGTCAGCTATTGTCTTGTTTGGGACTTTGTGCCCATGAATGTAATTAGGGGGAATTTTGGGCTATAAATACCCACCACTTTTCCATTGTAAGGTGGTGGAAGGGGAATATATTGCTAGGGGACAATTATAGCTGTGCGTTTGCCTCAAATACAAACATATACTTGGCTCTGCTTACTGTCTTTTATCTTGTATGCTGCCTCTCCTTGTCATTTTTGCCTCATGTTTCTTGTGTCATTGCTTGCTATTGTACTGAACTCTGGACTCCAGCATTTGGTGGCCAGGTATTCCTGGAATGCATAGATAAAGGATACATAGGATCGTTGATAGCTGCAGTTTCAATGTATGTTTGTAGATGAATGTTGTTAGTAGTGGTGATTGATTCGTCGTCATACTGCTTATTCCCCCCACCCAACTCCAATCACATTTGGAATCCCTTTTTGCACTTTTATCTCTTTTCGCATTTTTATTTCTTTCCTGCACTCTTATCTTAACCTAACCCCCATAGGAGTCGGCCTTCTCTGGAGATTGGCACGGAAGGCATTCCTTCCTTTCGGCGTTTCAATCTGGTGGGCAAATCTGGGCGCATTAACAACAATTCCTTTCCTCATGGCAAATTCGTAACCAACAGGTATATGTGGAGAGGGTAACTCCCATTTATAGACACCACAGCCTCCTCGCATAAAAATTACTCTACATCCATGTCAGCCAAATGTTCTGGCTGAAAAAATGTTGCAACCTTGGTAAACAAAGAAGCTAAAAAAAATTATGAATGCTTATCCCTGTCACAAGCAACCCTCAGATTTTTCTAGAATGGACTTGAATCAAAATGGCTAAGGAGGGGGCAAGCCAAAGCCAGGAAAAAAATTCTTGAACTTTGCCACCCAAAAAATGAGTGAAATAGGCAACCAAAAAAAAATGCAACCTTCACTTCCAAATTAAGAACATGTCTCAAGTTGCTTCAAAAAATGCAAGACAATATTAAAAATCATAGTTGAGAAAATCGGAATCGGACCGAAATTGGCATTGAAAAAGAATCAGAAAAAAATTAGGAATAGGCAAAAACAAGGAAAAATGGGCAAAAAATAAAATTGAAGAGAATGCAATTTTTTATTAAAAAAACACTTCTTTCATGCATATCACAATGAATTAACATTATGCAAATCAAATATTAATATTGTAAGTGATACAAGCTTAAACTACACATGAAAGTAGCAAGTGATACAAGCTAAAAGGTTTAAACTTCATATGAAAGTGATAAAACACATTTTAAATAAAGAGATTTTAATGCATCCAAAATTCAAATATTATTGTATTGCTTATAATATAAAAAAGGTATAAATCAAAAATTGAATAGGGTGGATTGAGAAGAAGGATGGCGGGAGCAGGAGCGGACGCAGGGTTGGGGACAGGTTCAGTGCATGGTGCTGGTTCCCGATTGGGATCGGGCTCAGGGTCGGGTTCAGGCACGTCAAGGCCCGATCCCGGGCCAGCAGGACCCTCGGTGGGCCCAGAGGATGGATTTGCGCCTGATCCATTTGGCGACCAGGGTGGGGTCGGCATCTTGGGCCCTGGCCCCCAGGCCAGCCTCGATGCGAGCGAAGTGCTGGGGAAAAAGCCCCCTGATCCTGGGCTGGGCTTTGTCCCGGGCAGGCCCAAACCCTCCTATTAGCAGATCTTTGCAGGCACCAGGGCCCCTTATCGGGCCCTAGGGCTAGGTCTTTCCCTCGAGGGCACCCACATTTCTATCCAGGAGGAGGTCTACTCCGCCTTGGTAGCTGGTTCCTCTGCCTCCCTAGTAGGGAAATTCCTGGGAGGGCGTCCCGACATGGAAACCATCCGCAGATGAGCGGCTACGAAATGGAATGTTTTTGGGCACATCCAGTTGGTTGCCCCAACCAAGGGCTTATTCATTATCAAACTAAACAACAATGAGGACGCCGAAAAGATCCTCTCGGGCGGGCCCTAGTTTTTGGGGTGCAAAAGCCTCTTCCTCAGGCGGTATGGAGTTGACTTCCACCCCAGCACCCAAAGCATCAACTTCGCCTCGATCTGGGTTCGTCTCCTAGACCTTCCCTTCCACTTATGGCACGAAGATGTCCTCAGACTCATTGCTCAGTAGGTCGGGGACCTAGTGGCCTTTGATCCCGCTACCAAGGTAGGATCCCGAATGGTGCATGCCAAATTTTGTGTCAATGCCAATCTCGAATCCGTTCTCCCCTCCTCGATGACCATCTCTTCTGGGTCCTTCTTTTGGAGCCAGCCCTTGATGTACGAAACCAAACCTACTTTCTACCCCACCTACAGCACTCAGGGTCACCTCTCCCACCAATGCTCGGTTTCCAGAAAGCCTGAAGGCCCTCCCCCAAAACCCCCTTCTCAATCAGGTCAGGCCCCGTCTCGAGGTCCCCCTCGTGATGGCCTAGATCCCAGGCTTGGACCACCAAGAGGGCCCCCCTCCTGCCCCAAAGGACTCTCATGTGGACCCTGGTTTGGAGGGCGGTCTTCCCCAGGTTTCCCCTCCCGCTGCTCCCTCCCTTGGGTCATTTTTCGGGGCCTCGATCCTAGGTTCTCCCTCCCTACCCGCTTTGAATCCCTCCCCGTAGGCCCTTGCTTGCGCCCCCCTCCAGGCAAGCGAGCCGTCCGGGCTCCCTTCCCCGTCGGCCCCCTCTGTCGGGGCCCCCTTCTCCCCCCCCACTCCCGCTCTCCCTCCCTTGACCCCCTCCCAGCCCTCCCGACAATCCCTGCTGGGCTTCCTCCCTTGGAGTGCGGATCTGAGAGGTCCGATGAAGAGATTGAAGCTAGTTCTCCATCCAGGCCCAACGAAGTCATCCCTAAGATGACCCGAGTAGGACCTTTGCCACAAACTTTGGTAGCAAACTCAAAAGAGGGCGGCCCACCCTAGGCAATCAACGAACAAGGATCACTGAAGATGACATAGCCAATGGCTCCCAAGCAACTCTCTCCGACGTTGGGGCAAGCTTCTCCAAGACAGACGCCATCCGACCCAAACCCCCTGCTCAGACCGGGAAGGGGGGCAGTAACCCCTCAAGGGTGTCAAATGAAGCTCATCACCTGGAATATCAGGGGCCTCAATGGGGCCCCCAAGAAAAGGATCCTCTACCAACTCCGCAAGGATCATCGCTCGTCCTTCCTCCTCCTTTAGGAGACCAAAGTAGATGACGTTGTTGCCCAACGAGTAGCCCAAGCTACCTAGCGCAATTGCGAGTCCCTGTCTACCCCTGTGGCTGGCTCAGCCGGGGGTTTGTTGTGCATGTGGGACCCCCGATCTTTCGAGGGAAGACTCATATCTTCGTCCCCCAAAATCATCAACATTTTGGTCCATTGCTTGAAGTCAAGGCGCTCATGGATTCTGTCCAACGTCTATGCTCCTAACAGTCCCATCGAGAAAGCGACCTTATGGAAGGAAATTAGCTCGATGAGAGAAGCCTTTGCCCCCCTGCCCTGGATCCTGGTCGAGGACTTCAACAGCCCTCTGTTCCTCTCTGATAAAAGTAGGGGCTTAGTGGTTCAGGGCAAGAGCATGGATGACTTTGGAGCCTTTACCGCCCTCAACGAGCTCATGGACGTCAACCTGAAAGGAGCCAGGTTCACTTGGTCCAACAGAAGAGCGGGAGCAAATCATATCCAAGTCAGACTAGACAGAGTTTTCTTGTCCAAGGAAGCCCTACCCATGTTTGTCGACGCCACCCTGTTGGCCCTCCCCAAAATCGGGTCTGATCACAGCCCCCTCCTCAAAACCGATCACAGGCCCTCCCCCAAGAGGCCTTTTCGGTTTGAGTCCATGTGGCTGCATCACCCTGACTTCCGGGCCCAGGTAGGCCGCTAGTGGGCTCCCTCAGTCCCTGGATGCCTTGTTAAACAAGTCTTCCACAAGATGAGAAGCCTTAAAGAAAAAATAAAGGTATGGAACAAGGAGGTGTTCGGCAATATCTTCGAAAACAAAGCGATACTCAAATCAGATGCTTGTGCAGCCCCTGTCTGACTTCGAAATCCATGCTGCCACCTTGGGCCTGAAATCAGATCCTCTTCATCATCCTAGCTGAGGCCCTGGGGCGTACCATCTTGGGCGCTGTGACCCGTGATCTCATTTCAGGCATCAGGCCTGCGTCGGGCCTACCCCCTCTGTCCCACCAGTAGTTCATGGATGACACCATCCTCGCCACCTCTGCCTCAATCCCCCAAGCCAAAACTCTCAAACATATTTTGACCCTGTACGAGGAGGCGATCGGCTAGAAAATCAACCTCCGAAAAAGCATGATTTTCTTTATCCATACCCCCTTGGCTAGGCAGATCAAAATCGAGCAAATTTTGGGCTACGCCCCTAGTTCCCTCCCCTCCTCGTATCTCGAGCTTCCCCTGTTCATAGGTGCATCCTCCAAGGCCCTGTGGGGTGGGGTGATTGAGTGGATTCAAAGAAAGCTGGCCCCTTGGAAAGGTCACCTCCTCTCACAGGCGGTAGAGCCACCCTCTTGGCGGTAGTCTTGCAAAGCATTCCAATATATTTCATGTCGGTCTTTAGAATCTCGGCCTCCATTGCAGCTCACATCGAACAAATTTAGAAACGCTTTCTCTGGTCGGGCAGCGAAGATAAGAAGAGGATTCCCCTGGTTTCCTGGCCCCTGGTCTACCGCCCCAAATGTGAGGGAGGGATCGGGCTCAAACGGGTGGTCCTCATGAACAAGGCTCTCTTGGCCAAACACGCCTGGAAGGTGCACACCAACACCCCTGATGAGTGGGTTAGCATCGTGCGCAAAAATACTGCCATAGCCACCCCTTCCTCAGTGAATCTCAGCCCCGAGATGGATCAGCCTTTTGGAAGTCCCTGATCTCCACCAAAGACATAATTCGAAAAGGGACCAGATGGATCCTCGAGGATGGAGCCAAGATCGACTTCTGGGATGACAGATGGATTCAAGATGAGGCCCTGACTGCCGACAAAGAGCTTCTCATTCTCAAACCAGGGCTGGCAGATAAAGGACCCAGAGTGGCGGCCTATCTTTCCCAGAACCAGGGGCGTGCTACCTGGAAACCCATCCTAGATCCTAGATCAATTTGGTGGGCGAATCTGGGCGCATTAACATCAAGTCCTTTCCTCATGGCAGAGTCGTAACCAACAGGTATATGTGGAGAGGACAACTCCCATTTATAGACACCACAGCCTCCTCGCATAAAAATTACTCTACATCCATGTCGACCAAATGTTACGGCTAAAAAAAATGTTGCGACCTTGGTAAACAATGAAGCTAAAAAAAATTATGAATGCTTATCCTCGTCACAAGCAACCCTCGGATTTTTCTAGAATGGACTTGAATCAAAACAGCTAAGGAGGGGGCAAGCCAAAGCCAGGAAAAAAATTCTTGAACTTTGCCACCCAAAAAATGAGTGAAATAGGCAACCAAAAAAAAATGCAACCTTCACTTCCAAATTAAGAACATGTCTCAAGTTGCTTCAAAAAATGCAAGACAATATTAAAAATCATAGTTGAGAAAATCAGAATCGGACCGGAATTGGCATTGAAAAAGAATCAGAAAAAAATCAGGAATAGGCAAAAACAAGGAAAAATGGGCAAAAAATAAAATTGAAGAAAATGCAAATTTTTATTAAAAAAACACTTCTTTCATGCATATCACAATGAATTAACATTATGCAAATCAAATATTAATATTGTAAGTGATACAAGCTTAAACTACACATGAAAGTAGCAAGTGATACAAGCTAAAAGGTTTAAACTTCATATGAAAGTGATAAAACACATTTTAAATAAAAAGATTTTAATGCATCAAAAATTCAAATATTCTTGTATTGCTTATAATATAAAAAAGATATAAATCGAAAATTGAATAGGGTGGATTGAGAAGAAGTATGGCGGGAGCAGGAGCTGGAGCAGGAGCAGGAGTAGACGCAGGGCTAGGGACAGGTTCAGTGCATGGTGATGGTTCCCGGTTGGGATCGGGCTCGGGGTCGGGTTCAGGCACGTCAAAGCCCAGTCCCGGGCCAACAGGACCCTCGACGGGCCCAGAGGATGGATCTACGCCTGATCCATTTGGCAGCCAGGGTGGGGTCGGCATCTTGGGCCCTGGCCCCTAGGCCAGCCTCGATGCAAGCGAAGGGCTGGGGAAAAAGCCCCCTAATCCTGGGCTGGGCTTTGTCCCGGGAGGGCCCAAACCCTCCTATCAGTAGATCTTGGCGGGCACCAGGGCCCCTTCCCGGGCCCTGGGGCTAGGTCTTTCCCTCGAGGGCACCCACATTTCTATCCAAGAGGAGGTCTACTTCGCCTTGGTAGCTGGTTCCTCTGCCTCCCTGGTAGGGAAATTCCTGGGAGGGCGTCCCGACATGGAAACCGTCCGCAGATGGGCGGCTACCAAATGGAAGGTTTTCGGGCACATCCAGCTGGTTGCCCTGACCAAGGGCTTCTTCATTATCAAACTAAACAACAGTGAGGACACCGAAAAGATCCTGTCGAGCGATCCCTAGTTTTTGGGGTGCAAAAGCCTCTTCCTCAAGCGGTATGGAGCTGACTTCCACCCCAACACCCAAAGCATCAACTTTGCCCCGATCTGGGTTCATCTCCCAGACCTTCCCTTCCACTTGTGGCACGAAGACGTCCTCAGACTCATTGCTCAGTCGGTCGGGGACCTGGTGGCCTTTGATCCCGCTACCAAGGCAGGATCCCGAATGGTGCATGCCAGATTTTGCGTCAATGCCAATCTCGAATCCGTTCTCCCCTCCTCGGTGACCATCTCTTCTGGGTCCTTCTTTTGGAGCCAACCCCTGATCTACAGAAAACAAACCTGCTTTCTGCCCCACCTGCAACACTCAGGGTCACCTCTCCCACCAATGCCCGGTTTCCAGAAAGGCTAAAGGCCCTCCCCCAAAACCCCCTTCTCAATCAGGTCGGGCCCCGTCTCGAGGGCCCCCTCGCGACGGCCCCAGATCCCAGGCCTGGACCACCAAGGGGCCCCCCCTCCTGCCCCAAAGGACTCTCATGTGGACCCCGGTCTGGAGGGCGATCTTCCCCAGGTTTCCCCTCCCGCTGCTCCCTCCCCTGGGTCGTCTTTCGGGGCCCCGATCCTAGGTTCTCCCTCCCTGCCCGCTTTGAATCCCTCCCCGCAGGCCCTTGCTTGTGCCCCCCTCCAGGCAAGCGAGCCGTCCGGGCTCCCTTCCCCGTCGGCCCCCTCTGTCGGGGCCCCCTTCTCCCCCCCCACTCCCGCTCTCCCTCCCTCGACCCCCTCCCGGCCCTCCCGACGATCCTTGCTGGGCTTCCTCCCTTGGAGTGCGGATCTGAGAGGTCCGATGAAGAGATTGAAGCTAGTTCTCCATCCGGGCCCGACGAAGTCAGCCCTAAGATGACCCGGAGTAGGACCTTTGCCACAGACTTTGGCAACAAACTCAAAAGAGGGCGGCCCACCCCTGGGCGATCAGCGGACAAGGATCATCGAAGATGACATAGCCAATGGCTCCCAGGCAACTCTCTCTGACGTTGGGGCAAGCTTCTCCAAGACAGGACGCCATCCGACCCAAACCCCCCGCTCAGACCGGGAAGGGGGGCAAGCGACCCCTCAAGGGTGTCAAATGAAGCTCATCACCTGGAATATCAGGGGCCTCAATGGGGCCCCCAAGAAAAGGATCCTCGACCAACTCCGCAGGGATCATCGCCCGTCCTTCCTCCTCCTTCAGGAGACCAAAATAGATGACGTTGTTGCCCGGCGCGTAGCCCAAGCTACCTGGCGCAATTGCGAGTCCCTGTATACCCCTGCGGCTGGCTCAACCAGGGGTTTGCTGTGCATGTGGGACCCCCGGTATTTCGAGGGAAGACTCATATCTTCGTCCCCCAAAATCATCAACATTCTGGTCCATTGCGTGAAGTCAAGGCGCTCATGGATTCTATCCAACGTCTACGCTCCTAACAGTCCCATCGAGAAAGCGGCCTTATGGAAGGAAATTAGCTCGATGAGAGAAGCCTTTGCCCCCTCGCCTTGGATCCTGGCCGGGGACTTCAACAACCCTCTGTTCCTCTCTGATAAAAGCAGGGGCTCAACGGTTCAGGGCAAGAGCATGGAGGACTTTGGAGCCTTTACCGCCCTCAATGAGCTCATGGACGTCAGCCTGAAAGGAGCCATGTTCACTTGGTCCAACAGAAGAGCGGGAGCAAATCATATCCAGGTCAGACTAGACAGAGTTTTCTTGTCCAAGGAAGCCCTGCCCATGTTTGCCGACGCCACCTTGTTGGCCCTCCCCAAAATCGGGTCTGATCACATCCCCCTCCTCCTCGAAACCGATCACAGGCCCTCCCCCAAGAGGCCTTTTCGGTTCGAGTCCATGTGGCTGCATCACCCTGACTTTCGGGCCTAGGTAGGCCGCTGGTGGGCTCCCCCAGTCCTTGGATGCCTCGCTGAACAAGTCTTCCACAAGCTAAGACGCCTTAAAGAACAACTCAAGGTATGGAACAAGGAGGTGTTCGGCAATATCTTCGAAAACAAAGCGATACTCAAAGAAAGACTCGAAGACCTCGAGTCCAGATTTCAAGCAAGCTCCCAAGACCCGGGGCTCAGGGAAGAGGAATGCCTTGCTCTCAGCGAGTATCATAACATTCCGGCCAGGGAAGAAACCTTTTGGAGACAGAAGTCGAGAGCCCTGTGGCTCCAAGATGGCGATGCAAACACTAAGTTCTTCCATGCGTCGACTCTCAGGAACAGGGGTTCCAACAGAATTGTTGAGTTGGTGGGCAGCGATGGCAGAATCATCAAGGAAGAAGAGGACATCCAGGCTGAAGCCACTCAATTCTTCCAGGAGCTCCTGGGTGACAGCCCCCCCATGTCCCCAGAAGCGGTTGATTCCCTTCTGGAGCATATTCCATCTTCTGTCTCGGCCATGGCAAATCAGATGCTTGTGCAGCCCCTGTCTGACTTCGAAATCCATGCTGCCACCTTTTCCATGAAGGTTGAGGCGGCCCCGAGCCCGGACGGATTCCCCCCCCAATTTTTCCAATCATTCTGGGACATCGTTGGGCCGAAAGTGTGTGTTGCCACCGGGACCTACAGACTGCCAGATCCATCCCCAGAGGTATCAACTCCACCTTCATAGCCCTGATCCCCAAGACCCAGGCAGCCCGATCCCTCTCGGATTTTTGCCCCATCAGCTTGTGCAATGTCCTGTATAAAATCCTGACCAAATCCATGGCATCCCGACTCAAGGATATCCTTCCCCTGATTATTGCCCCCTGTCGTAAGCAGTTCGGTCAAAGGCAGATTGATCATTGACGGTGTCATCATCATGCATGAGGCCATCCACTCGGCTGTCCTATCCAAAAAGGCCTCCTTTTTGCTCAAGCTGGACATGAACAAGGCCTTTGACAGAGTTGACTGGGATTTCCTGTCCAAGGTCCTCCTTAAGTTCGGGTTCCACCCTTCTTGGGTCAGGCTCATCAGCAACTGCGTGTCCTCCCCGTGGTTCTCTATCCTCATCAACGGGTCCCCCGTCGGGTTCTTCCCCAGCTCCGGAGGCCTCTGCCAAGGTGACCCCCTATCCCCGATCCTCTTCATCATCCTGGCTGAGGCCCTGGGGCGTACCATCTCGGGCGCTGTGACCCACGGTCTCATTTCGAGCATCAAGCCTGCGCCGGGCCTACCCCCTGTGTCCCACCAGCAGTTCGTGGATGACACCATCCTCGCCACCTCTGCCTCAATCCCCCAAGCCAAAACTCTCAAACATATTTTGACCCTGTACGAGGAGGCGGTCGACCAAAAAATCAACCTTCGAAAAAGCATGATTTTCTTTATCCATACCCCCTTGGCTAGGCAGATCAAAATCGGGCAGATTTTGGGCTGCACCCCTAGTTCCCTCCCCTCCTCGTATCTCGGGCTTCCCCTGTTCACAGGTGCGTCCTCCAAGGCCCTATGGGGTGGGGTGATTGAGCGGATTCAGAGAAAGTTGGCCCCTTGGAAAGGTCACCTCCTCTCGCAGGTTGGCAGAGCCACCCTCTTGGCGGCAGTCTTGCAAAGCATTCCGATATATTTCATGTCGGTCTTCAGAATCTCGGCCTCCATTGCAGCTCACATCGAACAAATTCAGAAACGCTTTCTCCGGTCGGGCAGCGAAGATAAGAAGAGGATTCCCCTGGTTTCCTGGCCCCTGGTCTGCCGCCCCAAAGGTGAGGGAGGGATCGAGCTCAGACGGGTGGTCCTCATGAACAAGGCTCTCTTGGCCAAACACGCCTGGAAGGTGCACACCAACACCCTTGATGAGTGGGTTAGCATCGTGCGCAGAAAATACTGCCATAGCCACCCCTTCCTCAGTGAATCTCAGCCCCGAGATGGATCAGCCTTTTGGAAGTCCCTGATCTCCACCAAAGACATAATCCGAAAAGGGACCAGATGGATCCTCGGGGACGGAGCCAAGATCGACTTCTGGGATGACAGATGGATTCATGATGAGGCCCTGACTGCCGATAGAGAGCTTCTCGTTCTCAAACCAGGGCTGGCGGACAGAGGACCCAGAGTGGCGGCCTATCTTTCCCAGAACTAGGGGCATGCTACCTGGAAACCCATCCTAGATCCCAAGCACCCGCTTCAAGCTACCAGGCTCCAGTGCCTCCTCAAGGTGACTGTCATCCCGTCCTCCAGAGGACACAACAGATGCATTTGGCATGGTACTCCCAGTGGAGTCTTTTCTGTCAAATCTGCCTACAATCTCCAAAGAGTCCCCGACGAGGCTCCCTTTCCAACCCGACAGGTGTGGGCCAAGAAGCTGATCCCCAAAATCAGCCACTTCGTTTGGGCGGCCGTCCAAAACAAGATCCTAACGATCGAGAATCTGATCAAGAGGGGCTTTCAGATCCCGAATAGATGCTTCCTTTGTTGTGCTGCCTAGGAATCCACCAATCACCTCTTTATCAACTGTCCCTTTTCGTCTGAAGTCTTGGGCCTTATCCTTTCCCAATTCTCTATCCAGTGGGTGGCCCCCAAATCCATATCTGACCTCCTGTTGCAGTGGCCCAACCCCTTTGCCCATCCCTTCATCCGCTTCCTCTGGAGTTCCTGCCTTCCCCATATGCTTTGGCAACTCGGCTGGAGCGCAACAATGAGAGCCTTCTCCTCCCCGGCCCGTTCACCCCTGTGGATAGCGACCAAGGCAATGACCTTTGCCCTCGAGAATTCCCGCTCCATCCCCTTGACCGAGGTGCCCCGACGGCTGGGCGAAGCCACCCTTCTATCCTCCCTTGAAATTCAGCTTCCCCCTCGGTCCCCCCTCGCCCCCTCCCGTCGATCTTTGACAAGGTGGACTACCCCCCTCGGATGGGTCAAGCTCAACTTCGACGGCGCTTCTAAAGGCAATCCCGGGCCCTCGGGTGTGGGCGGGGTCATCCACGATAGTCACGGGGCCCTGATCTTGGCGTACGCTGCTCCGCTTGGCATTCAGACCAACAACTTCGCCGAAGCAACAGCTCTCCTCAGTGGTCTGACTGCCCTTAAGGAGTCCTCCCCAAAAGTCATCATCGAGGGCGATTCCCAAGTTATAATCAAAGCTGCCCGCAGCCCGAGAAGTTGCTCTTGGCGCATTCACAACTCCATCCGGGAAGTCCACACCATTCTCCAAGGGCTCCTTGATCACGCCCTTCGGCATGTGTACAGAGAAGGCAATAGGGCAGCCGACTTCATGGCCAACCAGGCCACCGCAACAGAAGATTTCACCACCTGGACCACGAACTTCCCTGAAGCTCTGGCCCAAATAGTATCGCAAGACAATTCCAGCACCGATGAGGGCCCAGGAGCTTAGCCCGCCCCGCGTCGGGGCCCCGAAGATGCGGGGCTGCGCCCCGTGCTTCCCCTGCAGCTTCCAAATCCCAGGAGACCCCCTCCCCCGAAGGCTCCCCTTCCCTGAAAATGCGCAGGCCTCGACTCCTGGTGCCAGCTCAAGTCGCAAAGACCCGGCCCCAGGAAATAGCAGGGCTACTGGCAGCTCCAAGAAGGCCAAGGTGGAGGCCCTGGAGGCCACCGAAGTCGGCTCGACTTCGGCAAGCAAGATGCAAAATTTGACGTCCGGGGCCCTCCCCGACATTACGATTGGCTCCCAAAGCGGCTTCCTCAGCGGCCAATGCCCTGGCCAAACTTCGTCGCAGGCTGGGCGATGGCCCTGACAAGGTGAGGAGCTGATCTGTCAGGTCGGGCCCCGTCCAGGCCAGGCCCGACCACAGGGCCTCCCGAAGCGGCGGCGAGCAGGTTTTTGCGTTTTTGGCGTTTGCTGTTTTGCGGTTTTTCCATGTTTTGGTGGCCTCAGACCAAATTTTGTAGTGTTGGTCTCATAGCTAGTCTGTCTTTTTGTAGGCACCAGGGCCCTAGGCCCCGGACTGTTGCCCAAGGGCACAACCCCGATTTTTAATCACAATTGTAGCCACGACTTCCTATGTATCTAAGGTTTTGGGATCCTTCAGCAAAAAACCCGCTGTAAATATACTGTTACTTACCAAAAAAAAAAAAAGGTATAAATCACAAAATGTGTTACGAGTCATGACAAATACAATGCCTCAAGATCTTTGAAGGCCTTTGCCCTTTGCCCTAGAAGAAGCTCTAGTCTCTCTTTGTCGCTGTGATCGTGCCTTTTCTTGTGCCTTGGCTGCTATCTCCTCCTCTAGGTTTTCAAAGTTTTCAAAATCATCCATGGAGAAGAGAGGCTCTTATTGCTGCTCCTACTATGGCTCTACGATCCATTCAGATGATGGATCAATCTCATCTAGGTCAATGGGTTTGGTACTTGTTCTTGTAATTTTTTTATGGTGGAGGCAAAGGTTGTAATGAATAAATACAAGATCATTCAAATTTTCTTGTGTAAGCCTATTGCGTTTCTTGGAGTTATGTGCTCAAACATACTCTAATTACATGGTTGGCATTTTTTCGACCTTCCCTTCAATGTGGCAAGGTCTTCATACTGGCAAGGCATGGTAGATGCCATTGCAAGTTGCGGCATAGGATTTAAGTCGCCAACTTATGATGACCTTAGGGGCCCTCTTCGTGAATCCGTGGACAACATTTAGGGTGTGGTTGAAGATCTTGAGATAAAACTTTGATGGACAAGCGTTGTAGATTGGGCGTATATGCATCGAAGTCCTCCCACCATAAATCTAGAAATAGCCAAGAAAAAGAAATTTAATAATTCACATGTAAAATCACAAATGGAAATAATTTTTTAAAACAAAATCAAAAGAGAGAATAAATAGTAATTCAATGAGGGTTACCTGGCCTCATAGTTGACCTTGATCAAACACACCAAGGATGGGAAATAGATGCCTTCACATTTCTTATAAGCCTGCATCTCATCCTATATCTTAATGTGCATTTTATCATCAAGGTACATGTGATCAATGCACATCAAAGGCCCCCCAAAACCTCATAGTTGACAACAAATGTATTAGCAAAAAACATTTCGGGTTGAGGTAGTACCCCGTTGCATGAAGAGGGCTATGAACTTGATATGTCCATCGCTTGTCAAAAAGATATCCCAAATGGGAGTGTATTTGGTGTGGACATGTCCATAAAATGAGGCAATTGTCTCTTTTGCCTATCCATAACCTCACATACATATGCCATTGGAGATTGTACTCCATCAACAAGATGAAGAACCCTCACCAAAGGCTTTGACACTTGGAAAAAAAGGAAATATAATTTTAAAAAATATTTTACAATAAAAAAAATTTACAATACAAGATTCACAAATGGAAAAATATTTTAAATTAAAAAACTTAGTCTTGTACCTTGAAAGCCTCATTCATGACTATCCAAAAGGGCTCCTCAAACAAATAGTCATATACCTTCTGCTCTAGACTAGAGAGTTGGTATCTAGCAATGTCTTTGGAATTCCACTCATCACTCACAAACATCTTCTTCAATGCCTCTCTTGCATCAAAGAGTCTCTGCAATGTCACGAGGTTTGTGGCAAAGTGTGTAACTCCAGCCCGCACAAGCTTCCTCCCACCAATAAAATTACCTCACGAGGCGGAGGACCCATGTATGGTTGTAGATGAATTTTGTAATAGCTTTGAACTTTTGTACAACCTCTAACCCAAGGTAATTTCTCAATGTCTTCGAGTAGCAAATTGAGACAATGGCCAGCACATAGAGTCCAAAAAATAGTGGGGAATCTCTCCTCCAAAATCTTATCAACTGACACTTGGACAGCATTCTCCTCCCCAACCCCTTTCACAACCTCCCCCAGCAACCCTGCAAGCATTTCGACACTCTTGTGTTGATGCATTCACTGACTCGAGGAATGCAATTTCTCTTGCAAAAGCAATCAAAAAAATAATTAAGGTTCTTTCCCTCCCATCCGTCCACGCATCAGACATAATAGTGCAACCATTCTTCCTCCACACCTTGCACTGGTCTTCAAAAACACCCTAAATGTCGTCCACGGATTCATGAAGAGGGCCCCTAAGGTCATCATAAGTTGGCAACTTAAATCCTATGCCGCACCTTGCAATGGCACCCACCATGCCATGCTAGTATGAAGACCTTGCCACATTGAAGGGAAGGTCGAAAAAATACCAAAAACTGGCAACAGCCTTCCTTGCTGCCCTATGCCTCTCTTGGTTTCACGCAGCCATACCCGCAAGGATGGGTTATGCCCCTAGCATGGAATGTTCCACAAAATAGGACTCATCCGTCCCACTCCTTGGATGTGCAACTGATGGACTCAAACTCTCGTGGTGAAATCGGCTAAAGGTGTTGCCAATGCCAGCATAGTTTGTATGAGGTCAAGAAGGGGGGGTTGACATGGCCTCGCTTTGTCTTCGTTTGAGATATTTTATCTCCTCATATTTTGAGAGGATGGCATTGCAACCTCTCTAAACATTAGTCGGCACTTGGGGGCATGCCTTGACATTTTGTCCTTTTTGCTTTCCCAAATGGAATTTGAGGTGGTATATGCCTCCATGAATGATTGACCCACAAAAATTGCAATAAACCTCCCTTTCTTTTCCCCTTCCCTTGCATACTTCCATGTTGGATCTCTTTTCGACATTTTCTTGTGGCTACACATGGAAACAAGTAACAACAAACAATTACTTAAAAAAAACTAAACCCTAAACCCTAGTTTAAAGTTTAAACATGACAGTTGAAAATATGGGCTTGCGTACATAGTACAAGCAGCAATACTTATGAAGTATTACTTAAAAGCCTAGTTATCAAGTTCGAGTTCGTGTTCGAATTCGATACTTTTGAAGTTCGAAAAAAATTCGACATGATTAAAAATTCGGAATAAAATTCGACATAAAATTCGATTTGTTATAAATGTAAATATATAAACTTAGTATATGCACATAACATTTTTCATGGATCCCATATAAAAGCAACATTTTCTAATCATGTTGGCCCACACCCTAATTGGAATTGGAAATAACAATAATAATAAACTTGGAAAATTGGGGACAGCCCAACTATTAGGGCTTTGGCTCTTCTTTGGAAGGTCAAAGGTTCAAATCGCTGCATAGAGGGGGTGAGTGTGTGGTGGTTGTGTGTTAAATTCCCTGTTGATAAGCATAGATTTCGATTTTACGAGGGGTCATAGTTGGGAGGAGACTGCTCAGCCCTATCTGTTCGTAGGGGTTTCTCACACTAACCAACTAAAAAATAATTATTATCTAGTTTATTAAATAATTCAAAATAATAACACTGGATATGTATTTTGCGTGCAAAGCACTGACTTGATTTTTTGCATAACTTTCATTCCGTGTAGAAAATTTTTAGGTGTAATGACACAGTTGAAATTAAAAAATTAATGTATCTTAAAAAAACTATAATGGTTGTTTTTGCATAGAGTGTGAGTGTAAGGATTTTGGTGTTGTTGTTTTAGGGTAATTTCTCATCTGTTCATCCGACTGTTCATCCCCAACCCTACTTCAAATTAAAGAACAATTACTATGGTAATGTAAATTAGCAATCCCATAGCATAAACTAACCTAAACATTAAATATTTGGTAATTTACATTGCAAAGACTTCGTTTACGTGAAAGAGCCATCATTTCCAGATGTCATGTGAAATAATTTGATACAAATAATTCATTTGTGGAAAGTTCATTCGTATGGGTAATTCCCAGAGATTATACAAAGTTATAATCTGGGCGGTGTTTTTGAAGTGCTGTTCCCTGCAATTCTTCTCTACCATAAACGGAAAACTTTCCTAGACAAGCTGCTGGCGATTTACACATTTGGGTAACACAGAGTCGGGATAAACTGATGGGAAACTACTTAAATTCAAAGCGCTTCCTCAAAAACAAAACCACACATTAACAAAAAAAAAACCTAAATTTTTTTGGTCGAATTTAGGGTTTGTTCGCCGAATTTATGCGTAAGGATTTCAAATTCGACGAATTTCGAACTTCAAGTAAAAAAATCGGCGAATTTGATAACTAAACTTAAAAGGAGGAAAAAAACAAGACAGCTAAAAGAGAAAAAAAAAAACAGTTGAAGCCTAAAACTTTGACCTAGTTTTTCAAATTTCTAGCTCAAATGCAATAGTTGGGTGGCTGTTGCATTTGGTTTTAATCTTTAAAAAAAAAAACACATGCTTGGAATAGAAAAAGAGAAAAGAAAAAGAACAGCTTGCAAGACTTTTTCTTACCTCAGATGAATCCTTTGGGAGGTTGTTGGTGGTTGTTGGTGGTTAACGAATTCCTTCAAACTGCAAAAAATCTGCCCTTAGGATGCACTTCTAGTGTTTTGTTTGGTGTGGTAGCAGGTAGGCAGACCTCTCTCTCTAGTTTGGAACAAGCAAAATGAGGCAAAATGAAAAAACAAGGTATTTATGCCCTTTCCCCAACCCATGCTGCCGCGGCCAATTTTTATGGCAAAAAATCGCAATTGAAAAAATCGTTGATTTTTTTGAAAATCACAATTTCCAATGCATATTTCTTTAGCAAGGCCAAATCGGAATCCGAAAAAATCGCAATTTTTGCAGATTTTCTCAACTATGTTAAGAATAGTTTAGCTTTGATATCTCAGGACTCTTTCAAATTTACACATCTTACTTGCATCTTTCATATATTGCATCCATTTATATATGAGCATATAGCAAAAAGGAGTTACAAGTTTTTCATCATGGTTCCTTACCTTCCCAGTTGTGTGTGACTCAAGTCTCATTAATGAGAATAATAAATATTTTATCCAAGACATAGGCAAACTATGAACAAATAAAGATTAACATCCCTAACAATAACATGATCATTATTTGATATGGATGGGACCCGTTTCATATAGCAAATTTTAAAGGAGGGGGATATTTGAAGCCATATATCTATATGTATACCATGGTTAACATAATGAACTTGAAGCTATATAAACCTTCTATGATTGATGAGGAAGGTACATGGAAGCAATTTCTACCTTCAATCGAACTTTGATGCCCAATTATCAAGAAGAGATGGAAGGAGACATCTTATTGCAGCAGAAGACCAACTTCTTAGCAGAGTTGGTCAAGAATATTTCCTGATCTATTTAATTGGGGAGATGCAAAGCAAGTCCAGGTGATACCAAAGACAATGCAAAAGAACTGTTTCTTCATCTTTATTTCAAAATGACCTTTGGGGAACTAAAAGCCTTTATCTGTGGATGTCTGATCCAATGGATCAAGTGATCAGGCAAAACATCCAATATCATCAACAAATTAAGCTAGACACTCAAGATGAAACCTCATTTGGACAAGTACATTGGAGGATGTGTATTGGACATGGTACCCAAGTAGTTTGCAGTACCACATGCTTTATATGCATGGACTCCAGTGAGGCTTAGAATATGACTCACAAAACATTGCTGAGAATAAGTCCAACAAAATGATTTTTTCTATTATGCACTTGAAGTAACAGGTGGCACATATTTTTATGCAACAAAGACATTGAATAGACATTTGGCAAAATAAAAAGTAAGCACCAGATGGCATCCAAATAGGCAGGTGGCATACCTGTACAACTAGCTCAGCTTTGTCAGCTGCTAGACATTCTATCAACAAAGAAGTCAACGAGGAACTGTTATGGGTCACGTCTTGGTCAGCATTTGTTTTCACCTTCTAGCTTCTCACAGTTATAACAGGTCAGGTAAACTTAACTGACCCAACAAGGAAGCATTGCGTTCTCCATACAAAAATAATGAGCTTACTAAAGAGTTCTTTGATAAGTTTGAGCACATTTTATTGGCTAACCAAGCAGTTGCAAGGCTGTAATAACCTTTATTAGTAAAATCTATATTTGTTTGTGCCCGATATAATGAGAATTTACCAGTATGCATTTGTAAACACCATATTTTGAAGAGAAGATTAAGTTTTCCTGTTTCTGGGAAGTTCTTAATGGCCCATGACTGTTTTTTTCCACATAAAATGGATGTTCAAGTATGATTAGATTGTTCTTGTTAATGTCCCTTGCTGATATTCCTCTCTGTGTAAGATTAGAAGCATTAACATGTCAATTGAGCAAATAGAGATTGAAGTTCTAATTGTTTTCAGCCATTGGCACATAAATGCAATTATTAACTACCGAAATAACATAACATTACAAGTTCGTCTGGGCACTTGAAACATGACACCAAACACCCTTCAGCTAAGTACATTGAAGAAGGTGTTTCGGATATGGTATACAAGCACCGGACAGTACCACATGGTCTACGTGAAAGGACTCCAGAAAGGCTTAGGAATATGAATGCACAAATAGTTGTGGGGGATAAGTCAAACAAAATCAATTTGCCAGCAATTGAGTAGCTGGTGACAAAGATTTTAATGCAACAACAGCATTGAATAGATACTTGGCAAGGTGACAGGTAAACTACAGAGATCATCCGGATTGTGGGTCATGTGGCGTACAGACAACACAACTTTGCCGGCTGCAAAAAACACTACCCACAAATATGTCAAAGAGTAACCGTTAGGGACCATGCCTTGGTTGGAATGTATGTTCACCTTCTAGCATCTCCCACTTGTAACAGATTGAGTAAACTTAACTGACCCAATATTGAAGTACCATATTTTCCATATAAAACAAATATGCTCTATTGGGAAGTGGTTCATTTGGAAAGTTTGCACAGGTTTTATGCGTTTCACAAGCAGTTGCATGGCTGTAAGCAACTCCATAAGCAAAGTCCATATTTGTTTCATGCATGTGCTCCACATAATGAGAATTCACTACACGCAGCCATAAACACCATATTTTGAAGAGGAAATAAAGTAGATATGTTATTGTTAGTTATTAATGAACTCATGCCTAATTTTGATGCTAAGCATAACCAAATTTGTAGGCCATAAAAGCATAGTGTTTCAAACTGAAGGCAAGAATCTCAACTAATGCAATCAAAGCATTATCAGCCTCATACACCAACTAGCATGACTAAATGCAGACAAGACAAACAAAAATGTTATCATTAGGCTTTCTATCTACCTCCTACATTCACAAAAAGTGCCTTTATCTTGATCCTTAATTCAATTATATGCTATTTCTTGATGTAGGGCAGGAATATGCATGGCAACTTTGCCCACATCCTTGACATCAACAATAAATGTATTGTCACAGCTGAAAGAAAGGTCACAAGAATATTGCTGCCTGGACCACTATTGTCTCTTCTGTCACATGTTAATGCACACACACAGTACAAAATATGTATCTTAATAAGAAACCAGAGTAGGGCGTGCGTCATGCATAGCATACAAGTTATCCAAGAGAATAGGATAAGAATCTCTACGGCTTTATATATTTATAATTGTTTACAGCATGTTTGACTACAAGTTCTTGTCGTTGAACTCATTTATGCACAAAAATAAGAAATGTGAAACGAATAGCATGATCCCATGGAGCAGGCTATGGGATCTATTTGATGAAATGGATAGTCACATGCAATTTATGTCAAAGCTGCTAGTGATAATTTGATGTCTTTACTTAAGAAGTAGAGCTGCAACTGCTTTCGAAGAATATTAAGCACCCTGTAGAGAAGAGGAGCAGAAAATGTGCAGCCACTGCTTAAAATACTTTTAATAAGCCAGCAAGGTACATCTGGTTAGCATTTCTGAAAATTTCTGTTACACTAATGATATCTCTAAAAGTTTAGAACAAATGGTGTTCAAAATTTTGTCACAAGACCAAGCTTCCTGCAAATGTTTCTGAAAATTTCTCAGCAGCACCTGCTTTAAAAGTTTACCTATATGGCTGCATGGGACCATGCTAACACTCCCTTTGATATCCAGCTGAATCCCCTGATTTTTTGGAATCACCTCTGAAGCTGAATTTGATCTTGATTTTTTGGAATCTCCTCTGAACCTGAACCTGAACTGGATCTTGATTTTTTGAAATCCTGTCTGCCGTTTCCATCAATGCCACCGCCTTTCCTCTATTAACTTTATCAGCTCTTGTATTTAACCCCAGCTTATAGCTGCAACATTTGAAGTTTGAATGCAATTCATATGTTTCTGATACTTGTGATTTCAACCAAAAAAAAAAATTGTGATCCAAAATTTCTGAGCTTGATGTTGCCATCAACCCTGCAAGTACCAAGTAAGGTCTGCCATACTGAAGCACAAGGTTCATTTGGAAATTACTTGATAAAGCCCATTTCTTAACCAAGTTCCATTGCATCACCAAGAAGCCCATCCATGCTTTCATAAAGCTCTGCTCTTCACTCCATTCCATAATCACAACTCATGGAACTCAAGTACTGACGACCTTCATTGATAAGATCCGGTAATTTCAATGCATATGTTACATAAAGAAACGTTGTAGAGTCTGGCTTAGCACCAACATATTGCATTTTTTCAAATAATTGCAAAGCCTCCTCTCTGTATCCATGCTGAGCATATCCTGATATCATTGCATTCCATGTGACCAAATCTGGTTCAGATGCGTTGCTGAACAATTTCCTTACATCTTCTATACTTCCACACACAGCATACATTCTAAGAAGAGCATTTACCACGTTAATATCTCTTACAAAACCAGTCTTGGTGGCCTGAGCAAAAACCTGATTTCCACTTCCTAATGCTGAAAGCCTTTCACATGCATTAAAAACAGTAGAAAAAGTGACTAGATTTGGCTTTGTGCCTGCTCCCTGCATTTGGCAAAATAGTTTGAGAGCTTCTTCATAATTTTTCTGATGAATATATCCCGCAATTATTGCAGTCCATGAGACAACATCTTTTCTTGCCATTTTTTTAAACAATCGTCGTGCATTGTCTATTCTACCACACCTGGCGTACATGGTAATAAGGGCATTTTCCACGTGCAAATTTGAAGTCAGTCCGGCTCGAATCTTGTAGGCATGTACCTGCTCACCATAATTAAGATATTCTGGGGAAGAGCAGACACTAAGGACGCTTGACAGCGAGAATTTGTCTGGCCTCCAGCCTTCCTGTTGCATTTTATGGAAGTGTTTCACGGCCTCCTTGCCATGCTTATTCAGTGCATATCCTAAAATCATTGAATTCCACAACACAGCATTTCTTTCAGGTATTTCGTCAAACACTTTGAGTGCACTCTCCACGCATCCACATTTTGCATACAAGTTGACAAGGGCGTTCGCCACAAAGACATTCGATTTAGACTTAGTTTTAGTTATGCAAGCATGGATTCTTTCGCCATGTTCCACAGACCCCAGGCTTGTACATGCTGTCAGAACACTAGCAAAGATAAATTCATTCGCCGCAACACCTGCTCGTTGGAGCTGGCAAAAATCTTTCACCGCCTCCCAATCACGCCCGTGCTGTACGTACCCTGCAATCATGATGTTTCGCAAAACCAGGTCTGGCTCAGGCATTCTATCAAAAATTTGCTTAGCCGCTTCTATGTCTCCACATCTGATATACATGATAACAAGGGCATTTTCAACAAGTATATTTGAATTTAGTCTAGTTGGTATCGTCCGTGCGTGTACTTGCTCACCATATCTGAGATATTCTGGGCAAACGCAGACACTTAATACACTCATCAGTGAGAATATGTCTGGGTTGATGCCTTCCTGATGCAATCTATGGAAGAGTTCCACGGCCTCCTTGCCTCGATTATTCTGTGCGTATCCTTCGATCATCAAATTCCACACGACAGTATCCCTTTCAGGTATTTTATCAAACACTTTGCGCGCAGCTTCTACACATCCACATTTTGAATACATGGCAACAAGGGCACCTCCAACAAACACATTGCCCTCAAGTTCAGCTATAATTATAAGGACATGAAGTCGTTTGGCGTAATCCAGAGCTGCCGCCCTCGCACAAGCAGTTAGAATGCTGGTAAAGGTGAATTCATTTGCCTTTGAAGCTGCCCCCTCCCGCACCATCTGGGAGAACAATTCCATGGCCTCTTTGTCACACCCGTGCTGAACAAATCCAGCAATTATCACAGTCCACGAGAAGACGTTTCTCTTGGGCATTTTGTCAAACACTTGGCGTCCTTCCTGCAGACTGCCGCATTTCAAATACATTTTGGTCAGATGATTTCTCACGAAAACATCATGAACGAATCCATGCCTGATCATGTGAGCATGGACCATCTTACCTTCTGCCAAGGCCTGTGTGCTACCACACTTCTGCAGAAGCTCAGCATACTCATCTTTCGATATCTCCATCCTTATATCAAAACTTGTAACTCTCTTCCATTTGGATTGTTTCTCTGGAGAGCGCTTATTCTTTATTTTTTTAGTTGGCAACTGCTCCTCCATGAAATTTTCTGTTGGATATTCTTGAGGAACAACTCCAGAGAATCCATATCTAGGAACCCATCTCCTGTTGTAGAAAGGTTGAATATTGTTGCTTAAGTAAAAACATGCAAGCCCCAATATTCGGTTGTGGGCATTTTGAATTTTGCATTTTGAAATTGATTTAATGTCAGGAAGTGAAGTTTTCCAGGTTTGCAACATTGAGAAGAAACAGGTTTCAAATGAGTATGATATAAACAAGGACCTGCACCTGTCCAAATGGAGATTTGGTAAAAGAAGTATACTTGCATTCCCCGTCTTGGCACGCCCTCCCTCCCTTTCTAAAATGTGGAGTAAATCAGAAAACATAATGCATTGTCCACTGAGATGTGGTTCAACAACAAGTAAGAACATATACGTCGGTAGTCGATGTTCCTCGCTAGTCGCAACTTAGCCCACATCTGAGAGTATGTATTACTCGCCAGTGCGCCTAAAGAAAACATAGTAACAAGGAGGCCTGAAAACGTTTTAGAAAGACTTTTGTATTCTTGTATTTATCTTTTGGAAGGTAAAAATGATGATGTGTGGATTTTAAATGGCCTCAAGTACATAAATTGGTAGTTAAACTTTATGTTTAGAATATCCGTAGTATAAATGTGTTCTTGTATTTATAATTATAATTGAATTAGAATGTTTAAATATATTTTTTTTTGTGTTCTTGTATTTATCTAGATGGATTTTTTTGTGTTATTGTATTTATAATTATAATTGAATTAGTTCCAAGGGTTAAGTGGATTGGTAAGTGCTAGTTTGGATGGGTACTTGCTAAGAAGAGACCTGGGTTTAAACCTTGGTGGTGCCAGTTTGCAAAGGTAATAGTCTGCTTTGAATTTTCTCAGTGCACACGTCAGATTGATGGCGATGGTACGAATCCCGAATGATCGGCGGTCTCCATCTCATGCCAAGTCAACAATTAACAAGACGGATAGGTTTAGTGGTTGCAATCCCCTATAGTTTGAATCCTCCCCTGCCAGTTACTAAAAATAGTGGTTGTAGCCAACTCTCCTATATAACCAAAAAAAAAAGAAATAAATAAATAATTATAATTAAATTAAAATGTTTTGGGTAATACAAAATTTAAACTTAGGTTATCTTTGTTTTATTTATTTTAATTTGGGACCACGAACTTTTGACAGTGATGAGTCGAGGTCGTTTGTTTGATTTTTTTTTAAGAATATAGATTATTTTGTTTTATAATCTTTAGTCTGGTACATAAAGACGAAGTTAATAGGATTTCAATCTTTAAGGGAATTGAACCACGACAACTTATTAATAAGCATTTGGCTACTATCAACTATAAACCTTTAAGAGAGTGATGAGTAGAGGGTGCTTATTTGAGTTTTTTTAGAACATATATTTTTTATTTTTATTTTTTTCCTTCTTCTGGGGGGCATAGGGAACCTCTATAATCCCTAGATCGTTGGGCAAAAATAAAGTCAATAGGAACCTCTATAATTCCTAGCTCATTGGGCAAAAACAAAGTCAATGGGAACCTGACCATCCAAAGAATCAAACCAATACAATCCATCGGTAAGCACTCGGCCGTTATCATTTGACCTATCCTTTTCTAAGCAAATTTTAAGGTAAAGCACGAGTTTTTGAAAGGGTTAGTTCCAAACCCAAACACATTTGAAAGGGATAGTCTCATTAATTAAAACCCAAAGACAAATAATTATTAATGGTATGAGGTTATTATATATAAAAATATTTATTTATGCACCTCGGGTGCAGCGCAACGGTTGGGGCTTTGGCTCTTCTTCGGGAGGTTCAAGGTTCAAACCGTGGCGTGGGTGAGTGTGTGAGGGGGTGGGTGTGGTGGCTTTGTGTTAATTCTCTATTGATAAGTATAGCTCTCGGCTCTACGAGGGGTCATGGTTGGGAGGAGACTGCTCAGCCCTGTACGTCGGTCATAGAGATTTCTCACAATAACCTAACAAAAAAAAAAATATTCATTTATTTTATTTATATATATAAATGTAATTAAAAACTTACAAGTAAGGTTATAAACCATAAAGATACATATAAAAACCTTAGTTCAAGAGGGATATTATTTATTATTAAGGGGGCTTGAATTTTTTACCTCTTTATAGTGAGTACTTTCCACTTACTAGTTCACTAAGGTGAAAAGGTGAATATGATATTCAAGAGTGTCCATCAAGGTCTCTTTATTTTTTGTACTTTAAGTATATAACATCAATATTTTTTTATTTTGGATGATGTTACACATGCACACTACCTCAAACCATGTTTCTTAGTGTCCAATATTTATGTTTATGGAATCCTTTCCCTACAATGTTTATGGACCTCTGTCCAAAGGAGATGTTGATCCCCTAACTCAAGTTCATGGATCTCTATCCATAGGAGAACTCCTTCTCCTCTACTCTGGTTGGTGATCCTCTAGAAGACTACTGCCTCCACTACACTGGCTTGTGGATCTCTCTCCACTGAAGACTCTTATCCCCACTCAGAAGACCTATCCTCACTACCCTGGCTGATGGATCTCTATCCACTGGAGACTACTGTCCTCTCTACTCTGTCACCTCCAAAGCTCTACACTAAACTCTGCTCCACAAGTCCACACAGAACTTGCTCAAATCTGCTCAACAAGTCCACTCAGAACCTACTCAAATATGCTCAACAAGTCCACTCAAAACCTGCTCAAATATGTCCAACAAGTTCACTCAGAACCTGCTCAAATCTGCCCAACAAGTCCACACAGAACTTGTCCAAATCTGCTCAACAAGTCCACATAGAACTTGTCCAAATCTGCTCAACAAGTCCACACAGAACTTGTCCAAAAACTCATAGAAACATAAAGAGAATTGTTAGAGACCCAATATGTTTCAACTCAATGCTCATTCACTTTCTCAACTCAAATCATAATATAGAATAGTTTGTTTTATGGAACTTGAACAATCACTTCACACATCCACTTGACTAGGCTCAATCAACTCTACTCAACCAATCACTCAATGAAACACTTCTTTCTCACAAACCCTAGTCCAAGCATATAACCACCAACTCAAAATATTTCCAACAATGCTCAACAACAAATCTCACATAACAATGATACTCATGTTCTCTTCAAACCCTAGTTCAAGTTCTTTGTACAACAACTCACTTCAACAACAATGCTTATAAAACAATCTTCACATAACAATGATACTCATGATATTTTCAAAACTCTAACTCAAGTTCTTCACACAACCAATGGCTTCAACAACAATGCTTATCAAACAAGGTTTTAACAACAAATCTTTATTCCAGAAAACCTTGAAGCATTAACTCAAACACTCTCAAAAGGAAACCCTAATCAAGTCCTTTTCACTCCAAACTTATTTTCCAGAAAACCAATCAATCAACTCAACTTATGGAAGAATGTGCTCATACCTTTTTATTGAAGATGAAGGGATCTCATAAATCTGTCACAACCACAAACACTTCTATGCCAAGCTCAAAGAGGTTAGAAGATAAATATTTCTCACAATATAATGTAAATACTCAATTACACCTTATCACTCCAACTTTCAAAAACAACCATCAATATACATAAAATATTTATCCAATAACACCTTATAAACTCCCAACTAAAATAAACTTAACATCCACCAAAAATAACTCAAACCTCTTTGATTTAAATTAATGGCAAGAGAAACTTTGATAAAAATCAAATCTACTTTCTTTATAATTCCAATGATGTAAATCACTCATCAATAACACAACCTCTCATTTACCCTTATTACTCCACAATAATAAAAATCAATTGTCAAATGAACAACCTTTCACAAACCCTTATTACTCCAAAATAATATAAATCAAAATAATCAACTTTTCACAAACCCTTATAACTCCATAAAAAACCTTAGGCAAATAAAGATTTTAATTATCAAAAAATTACCTTTGCCAATGGTGGGTTTCGAACCCTCAATATCTGCCTCCGCGAGCGCTCTAGCCGTGGCTTTGACCACCGCATGCGCTAGATGCACGGTTAAGAGCTTAGATGCTCTTCCTCCTCTTTGTCCTTGGCTGGCACACAAAACAAGGCACACGCAAAATATTTCCCTTGGCGCTCAAGACACACACCACTCCACGCGAATCGATCGTGGGCTTCTCAACTCCCAACGCCTTCACAAAACGTGCGCTGCCAATGGACCACCATGTCCTTTGCGTTTCAACCAATATGCTCTTTCCCTTATCTCTTTTCACCTAGCACTAAAGACAAGCAAAATTCTTGTCTTCTTCCTCAACGAATAACAATTGCATGAAAATGTTTCACTATATCGCATGTAAAAACAAATGTCGAGGGGTAAGTTTTGAATGCCTCCTTGGCATTAATATATACATGAAATCCCTTTGTTTCTTAGACATCGGTGCTTCCACTTATTTTATGACGTCGGCGCTCCCACCTTCATAATTTATAAATTATTTAAATTCTAAGGAATTTAAATTTTATAAATTATATTTATAAACTTTAGCTTTAAAAATATTAAAGCCTTCCTTGGGTTTAAACTTAAACCTTTAACTTGTAAATTATTCTTCCACCGTGGGTTTACCATAAACCCTCATAAAACATTATTTTGCCAACTTTTTCTTCAACTCTTCGCATTGTTCCTGGTGTTGTTGATGGTGTGCTCCATGGTATTAATGATGACTTTTCACCTTGACATCAATGACAACTAACTGAGCTCAAAATGTCCAACAATCTCCCCCTTTGTCATTGATGGCAACCCAATTTCCTTTTACTGAAAACTTGACCTTTCCTTTGTTCTACTCCCCCTGGGACATTGCTCCCCCTGGCTCAATGCTCTCTCAAATATCAAATCTCTCCCCTTTACTCAAATCTCTCCCCCTTTGACATCAATGGCAAAGGGTCACCTTTGGGGCTTGGGGCTAAGAATGAGCCTCTTAGCTTAGCCCCTCCCCCACCTTCTTTTGAGGTGGTTAATTCTGGGGTGGGAGTCTCACTCCCAATTTTCCTCGAAGATACTCAAAAGTTTCCTTTGAAAGTGGCTTAGTGAAAATATCTGCTATATGTTCCTTTGTAGTGACATATTCCAATATGACCTATTTATTTGTCACCTGTTCTCTCAAAAAATGGTACTTAATCGAAATGTGCTTTGTCCTGGAGTGCATTACTAGATTTTTTGAGATACTTATGGCACTAGTATTATCACATAGTATAGGAATGGGATGATCATGCTTTATCTTGAAGTCTTCTAGAGTTCTCTTCATCCATAACACCTGTGTACAACTGGCTACTACTGCAATGTATTCTGCTTCTGTTGTAGATAAAGATATTGAAACCTGCTTCTTACTTAACCAAGAGACTAGACATTCTCCAAGAAAGAATGCTCCTCCACTTGTGCTTTTTCTATCATCAATGTTGTCGGCCCAATATGCATCTGTATATGTTGTTAGTGTGAAACTGTCACTTTTGGGATACCAAAGCCCAAAATCCATAGTCCCTTTTAGATACCTAAAAATTCTTTTTACTGCTGCCACATGTGTTTCCTTAGGTGCTGCCTGAAACCTTGCCACTAATCCCACTGACTGTACTATGTCTGGTCTCATAGCTGTAACATATAATAAGCTGCCAATCATAGATCTGTATAATCTCTGATCTACCTCTGGAGATTCATCATCCTTACTCAACTTGCACCCTGTGACCATGGGAGTACTTACCGGTTTACAATCTTCTAACCTGAATTTCTTTAACATTTCCTTTATATACTTGGCTTGTGAGAGAAACACTCCCCTTTCTGATTGTGAAATCTGAAGTCCAAGAAAGAAGGACAATTCACCAAGCATAGACATCTCAAATTCATTTTGCATGTTCTTAGAAAATTCCTTACACATCTTATCATTGTTTCCCCCAAAAATTATGTCATCAACATAAACAACCACTATTAGAAGATCACTCCCTTCATTTTTGATATATAAATTACTATCTGCTATTCCTTTTATGAACCCCTATTCTTGAAGATACTTATCCAATCTTGAGTACCATGCTCTAGGAGCTTGCTTTAAACCATACAATACCTTTTTCAATCTGCATACCTGATCTGGTTTATCTGCTAGTATGAATCCCTCTGGTTGTTCAATATAAACCTCTTCTTCTAGAACCCCATTTAGAAATGTTGACTTGACATCCATCTGATATACCTTGAAGTTCTTGAAACTTGAGAATGCTAAAAACATCCTTATAGCTTCAAGTCATGCAACTGGAGCAAAAGTCTCATCAAAGTCAATTCCTTCTACCTGTGCATAACCTTTGCATACTAACCTTGCTTTATTTTTGACCACTTGTCCATCTTCATTTAATTTATTTCTGAATACCCATTTTGTGCCAATCACATTTTTGTCCTTTGGTCATGGAACAAGTTCCCAAGTTTTTCTCTTCTCTATCTGATCCAATTCCTCATTCATTGCCTTAATCCAAAATTCATCCTCACTTGCCTGAGTGAAGTCTTTTGGCTCAATCTTAGATAGCAAAGAAAAATTTGCTTGTTGAGATGGTTTTATTATTCTTCTCCTTGTCTGTCTTTCCTCTGGATTCTCGATGATCTGCTCTTTTGGATGATGTTTCTGTACATACCTGGATGGAGTTTTGGGAAGAAGTCTTCGTGTTTCTTCTTCTTCTTTATCCGATTCCTCACAAAATTCTTCTTGACAACATCCATCTTCTTGATACACAATTTGTTGAACTGGTTCTCTTGAATCTATCTTCTCATCAATTGTTACATTTATACTTTCCACCATAGTGTGTGTTCTTTTGTTGAAGCATCTGTAGGCTTTACTCCTTGTGGAATAACCAAGAAAAATTCCCTCATCACATCTTGGATCAAACTTGCCTAAGTTTTGGTCTTCCCGTCTTATGTAACATTTGCTTCCAAAAATTCTGAAGTGTTTTACAATGGCAGGTCTTCCTTTCCAAAGCTCATATGGAGTCTTGTGATGATTTACCCTCATTTGAGCCCTAGTGATTATGTATACTGTTGTGTTTACAGCTTCTCTCCAAAAACCATCTGATAACTTAGATTCATTCAACATAGCTCTAGCCATGTTTTCAATAGTCCTGTTTTTCCTTTCAACTACCCCATTTTGTTGAGGAGTTCTTGTTGTTGAGTACTCTCTCTTGATTCCATGTTGTTCACAAAACTCTACAAATTCATTTGAAGTAAATTCTCCTCCTCTATCAGATCTCAGACACTTAATCCTTTTGCCAGTTTCATTTTCAACCAATTCCTTGAATGCTTTGAATTTTTCAAAGGCCTCTGACTTCTCTTTTAGGAAGGCTACCCAAACCATTATGGAATAATCATCTATAAACAATATAAAGTAGCTCTCACCCTGAATGCTTTGTGTTCTGGTAGGACCACACAAATCAGTATGTATTAGGCTCAAAGGCTCAGATGACATATATCCTTTTGACTTAAAGGTTGTCCTAGTTTGCTTTCCATGTTGACAAGGTGCACAAATTGTGTTTTGAGGTCTTCTTATTTTGGGTAAATCTCTAACTGCTTGTTTATTGCTTATATTGACTATGTTGTCAAAATTCAAGTGACCCAATATTCTATGCCATAACCAACTCTCATCTTCTTGTGATAGAAAGCACTTTTCCCCTTTGATCTCATTGAGCATGTATAAGTTGTTTGGGGTTCTTCTTGCATTGGCAATGATTTTTCCAGTTTCTGATTTTCTTATCTCACATCTATTTGGATGGAAAGTAACCATGTATCCTTGATCACAAAGTTGACTTATACTCAGCAGATTGTGTTTTAACCCTTTAACATACAAAACATTCTCTATTTTTGTTTTCCCATTGTCTAAACTTAGAGTTCCTCTTCCACCAATCCTTGTTGATCCATTATCACCAAAACTTACTGAACCTCTATTTGTTTCTTTCAATACAATGAATTTGTCTTTGTCTCCTGTCATGTGACTAGAGCAACCACTATCAAGATACCATTGTTCTTCTTTATCCTGAGCATGAAGGGATGTTTGCACTAACATTGATCTAGCCTTAACATTTTCCCTTTCATCTTTCCTAGTTGTTGAAATTGTTTTTCTAGACTCAGGAAGTATCATTTTACACCATCTAGCCTTGTGCCCAAAATTATTGCATTTGTAACATATAACATCATCATCCATGAGAGGTGCAAAGGAATTGAAATATCTATTGTATCTTGCATGATGAAAATAGTGTACAACTCTATGACCATATTTATTGCAAGAAAAACAATGACCATGGAAGAAATTATGTGACCTGTTTGGATGTCTTGGAATTTGTGGAGAAGTCATCTTCCTTTTGTGATTAACTCTTATCCAGGGTTCTCCTTTGCTTTCTTCCTTTCTGATATCCTTTGCTTGCTTATCCTTGTTTGAGGTTTCTGCTTTCTGAAGACTTGATTCCTCTTTCTGTTTCTCATATTCTGTATCTTGTAGTACCTTGGTCCTTTCAACTTTATTCCTTAGGTGAACAATTTTTGCTTCCAATATTTCACATTCTGTTTCCCTGGCTCTTAATAGATCTGTCATGTCTTGCTCAATCTTCTTTCCTTCTTCCACCCTAATCTTGAGATCTGTGAGATTTTGTATAAGTTCCATCCTTGCTTCTTCATCTTCTTGAACTTGTTCCTTCAAGCTTGAATTTTTCTCTCTAAGTCTTTCCAATTTTCTGAGAGCAACAAAGAATTCTTCTTTTATGTCAAACATAGTCTCTTCTTCATTTTTTGGAGTCATGTGTGCTACTGATGGATCCTCTTCCAAGTTGTTAGTCTTTTCACGGAGAGACCCGCTCTGATACCAATTGAAGAACATGTGCTTATACTGAGAGGGGGGTGAACAGTATACAATAAAACTTTTTGCTTTTTAATCCAAATAATAGCATCAACATTACTAAAGTAGTAAACATCACAAAAAGCATCACACACATGAGAGACATGATTTTTACGTGGTTCACCCAAATATGGCTACCTCCACGAAGAAAATATTTCTTATAAATTTTTCTCAAATAAATTCTCTTGGGAATCCTTTCCCTACAATGTTTATGGACCTCTTTCCAAAGGAGATGTTGATCCCCTAACTCAAGTTCATGGATCTCTATCCACAGGAGAACTCCTTCTCCTCTGCTCTGGCTAGTGATCCTCTAGAAGACTACTACCTCCACTACACTGGCTTGTGGATCTCTCTCCATTGAAGACTCTTATCCCCACTCAGAAGACCTATCCTCACTGCCCTGGCTGATGGATCTCTATCCACTGGAGACTACTATCCTCTCTACTCTATCACCTCCAAAGCTCTACACTAAACTCTGCTCCACAATTCCACATAAAACTTGCTCAAATCTGCTCAACAAGTCCACTTAGAACCTACTCAAATATGCTCAACAAGTCCACTCAGAACCTGCTCAAATCTATCCAACAAGTCCACTCAGAACCTGCTCAAATCTGCCCAACAAGTCCACACAAACTTGTCCAAATCTGCTCAACAAGTCCACACAGAACTTGTCCAAATCTGCTCAACAAGTCCACACAAAACTTGTCCAAAAACTCATAGAAACATAAAGAGAATTGTTAGAGACCCAATATGTTTCAACTCAATGCTCAATCACTTTCTCAACTCAAATCAGAATATAGAATAGTTTGTTTTATGGAACTTGAACAATCACTTCACACATCCACTTGACTAGGCTCAATCAACTCTACTCAACCAATCACTCAATGAAACACTTCTTTCTCACAAACCCTAGTCCAAGCATATAACCACCAACTCAAAATATTTCCAACAATGCTCAACAACAAATCTCACATAACAATGATACTCATGTTCTCTTCAAACTTCCTAACAATGATACTCATGATCTTTTCAAAACCCTAACTCAAGTTCTTCACACAACCAATGGCTTCAACAACAATGCTTATCAAACAAGGTTTTAACAACAACTCTTTATTCCAGAAAACCTTGAAGCATTAACTCAAACACACTCAATAGGAAACCCTAATCAAGTCCTTTTCACTCCAAACTTATTTTCTAGAAAACCAATCAATCAACTCAACTTATGGAAGAATGTGCTCATACCTTTTTATTGAAGATGAAGGGATCTCATAAATCTGTCACAACCACAAACACTTCTATGCCAAGCTCAAAGAGGTTAGAAGATAAATCTTTCTCACAATATAATGTAAATACTCAATTACACCTTATCACTCCAACTTTCAAAAACAACCATCAATATACATAAAATATTTATCCAATAACACCTTATAAACTCCCAACTAAAATAAACTTAACATCCACCAAAAATAACTCAAACCTCTTTGATTTAAATTAATGGCAAGAGAAACTTTGATAAAAATCAAATCTACTTTCTTTATAATTCCAATGATGTAAATCACTCATCAATAACACAACCTCTCATTTACCCTTATTACTCCACAATAATAAAAATCAATTGTCAAATGAACAACCTTTCACAAACCCTTATTACTCCAAAATAATATAAATCAAAATAATCAACTTTTCACAAACCCTTATAACTCCACAAAAACCTTAGGCAAATAAAGATTTTAATTATCAAAAAATTACCTTTGCCAATGGTGGGTTTCGAACCCTCAATCTCTGCCTCTATGAGCGCTCTAGCCATGGCTTTGACCGCCATGTGCGCTAGATGCACGGTTAAGAGCTTAGACGCTCTTCCTCCTCTTTGTCCTCGGTTGGTGCACAAAACAAGGCACGCACAAAAGATTTCCCTTGGCGCTCAAGACACACACCACTCCACGTGAATCGATCGCGGGCTTCTCAACTCCCAATGCCTTCGCAAAATGTGCGCTGCCAATGGACCACCGTGTCCTTTGCATTTCAACCAATATGCTCTTTCCCTTATCTCTTTTCACCTGGCGCTAAAGACAAGCAAAATTCTTGTCTTCTTCCTCAACGAATAACAATTGCACGAAAACGTTTCACTATATCGCATGTAAAAACAAATGTCGAGGGGTAAGTTTTGAATGCCTCCTTGGCATTAATATATACATGAAATCCCTTTGTTTCTTAGACGTCGATGCTTCCACTTATTTTATGATGTCGACGCTCCCACCTTCATAATTTATAAATTATTTAAATTCTAAGGAATTTAAATTTTATAAATTATATTTATAAACTTTAGCTTTAAAAAGATTAAAGCCTTCCTTGGGTTTAAACTTAAACCTTTAACTTGTAAATTATTCTTCCACCGTGGGTTTACCATAAACCCTCATAAAACATTATTTTGCCAACTTTTTCTTCAACTCTTCGCATTGTTCCTGGTGTTGTTGATGGTGTGCTCCATGGTATTAATGACGACTTTTCACCTTGACATCGATGACAACTAACTGAGCTCAAAATGTCCAACATCAAGAAGAACTATACCACCAGCAAAGCCATCTACACTTATTCACAACAACAACAACAATCTACGCAACACTGTTGAACCCTTTGAAAGAGAAGCTTGGTAATGGATTAATGCAAAGTTGTAATGGACAATAGCATTTCTTTTTTATGTCAATTATTTTGAATTCAAATTGTTCTATCAATGATAGCAGGAATAGAAGAGATTATAAAAAATAATAATAATAAAGTGAAAAACCCTAGTTTTTTCCAAAACCCTAGCTGCTTTTGGAATTTTTGGGGGTTGAGATCATGGAGTTACCAATTTTCACTGTAAAGGATGACATTGATGCTCGAGAATGGTGGATGAATTTTAGATCTCTATATTCTAGTGAGCTTTTTGGAAATGTAAACTTTTCTATCTTTTAAAAGAGAAAGCTCACGATTGGTGGGAAATTCTTGTTAAGGAAAGGAATTTCACCTCGGATGAAATGGAACATGCATTCTTGAGTCAGTGGAACCCATTATAAAAATATATCTAGTTTGAAGATCACCATCAGAGTATATGAAGAAGAAATAAAAAGGCTTTATATGGAACTAAAAGAAATGAATAAAGAGGATATAATATAAGAAAAAAATACATATGACAATGTGTAAGTTCATGATCACATTTAAAAGGAAAATCTTAAGAAGTAAGTATTTAAGGAGAAGCAAGAAGTAGTTATGGCAAGGTAATAAGTTGAAGAACCATTAGAAAACTCAAAAGTTGAATTTATAGTAGTAGAAGCAATAGAGTCAATGAAAGAAGCAACAACAAAGTCCAAGGAAGCCTCGTCGAAAGTGCACAAGGATGCACCAAAAGAAAGGTATAAGATAAAAAATTGTGAAGAAGAATTAAAAAAAATATATTGTTGAAGAACCAAAGGAAGCATAATTTTAGGTTAAGGCTGCAACATATTGGCACCCACACCACCCTGAACAACAACAATATTAGAGGCATGGCTTAAGGTATCAATATTTTAGATCTACATGGAGACATAAAGGCATCAAGTATGGTAGTGTTTAGCAAAAAAAGTACAATGTTAATGTTTTTTGATTTCAAAGGGGTGCGGTAGCATCAAGGAACAATAAAAATAGTTCAAAATATCACAGTAGAGCAACAAAATCATGGAGTCAATAGAGATATTATGGATATTCAAGTGGCACAATGGCAGTTTGAAATCATCAAAGACCATCACTAATCAAGATTTCACTTGGATGGATGGATGAACAAGATTGAAAATTGTCAAGAAAAAGGATACTAAATATTTGTATTTACAAAAAAATGAAGATCCAAAAAATGAATATAAAAAATTTAGACTTTTTGTGAAAAATATGTAGGTATCTATTTATAGCATCTCAATTGAGATGAGAATTGAAATGTTTGTAAACTCTCAAGCTTTACAGAAGATAGTTGTGATTTATCAAGAGTGGGGGACCTAAGTACAACCCCTTTTTCTCAAGTAAAAAATAATTAAAAAGCTTTAGTAAATATTAGTTAATCAAATTTATTTTATTTTGTTCTTTCTTCTTTTTAGATCTTTATCCAGATCACTATCCTTCAATAGTTTAATTTGAGTATTAAACTTCAATTAAATATTTCAACAAAAATATTAGCATGTTGTTTTATTATAGGCAACTACAACCTTGTAAGGGGATATGTTGTTTGATTTTAGGCTATTATTACCTTATGAGAGGATATGTTGAACTAGCCTAGGCGTCAAATCATTTTTGAAATCCCATTGTAAAATATACGTAGGGTTAGGTCGAGTGGCCCCACACATACTTGGGGCTAGTCATAAGACTCAAACCTAATTGGTCATCTTAACAAGTGCCCAATTTACCAATCATCTTGCCATACAACCTTAATTTTATTTTTATTACACAAAAGAATTTAAAAATAATATAATGGAACTTCTAAATGAAATGAATTTAAGTATATCCACAAGACCAAAACAATCTATGAAACCAAGAACTTTAATACAAGATGGGGCATGGTGTACAACCCTACTCCCTTTTAAATTCAAACCTTGGACCTCCTATTCAAAGTTCCAAAGTTTAACAATATCCAAGAAATAAAATTGTTCGACAAAGTCAAAAAGCGCAACATCCTCTTATCATATTTTGGAGTGTTTTCTCGTACTGATTTTGATGAGAAGTTTCCTTGTTTTTTCTATTCTTAGTTATTCAAAAAGTTACATTAGTGAGTTTACTTTTAGACTATCCTCATATGGAATCTTGATGTCCTTATAGGCTTCACATTCTATGACAGAATATTTTTTGGTCTCCACTACTTTGGTTGTGCAAAAGACACATTTGTTCTAACCATGCCTCTTGAGGAATTGTCCATCTTTTAATTTCACATCTAAGATGGTGTGAACTAGATCTTAGTTGGGTTATAAGAAATTTTTCTTCCATTTGATTTTTGCATCTATGTACTTGTTTTGGCTATGTTCATAGATTGAACTTGTTGACGTATAATTATTTTTTCTTTCCTAAATTTTTAATCCATGTGATAAGTCTAAATTTTCCCACATATTGTTTAATTTTTTGTTGGAGTTTGGGACCTCATGAAATTTAATGCTCCATTTGTCCATCCATTTGTTGTTTTGTTTCATCAATGTGTCTTTTCTTCTATTCAACATTTCTTTGATTACCTATTTTGGAAATGGTTATCTTCTATTCTTTGTATTTTCATTAGGTGCTCCAATAGCCTTATCATGGCTTATGCTTCTAGTGGAAAAGTCCTTGTTTCAACAAGTAAAATATCATATGGGACTGATGCTTTAGTTCTAAAATTATTTGTAATTAGTCACTTTTGAATTCTTTCTATTTGTCTCCATTTAAAATTTGATTTATTATTAGCTTACACCTCACACCCATATAGCACCACTAGAATAACTAATAACCCAAATAGGACCCTAATGGTTTTCATATCCCATAGCTTTGCTTTTCTACCTTTATTTAGAAATGAATAGAGTGCCTTCCATTTTTTTTATATTCACTTCATCCTGAATATTCCCCAATTGAGGTTGGTTTGAAATTCTAAGGTATTTATATTCTATTAATACCTCTATAGGTTTTCCTTCAATTAAAATATATGGTTGTTTTTGCTCTCTTTGAGTAGAGAAGACCATAATTTTAGTCTTGCTAGTGTTTACCTACATCCCAACTTCTTTACAAAAATTATCTAAATATTTTAGATGTTCTTTTAGACTTTCAAGTGTCTTACCAAGCAACATGAGGTTCTTAGCATAAAGAAGTTTCACTACATAATTAGCCAATTGTATTCCCTCTCCTCCCATCCTTTCTACCTATTCCTTTAATTTATTAATGTAAAGGCCAAATAAAGTAGGTGACAATAGACAACCTTGTTTAACCCTAATGTCACTCCTAGAACACTCTAGTAGTCCTTCTAGAGTTCTAATTTTTGCCACCACCTACTCATAAAGTCTATGTAAAACTATTGTGTAGTTGGTTGGTATGTCAATTTCTTCCATTGTTTTCTATAATTAACCTCTAGGTACTATGTCAAAAACTTTTTTTCTTCAATTTCATTTCATATCCTCTCTATTAGGTGCCTTAAAGTTATTCAGTGATCTATTGTTGGGTACTTTGGTCTAAACCCTACTTGCCCTATTTCCCTCTTTTGTTGATTTTCTGCCCACTAACTAATTTTGTTTTCTACTATGCTTCCAAACACTTTTGTGAAAAGAGGATTAATCATGATGGTGTGATAATTTGAAGGATTATTGGTGTCTCTATTTTATGCAATGGTATGACTAGGTTGGTTATCCATTCCAGTGGAAAGCCTCCTCTAATGATGCCATTAAAAATATTTTGAATGTGTGTTGTTGAAATGTCAACCCCATATTCGAGATGTTTAGCTTGCAAACCATCTATATCCTGATCTCTACCTATTGCTATTTTATTAATGCCCTCAACATATTTTAGAGAAAAAAGTTTCTCAGTTGTATCGATTATAGGAGGGGTATCTTTTTCTTGGTTTCTCTCATATAATTATTTAGCATATTGCAACCATTGTTTGCTTGTGATATTATTTCTTGTGTACCTTTTGCTTTGTTATAGCTCTTTTAAAAATTATTGTAGGCTATGTTTTTTAGTATATATAAAAACTATTTTTTATTGCATGGCATTAGCTCAACCAGATAGATTCCTCAATTTTTAAGGAGGAGATCCAAGTTCAAATCTTGCTAAGCAATATATGGATAATATCCAAGTTATTGCAATACAACTATGTGGTGACTATGTAATATGGGTGGGGACCTTTTCAATCCCATATAACCAATTTAATATATATATATATATATATATATATATATATATATATATATATATATATATATATATATATATATATCAACTATTTTTGTCTTGCTCTTATGTATTCATCATTTTTTATTTTCACTAGTTGTTTATATGTATTGCTATTTGTTTTCTCTTTACCTAGTTTATTCAAGGTTCTCCTTACTAATTTGCATTCTTCATCATACCATGGATTTATAGGGAAGCTTTCATGTTTTCTTTTCCTAGGTTTTAACTTTTTGCATGATTCCAAGGCTTCTTTGATTATATCCATTAGTTTACTACTATCAAAAGTATAAGTTTAAAAAATATTTGTTCTCTTTATTTTCTCTCTTTGCATAATCTACTTGAGTGATGTTTTTTTATTTTTCTTTGTCGTAGAGATGTTTCCTATTATATTTCCTTCATTTACTTGAAGATGTTTTTTTTAAATGTTGGTTTTTCTTAATGGGTTATATGGAATTGAAAAGGGTCCCACCCGTATTACATCATCCCACATAGTGGTATTACAACAAAGTTTGGATATTATCCATGTATTGTTTGGCAAGATTTGAACCTAGGTCTCCTCCTTGAAATGTTGAGAAATCTAACCAGTTGAGCTAATATCGCTTGATTCTTCAACAAATTTACATAGGTTTTTATGAGAGGTTCTGGTCCTCTCATACTGAGCGGGGTTTGAACCTTGGACCTCTCAAAGAGAGTTACTTGAAGATGTTATTCTTGCCTACTGTATTGCATTTAAATATTTATGTATATTGGATTGTGATTAGAATTTAGCTCCATGGGAACTACTTCAATTTCTAGATCTTTTATCTTTGAAATGAAGTTTGGTGAGTAAATAACATAATAAACTACACTATGTCCATTATGTGTTTGACAAGTATATTTTCTAGATTTTTATCACATGTTTATGTTATTGTAGATGATCAATCCCTCTATGCTACATAGTTTAAGAATTTTTTCTCCATAATGTGTGATGGGTCCTTGACTATCATTTGAGGGCCTTTACCAATAGTGATCCATATCTCTTCTAGCAATATCAGATTATCATCTATACCTTCATTGATATTTGCTTGTATATTTGTTGTCCTATCATTAAAGTCACCCATTAAAAACACCTCTCCAAGCTTGTTATATTTTATGATGTGTTTTGCCAATGCCATAGATGGATGTTCATGATCTAAGTCATGTTTCTTATAGAAATTCGATTTTTATGGAGCAAAATAACACGTTGTCATTATAATAAATTTATCATTATCTATGATTCTAATCCATATATTATTTATTTGGGTCTTCTTTCTCTACCTGTATAAGTCTATCCCAAGACTCTTTTATTACTATTGTTACTTATTCATGTCCTTTTCCATTTTTTGTTGCTTCATTCCATACTAATATATTTTTGTATCCTTAGCAATATAGAATCATGCATCCATCATGTTCATGTGTTTTTATTAGTACAATAACATAGTTTTATTTAGTTATGGGCTCTAGATAGAGGTCTCTTCTTGATGGATATCCATGACAATTCCAACTCACCAATGTTAAGTGTTCTTAGCATGCCCTAATTTCTCATTTATTTTAGTTTATTCCATTTATAATGCATGATTTTTCATTTTTCAACCATAGCTTTTTACCCTCACTCCTTATTGTCTTTACCTTTTCCTATTTTGCCCTTGTCTCTTCTTGTTGCATAGGAGTAAGATCCTCATCTAGGTAAAAATGTGACCCTTGTAGCAATCCTTTATTTCGAAGAACTTACCTTTTATCTCCTATATTGAACATTGTGACTCAGATTGGTCTAGATAGGATATATAGGGTGCAAATCTCAAAATAACCAGGGTTATACAATAGATGGTAATAAGTAGAATCTAGGTAGAGATATTGTATAAACAAAATTATTATGAATGAGTTATAGCCTTTGTGGATATTAAAAATCAATTTTCTTTCTTTATACACTTCCTATAAAGTTAAAATAAGTTTTGCAATCAGTTTTTTTTGAGATGGAATGTTTATCCCTTAAAGTGAAACAATTTTGAAAGTGAATTTTCTTTTTGTTAGCAGTATTACATTATTTGGCACCTGTAGGTCAAAGTGCCCTCATGCCCAATCTCCACAAATCAAGCTATGAAGATTTGAATATCTCAAAAGTTAGCCAGGTGTTTGAATCTCTTTGACAAGTACAAAATTGGAGGTAATGCAAAAAAAAAGAGCTAATTCTACAAGGGTTTTGGCATCGTGAAAGCCCAACGTTGTTCAAAGTTGGATTTAATACCTTCTACAAGCCCCAAGTGCACAAATCCATTATTGAACAATTTTAGGCCTTTGAAGCAGTTGACTTAGTAGAAGGGCAAAGAAATATAGAATCAATTTACCGCACAAAGATGAAAGTATTGAACAAAGCTAAACTCCCCAAAGATAGGACATCATGTCCTCGATATTGATCAAAGAATACTCTCCCTTCTCAAAGACAAAGGATAATGATTCTAGACTTTTTTGGGTAATTACGTCAGCAACCCCACATTGAATTTTGATATCATACAAAAGATATTACAATTGAACAAAGTTAGGGTTATCAATATCAAAAACAAAGCCAAAGAGTGCACAAAGATGGAGGACCAAGATGAAAAAATTTGATATTTCTTAAAAAGTGGCATCATCAAAGTGTTCCTAAGATCTAAATTTGTTCTAAATAACTCTTCAAGTAGGTTAAATGCCTGACTTTGATACACAATACTTTGAAGTATCTCTTTCAGAGTTACAATTACCTCAATGCCTTCTAGCTATTCAAGGTGATATTGTTAAAGCATAAAAATGACATCTCTAATAGATCAATTACAATGGCCCAACCATTTGCAAAATATAGTTGAATATCAATAAAGCAAATTTCAAATGTATTCAAATTCAATTACAAGGGAAAAACTTAAATTGACCACCTCCACATCATGAACTAACAAAGAAGCCCTTTGCTAGGATGTTTTCATAATAGACATATAACCACCATTGTAAATATTCCACTACAAGATTCAAAAAGCAGTCTATAAATACACCATGGCACCTCTAAGTGAGGGGTTAGTTGTATAATGTTTTTGTCAATTATTAAAAAGTGATAGTTGTTTGACCTCCATTGTTGGTGTTATTACAAGTTTTTATGAATGAGTAATGTTTTAATTCATTTTTGTCATACTTTGTGATTATGTTGTTAAAGTGAATTTTGCTATTTGGATCATTGTTGGATTGCTTTTTATTAAAGCATTTGGAATGATTAAAGCATATGTCTGTAATTGAATTAACTTTGTAATGCACTTGATAATGGCTAGTCTGTTAAGTATCATTGTAAGTTAATTGTTGTAGATTCTTACAATATTTGTTATGCTATATCTTGTCCACCATTTATTCATTTCTCTAAACTCTTACTCTCTCCTAACCCTCTCTTTTCTCACCTTCAACTTAAACCCCTAATTTAATTTTACAAGTATTTCAAGGAACCTACCTTCTCTGAAGGTTGAATTGAGAGAAATGTCGTTCATCTAAGACATTGACTAAAGTATAGGGTGCACTTCATAACTAGGCAAGTTTTACACCAACAATACCCTAAGTACCATTGTAAATATTTAGTTTAGGATGTGAGTTTATTATTTAGGTTTTAATTTATGAATTGTGTTTATGTGTCATGTAATCAAGTATGAGTTATGAGTGGAAGGTGTCATGTGTACAAGTGTGATTTATGAGTAAAAGGTGTGAGTGAAGAGTTGTATGAGGTGTCATGTGTGCAAGTATGAATTATGAGTGAAAGATGTCATGTGTGTAAGTGAAGATTCATGTGTGATGTGAAGTAGGAAATTATCTAATCATGAGAATTTTTATCATAATATAAGAAAGGCATATGAAAGGTTGCATCTCTTGTGATTTTGAGAAGAGCAAAAGTAAGGAGTATTGAAGAGTCTCATGTAAGGTTATATTTTGATGACAAAGCTCTACATTTTTGGATTGTAATATCAATTAAGCTTTTTATTTTGTTCAATATTTGTGTTATTACTGAATGTGTGATATAATAAGATCATGGGAATTATGGACCTATGATATCTTTGGGCTCATTTGCTAAAAATGATATCAGAGCTACATTGGTGAGAGCCACTTTAGTTTTAGCCATCCAAGATAGAGAGAACACAAGATTAGAAGAAGAGGATTGAAGAAATTTTAAAGGAATATATTGTAGAAGAATATTGGAGAACAAGTGAAGAATAGCTAGCACCAAAGTCTGTTGTGAATCTGGAGGAGAAGAAGATTGGAGTTGAGGAAGAATAACATTGAGAGAACGTTCATTAGTGGAGACTATTGGAGGATGAATATTGGAGCTTTAGAGGAAATTTTATTGGAGTAGAGGATGATTTGGAGAAGATATTATTGGTGGATGAATATTGAATATGATTACTTGCTAGACAATTATATTTGTTGGAGTAAAGGATTGCTAGAGTTTGTTGGAGAGATATTATTGAAGAGAACATTTGTTGGAAATATTGGAGAGAATGTTTGATATGATGAAGATAAAGGGAGTTACAAGTTTAGTCTGAGGAATGTATAGTTGAACGAGAGTTTGTGGAGGGAGCACCTATGTGAGAGTCTTATGGAATAGCACCTAAGGATTTTGGAGAAGAGCACAACTAATTTGGAGGAACATGCATTTGGGTGAAGAAGACATAGAGGTAACATTACAAAGATAATGTAACAGATTTGGAGGAACATGCATTTGGGAAAAATAAACGTGGAGGTAATATTATGAAGAAAACACAACTAACTTTGAAGAAATGTATTGCCTTGAAATATTGCTAAATGAATGCTTGAGAGTCACATTCAAAAGAGGTTCTATTCTATAGAAGAGTAAGTAGAATAATTAAATAGGTAAGGAGGAGTTATTTTATTAACACCTAAATTGTGATTGATAAGGAAATGGTCTAAGAGAGTCATAGGTGATTGGAGTGTTTCATAATGCTCACATCGACACAAATATCTAAGAATTGAAATTTACCCTAAAGTGGAGATAAAAGTGTTACATGTACAAGCTAAAGTGACATGCTCAACTAAGAATATAGTGCAAATTAAAGGTTAGTTTCAACCTTTGAAGTATTTTAGGAGCATATTTGATTACTGCATGGGAGTTTAATAATTTGATTTCGAAAGAAGAATTATTCTAGAAGGAAATTTTTTAAAGGCAAACAAATTTGAAGAAGATATTGGTGAACTAGGTGCAAACACAAAATGATAGAAGATATAAGGAACAAGGAGATATTTAAAACAATATTAATAGGTTATACGAGGCTTCTATTGGAGGTCAATCCCATCAAAATACCAAAATATTACATTTGTTGTAGCATACATTTTTATCGCGGTTTTTTCATTTCTTTTTCTCTTAAATATATTCTTCAACTTCCTCGAAGTGCTATGTTTCCACAATTGACTCCTTGAAATTATTTTGATTAAAATATAAATTCTCACTTGGCTATTTGCCTTCTAAAATTTGAATTTCACCATGATGAAGATCAACACCATAATTCACTAATTTATCTACTACTCGATTTCCTTCTCTATAAATATGCTCACACTGCCAGGAGATTGCCTCTAGTAATAGATGATGAACATCAAAAGTATTATTATTTTTATCCATTCTCCACATCCATTTTTGTTAATAGCATTGATGATAATTTGTGAGTCCCCCTCAATTGAAATATATTTCCATCCTTTTTCTACTGCAATTTTAATCCCTGTAAGAAGTGCCCTAGCCTCTGCATAGTTGTTAGTTGAAATTCCATATGATTCTGAATAAATTAGGAGAATTTTGCCTTCAATATTTTTGAAAATACCACCTCCACCGGATTTTCCTGGATTTCCTTTACAATCACCATCAAAATATATTTTGATAAGCCCAATTTCTAGATATTTTATTTTATCATAGATCGAAGTAGATCCTTTATTTTAATTCCATTATCGTAGATGACTCTTCCATGTATGTTCAAATCCTGTAGTCAAGTTATTAGCATATATTTTTCTACAATTGATACTTCCCATGATGAGCATCATATTTGTAGACATTTTACAAGAGGCACCAATACGGTTCTTAACTTGAGCATGATTTTGCTATTTATTTTATTTAATTCTATTATTCCTTTCAAGCTATAAATTCCAACAAATAATGGCAGGGCCAATCCTCCAAAGGATACATAATACTTTAGATTTGACATAACTTATCCAACACTTTATCAACTCTTTCAATGTTGATGGAGGTACCCAATATAATTTCATATTTTTTAAAAATAACCCAAAATGGTATGAGTAAACGGACAATGAGGAAGTAAATGGTCTAATGTTTCTAAATCCTTCTCACACAAGGCACATCTGAAGGGTCCATAATATCCTCTTCTTTGTAGACTCTCTCCCATAAGATTCTTACTTTGAACTGTTAGCCAAAGAAATATTGAGGCCTTAGGGAGAGCCTCTAACGACCAAACGTTCTTCCAAGGAAAATCTTTGGGAGAAGGAGATTTTGATTGTTCTAAATCCTCAAATCCTAAATTGACCGAGTATCCACCATCCTTTGAAAAATTCCAAACCAGATCATCCTTTCGTGTAATAATTGGCAAATAAAACTCTCAAAGCATCTTTTGACCTTCAACCAGGTTACGAAAAGAAACCCATGATCTAGAGTTTTTGCTCATAATAATATAATATTTGACCTTTGGACCTTTACATGCTAGGCACGCTTGAGCCAATAAATTCCATTTTGAGTAAGAGATAAGAGGATAAGGATTCAACCAAGCATTAGACCAAAAATTTGCATAACTCCCCTCATTGACTGGCCATCTAATATATTTCTTTATCAATTGCAAACTCTTTGATATGAAGTTCAATGTTGACGATCCTTTGGGTAGAGTTATTTTCCTAAAAAAATTATTGTATTAATATAACCTATATATTTTTGAAGTAATATTTTGCCCATTTCTTTCCTTGATCTCTAATTAATATCCACCCAAGCTTTTATCCTAATGCCAAATTTATAAGTTTACAATTCTGCAAGCCTACTCCTCCAATATTCTTTCCTTTGCAAATCCTATCCCACTTATAAAGAGGATACCTAAATTCTTCCTCACAACCTTTCCATAGAAATTCTCTTTGAATTTTATCAAATTCTAATGCAATACCTATTGGTAGTCTTGAAAGTGACATCATATAAATAGGAATGGATTGCAAAGTAGTCTTTATGAGTTGTAGCCTTTTTGCCATGGTTAAGAACTTACTTTTCCAACCTGCCAATCAAGCTTTCATTCTATCCAAAAAAGAGATCCAAAGCTCCTTTTTATTTCTTTTATCATACAAAGGAATACCCAAGTAGTTTTATGGAAATTTTTTAATTTTAAACTAAAGTATGGGAAAAAACGGTGCACCTAACAATGTTAAACAAGATGCATCTATCGCTAATGTTAATCAGGCATTACAAAAGAAGCATTCAAGTAAACATGATAAGATAAACAAATGCAAGAAATGAAGTTTTCTTTTATTATTTGATGGATCAAATCACGGTTACATAAATGTCCCCTTGAGAGCTCTAGATTGATACACTTGTTACAAAATGGGTGCCCAAGGATCAAATCCTTTCAATAGCTCGGGTGCACTTCCAATGTTCTCCTCGTACCCACAATTGAGGTGGGTGGGCCTACGATACTGCCACTTTGTTATTTGATATTTTGATCCTATGTTCCTTCCTCACGTGTTGTAGAACATGCACCTACACATAAGGAAACCATATTTTATTAATAGCAAGTGCGGATTGTGAAACATGCAAAAGCAATACATGCAATGAAAGGCTAGAAAGTGTAAATATGCAATACGACCATCTAAAACAACTCTAAATGATTCCAAATTTTAGATGCATGCATAAAATATGATTTTGGGAAGATATAATTGAAAACAGAACATAAATTGCATCTGAATCCATGTTGCATTCGCGGTGTACCTATGAATCCTGCAAAACCCAAAATGAGCAATTTCTAGCCCTAAACATATCCAAATCAAACCAAACTTGGACAACATATATAAAATAATATTTAAAGAGAACCCATGTGAATGGATTAGCAAAATTGGTCACATATTCATGTGCCCCTTTAGATGGGCCAAGTAGACCTGCAAAATACTAAAAATGTAATAACTCACTCAATATAACTCCAAATTGCATGAAATTTGAACAGTAGGTTCTTGATATATCCTAGAATATGCCTATTTAAAAATAGTAGAAAAATGAATCTTAAATCTATCACCGTTCCTTGCAGAGATGATGGTGACTATCATAGAATGGGGATTGTCCTAGGATGGGACGACCAATAGTTCTGTTGATTATTTACCACCAATTCCTCTATGATTTGGTCAAAAAATATCTTAATGGTTTTGTAATCAAATTTGGGGGTGAAATTCACTCAATTGGTTCAGTTTTGTAAATAAATTGTGCCTCTTGAATCACTCGAGAACCTCCTTCGCTAGGTAGATATTTCGAGGGAAAAAGGCACAAAAGGGTGAGGGGAAATCTTGGCAGCACTTTGTTGCTATGTCTCAAAACTCCTCTCTCTATTTTGGGTGGAAAATAGATTCACTTTATAGCCAAAAGATGCTCATGGGCAAATAGTATGCAAGGATATGCTGGGTAAGAGGCACCACTTGTCCAAAGTTTAGCATGCGTTGGAAGGGGAAGAGAATCTCCCTGTTTGGCCTCCATTCTGCAGCATGTCATAAGGATTTTGTGTCCTTAGGTCTGCATGCTCAAATAGGCAGGATGAATGGTAGTTTTTTGGTGCCATTTTTCCCAATTTTGACTTTTTCTGGGTCAAAGATCCCCACCGTCCCACCTAGGGAAGACTTGTGGCTTATGGATACTCCTATAGGGTTGATTGATGAGTTGAATCATGCTAGAAATATTTTGGTTGATTCCTTCAAAACAAAATTCAAATATTTTATAAATAGAGGAATTGATGACAAGCAATGAAAAAAGATCAATAGGCATTCTAGTTTGAGGGACATTCATCAAGCAATTATGAAGATAAATAAATTTCTACAAGGATATAAAAGCCAAAATAAGGATAGAGATACTATTTTTTGGGCCTCTAATCCTTCTTGTAGCTATTCATTTAAATTAGGATATGAATCCCAAATCTCTCCCTCCCTAGGTAGCTTTGATGCAAATAACATTTGGAGCAAGTTTTTAATTCCAAAGATTACCTTCTTCTTGTGGTTGGTTGTACAAAATAAGATTTTAACATTGGAAAACTTAATGAGAAGGGGATTATCTCTTAAATATTGTCCTTGTTAATCTCTCCCCCTCGTTTTAGATGTTGAACCTAATGGTTCATATGATTACTATTTTAGAATTTTAAAAGACTTTTGATCAACTTTTTTTCTCTCCTAGTTCATTTTCAGGTGGTAATGCAAAATTGTGATGCAAATCTACAAATACAATCTCATCTAAAGGAATTCAAATCTAAGGAGACTAAGACCCATCGGCTTAAGGAATAGGCTAAGTATTAAAATAAGATAAATACCACTTGCAAATACTATAAAAGGGAGGGATATTCAATGAAGAATTGCTTGTTAAAATTGCAAAGGATTGAAGTTAAGTTCTTGAAGATTGGTGGACGTCTTCTAGGATATTTCTAGATGATGAGAGATATTTTGAAGGATCTTCCTCAACTACAAAGGCCCATTAGAGCATCCATTATAGGGGAAGATATTATTATCACTAACATCTTCTCTCCTTGAGCCCTCAGTTTAGATTATATGGGGTGTTGAAATTATAATCCAATCCATGGCTAAGATTGATATTGTATGATGTATTGGATAAGCCTAAGGGTATTTCATTGCATAAAGTAGTAATTGTTTGTAATATTTTATTATGTAAGCCCTATGGTCATGGTTAACCTTGTTATGATTAAACCATATTTATAACTTATAATTAACTTAAAGTCCCCTTGCTATGTTGGATTAGGTTCAACTTTATTATGTAATCAAGGTTTTGGTATTTGGTATAATAACCCTTCCTACTCATCATTTCTTTTTTTTTTCTAGAGAAAAAGGGGTTGTATTGAGGTCCCCCACACTTGAAAAATCATAACTCTCTTCTTTAGAGCATGAGAATTTACAAACATATTCAATTCTCATCTCAATTGAGTTGCTATAACTAGAAACCTACATCATTTTACATAAAATGTTTGAATTTTTTATTTTCATTTTTTGGAACTTTTTCAAATTTTTGTGTGAATACAAATATTCCAGAATTCAACATCCTTCTTGATATTTTCCTACAAAAACCTTCACAATACCAAAATTTCACCTCTACTATCTATGCATTGCATCTTAGTAAATTAATATTTCTAAAATATTGCATTATCATAGCCTGCTTTACTAGATTTGGATTGCTAGTTTCCTTCCTGAAACACAAGTGCAAACACAAAATTTGTAATAAATAGTATATATGAAAGTATATTAATATTATAAAATAAAGCAAATATTACCAATGGAAAACATTAAAGTAATTCTTAATCATTTTTTGTTTCAAGCAGTCAACATTTTCTTGTCATCTTCTGCTAAACTTGCTACTTCTTCTAACCAAGGAAAAGAGAATTTAACATCACAATATTTAATTAAAACCCCTCTATTGGCACGCCTATTTGCACATTTGTTTCCTTCCCTTAATGTATGCATAATCCTGATTTCAAACTCTATAGCAAAGTCATGAATTTCCATAATTATCTTTTGTATATTCTATGGAGTCTTTGCTTTCCTAAAAATTGCATTTATTACTACGAGTGAATCACCTTCCATCCATACTTTTTTCCATTTCATTTATTTTCATATTTTAACCCTTCCAAAGTTCCCAAGCTTCAACTTCATTATTTGTCTTAATTCCATTATTGAAAGCGTAATGAGACAAAATCTTTCCTCCATTATTTCTAATTATTATCATCCTCCTACTATCCTAGATTTCCTATATATGCTCCATCAAAATTCGATTTGACCAAATCCACATCTAGTGGTTTCCACTTTATATTCTTTACCTTTTATTTCTCCTATCCCAAACATCATAATTCCATTTTATGACTTAACTCCATCTATCAAGGCTCTCTACTTCCATATTAGGGATTGGATGAGTTGATAGGGTTGGTTTAGACTCCTCTATGGCTAAACAACCTTTTCTTTACCTCTAAATTGCTTTCCTTTCCTTTAAATATTCTTTTATTCCTTTATATCAAAACAATCTAAAGTATTGTATCTTTTGATATATCCCTAATTTTATGTAAAATATCACTTTTAAAAGTGCTTTGCCATTGCTTTAACCATTCCTCAATTTTGTCATTCATCACCATGCATTTACTAAACATATTAAGAATCCATTGCCATAGTTTCCAGACTATTGAGAAGTGTCCCAATAGATGGTCTAAAATCTCCTCCATTTTACAAAGAACACATATTGAGGGGCCATGAAAACCCCTTTTCATAAGGTTATCGCAGGATAAAATTCTTCTATGACCTACTAGCCAAACAAACATTTTGACTTTAGGAATGCTCAAGCTTTCCCAAATATATCTCCATATTCTTGTAATATTCCTATTTTGATGTTGCTTTATATTATATCCACTTCTTGTTGTGTATTCTCATGAGCTATTCAACTCCCAAATTAACTTATCCTTAGCTCCCCTTGGAATAATCATTGTTGTTATCTCTCTACTTAACTACATATTAGAATCAATATCTTGAATACCTATAAAATCCTCATTTCTTTATCTGAGTGTTGTGAATGTAATCTATGGATTGTATAGTGATTATCTATGGTGCCTACAAGCACTGTATCGCTCCAAATTTTTCGCACCCTTACCTTCAGGCTATAGGATCCGTGCCCGAAAGGGGGATGTGAAAAGGATGGGACAATACCTCGGACTGAGAGGCCCTTTGAAGGTCCCGCCTCTCGGAGGGAGGTGTATAAGGGTGAATTTTCAACGGATGGTGGGTTCACCAGGAAACTTTTGAATGGCAGTTTCCATGCCTAGGTTGATAGTGTGTTTGATGTGTTCATTTTTATGCTTGATCATTCAATTCCTAGGTTTGGCCGATATGAATCTAAACTATTCTATATGCCAATGCGGATTTCAATGAATGCAAAAAATAAAAATAGATGCAAATTACAGAGAATAAGTTAACCAAAAGAATTCATACCTGATTTTGGATGTCTGATGGAGATTCTGAGTCTTGTAGCAGTTCAGATCGTCTCAGTTTGAACATTATCATCTGATATTTCTTGGGATCGTCTCAAATCATAGAAGGTCGTCTAAAATAGGATAGAATCACCTGAAATCTGACGAATTCGTCAGACAAATCCGTCAAAAACCTATAATCATAGAAATAGACACAAAATACCAAATATGCAAATGCAGAAGCAAGGGATAATGATAGAAATAACAACAAACTTGCCTAAATAATAGTGTCTAATAACAAATGAGGAAAATGTAGTAAAATTAATGATTGATTTTACCTTTATCATGCAACTATGCTAAATGAGGTGAACTCCAGGATGCAAAATAGTAATAAGTCTAACTAATGCAAAGCAAAACAGTAGATGGTGGAGAAAGAATGCAAACTCAGGGCACTGATTGCCCCCAATGTTGGCTGCAGTTGAAATCGCCTGCAAAATACAAAATCATCTTGAATTGCAGCATGATCGTCCGAGATCGTACAGGATCGTCTACGACGATCTGAGCTTGCTCCGACTGAAAAACAATGAGGTTCCTGCAAGAAAACTTAGAAAGGCACAAATGCAAATGATAATTTAGGGTATTCTAACGCACACAAAGATCAAATTACAGGGAATTCAGCCAAGGGTAGGTCAAAGGGAGGGCCTAAGATTAAATAGGCATAGGAAGGAGGTTGGGAGGTTGGAGATCATCCCAATCTGGGAGATCTCCAACGGGGAAGGTCTCTAACGGCGCAGACACGCTTTTGCCCTGGTTAGAGACATCGTTGAAACAGAAGCTAATTATGAAAATTCAATTTTGGGACGAAATCGTCTGGACGTTCCATTCCAGATGAATTCGTCAGATCGGGGACGATTTCATCTAATATGCGACGATATCGTCCAACGGTCAAAACAAATCCTAAAAATGGCACGAAAAATGGGGAAAGCGGGTAAAAGGTAGTTTAACGGGCAGTTTGGGGTTGAAATTCAAATTTTAATATTTTATCTTTTTACTAAGGTTTTAACCATGCCAATTTTAGGGTGCTACATTTTGCCCCCTCTTTAGCGAATTTTTTGAAGAAAATGCGTTAAAGACGAGTTTTTCCTATTTTACGAGAAAGCAAAAATATACTCAATTTTTTAGACGACGATTCTTGGTCGAATCGTACGAATGTTGATTATGGTGCCCCCTCCATGTTTTTACCCAAATCGAACGTTTGAGGTAAAAACGCAGAAAAGCAAAAATTAAAATGTTGATTTTTAAATAAAATTAAGAAAATAAGGTAAAACCCTAATTCATTTGTACTATTCACTTTGTCTGTTCCAGAGTTCTGTAGAAAAATAAAATGGTGGAGACAGCGCACAGAGCGACAGAGGTCCGACGTGGGCTACGGGTAAGGATCTAATCCTAGTAGATTAGGTTTAATGTAACTTTGTGCAATTCTTTTGATTTAAATTTGATTGTTTGGGGCATCGTGACCGTTTTTAGGCCGTCGACGCCGTCGGGACGAAATCGTCTCGATTTCGTCGAAATCGTCCCTAGATCGTCGATTTCGTCTGACGGTGAAATCGACGAATTAGGGGCGATTTCGTCCAACAAGGGGTGATTCCCAAGTTGTGAAATCGAAGACGATTTCATCCTCACAAAGGATGATTTTTCCCAATGTGGGACGATATCATCCAATGGTGGATGATATCATTTTAAACTTGATTTTAAGTTGTTTAATTTGCATGCTTGAGTTATTAATGATTTTGTTGTTTTATTGTTTGTTTTGCAGAAGGGATTACTAAAGAGCCAGGAATGGAAATACGATGGACTAAGAGACGACATAGCCACGCTTGACCAGGCAGAGCGTGACCGACTAGGATAGGTCGGGCTACAGCATGTGGCAGAGATGCCACAAGTATCGACTGACATAGGGCTACTAATAGCCCTAGCAGAGAGGTGGTATCCGGGGTCGTCCTGCTTTCGGTTACCGATAGGGGAGATGGCTCCCACTCTAGAGGACGTATGGAGGATCATGAGGATCCCCATATAGGGACGGTTGATGATGCCTACGGCCAATCAGGGCCAGGCGATGATGAGGCTCACTGGAGACCCGAGCTTCGCCCTGGAGAAGGGCGGAGTGAACATCGAGTCACTACGACAGATGCCTGGGGCATCTAGGCTGACACGGGTTTTGGCAAGGGTTGTCGATGGCTTGTTGTTGTGCCACCAGAGCGGATGCAGACTACCGTGGGTGCTCTCAGACATAGTCTACGACATGAGAGACCACGGGTACAGATTTGCATGGGGGAGCTTTGTACTCTGTCGCTTGTATAGGATCCTACATGGGGTCGTATACAAGGGAGGTCGATGTCTGGTCTTGACATCATTGCTGCAAGTTTGGTGCTGGGAGCACATTGCAGTGCAGAGGCCGGTAGGGCTCCCATTGACAGGTGTTGACCGGGAGAGACCCTGGGTTTTCTACTAGTGGTTGCAATGGCGGATAGATCTGTCGATGTCTTAGAGGTTGCTAGACGACCTCATCCTAGACCAGATCACCTGGAGGCCATGGCGAGAGCACCCCGGGTGGGCAAAGGATGGGCAGGAGCTAGCTCGCATCAGGCGAGTCTGCTGGTTGAGGATGGAGCGGGGAGAGGTAGAGCTCCACCGCTACGATCGAGTACTACGACAATTCGGTCTACAATAGGGGATCCCTTCTCTCAGGGATTACGAGTACTCCCAGACTGTTTGGGATAGTACTACACTGAGCGGGGCTCCAGATATGCAGTGATTCTGGAGTCAAGACATGGACGATGCCCCCATCTAGCTAGTGGATGGTGACGACACCGGGGTTGCCGATGGCTATGATGCCTGGTATGCAGGCATCCGCCCTCCTCGGATGACGAGGGCACAGGGTCCAATACATGCTGTGGTGTGCCAGATGGGGAGGCGACGACAGGTTGCTATTGAGGCAACACGAGGTCATGAGGGGAGAGAGCAACGGCGGATCTCATAGGAGAGATGCCATAGGATGGCATGGGCTCCACAGAGGTCGTGGGAGATAGGGCAGAGGGAGGAGAGGCTCCCTTCGCAGTAGGGGGAGAGACCACCATCACCTAATAAGGGCAAGGGTGTTGACACAGGGGAGAGCAGTGAGACAACGACTCTCTGGGCTGAGGCTGCCCACCTTCGAGCTCAGGTGCAGTCACTGCAAGACGAGGCCACTCAGCTGAGGACGTAGGTATGGACACTGCAGGATGAGACGACACGGCTCAGGGTGCAGAGCGAAGGAGCGAGCAGGGATGATCTAGTGTGGTCGATGATGTAGACTACATTCTACCAGGGTGTATACTTCTAGCTGGTTCCAGAGGGCCAAAGGGTACAGCTACCGACCAACATTGCAGAACCAGTCAGGCTGGGATCGGCGAGGACATCCTCCCGATCGACGACGAGGACCCGAGATACATCCCGGACCTCTATGGGACCACCTCCTCCACGTCAGGGTGGGGGAGGAGATGAGGCTGAGAGCTCGAGGGCTTCTCGAGGCTAGGGTGTCTATGGACTGTAGATTTTGTAGAGATTGTTGAGAGGATTGAGTATGCCAAGGTATAGATTGTGGCATACCAATCCAGTTTTGATATGATGTATATAATTTTTGGATATATATATATATGATCTTGTTTCTGATGATATGACTTGTTCATATGTTTTTATGATGCTTTACTGTTTGAATTATTTGCTTATTGGATTGAGGATTCATATAATTATGTCGTTTTGAAATATTATAATTTTGATGTCATGCTGTAAGATTTTAAATGAAATAATCTGATGTAAACAATTGGTGGTTGTGGTGTGATTTGATAAAAAATAAAAGGGACTTCTAACAATAATTTCAAAGGACATTGTCGCTATTATAGACCATTTCATGGAGTCGCCGCTCACTCGGTCGTCAAGCTAATCCCAGTATAGAAATATTGTTAAAAGTAAAAGAGTGCTTAAGAGACTGTCTTAAGACTTGGTGTTGTAATGATGGAGATAATGATGGTTTGATGATTTGTTTTCAGATTTTCATAAAAATAGTATGCATGAAATACGAAAAGAAATATGATTTTGCTAGGCATAAATTCCTAAGTGTGATAAAATTTTGAACAATTCCTTAGAATTTATACCATGGTTGCAAAAACTAAATTTGAACATAATGTCATGAAATAGAATAGATGTTTGTTTGTTTGTAAAGCATAATTGTGTAACATAATGATGCAAGTCACATGTTTTGATGAATTTTTTTTTTTTTTAAATACATGGAAAAGAAAATTAGAACGATGGTTTGCGCTAGGCATAGAATTATAGGTATAGACTTATACCATCATCGCGAAATCCAAAGAAGAAAATAGATTGTTGGTTTTATTGCAAGATGCATTTTTGACTTTTGATAAACATAAAAATAATAATATGAAAATTTTGTTTGAATTTTTTTTTTGAGATTTTATGAGAAGATGTATGTAATTGCTTTGATACAAAACAAAAATTCTGAAATAAAAGGATAAAATTATTCCGAAAAGAGTTACAGAAATATTTTAAATTATCTCAAAGAGAAATGTAGATTTATAAGGAATCCTCATGTGCAAATGTGAGTTCATTACCAATCTTGATTTATCATAATGATACAAAATCTCTCAAATACAAATGTGTGTGCGATTGTATTGTTCATTTACCAATTTTGAGCAAGATAATTTGATACAAGTAATTTGCCTTGACCAAATAAATGTTCGTTGACCATGATTTATATGCATGTAACCGTACCAAACTACTATGTAAGTTAGGTTATCAAGAGCTAGCTAATCCATAAGCTGACAGAGGTCTATACAAAATAAGGTCGCTAATGTGACAGACATATCGCCACGCTAGGATTTACCCAAGGCCAAGCGGGTTGGGCACAAACCACCTGTTATGGGGCTTACCTCACAGTTTTTGAATAATTGAGAATTCCAGGGATTCAAGCTCATTCACCCTTCTTTTCTTTTCAAGGGGTAGGGAAAGGAGTTTATTGTATTTTGCTTTTGCTTTTCACTTTTGCTTCTCTTTTTTTTTTTTTTTTTGTACTTTTGTATTTTTTGCTTGATATTTGAGATAATGCTGAAATATTGTTGTGATGATTCAAAATAACCTTTTTCTTTTTCTCTTTTTCTTGAACTTTTCTTTTCTTCCTATGCTAGGGATACTTGCTCGGATTAGCTGTAGAGCAAGGGACTTTTATTCTGGGTAGGGGTGAGCTTGTCCTTTTGTCAATTCTCAAAGATTCTAGACCATGTGCATGATAGGATAGCAGGGGAAACTTTTCGCTCAAGAAACCACGTCTACTATGTAGCATCATATTGAATTTGCAATGAAATCATTTTAATGTGAAAAGATATACTTGGTGCAAGTAAATAACAAGATCAGTTCTCTATGTTCAAAACTTTATTTAATGCCGATGTGGACTTTGATATAAGAGAGATGAATAATCATAAAAAATAAAATCAAGATATTTATTCATGTGAATGTGAAAGTGTGGGATTCCAAATAAATACTAATTTATCCAAAATAACTGAAAATATAACTGCAATACTTCACAAATTGACAGATATAAAAATAAAAGATGTTTTTTGAAGATTTTGATGATTTGGATGTTTTTGGTGTTTTTATATTTTAAGTTTATGAATTGAAAGAAATACGAGATAGTGGTTTTTTTTTTGAAATGTTTTAAACAAATATATACAATGATGAAATGACCAATTTTTATGCATAGTAATGTTTAAGATGCATAATGTTCATAGGTTCTTTAAGTTCTTTACCATCTAAGGTAGATAATTTGTATGCTTCTGATCCAAATTTAGCAATGATGACATATGGTCCAAGCCAGTTGGGCTCAAATTTACCTTTAAGGTTTGTAGTTGCATTAGTATTTTTTTTATTTTCTTTTAAGACAAGGTCATCGATCTCAAAGGATCAAGGATGAACTTTCTTAAGATATGCTCTCTTAAGCTTGTTTTGGTAGGCGCGAAGATGCTCCAAAGCATTAATGCGCTTTTCATCTAGAAGTTCTAGCTGACTAAATCTGCCAGCACGATATTCATCCCCTACTTCAGTATCTTGAAGTAGTAGAGCTAAAGAAGGAACTTCTAATTCAAAGGGAAAAACAGCTTCAGCACCATAAACCAAGACAAAAGGTGAAGTTCCAGTGGGGGTTCGAACACTAGTTCGATAGGCCCACAAAGCAAGATATAACTGAATGTGCCAGTCTCGACCGGTTTTATTGACCAATTTTTTGAGAATTTTGATTAAGGTTTTATTAGATGCTTCTGCTTGACCATTACCCTGAGGATAATAGGGAGTGGACCAATGATGTTGAATTTTATATTTTTGACATAATTTCTTGACATCTTTATTTTTGAAACAAGTTCCATTATCGAAAATGAGATTGGTAGGAATTCCAAACCTACAAATAATTTGATTAAAAACAAACTTGGAAACTTGTGTTCCAGTGCAAGAAGCTAATGGCATAGCTTCAACCCACTTCATGAAATACTCAGTGGTAGTTATGATGAATTTGTGTCCATCATATGACACAGGGTTTATTTTTCCAATGATGTCTAGGCCCCATTTTGAAAAGGGCCAAGGAGATGAAATAGCCTACAACTCTTGTGCAGGCGCATGGACAAGGTCAACGTGTTTCTGGCACTTGTCGCAATGTCGCACATAATTATGTGCATCGGTTTCCATGGTAGGCCAAAAATATCCTATCCGAAGGAGTTTCTTAGCAATGGCGCTACCACTAAAATGTCCCCCACAAGATCCATTGTGGGCTTCATTCAAAGCTGATCTGGATTCTTCTAAATTCAAACATCTCAATAAGATGCCTTCAAAAGATCTTTTGTACAAGGTATTACCAATAATCACAAAGCGACTTGCTTGTCTACGTAATAACCTATGCTGGTTGCTAGTGCAACCATCAAGGAAGGTTCCTTTTTGCAAAAAATTAAATATATCAATATACCATGGTTCAGGAGTTGTTTCGTTGATGAGAAACACATCCAAGGGTTCTAAACATGATTTGCTTGAAGCGGGTTCCTGGAGTCGACGAATAATGATGGTAGCATATTCATCGTCTAACTCCAAGGGTAAAAGAGATGCAGTTGCAGCCATAGCGTCAGCCGCACGATTGCTAGTTCGAGGAATAGCTTCCAAAGTAACTTTATCAAACAAGGATAACAACTACAAAACATATGCTTTATATGGGCATAATTTATCATCTCTGGTCTGATAAACATCATTTATTTGATTTATGACAAGTTGGGAGTCACCAAAAACCAATAAAATTTTGATTTTCAATGCCAAGGCAGCTCGTAATCCAAGGATAAGAGCTTCATATTCAACAGTGTTATTGGTGCAAGCAAATGTTAATTTGAAGGACGAGAGGAATAAGATGTTTTTGTGGAGATATTAAAATAATACCCGCACCAGCCCCACTCATGCATCGGGCTCCGTCAAAGTATAAGGACCATTGCTCTGAATGGTCTGCCTCAATTTTAAGGCATTCATCAAGAAACTCAATGATGAGGGGATGAGTAGATTCTAAGGGTGCAACAGCTAATTGATCTGCTATGATTTGACCTTTAATAGACTTTTTTCCTATGAAGGTGAGTTCAAATTCACTTAGCGCAAGAACCCACTTGGTTGTGCGACCAGATAAATATGGTCGACTCATGAGATATCGCAAAGGGTCGAATTTGGCAATAACATACGTTTTTTGACTGAGCATATAATGTCATAGTTTTTATGTAGAAAATACGACTGCAAGACATAATTTCTCTAATATGGTATAACGAGTTTCATAACTGATGAGGGTTCTGCTAATGTAATAATTAGCACGTTCTTTCTTCTCATCATCAAGCTGAGCTAACATAGCTCCTAAGGCAGAATCAGAAGCAGAAATGTACAAGATAAAAGGACGATCAGATCTAGGTGGGGAAAGCACTGGAGGTTTGAGGAGATATTGCTTAAGGAGTTCAAATGCTTCTTGGCATTCGTCGTCCCAATGAAAAGAGACATCTTTCTTAAGAAGCTTAAGAAAGGGTCCGATTTTGTCTGCCAACTTGTCGATGAAGCAACGAATAGCTTGAAGCTTACCTTGTAAACTTCGTAATTCTGATATATTTGTGGGTGCGGGCATATCTGTGATAGCCACAATCTTGAGAGGGTCAATTTCAATGCCACGTAAAGAAACTATAACCCCTAATAATTTACCGAACTTAACTCCGAATATGCATTTAGCAAGATTTAGTCGGATAAGATATTCCCTTAACCGATCAAATACTTTCCTTAAGTCATTTAAATGATCATCTTCTTTGATGGAACGAGCTATGATATCATCTACATAATCATGTAGGATATCATGCATCATGTCATGAAAAATATAAGTCATAGCTCGTTGATAGGTTGCACTTGCGTTCTTTAAGCCAAATGGCATCACTTTCCAACAAAAAGTTCCCCAAGGGGTAATAAAGGTTGTTTTGGCCTGATCTTCAGGAGCTATCCTGATCTGATTATAACCAAAAAATCCATCCATTAAGGATATCATTCCGCTTTCGATAGTAAAGTCAATGATCTGATCCATGTTGGGAAGAGGAAAATCATCTTTAGGGCATGCAACATTAATGTCTCTGAAATCGGTGCAAACCCTAACTTTAGTGGCTTCTTTCTTAGTTACTGGAACTACATTTGAGATCCATTCGGCATAGTCAATGGCTTGTATAAAAATGACTTTCAACAGTTTTTCTAGTTCTCCTTTGACTAGTAAGGCCACTTTGGGATGCATTTTTCTAAGTTTCTATTTAACAGGTTTAGCATCTGGATGGACTACTAGATGATGCATGACTACAGAAGGGTCCAGACCTGGCATGTCTTCATATGTCCAAGCAAAGACATCTTCATAGTCTTTAAGAAATGAAACATATTTATCTTGTTTTTCTTGACTTAATTCTTATCCAATATTAATTATGTGAGGGTTATGTTCGGTTCCAATGTTAATTTTTATAACGTTTTCAACTTCCATATGTAAATCTCTCTCAAAATTAGGTGGGGCGGGTGAAACACCCAATTCTTGTAATTCTTCCAAGGTTAGCTTGGATAATTCATTTTGAGGAGTCGAGGCCTCAAGCTGGGCTATACTAGGTATAGAGCCATCAAAATAAAATTCATTATATAACAATTCCTCAATGGAAATATCATGAAAGATATCTCCCTCCAACTCGTCGTCGGATTTGGCAATCATTTCAGGATAGGCTATGGATAGCATATTGCAGGTAAAAGAATTATTCTTTGGATACAAAGAATCTTGTTTATCTAGATAATCTTGATAACATACGAGATGGTCATCATCCTCAAATGGAAAGGGCTGACCTTTACTAGAAAATAGGCCCACACCACAGCGGGCAGGCCACGGTTCTACCTCGAAAGGTTCTTTCATACCATTTTGGAAAGGTCCCAAACCTTTCCCTTTATATCCCAATTTAAGCATTATGGGCTTAGCTTTAATATATTCATTAGCAAAATAGCATCGAGCATATCCATCACAATGTGTCTTGATGTTTTGGGGTATTCTTCCCCAATCATATCCTTTATAAACAAAAGCACAACTTTCGACTTGGTAGATACTTCCCATAGGTTGTGGGAGGCCCAAGGTATGAGGAGAAGGTGGGAGTTTATTTAAAAGGAGGGAAGTCTGCATGGCAGTGTTGATCTCTTCTGATATAATAATTTTAGATAAATTGGGTAGGAGCTCATCAGTAAGAGCATAAGAGGTAGAAGGAACATTTCCTTGATCTTCGGATGTGGAAAGAATGCCTGTAGTGGATGATGATGTTATAGGAATATTGATGGATGAGTCTATCGGTATGGAAGTTATAGGGGTAAAACAAGAAGCATTGGGTGTGGGTTTAGGCTCTTTTCGAGGTCCTAATGTGGTTTGTTCAGAAGATGGTTGAGCTAAATGTATAGGTGTAGTTGAAAGAGTAGATGATGTTATGGGTGTGTGTTTCACACGTTTGGACGGATGATAAGAATTAGGATGTGTGGATGACAGGGTGGGGCAAAATTGCACTCCAACAGGTTATGCCAAAGCACACATATCAAAGGGTCTAGGATCACCATGAATGGTAACCAACTGGTTTTTAAATTCAAATTTAACACACTGATGTAAAGTGGAGGGGACCGCTCGCATCGCGTTGATCCAAGGGTGACCCAAAAGTATATTGTACGATGCAGGGCAATGTACAATAAACACGGTCATATCTAGGGTTCTAGGACCAACTTGCAAGGGTATAGTAATGACTCCACATGTTTCTTATGTCTCGTCATTGAAGGCTTTGATAATCATATCCATTATTTTCATCTCGTCACTTCTAAACCCAAATCGTTGGTAGAAGTCAAAAGTGCAGATGTTTAAAGATGAACCATTATCAATCAAGACTCGTTTAACGACTACATCTCCAATTAGGGCAGTAATATATAAGGGGTTATCCTTATGTAAACTATGTTGTGGTATATCTCTATCTCGAAAGTCAATACAATCGACTTCTCGAGTGATGATAGTATTGGACATGGCTTCAGGTTGAATATTTTGTGGTACCATCATTTGGCTTAATGTAAGCATTAACTCATCCCTATGGGTAGGAGAAGATCTTAACAAGTCCAAAAGGGAAATTTTGGCTGTAGTATTGGATAATTGTTCATTAATATTGTAAGGAGGCTTAGGTTGAACATTAGACATATGATTCCCTTTATTGGGATTTTTCAAAATAAATGGAGCTGATCCATCATTCTGAGTTTGATCCTGTTGAGAATTTTGAGCCTGTTGTCTGGTAACGACTTCGATGGTACCTACAATGTTATATTGAGGATGCTGAATTGGTCTCGGTCTAGCGTTTATGGCTTGTTCATTAGAAAGGAACTGATGAGAAGAGGGTCGAGTAGTAACTCTTCTAGGAAATGGTTCTTTCGAAACCATAAAATCTGTGATAGGTTGAATCGGATCTGATTCATTTTCAGAACTATTCGATTGATTTGAGGTGATGTCTATTTCACTTTTAGTAACCGATTCTACATCACTAAGATCTGATGTTTGAGTATTATATAAGGGCCTGGACGTAACCATGGAGAAAGTTGTGCCAAATATTTGAGGATCCTGAACAGATAATTGTCTGCTAATAGTCCCTACATATCGGGTAGGAGGGGGAACATTATGATGTTCGATTTGATTAGCCACCTCTTTACCATGTTGTGGTAAAGGATGTTGAAATATGTCCAATGATTTTTTTGGTATAAGGTAGAGGTGGTTATAAGGTCCACAAACCTTTTACAAAGTCAAAATGGGCTGGTTCTAGCATCAAGCCCGTATAATCAAAATACAAAATGGATCTTTCTAAGACTCACATTAAGCCATACTTAGAGTCCAGAGTCCTATACTTGTCGCTTGACTATTCAAGTATAAAACAAAAACCAAACAACACCTAGCACTTACTAACACTAGGTTGCTGTTCTGTACACTTGTCACCTCCCGGGCCCCAGCAAATGGGATGCCTTTTCTGCCTAATTCCAAGCTGTCGGATTACTCATCATCAGCCCTCTCGATCTCCTCGATGCTCTAACGAGGTTTGATCTTAGCTCTTCTCTAGCAGCCAACACCAATAGTTATTGAGGGAAGTTATCCTTCCAAATTTGCATCTCCCCAACAGAAACCGCAATATTTGCCATTAGATCCGTCGCTTTGGTTCCCTTCTCTGAAGGTGTGTTGGATTCGGGCATTAACCAAATGAGATTTATGAATCTTTGCTTCTAGGATAAGCTCCAATATGGTCCAGCTGGGGACTTTATCCTCCTTAATTGCCTTGATTATATTAAGCGAATCCCCTTCAAAGATAACTTCCTTATAACCCTCAAGTCTGGCAATTCTCATTGCTCGCATGCAAGCTCGGGCTTCTACAAAATGATTTGTTTGAGTTCCCAAAGGCTCTGCAAAGGCAAGGACCACTTTTCCTTCCTCATTTCTCAAAATTCCTCCTGCTCCTGCAGCCCCCGGATTTCCTTTAGTTGCCCCATCAAAATTAAACTTAACCCACTTTTGTGTGGGGGGTATCCACTTGACACCATCCCGTGGGTTGGTTGTAATGTCTAGGTCTGGAAGTTCCTCTCCCCAGTTCCGCAAAATCCTCCTTTCCCTTAGAGACATGGTCTCATTTTGAAGAAGAAAGTTTTCCAGCTTTTCTTTCAAAGCTCGATTATTTTATTACCACATAACCTGGGATCTTTCTTACGTCCTTTAAATACTCTCTTATTTCTCTCATTCCATATCCCCCATAAAAAATGGGGTAAGCTGAGCTTCCAGAGCCAAGTCAAAAGCTTTGCCCGGAAGGGGGAAGCCCATTGTATGCAGAAGTCAGACATGCTATTTGGACAGACCCAATCTATATGAAATTTGGACAGGATCATTTGGAAGACTGTACAAGAAAAATCACAAGTTAGAAATATATAACTTACGATTCTATTGCTTTCTCACACAAGATACATCGATTGATGAATTGGAAACCTCTCCTTTGCAGATTATCTCGTTGTCGGGATTTTATTTTGAACTCGCCAACCAAAAGAAGAAAGCTATTTTTGGGGTTAAATTATTTAACCAAATAACGTAATTCGGAGTCCAACCATTGAATCCCGAGTGGATTAACTTATAGGCGCTTTTCTTCGAATAGATCCCACTTGTAGTTTTGCCCCAAATCGCCTTGTCTCTTCCTCCCCCGGGAATGATCGGGAACACCCTTAAAGCATCATGGAGTTTGGTTAGGGCCACCTTCTCTTGCTCGACGGATTATGAACCGTGATTTTCTTCCAAGAAGAAGTTTCTCGTGCTACGACAATAAAATCCCCTACTTTTCCTCCCATTTCCTTCGAAAGTTTATGTTGGAGGACCTGAAGGTCTAAGTTATCTTTCAGAGGGGCCTCTTCCAACCACGGGTCTTGCCAAAAGTCCACTTGTCTTCCATTACCAATTCTCCATCTGATGCCTTTCCTGACTACCTCCCGACATTCGAGAAAACAATTCCAAAAATAGGATCCTCTAGGAAGATTATCAACTTTCAGGAAGTCCTGATTATTTCTGATATATTTTGCCTTAAGAAGTTTTACCCATCCCAATTGATCATTATTGATAAATCTCCATACCTGTTTTCCAATCAGAGCTTGATTCATTTCTTTCATTCTCTTTAACCCCAGGCCCCCCTGATCCTTGCTTGCACACACCTGATTCCATGCTACCAATGAAATTTTCTTTCTCTCCTCTGAACCTGACCACAAGAAGTTGCGTTGAATTAGCTCCAATGTAGCTCGGACCTTTGCAGGCATTCTAAATAGAGACATGCAAGAAATTGGAATGCTCCGTAAAGTAGTTTGAACTAATAAGGCTTTTCTCGCGGAGCCGAGAAGGTCGCCCTTCCACCCTCGCTAACTTTTTGGAGATCCTGTCAATGATCGAGTTCCACAAAGTAGCCTTCATTCTTCCTTTGAACATAGGCATGCCTAGATAATTTTTTGGTAGAAGCTCCTTTCCACAACCGAAGAGGTTAGCTATTCTTTCCTCCCTCCCACCAGGCGTGTTAAAGAAATAGATGCTACTCTTATTATAGTTTATGTACTCGTCCCGCTTCGTCTCATACTTGGTTAGAATTCTCTTCAACTTCCTAGCTTGAGGCACCGAGGCTTTGGAAACAATGATTGTATCATCCACAAACCGTTGATGAGACACCGGCTCGTCTGTTGAGGCCGGTTTAAAACCTTCCAATTGACCATCTGCCACCGCCGCTGAAATGTTCCTACCCAATGCTTCCGCTAAAATAATAAACAAGTATGGAGACAAAGGATCTCCTTGTCGCAACCCCCTTTCACTCTTAAAGTAACCTGAGGGTGACCCATTCACCATGACAGAAAATCTTGTAGCAGAGATACAACTAAAAATCAACTTAATCCATTGGGGACAGAAACCAAACTTACCCAAAATCTTGGTGAGGAACCGCCATGAGACCCGGTCGTAGGCTTTATTCATATCAAGCTTTAGTAACATACCTGCTTCCTTACTAGTCACCATTGAATGAATAACATCATGAATTGTGATGATACCATCCAATATTTGTCGCCCTTTCACAAAGCCACCTTGGTTCATATCAATGATGAAAGGAAGGATAACCTTCACCTATTGGCGATTGTTTTTGTGAGAATCTTCATCGAGTGTTACATAAACCGATAGGGCGAAACCGGAAAATTCCATTGCTCCCACTAGTTTAGGGATGAGAACTAAAAAAGTAGCATTAACTCCTTCCGGGATTTCCATGTCCTTTTGAGCCTCAATTATAGCTTCCACTACATCATTGCCTAGGATATCCCAAAACTTCGGAAGAAAGTCGCAGGGAAGCCATCCGGTCCTGGGGAGCTGTTACCATCCATGTCAAAAATGACCTTCTTGATTTCCTCCTTTGTGAAAGGACTAAGTAAGAATCCATTAAGATTATTAGTTACGAGGGGTGGAATGGCTGCCAACAGAGAGTCTTCTTCTTCAATAGTCGGATTTACATCTTCTAGCAACGATTTAAAGTACTCAACCGCTTCCCTCCTTATGTCTTCCATATCTTTGGTGTTAGACCCATCGTCCATCTTGATCTCCTTAATTTTGTTAGTACTCCTGTGGCGAAGAGTAGAGACATGGAAGAACTTTGTATTTCTGTCACCCTCCTTTAACCAACGCAATCTGGATTTCTCGCCTCCAAAAGGTTTCTTCAAATCCTAGCATCATGTGGTATTCGGCTAACGACTCCCTCTCCCGGTTTCTCGGATCCTCGCTAAGTCGCTCCCGACTTCAGCCTTCTCCCGTAGTTCATTGATCTTGTCTTTTAGTTCCGCCTTTTTGACAAAAATATTGCCAAAGGAAGTTTTGTTCCACTCTCTAATGTTAGCCTTCACATTCCTTAGTTTACATGCCACTTGGGCCGCTTTCAAACCATTATACTTTTTGTCCCACCATTGGGCAACCGAGATCCTTGAGATCCCGATGTTGGAACCACATAAGTTCGAATCGAAAGGGTCCGATGTATCTTTTCTTAGAGTCCTCCCCCGTTTCCCACGTAATTGGGTTGTGATCGGACCCGATTCTTGGGAGTGCCGTTAATGAAGAGTCCCCAAACCTCTCCAGGCATTCTTGAGAAAGAAGAAACCTATCTAATCTGATCCGAATTTGGTTTTCCTTCAATCTTTTGTTAGACCATGTATAGGAGAATCTACGCAGTCCACATCCATCGACTCATGTTGCTCAACAAAATCTCTAAACTTGTAGATATCGCAGCTTATTCTTTGAGAGCCCCCCAATTTATCTACAGGATTAAGGTAGCAATTGAAATCCCCCGCCACAATCCAAGGGTAGTTGGGGACCGTCTCCCTCAATTCGACCTAGTCGACTCCAAAGAACCCTTCTCGGTCCCTCGTCTAACTCGGAGCATATACATTCATTAAGATCCACTCTTCCCCGCGTGGTTTTATCCACACATAAGAGACAAATAAACCAACTAGACATCGAATCACTCTACCATCAATCACATTTTTGTTCCACATAACCGATAACCCTCCCTGCTGTTCCAGATGGCCTCTTGGCCTACTACTTCAGCTTCTTGCCAAGTCCTATTCTTAAAAGGAATAACTCTACTCTCCTCCATTTTAGTTTCTTGCAGTAAAATCATATCCGGTTTGTGTTCTTGTCTAAGAGCATACAAAGCTCTTTTTTTTGCAGGATTACTCCCACGAATATTCCATGAAAGAATCTTCATTTATGGGCTTTGGATCCTCGAGCCTTCGCCCCAAAGAGCAATACTGCTTGAGTGCCATCAGCCACTCCTCGCTCTGCTTCTTTCTGCCTTAAGGCAACATTGCTAGGTTTCCCTCTTCCTACTGAACCATATCCCCATACATCCGCTCTAGGTTGAAGTTCCTTGGGATTCACTTGGCTTCTAGTAACCATCTTGGGTAGGTCAATCTTGGTCTTTGGGGTAACAATCTGGATTTCCAGGTTAACTGGTCTTTTTGACAGTGGAGATGATTCCGTGCTCTTAGCTTCTTGATTAGTAGATTCTTTTTTCCCTGCTTTGGGGTTACACTGATCTTGGTGGTTCACCTCTTCCTCCCGAGTATCCTTGCCTCGTATTATTAGTTTCCTGCTCCTTCCTCCGATTTTTCTCCTCTAAATCCTTCTCTTGAGTCTCCTCTACCTCGATTCCACTTCTTGGTCTGTCCATCCGATCTCCCTTCAAATGATTTAATGCATCAAAACCGTTCTCCACTGGGATGTTGATCTCCTTGGAATTTCTTCCCATAAATTCCTCTGCAGTACATGGGACCACTTCCACCGAGCCTCCATAGGCCTCCCGTATCACCCAATCAAACTTACTTGCCCCAGGGCGTTGATCTATGGGGTTCTTTCATTTGTGATTTGGCTCTGAGGCTTGTTGTATCATCTTAGGAGCAGGTTGAGCTTGAGGGTTCCCATCAAAGGGACCAGCTCCCCTGTGAGAGGGTTTCGGGGCATAGGAATTTTTGGGAGGAGGGTTAAAACGTTGCCTCTTGCTTACAATAGGGCGAACAGGGTCTCTGATATTCGGATTTCGAGCTCCACGTCCTTGAGGCCCAAGTTGGGTAGGAATGGAGATCTCGGGGGAGGGATATTATTCCGGGTTTGAGGATCGGTATTTTGGAGTGGGGGCTGGTTCTTGGAAATGCAGTGGATACCCCGGTGCCCTACCTTCCCACAAACACTACACTTAAAAGACATATTTTCATATTCAAAGACTTGAGTATGAAGGCCAAACATAGACGACAAAATAATGGATTTAGGGAGCTCTTTACTCAGGTCCGCCAACACACACATGCGAGCAGACAGGAGTCTTGTTTTGCTCAAGGTTGCAGGATCAATAGCTATTAGTTCTCCAATCTCCGTAGCTATCCCAACAAAGATTTGTTCGTTCCGAGAAGCGAGAGGTAATCCCGGCATCTTAACCCAAATAGGAGCCAAATCCAGCACCTGAGTATGGGGGTTAAAATCGGGGGACCAACGCTTCAGATACAAGCCCCTTTTCCCAAAAAACCAAGGACCTCCTTGGAGAGTCCTTTCCATGTCCTGTTCACATTGAAATGTCACCAAAAGAAAACTCTTGGGTAAAGCCTTAATCATCATATCGACCCTTGGCCGCCATTTTTGGATGGCCCATCTCCTTATGACTTCCAAGTCCAGCCTCACCCCCATAAATTTAGCCACCGAGAGATGTTCCGCCCTCCATAGCCACATGTCGAGCTAAGGAATCCGGGACGTGCAACCTACCATTGACAGATTTTAGATTAAAACAAAAGTCGGATAATTTTTGCTTACCGCGAAGAGCATTAAGATATGAAGGTCTCCAGTTGCCAGGTTTCTCTTTGTCTCCTTCTTGGGTCTTCCTTTGATCCTGACGCATAGAGTCCCGGTCCCCCTCAGAGAAATCTTCAACCGCATCCGCCCAACGCCCTTGGACCGGTTCCAATAGAACTTCCTTGTCCACATCCTCCGCCCCGGGGGCCTCGCTATCTCGCCAGAGCCCCCACCTGCCGCGACTGCTGATCTGCCCTCTGAAGTCCCACACCTAGGTTTTGATGCCCCTAGACCTCTCGCTCCTCCTCCTTGCTGCTCCATCCGTCACAACTTGTTGCCCAAATATGTCCAATGATTGATTGGCATTCTGATTCTGATTTTGGGGAATGTTATTTTGAGCGTTATTAGAAGCATTTTGTTTAGGTTGGAAGGCTTGCACCTCCATCTCATTATTATCAATCAGATCTTGTATTTTATGTTTTAATCTTTTACAAGAGTTTGTAGCGTGTCCAGGTCCTCTATGAAAATCACAATGTAAATAAGCTCTGTATCCGGGTATAGTTGGATCAGGTTCTCGGATAGCTGGTAATTGGATCAAGCCTTGTGCTAGTAATTGGGGGAGAATGGTTGATAAAGGTTGATTTAACCTAGTAAATTCTCGGGGTGGTTTATCAGGAGGTTTCAATATGAACTTCTCCGTTGTTTTCGTAGTATTAACATTAGCAATGTTTCTACTATTAGTGACTCCGTCACCCACAACTTGTTTATTTTTATACTAATTTCTGGATGTTTTCTCATCATCTTTCTTTTTGAGTTGACCTCTTCTAATGAGAGCATCTTCCACTCTTCGAGCTAAGTCTATAGGTTGATCGAAGGTGGTCAAGGTAGCAGTTGATAGTTCATAGGATAGTTCTTGTAAATTATTGATAAAAATTTCCAACATCTCTCGATAAGGTAACACAAAGTGTAGTTTTCCTATCAACTGTCTCCATCGAGCTAAGAAGTCAGAAAAACACTCATCTTTGTCTTGTTTTAGGTTGTACAAATCTTTAATGGTTACATGCCTTTCGATATAGGCACTAAATTGATGCACAAAAGACTGAGCGGTCTCTTCAAAATTTCTCAAAGAATGAGTGGGTAGTTGATAATACCACTCCAATGCCATCCCCCTAAGCTTTTCGGGAACATTTTTAGTAATAGCAAATCATCATGTGATATGTCATGACATGCTATCCTAAACATACGAAGATGCTCTATGGGATCTTCGGTTCCTTTATATATAGGTAGGACAGGCATAGGAAAGTGTTTGGGATATGGTTGTGCTACAACTATAGGATCTAGAGGTTGACTACACATCTCTCGGTAATTGTACGAGGGACGGTAGGGATCTATTTGGTCCATACAGGAGGTTAACTGTTTCACCATGGCTTCCAGATTGCCAGCTTGCCCACCATATTGGTTCGGTGGTACATGAGCATGGGATTTGTGAGCGTAAGAAGGCGAAACATAAGGATTCGATGCTATGTTACTATTATGCAAATGATTGGTAAAAAGAGTATTATGAAGAAGATTTGTGGTAGCATTATGTTGTATCCCAGATTGTTTGAAATTAACATTTGGTTTTGTTTTAGGCTTTTGTTGATTTGAGGTATATTGATCAATAGCTTGGCAAAATAGAGCAGTGAATGAAGGTTTCTTTTGTGTAGGAATAACCCTTGGTTTGGTAACAGGCACTCTAGGTGGTTAGGTAACCTATTGTTGTTGCATGTTCTGGATTATAGCAGACCATGTCCAAATTGGATGGTCCGGCTTGATCACTCTCTTGATCAACAAAGGACAAAGGATTAGTGTGTATGCGATATATATCTTCTAGGGTTGCTTGAGTATCATTAATTCGATCTTTATCCATACGAACTGCTCTATTAAGGGTGCCAATATTGTTATTGAGAAATTTCCAAAAATGGTCCATGTTTTCAAAAGTAACAGCTCCGTCTAGAGTTATTTTAGGAGATGAGGATCCTTCCTCTCTATCATTTTCTTTTTGTTCATTTGCGTCCACAAATTCTTCTTCTTGTTGGTTTAAAGTTACTTCTTCTTGAATTGGTTCTTCAAGAAGGGCATCTGGTCTATTGGTTTTTCCTAACCAATCTTCTTCTACTTCAATTTGTTTTCCATTCCCGAGTCTAGTCATTGTGTCTAAATTTAGGTTTTAGCAAATATATATTAATATATTTGCAATAGATCTTGGGAGGTATATATTTTAATTATATACCTACTATAATACTTAAAAGAAAATGTTTTGATTTTTTTTTTTGTTATTTATTTTTTATTTTTTTTATAAAGACAATAAACAACACACTAAATACAAGAAACAACAATAATAAAATAATAACTTAGTTTTCTATAAATAGTTTATAGATGTCATTGATAGGATCAAGTTCATCAGGAGTCATAAAGTGCTCCTCTTCAAATTGGAAATGGTTTTTCAGGAACTTAATAAAGTGTGCTATAGTGATATTATCTCGTTTAGCTTTCGTTTTGTAAAAATAAATCTCATGGCAATATTCTCGATATAACACGACTCCGGGAACTCTATTAAATCTTTTTCTATCTGTAAGAATGACCTCTTGGTCCTCTACACGAGACATAAATTTATGTACTACAACTGCGTTATCGAGGTATTCCTCAAAGGTATACAACTCAGAAGACACAAGGGCTCTTTTATCTGCTAACCACCTATGGCAAGCTCTCTGAAGTTCATGGTACAAAATCACTTGATCGAGATCCAGGATTCTATCTAGGAAAAACCTCTTGATTTGCCTAAGTTCAGTTGCTCTAGATGAAATGAGATCTAATCTCCTATTAAGTTCGTCCCATAAAGGTTGAACCCTATTTGTTTGAGGTACTCTAAGCACAGAAGTAATCTCTATAGCTACTAATTGATTTTCAACATTAATGGTGACAACTCGTCTTTTATTATAATCTACCATCTAAATATGACATGCAATCTTTGATTCTAAATGCATTTATGTTTTGTTTTTTGGATTGAATTGAATTATTTTCAAAAGGTTTTTAGTTTTTCACGTCGGGTTCACCAAAATGTATCGCTCCAAATTTTTCGCACCCTTACCTTCAGGCTATAGGATCCGTGCCCGAAAGGGGGATGTGAAAAGGATGGGACAATACCTCGAACTGAGAGGCCCTTTGAAGGTACCGCCTCTCGGAGGAGGTGTATAAGGGTGAATTTTCGACGGATGGTGGGTTCACCAGGAAAATTTTGAATGGTAGTTTCCACGCCTAGGTTGATAGTGTGTTTGATGTGTTCATTTTTATGCTTGATCATTCAATTCCTAGGTTTGGCCGATATGAATCTAAACTATTCTATATGCCAATGCAGATTTCAATGAATACATAAAATAGGAATAGATGCAAATTACAGAGAATATGCTAACCAGAAGAATTCATACTTGATTTCGGATGTCTGATGGAGATTCTGAGTCTTGTAGCAATTCAAATCGTCTCAGTTTGAACATTATCGTCTGATATTTCTCGAGATCGTCTCAAATCACAAAAGGTCGTCTGAAATAGGACATAATCGCCAAAAATCTGACGAATTCATCAGACAAATCCGTCAAAAACCTGCAATCATAGAAACAGACACAAAATACCAAATATGCAAATGCAGAAGCAAGGGATAATGATAGAAATAACAACAAACTTGCCTAAATAATAGTGTCTAATAACAAATTAGGAAATGCAGTAAATTTAATGATTGATTTTACCTTTATCATGCAACTATGCTAAATGAGGTGAACTCCAAGATGCATAATAGTAATAAGTCTAACTAATGCAAAGCAAAACAGTAGATAGTGGAGAAAGAATGCAAACTCAGGGCACTGATTGCCCCTAATGTTGGTTGCAGTCGAAATCGCCTACAAAATACAAAATCATCTTGAATTGCGGCGTGATCGTCCGAGATCGTACAAGATCGTCTGCGATGATCTGAGCTTGCTCCGACTGAAAAACAATGACGTTATTGCAAGAAAACTTAGAAAGACACAAATGCAAATGATAATTCAAGGTATTCTAACGCACACAAAGATCAAATTATAGGGGAATTCAGCCAGGGGTAGGTCAAGGGGAGGGCCTAAGATTAAATAGGCATAGGAATGAGGTTGGGAGGTTGGAGATCATCCCAATATGGGAGATCTCCAACGGGGAAGGTCTCTAACGATGCAAACACGCTTTTGCCTTGGTTAGAGACGTCGTTGAAATAGAAGCTAATTATGAAAATTTGGTTTTGGGACGAAATTGTCTGGACGTTCCATTTCAAATGAATTCGTCAGATCGGGGACGATTTCGTCTAATATGTGACAATATCGTCCAACGGTCAAAACAACTCCTAAAAATGGCGTGGAAAACGGGGAAAGTGGGTAGAAGGCAGTTTAACGGGCAGTTTGGGGTTGAAATTCAAATTTTAATATTTTATCTTTTTACTAAGGTTTTAACCGTGCCAATTTTAGGGTGCTACAAGCACCACCAAATATCTATGCCTCTATTCTCTCTTTTTAGTCATTTTTATACTTTTTGTATAAGATTTAAGTGGATGGATTGCTTTTGTTTGTTTTTAGAAAATATTGTGAATTTCCATGAAAGGTTATTTGTATCAACAAATGAAGACAAATCATGCATAATTTAAACTATATACGAGCATCACCCTTAATTTTTTGAAGAAGATATAACTATGTTTAAGTTGCCTCTAAGAATGAGCCGAAATGGGAGAGAAATTGATTAGACGTTTTTCGTAGGACTGCCCAAACTATCGAACTCGTTTCGGCCATATCTCACTCATCCAAACTCGGATTGAGCTAAAATTTTGAGGGTAGATGCCTGAAAAACCCTAGAACGTCTCCACCAATTTTCATATCATTTGGAGCAACACAGATCCTAGCGCATCCCTATGTGTGAACGATATATTTGGCAAGTGGCTATGCGAGGGTTTCATCTGGGTTGAGTGCAAGCAGCTCCAGAGGTTGGTTTTTAGGGCCTTCGGGCCCTAGCGGCCAATATTTTTGTGGTTTATGCTCAATATTTTAGCAAGAAATGTTGCAGGGGATACAAGATGGGTTAGAAATTTGTCTTTCAATAGATCATACTGTGAACTTGAGTGACAACGGCTTCCAATTTGCTGCACAAAAGAAAAGTGAAAACCATACCTTTCCACGACGTCTAGGGCAAGGATTAAAGAGATCACGAAACAAGTTTCAAGCGAGTTGATCAAAAAATGGCTCATATCTCAAGTGAATCTGGTGCTAAGGTGCACCCACAAAATAATTCTACTATGAAAACCCCTGTCAAGGGTAAGAATTTTGAAGACTCGGTCCCAAAAATGAATTTTAGGGATGCCCTTCATGGTGGACAGCCTCAGCCCAATGCTAATATCAATATTAGGGCTTCCCATAAACCTCTAAGAATGCCTAAGATTGATCCCAGGAAAATAGAGTCAGGATGTCTTAAAGCAGTTGATGGAACTCCTATTGTTAAGCTTGATATGGGTAACATTCAGATTGGCATTGAAGATTTGGAAAAAAGAGGACTAATTTGTCGGTTCGTGGGTTTTCGTCCGAGTCTATCTCGCTTTCAAAGTCGGGGCTACAAAAAGCTGGAAAACTAAAGGTGAGTTACAAATCTCTATTTATCCAAATGGTTATTTTCTTGTTTTATTTGCTAATAATGAAGATAGAGAGAAAAATTTTCAAGGGGGTCCTTGGTTTTTTGGAAGGGCAGGGCTTTTCATGAAGCCCTGGCATACTAAATTTAAAGTCAAAGAAGAGATGCCTTCTATAGCTCCCGTGTGGGTTAGACTCTTTGGCCTCCCTATTGAATTTTGGAATCCTACTATTTTTTCTTCAATTGGAAACTCTTTAGGAACTTTTATGATGATTGTTGATTGTACTCAAAATTTTGAACATATTATTTATGCTCGAATTTGTGTTTTAATGGATTTTGACAAACCCCTACCTAAAAAGATCACATTACAATTTGGGGAAGACACTTGGGAGCAAGTAGTGGACTATGAGAACATTCCTTTTCATTGTAGAATTTGCCATGAATATGGTCATTTGGCCCAGTGCTTGCCCAAATAAAATTCCCGATCAAAAGAAAGAAGATATAAACTCAATAGGTTTCCAAATACCTAAGAAGAAGAACACTCAAAAAAAACCAGTTATGAAGGATCAATCAAAGTCATTTGCTAATATGTTTGAAATCCTTTCCACAAATGATGTCCCAAGTGAGGAAGAGGAAATAATGGAAACTGAAATCTTAGAAACACAATTTAAATATGAAGGGAAGAACTCAGAGACAAACCAACAAATCAAAGGTTTTCAACAAGAAAAAAAAAGGAGAAAATTTACACAAGAAAAACAATATTTCAAATGTCAAAACTTCAAATAATGCAGGTCCCAATATAGACTCCATTGAACCATCTAGTAAAATTTTGGTTGTGTATGAGCATTCTTCAAGGTTAGAAGCCATCTCAGATTCAATTGGAATAAGTCAAGAAACAGGGAAAAAAAATTGAAGATGGATTCTAATCAAAAAGTAGGTTGCAAGACCAATCAATATCATATGGTAAAAGAAGGTGAAAAGCTTGTAGAGGAAGGTAAGATTAATGCCCTTCCCAAATTTTTTAGCCCTGGTATTAATGAAGATCATCACTTGGAATATTAGAGGACTCAAAGGGAGTCTTTCAAAACAAAATGAAATTAGAAGAATGATTCGGATAAATCATCCACATCTTGTTTTCCTTCAAGAAACAAAGATGTCAATGGAGGATATGGACTTAATTGCCTAGTAAAATTTGGCCAGCTGGAAAAGTGGTTTCCCTCAGTTCCCAAGGGACTTCGGGTGGCATTGCTTGTCTTTGGGACCCAAAAGAGGTAGTTATTCACCATATGGTTGGCATTTGGGGTTTGTTGGCTATAGCTATTCAAAGTAGACATTCCAACCAGATTATGCTCTGCATTACTATTTATGCCTCGACTTCTTTGGAGGAAAAAAGAAGACAGTGGAAGGATATTACTCATATTATCTCTCATTTTCCTAAAGCTTGGATCTTGATCGGAGGAGATTTCAATACCATCCTCTCTCTGGATGAGAAAAGGGGGGAAATAGAAATTTGGACAAAAGCACTGACCTCATGAGCGAATATATTGCAAACCTCCATCTTGTGGATATCCAACCGAGATAATGGCCTTATGACTTGGTCTAACAGAAGGCAAGGCTTAGCTTGTATAATGGAGAGATTGGATAGGTTTTTGCTCTCTGAAAATTTCTTAATCCATGGTCACATTCCTAAAGTGAAGACTCTTAATAATGTTGGTTCGGATCATTGGCCAATCATGGTGGAAATGTGGAAAACCAATGTGAGTTTCTCTCCTTTTCGTTTTCAATTAATGTGGCTTAGAGACATTTCCTTCAGACCTCGTGTGCAACAATGGTGGAAGGAAGGTAAACCTAGGCATGGGACTAAGATGTTCTGTTTTGCCAAAAGACTGCAATACATTAAATCCAAAATCAAGACTTGGAACTGGAAAGAGTTTGGGGATGTTCATAAAAAAAAACATGAAGTTATTGCTCATCTTGAAAATTTGAATAAGAAAATCCGTTTAGATGGCCTCACAGAGAAGAGAAGTGCAGATGAAATTAAACTCACAACTCAGTTAGAGGAATGGGAAAAAGAGAAGAAATCTTATGGAAGCAAAAATCTAGAATTCAATGGCTCAAAGAAGGAGATCGAAACACAAATTTCTTCTCACAAATCTCTTCTAGCTCGAAGATCTCACAACTTTATTTCTTCCTTAAAATCAGATTCTGGAGATGTTGTTTATACTTGGGATGGCATGAACTCTATTGTTGTTGATTACTTTTCCAATATTTTTGCTTGCTACTCCTCTTGACTCAGCTTCACAACAAAATGTTCTTCAAGCAATCCCTTCTCTTATCACTTCGAGGAGAACTCTATTTTGACTCGCTCCTATTACTATCAATGAGCTTCAACAAGTAGTTTTTAAAATGCAAAAAGGGAAAACCCTAGGTCCCGATGGTTTTCCCATTGAGTTCTACCAAGAGTTCTGGGATATCCTTCATGTTGATTTATTAGAGGTGGTGGAAGAAGTCCAGGAAAGCCAAAGAAATTTTGAAGGTTATCAATAAAACTTATATTACTCTTGTTCCAAAAGCTCAAGAGGTTGATCATATCTCAGCTTTTAGACCTATTGCTTTATGTAATGTTCTTCTCAAAATCATTACTAAAATCATGGCAGAAAGGTTGAAGCCTCTTTTGCATAAGATTATTTCCCCAAGCAAGGGGGATATGTGGAAGGACGTCAAATAGTAGATGAGATAGTTCTTGCTCAGGAAGCCATCCATTCCATGGATATGCAAAATTCTCCTTCTATGTTCATTCGGTTAGACTTATCCAAAGCTTATGACAGAGTGGATTGGCACTTCCTTATCAAAGTTTTGAGGCAATTTGGTTTCTCTAAGGATTGGATGGATTGGATTATGGGATGTATCTCTTCAGTTTCCTACTTAGTTCTTATCAATGGCAGGCCTTCTCGGTCTTTCCCAGCTTCCAGAGGTATTAGGCAAGGTGACCCGCTATCCCCTTATTTATTCATCATTCTTGTTGAATGCTTGGGTAGGACTATAACCAAAAAGAGGGAAAACAAAACCCTTGAGGGAGTTACCATTGCTCATGGAGCTAGACCTATCTCTCATCTTCAATTTGTGGATGACTCTACTCTTTTAGGTAAAGCTACAGTTAAGGAAGCTTCTAATATTAAGCAAATCATTAGCTATTTTTCTAAGGCTATCGGGCAGTTGATCAATGAAGACAAATCTAAAGTTATTTTCTTTCACTTCTCTTCTAGACAAGAATCCATGGTCTTGGATAAATTAAGATATAAGAAGACCTCTCTTCCAATCACTTATTTAGGTATTCCCATAAATATTCAAAGGCAAAAAAATAAAGATTGGAATTGGTTGTTGGACAAAGTCAAGAAGAAAATTGGAAAGTGGACCAACAAGTGGCTTTCTTACGGGGGTAGAATCACCTTGGTAAAATCAGTCCTTCAAGCTATTCCTATTTATGTTTCTTCCGTTTTGAATATCCCAAAGGTTGTTCTTCGAGAATTGGATCAAATCAGTCATCGTTTCCTTTGGAGTGGTACTAAGGAGAAAAGAAAATGGGCCTTGGTGAAATGGGATACTTTATGTCTTCCTAAGAGTGAAGGGGGTTAGGATTTCGGTCTTCAATTAATAACAACAAAGCTTTAGTTGCTAAATTATATTGGAGGATGTTGCATAACCCCAATGCTCTTTGGGCCAATAATCTCCATGCTAAATATGCTGAGAACAAAAGTCCCGAAGACCTTGTTCGCTATCAACTTCCTACCAAAGGTTCTCCCATTTTAGCAGTTCTTAAGACTGGTGAGGATTTGATAAAGAAAAAATTATTTTGGATCATTCATAATGGTCAACATGCAAATTTTTGGATAGATTCTTGGGATGGTCACAAGCCTTTGATAACTCGGTTTCCCGATTGGAGGCCTTGGATGGAGGAGCTTCACCGAGCTAATTGGATAAAGGTGGCTAATTACATTTGGTACCATACTGGTAATTCAAAGGTTGGTAGATATTGGATCCCTATTGAGGACTGGCCTATTCAAATCCCAGAAAGGCAAAGACAAGATATCCAAGGCATCCTTCATATGAGATCCCTCTCTTGGTCCCATGAAAAATATTGTTTTGGATGGAACAACACTACTAAGGGTGAGTATTCAGTTGCTCAAGGTTATTTGACCTTATGCCATAATAATCCCAACCATTCTTCCGACATATTTTCTCAATTGTGGGCTCAAAAGCTCTGGCCTAAGGTGAGGTTCTTTAATTGGCTTTTATTGCATCGTAGGGTGCTTACTGGTGAGCAACTTATGAAGCGTGGTTTTCATGGCCCTTTTAGATGTGAAATGTGTGAAGAGAATGTAGAAAATATCAACCATATTTTTATTGAGTGTACTTTAGCCTCTGAGCTATGGAGGAGAATGGCCACTTTACTTGGCTTACAATGGTCCAATTTTTTTACTTTTGAACAGCTTTGGAGGGATTGGCCTAATCAAGAGGGTGTTGATCATTTTATTAGGCAGTTAGTTTGGATGGGTTCTACCATTCTTCTTTGGAATATTTGGAATGAAAGGAACAACCAAATTTTTAATCAAGATAGGAAGGATATTCACTATATTTGGCAAAAGACCATAGCCAACTTAGTTGAATCAGTCCATCAACTCCTTAATCACCCCCAAAACTCCCACCAAAGATGGGATCAAGTGATGCAAAGATTGAAGATTAAACCTTCTAAGGGCAACCAACTTAAAGGGAATGTGAGTATTAGTAAGATGGATAGGACTAGAAATTGGCAACCTCCTCCTAAGGATTTTGGAAAAGTCAATACTGATGGAGCCTCTAGAGGGAACCCTGGAAAAGCCAATGTGGGAGGAATTGGTAGACTTTCAGATGGCTCCCTGGTTTTTACTTTTGCTGAGAATTTGGGTATTCTTTCCAATAACCTTGCTTGAGGGGTATGGTATCCTCAGAGGCCTTCAGGAGGCTACTAAGGTTGGATGGGAAAAGGTGTTAGTTGAGTCGACTCTCAACTTATGATTAATCTCTTGAAGACTCCTTCTAAGAATCATAAGGTGGATTGGAGAATAAAAAGAATTATTGAGAAGATTCAGTTAATCCAGATGGGATTTTTGAAAGTTGATTACAATCATGTGGTCGGAGATCAAAACAAGAGTGTTGATGCTTTAGCTAATTGGGCTTTGGACAAAGGTGATCTTACTTGTTATGGCCACCCTCCTATATGGTGGGCTTCTCAAATTAGGGAAGCTCTTCTTTCTATCATTTCTTTGGATGGCTCCAGTTCTGAAGGTACCTAGTTTCTTCTTGTTTTTTTTTTTTGCTTCTCTTTGGTTCATTCAGTTTTTTTTAGTTCCCTAGCTCATTCTATTCTTTATTTTGTTTCCTCTGTTGATTCTTGCCTTAATAGTCTTCTGGTCTAGATAGGTCATTGTTTTGTTCATTTTTTTTTTCTTTTTTCTTCTTTGTTTTTTTTTTGTTTAGTTTTTTAAGGTGGGTGGGTTCTTTTGTTTTGTTTTGTTTTTGTGTTCTTTGTGTTGTTTTTTGTTGTTCTTGTGTTTTTGTTGTTTTGTTTTTTTTTATGTTTTTTGTTATTGTTCTTGTGTTTTTTTCGTTCTTGTTCTTGGGTTTCTCTTTGTTTGTGTTATTTCGTGTTTTTATGTGTGAGTGTTTTCTATGTTTTTTGTTTTTGTTTATTGTCTGTTGTTGGTTGTTTTTTATTTTTATTTTTATTTTATTTATTTTATTTTTTAGGTTTTGGTTGTGTTTATTTTTCATGTTTTTTTTGGGTTATGTCTTTGTAGTGTTCTGTTGTTTTTGTCTTGTTTGTGTTTTGTTATGTGGTTCTTGTGTTTTTCTATGTGGTTTGTGTTGTGGTTTCTTTTATCTTATTGTGCGTGTTTGGTTGTGCTTTTGTTTTTGACACACTCAAGGAGCATGTTTTTTATTTTATTTTATTATTTTTTTTGTTATTTACTTATTTTTAAATTGGTTTTGTGTGTTTGTTTGCTCCTTGAGTATGTCAAAGGTGGTAGGCCAAGTCCGAGTCCTAGGCGTTTTTGGCGGAATGGATACCCCTGCCTCCTTGGGTCTTACCCGAAAGTGGCATCCCTTTTGGGATGTTTTCCACAAATAAAAAAAAAAAAAAAGTTGCCTATAAGAATCCATAGATCATAATTATGAATTAGCATAAAATTTGACATAGATGAGGTTCTTCCAAAATAAATAATGAGGAATAACTATAGTTGAATCATATATTTATAACCTCAACTTTGATATTTTTCTCTTTTCTGCATAAAATACCATCAACATAATTACATTTTGCTTCTAACAATTCTCCATCTCATTTGTGTTCATCCCATATTGTTGTGATACATACTAAAGCTCCTAGAGGAGAAACTACTAGATAATCCCCTTACATTCCTTTCTAAATTTTTTTTCTTGTATCAAAATGAACTTAGGACTATAAAACCCATTAATTTTCTAATAGCTCTTTTTTTAGGGGTCTTATTTATACCCCTAATATTCCAAGTACCAATTTAATTTTCAATTTTTATTCTTATTTATGGGATGATCCTTGCTTCTTATTAACACTTGTGATATTTATTTTTAGTTTCCCATATCCATATCTCTTTAAGTTTTCTTTTCTCTTTGTTTTGTTTTAGGGATCTTCCTCTCCTTTTTCCATTTCCATCAACACTTTCATCTTCATTAATCTCTTTTATTTTTCCGTATTATTGATAATAAGGCTTATCATCTATAGGTTTATGTTGCCCTAGAGAAGTTGAATTGCAAGGAATAACTTCAAATTTTTTCCTTTAATTTGCCCTATAAACCTTAAAGTACAAGGATAATCCTCTATAATAATTACTTTTTTGTGTTACCTTAAAAGCCTAAATGTTAATGGATATCATCCATAGAAAAACATAAATTTCTCTTGGATATCATCAAAAGTTCTTTTTTCATTATCCTACTTTTGAAACCCTAAAGTACAATCATAATGATACTTAGGTTTATGCTACCCTAGAGAATATGAAGTACAAGGAACTAATGCTTATTTATATTTCTCTAGAAACCCTAAAATGTAAGGATGATTCTTTTAGTAGTTACTTTCTTATGATATCCTTTTATTATGTTGCTCTTAAAACCATAAAGTGTAAGGGATAATATCTACACTACTTTTATTATTATTCCAAGGAGATTATTTTACACTACTTCAGAAAAAAAAAATGATTCATATATATTAAACTTGACCTCTTTTATGAAGGTTTTCAATCTTCAATCTTCAATTATTGTGTTCATTCTTCTACTTTGACTTTCATACTAGCCTTGTTTCATTAAACTATTTCCTATAATGCTTGAGTCATATCTTCACAAAGGGTTGTTCGATTCAGCTAATTCTTGGACCATTTTGAGCATAATTTAGAGAGCTTTTGAATGAGTGGTCATATGAAGGAATCCAAGAAAAATTGAGGGAGATACAACGCTACAAAGTCAACAATTCGAAACAAGAGCAATGACAATTTTTCAAGTTGCGAAAAAACAAAATTGTAGATATTTTTCAACCGGGGTTTGAATAATGGAAGGGGCAGTGGAGGGCTATGGTTTCAGTGAGGCAAGAGATTCTGTTTGGACATAGAATGTTTTAGCTAAGTTTATTTTTTTATGGGAGAAAACAATTTTTTTTATTTAGAATCTAAAATAATACATTCCACAAGGATTTCCAAGTGATCCAAACCAACACATCATACGAAATACAATAAATCCACCAAGGAAATCCATGGATCATTCTGACAACAACTTCGATAGGACACAACCACACATGAAAATTGGGTTCCTCCACCTTGAAATTATCTTTCCTGGTCCTCATGAATTAACTGATTAAGGAGTATGGATTTCTCCTGATCAAGATCATTCCAGCTATCAGCTTTCTAGTAAGGAAATCCTTTAGAAGCCCACTTCGCCAAACAATCAGCCACTCTATTCCATTCTCTTGGGATATGAACAAAATAAATTTCAACAAAATTCCTAGCCAAGCTCAAAATCTGTTTCACTATTCTAGCCATAAACCAGGAAGCATCATGAAAATGCTTATTGTTTAGAAGAGACACCACTATCATGGAATCAAATTCACAAATAACCCTTCTCCATCCCAAAGAAAAATTTGTTTCCAATGCATGGAGGATTGTCAATGTGTCCATATGATTATTCAAATGAATTTTCTTGTACACAGAGAAAAAGAGGTGGGCCACACCCTCACTATCATAGCCAATTCCTCCTATACCAGCATTACCTGGGTCACCCCTAGAAGAACCATTCGTGTTTATTTTGATAACACCACTAGGGGGAACTCCGCTTCCCAGATATATTGACCTTCAATGAACCAATCCCCCTAACAGGGCCTCTGTTTGCAGCTGGTGATGATAAAGAAATCTCCAATCTATTGATAATTTGCCAATCGAAGGAAGTAAGAGGAGAACTCATAACACACTTGGCCTCAATAGTCTCCTTAACCATCCTTTTGACTCTGAGCCATACCTGTAAGGCTCCAAGTTGATATCCCTAAAAAATTCTTTGGTTGCATTCCAACCAAATATACCAAAAGATGAAGGAAGGACCAATATCCCAAGCATTTTGAAGACATGAAGTAGAGGTAGGGGGTCTACCCAAGCTTTCCCAAAACTCAAAAATAGAAGTAGCATGGATGATGGGCCTTTTCTAGATCTGCCACCACAATTTTCAGACCTCTAGGGAATATGAGCATTGGAAGAAAATATGGGGAATGGTTTCCTCATTCTTTTCACAAAAAAAACATAGTGAAGGACCTTGAAAACCTCTTTTTTGAATATTATCCTAAGTTGAACATTTCTTCTGACACAGAAGCCAAAGAAAAAATTACATTTGGGCCAACCAAACTTATTTTAAATCTTCTTCCACCAATGGGACACAATCTCCTCTCTTCTTTGCATAATAAGGGTTTGATAACCCAAAGCAATAATATATTTCCCTTTCGAATTATGGTCCCAAGCAAGAATATCAGTCTTCAACATAACAATACAATATATCAGCCAAAATAAAAGCCAAAGTGTCATGATCCTCAGGATAGCCACCCTCTGGCCAGCCCTACGAATCCCACTAGCAGTGAGTAAAAGAACTGCCAAGAGGACTTTGTCACTTTAAGTCAACCACCTTAGACCAACCCGCATCAAAAAAAATATCTCGAAGAAGACGAAGGTGGGGGAAAGAAGAAAGGATAGGAGGATTATTATCCCAAGAATCTTCCTAAAATAAGGCATTGTTTCCCTTATTAACAATCCAAAAGAGACCATGCTTAATAAGCATGGCACATTTTTTTAGAGTGTCCCAAACAAGGGAACCTTTCCTCCTCAGCTCCAATATCGAAATCTCATCAACTGGAACACCACCAAAATATTTTAGACTAAAAATTTTAGCCCAAAGCTGATCAGGATTATTGCACCACCTCCAATAAAGTTTAGCAGCCAAAGCAAGACTATTCAAATCGGATTACCTCAAACCAAGACCCCCCATATCTTTAGGGCAACACATAGTATCCCAACTGACCAGGCTCCATTTATTACAGTCCAAGTTTTTTGCCCATAAAATTTTTCTAGAAAGAGAATTAAATTCTTTAAGAAAACACTTAGGAGCATCCAAGATAGAAAACCTTTAAATAGGTAAAGCATGAAGGACAAACTTCAACAACGTTAATCTACCAACAAAGGATAGCCACCGAAAAGTCCAATGATTAACCCTTGATTGAAATCTATCCAAAATACTTTTCCAGTAAGCCCTTCCAATATTTTTAGAAGAAATAGGAATCCCCAGATACTCCACTAGCAAATAGCCCACCTAAAAACGTAGAATATTAGCAATCCTACATTGAATCCAACCATCCGTATTGAATAAGAAGATATTTGATTTCTCTTCATTAATTATTTGACTAGAGGCAGATAAGTAAATATCTAAAGCCTCCTTAAAATTCACTGCTTCCTTAATTTTTGCCCTCCCCATCAGAGCAGTATCATCGATAAACTGAAGATGAGACTGGGATAAATATTTCTCTGTCCAAGACCATCCTTAGATAGCACCATGATTCTAAAAACTCTTGAGAAGTCTACCTAAACCTTCAACCATAAGGATGAAAAAATAGGGGGACAAGGGATCTCCTTGACGAATCCCCCTAGAGGTCGAGAAGAAAGCGGACGATAAACCATTGATTAAAACTACAAAGGAGGTCAAAGTCACACAACTCATGACCCATTCAATCCAATTATATGAGAACCCAAAAGCTTGAAGGATGTTCTACAAAAAATGCCAGCTAACCCTATCATAAGCCTTGGACATATCAAGCTTAATGAACATAGCCTTTTCCTTATAGATATCCATAAAGTGAATAGCTTCAGCAGCAACCACCATACCATCTAAAATCTGACGACCCTTAACAAACCCACCTTGCTCAGGATAAATAAGAAAACCAAGAACTTTCTTTAGCTAATCCACAATAATATTGGTAATAATTTTGTAACATTGCATAGGAAAATAAAACGAAAAGACCCCAATCAGCTAGCATTTTTAGATTTGGGAATAAGAGCAAGGAAAGTTGAATTAATAGCTTTAAGCATTTACTTATTAACTTGGGATTCCTGAACAACATTTAGCAGATCAAAAGATAACACTTCTTAAAATTATTGGAAAAAATATATAAGGAAACCATCAGGTCCAGGTGTTTTACCTTTTTTCATTTGAAAAACCACCGCTTTAAGTTCCTCCATCGATATGGGGTCCATTAGCATCTTATTCATATCATTAGAGACCAACCTAGGAATACAATCCAAAATAAACCTCATATTAACAACATCATGAGGACCCTGCTTGGAGAAAAGAGAGGAGAAAAACCTAACTGCTTCATTAGAGATATCCTCAAAGGATGAGAGAGTTTCCCCATGATCATAAGTGAGACTATAGCATTACCATTCCTGTGGTCTTTAATCGAATTATGAAAAAAATAGGTGTTTCCATCCCCTTCCAACAACCAGTCAATCCGAGATTTCTACTTCCAAAAAATCTCCTCACGAAGCTCCCATTCAACAAGATGACTAGAAAGGGAAGCTTCAATTTCCAACAGGTACTTTGTCAATCCTTTATATTTAATTTGAAAAGTGATCTCCTCCAGGCTATCCAGTAGTTGCTTTTTCTTCTAAAAGATATTTCCAAAAGAAAATCTATTCCATTGCCTGAGTTTGAATTTGATAAACTAGAGGCTTTTGAAAAAAGTAAACATAGCAGTGCCAAATTTGGGTTTCCCTTCGACCCACCACCTCTCCACACATTCATACAAATCCTTATCCCTGAGCCACATAAGTTAAAATTTGAAATGCAGATTTCTTGGCAATGAGAATCTTGAGGACTGAAAGAGAATGGGCCAGTGATCAGAGCCCCTCCAACCTAGAATATCTGAGAATGAAGTCCAACTATCATCAAACTAACTATCTAAAGTAAGGAACCGATCCAATATATATATATATATATATATATATATATATATATATATATATATATATATATATATATATATATATATATATATATTGTATTTACATGGTGGAATCGGTAGTCGCCACGAATCCGGGCAGGTTGTCCAGCTTTTATGGTCGCCACAGTATTCTACGTTGTCCGCCCCGAAAGCCGCCACACAGATCTTCGTGCAGTCCGCCCCTATAACCACCATGCCATAATCATTTTAAACCTTTTACACCGCTGAAAGCACCAAGAAAGGGACAAGCGTTCAGTCCGACGAGGCCCGAGATTTGAACCTTGGACCTCCGCCCCCTTATGGGGTTTGGATGAACCAATTGGTCTACACCTCGGACCTAATATTTTAGAAATAAAATTTTTTCCACATCTTCTATTAGTCCAAGTGAAGAGCCCATTTCGAGGCTTCACATCAACATGATTAAGGAAAAAAATATTGTCCCGCATCAAAGTAGAAGAAGGGCCGAAACACTCCACATCGCCATTCTTCTCCTCTAGGGATATGATAGAATTAAAATCCCCAACCACAATCCAAGGATAATTGGGAGCAAGAGATCGAATGAATCTAAGATGATTCCATAAGAGGATTTTACCTGATAAATCACTGAGGGCATACACATTAGATAGAAAAATAGAATATCCAGACGAAAAGCAGGTAGCAACCACAAAGAGACAGTTCCTGCTACCCACCCACTAAGAGGGAGTTAAGCTTCGTGGATCCCACAAATACGCAACACCACGCGATGAACCTTAGGCTCCAATAGCAATATAGTGACCACCTTTCCATATCTTATAAGCAATTCTAACCATATATTCACAAGATAATTTTGTTTCATTGATGAAAACAATATCAGATCTATGATATTTGATCAAATTTTGAGTAGCTTTTTTTCTAGGGCTGCTACCCAAACCCCTAACATTCCAAGATATCACTTTAATTTTGGGGAAATAGAGAAGTGATAATCTAATGTCTTAACAACACCAGACTCAACTAAGGATTACCCTATCAATTTCACTTTTTCTTGATCCTTATTTCTTCTTGCTTTTACCACCTTCTCCACCCCACCTTTTTTTATAGTTTTTGGGTGAATACCTAACACAGAAGAAACTTTATTTTCCCCTCCTCTCCGACAATCCTGTCCTGGGAGGGTTCAAACCTAGTCTCATCCTCATTTCCCTCAATCAAGTTTTCAATCAAAGGGGAATGATCAAGAATTTTATCAAGACAATCTCACACCTCTTTGAACTTATCTTCATTTCCTACAAGAGGGTTATTAGGCACCACCCCTTCCTTATTAGAAGTTTGCATTTCAAAAGAAGGATTTAGGAAAGAACAAGTATCTGGCTCTTGAATATAAGCATCCATATCACCTCCATTCCAAATTTGCTCCTCAACATGCGACTCCTCCAAAGTCTCAAGCACATCAAATCTGTTACCATAACCTCCCTTCCCAACACCTTTATTATGACAAACAAAAGGCCTAGATATTGAATGAGACTTAACAGGAATAAATCCATCAGAATCAAGAATCTCATTAACCATAGGAGCTTTTTCTTTTGCCTTTGTAGATGCATCTTGAAAGTCATATGAAGAGGATGAAGGCTGAGAATTCACTTTCTTACAGTTTCTCTGAAGATGCCCATATTCATGGCATATGCGGCATCGAAATGGGAGAGCTTCATAATCTAACTGTTGGACCCAAGACATGTTTCCCATTTTAATCTCCAATGATTATGGTAATCGATTATTCATATCTACTTCAACATAGAGTCATGCAAAAGAAGCAAATTTCCTATCCAAATTTTGGCGAGATGGACCAACCGGTTTTCAATAATCTCTGCAATAGAATGAAGAATATTTGGCCTCCAATATTCCATAGGGAGTCATGGAAAATGAACCCACACATGAATCCTAGAAGGCCTCTCCTCCACCGAATCAAATCCTAAATGCCAGGGTTTGATAAATAATCCATACTGATTGTGAAAGTAAGGACCCCCCTCGAACACTTTACTACAATCTGCCATACGGGAGAACACCACAATAAAATATCCATTAACTACAAGAATAATCTCCAAATCACCTTTAGGGCTCCAATTTCTCCTAACCCAGTTTTCTAAAAAAGGTATAGAAATTTTGAGACCCATGAATTTGCAGATGAGCACATGCTTAGACAAATATAAAAAATCATCCGCAAAAAATTAGGACTAATAACCAAGACAGGACAATCTTTGCTTTTCTCCAAACATCCATTATTCTTTAGCTTTGAAGTCAAAGAGGAATTAGAAACAGGATCAAGGGTTGCATGCAACAAAAAATTCATGGCATTTGCATGATCAAAATTAGAGGTATCCTTATTCAAAACAACATCCTTAAAAGATAAATATCAGACCAAAGCTGCCTTATCTAAAGCCAAACTACAACACACCTTTCACCAACCAACACGTTGGTTTTCACAGACTTTTCCAACACCGACCTGAAACCCTAGATGTTGCTCCTCAATCGACTACCAACCTACCTATTGTGAAAGTTCCTCTTAACTAAGTTTCTTTTTCCCCTTCTTTATCTTAGAAATTTTGCATGCAAATTATTATAGGTTTTTTCATATATTATAATAAGATATTCTAGTAAATTTCAGTAGATTTTGAGTTTTAGTTTCCTTCCCATGGACCTATTTACAACTAAATTCTTAGAATCATTTTGGTAGTTAGTGAGAAACTCATAGAGGATCGATCCTTGTATCTCAAAGATAGGGCAGTTTTTGGTAAATTTAATGGGTATTGGCCAGGGACTTCAGCCTTGAGAAAATGGATTGATAGTTGTTGGAAGTCTCCAAGAGCGATTCTATCCTTTCTTCCCAAAGGTTTCTTCCTAGCTTTTTTTTTGTTCTAGGGAGGAAAGAGAGAATCCTAAAAGGGGGTCCTTGGTTTATGGGAAGAGCAGGACTCTTCCTTACCCATTGGTATAAGACTTTGTGCTTGAGAATGTAAATCAACCCTAGTACTAGTTTGGGTTAGGATGTATAAATTACCCATTGAATTTTTTAGAAATGGATACCTTTAATGCAATAGGCAACACTCTAAGAGAATTCCTTGACATTTCAAAAAATATAAAATATTGATTCTTGGCTATTTATGCTCAGATATTGGTTAAGATTGATATAAGTAAACCTTTACCATAATCAATCATTCTTAAGTATGGGGTAAGTTGCGAACCCAAACCATAGATTATGCAAACATATATTTTAGATGTAGAATATGTCATAAGGTGGGGCCTATTGAAAGATCATGCCCTAAACCCATGTTTTGTAGGTAAGTTGGAGAGGAGAGGGTAATCCTCGAAGGGAGGTCCCAGGTTCGAATCTCCACCCTACCAAAAAGTTGAATTGGGTACCCAAAATGCAATTGATAATATTGATGCGAGTAGGGCTTGGTGCGACTCTCAAGTGACATTGACGGTGTAGAACCCCCTGGTCATGGTCTCTCAGACCAAGGTGGTCCTGCAAGGGTTTTTTCGCTTTAAAAAAAAGAAAGATCATGCCCTAAGAAGAGTCCAACATAAACATATATAGAAAATAACAAGAGAAAATTACAAATGGATACAAATGAGGATGGGTTTCAACTTCCAAAATGTAGGTCTAGACAAAATAAAGTAAATAAACAATGGAGACCAATAAGGAAGGATATTGGAAGAAATACCAATTCTTTTGAGGCTTTAGACTATGAAGAAAAAGTAGACCAAAGCTTAGAGAACATAGTACAACATGTTCAATATATTATCAAGGAATCGTCTATTCAGTATGATCCTAATTTAAGGATGAACATTCTCAATGAACCTGAGGAATGTGTGTCATCAAATTTTGAAGTCTCTCTTGAAGTTTCATGCACCATTCATGAGAATAAAATTGGTAAAGAAAATGCAGTTTTAGATGTTAATACCTCTACCATTAATAAGGAAATTCCATAAAAGGAGTAAGATAAGTCAAAAGCTTTCATAGTAGAGCCAAGAGAGGATAAGTCTAATGAAAAAGAAAGTGGTGAAAGAATAATGACGAATAGAATAATAAGACCTACTTTTGATACAAGTAAGGCAAAAAGAGGAAAACCCTCAAATTATCAAGCGAGATCCATGGAAGCAAAGACAAAATATAGAGAAAGGAACACAAACTAAGTTGGTTGAACTTCTCTTTACCAAACATCAAAATGATATTGCTAATTTACAGGCATAGCCAATAGCCTCTAATGAGACATGATTACTATCTCATGGAATATAAAGGGTGATAATGCCCTCTCAAAGTAGAGGTGTATCAAGGACCTTTGTTTAAGTAATAAGCCTGATATTATTTGTATCAAGGAAACTAAAATGACAAAGGAAGAAGTTTCCAAAACTATGAAAGCAATATGGGTGAGATGTGAATGGGATGTTGTGGATTTTGAAGGAACGACATGATGAATTCTAGCATGTTGAAATACTATTAAAAACTCTTGTGTAACCATTGATAAAACTAAGTATTAGATAGCCTTTTTAGTTACATGTTACTTTGTAGATATTTGTTTCATCCTTATCAATGTCTATGGACCTACATCTGAGTCAGACATACTACAAATATTGAGTGGGATTGAAGCCTTTATGAGAAGTAAAGACCAAGAAACCCAATTCATGATCATAGGATATTTTAATGACAACCAAGATAGATGAAAAACTTGAGGGAATTAGGAAATTAACCTATGAGAGATTTCTCAACTTTTATTCAGAACAATAATCTATGAGAGTGTTAGAATATATCTATATTACATAATTTGATACATAAGAAGATCAAGAGTTTCTTAGCCAAATGTCATAATAGGAAGATCAAAGGTCGTTTATGAAATCTATATTATGGACTTCAAGTTCCATATTGTATTGTACAAGTTCTTTCATATAATCAAAAGCTCTAAGTATTGGTTCTCATGTGTTGTGTAAGTTCCATTGTTGTTTCTTTGGTTCATTATATTGCAACTTCATTATATTAGATCTTGTGATTATATTCTTGTGAATTTCATATTAAGTATAATTGCAATTTCATTATATTATATCTTGTGATTATATTCTTGTGAATTTCATATTAAGTATAAAGCTTCAATAGCCTTCAGGGAGGTTGAGTTTGAAGAAGACAACTATACATGGGCCAACAATAGGAAAGGCCATAACCTAATAGCAAAAAAATTAGATAGATGCATACTCTCAAATCATTGGCTAGATCATTTATGTTGGCTATATCATTTATGTGCAAAAGAATGTGGTTTGATAATTTATTGTCAGAACAGTCTACTACCTTTACCCCAAACAAGCTTGCATCCAAAGTTTGAACCTGGATCTCTGATGAGGCCTAGAAATAACTCATTTTTACACTATGTTTGACATATAAAAACTACCATATTACCAAACATAACAAAGTTAATTGCCAAATAGTTGATTAGAATATATTATTTGTTAATTGTTTGCATGATTTTATGTTAGGAACACTATATCTTTGTTTTTGACTATTTTTAGCATTTTATGCACTGTTTCAGTTGATTAAGTAGCAAATAAAACATGCATTTCAATTAGCCAACTATTGTATGCTGATGTCCATTAAATTCACAATGGTTTTTGAATGTTTTCCCACCTCTTAAACTTGTTTGAAATCCACATTGGAACCAAATTTTTAGGATTGTCATAAATCTGGAAATCTGCAAAAGAAAACATATAAAAATCAACAAGTTGTCACTTTATAGGAACACCTTGAAGTTGTCAAGCAAAACATAAGGGAATATATGGAATGAGTTCAAAGGGACTAAAGAAGACATCTGACCTATTTAGAAGCACTCCCACATGGTCTAAATAGGCAACAATAGGGTATAACAGAGCAGAGACAATTGTGCAACACTATTGCATAGTTTCAACATGGTTACTTGGTGAATGAAGTGTATAATTTTAGTAGCAACTTGATGTAATACTTCATGTTAATATTTGAATGATTTTACCACGTCCTAATTTGTTTGAATTTGCAAGAAATGCCAATACTTTACAACTATGCAGCAGAGCTGGAAAATGCAGTAATAAATTCCAGCCAACAACCAATGAATGGCAGGGCAGGGAATTAATCAACCAAGGCATGTGAAAATGTTTGGAGATAGTTGAGGGAGGTTAGGGATGAATTTTGCTCCACCTGGAAGCATTTCCACGCAGTAAAAATGGGAGCAACAAGACAAAAGGCTGAAAAGCAGGAACAGTTGGAAAAGCATACAAAAATCAAAATTATGCAATTATAAAGGAAGTCATAGAAATTGTCAACATAAAATGATGACAATAGTTGGAAATAATTTCTAAGGGATAGGGAAGATGTCCTATGCAATTAAAATTGCTTTATTAATCATTTTTATTACAGCTGAGCACAAATCCTATTTCTACTCCTGATATTCCGAAGATCTTCGAAATAAGGGGGAAAAGATGCCAGTTTGAGTCTAAAAGATATTTGAACGCCTAAAGTAGTAGGGAAATGATATTTTAAGGAAGAGACAGGTGTACAAGATATTTCTAAGACTCCTCCAATGTACTCCCACCACTGAAGATGCCTTCTAAGGGCCAATGAGTGCTACTGCAACATAAACTATCCAAAATAAGACTTATTCAGTTGCAAATTATTTGGCAAATCACTGTAAAATAACAAATAGGCTAATATGAGCATGAGATACATTGTAATATTTTTATAAATAACACAAATCTCTCCTTGGTTGAGCTATTAGGGATTAGTTGATAGGAGAGTAATTAGTAGCAGCTGACATAACCAAAAAGCGTGCTTCTATCTACTATATTAGTCTGTAGTCATCATAAAAGTGTAAAAAGCTTGACACATTGCACAAATTCCACACAATGATATTTCTTATATTGATTATGAATGAATATCGGTTACAAATATGCCCCTCTTAGGGTCACTTAAATGATGATACAGTTTATACAATTGCCAATGCCCTCAATAGGGTAGGCGCATTAATATTGCCCTTTGACTAGTTGCAAACTACCTTGGGTGGAGTTGACCCCCTTCTTCGCAATGTGGAAGTATTATGATATAGACTCCTCTTGTACTTGTCTTCCTACGATCAAGAAACAACAACACACGATCAAAAAGATAGATAACCTCTCATAATGAGGCCCTTTAAGGAAACATACTTGATAATGCCATTTAAATTAATAATCAAGAAAACATAAAGAAAACCTTTAAACTATGCTAATTGAATCAAGATTTGTAATGTAGCATAAAGGAGATCGTTAGACAAATAATGCATGGATTAGATAACAAAATAGAAGCATAGAGGTGCATAAAAGATCCACGAATGTCCTAATTAATGCAAAGCATAAACTATCTATTTTAAGCTAATTCATATGGTCATAATTCTTCTAAACTACAATTAAACCTAAGAAATGATTAATCTAACCTATTTAATCGAACAAAAATAAAAAGAGTAAGGTGATCTGTCACCTGTTGCAAATCGCAACTCTAGTGAGCGGTCTACACTGTGAATCGCAGTTGACAGCTACGGTTTGACCTTTGATAGGTTTATCCTCAAAATTAGGGGCAATGGGCTTGATCTCCTTGTCCAAATTGATGTTCAAGGGTTGCCTTTGTTGTCCTCAGACTGATTTGGCGATCAATTCGATGTGAAGGGCCTTCGTTTGCTCGGATTTGCGTTTCTTGATCCTCCTAGGCTCCTAGGGCATCCATAATGCAATTCATCATGAATGTTGGCAAAATGGTCGAGGATTAAGTGCAATAGCTCTATCTCTTAGTATACTCAGTTTGAGTGTACAATTCGCTAGGGCTTCGCTGCTCAAATCTCCAATGCTTGCTTCTCCTTTTTCTCCCTATTTTAAGGGGGTATTTATAGCATGCCCCTAGGGCTAGGGTTGGCTTCATGGAGAAGCCAAGACCAAGAAGGGTGGTTAGGACAGTTGGGATGGAAGCCTTTAGAATCTTTCGTCCTTCAAATGCCTTCTTCTAGATCTTTTAGCCGTTCCAACCAATTTGGCTTGGATGGAAGGCCTAACTGAACTTCAGTTAAGATTGCAGGTCATAGTTGTGATCCAGACTGCAGATCGCAGGTGTCAACCACGGTTTAGACTAAAGATCGCATGTCTGGGTTGCGGTTCAGACTGATTAGGCCAAAATGCCTAAATTGAGTGGTTAGAACCACTGCTCTATCTTGGAGACTATCCAAGATCCTCCATATGGTCTTGTAGCATGTCCATATGAGTAGTCGCCCTCGGCATGACGTGTTTTAAGTGTCTACAATAGCAAATAGCATAGTGCAACATTTTATGTAACAATTCTGATAGAAATAAAGTGTAGTTCTTTTGTTAATTTTTGTTCATGAGTGAGTGTGAGTGTTAATTAGCTAAAGAGCAAGTTTTCCATCTTCTTCTAGATCAAGAAGCTTGGGTCCACTTTCAGGCCTAGAATGAGGACTTTTATGATAGGTTTTTCTGTAATTTTGCTACAACATAATTAACAAATTGCTTGTCAGATTTCATTTTCTTGTTTTAAGTTTGTGTGATGTTATTTATGTTTTTCATTATGTTTTTGTGCAACCAATGTGTGTGTGTTAGCTACCAAATTAGATTAGACCTGTGTTTTCCCTTGTTTCCTTTGCTTTCCATGTTCCCCTGTTTTTATGTTTCAAAAACTTTCAATTTTCAGCAGATTTCATTTTGCTGTCAATTCCTGTAGCAGAAGCTTACGACCTTTTGTGGCAGGACATTGACAGGTGTTTTTAGCATAAAGTTTTATTTCCAAGCATCATTTCAATTCTACAAGTGTAATTTAGGATTTCAATTTAGCAACATTTTAATTATGTTATTTCAATTCTGCAAAAGTAAATTAGATTTCAATTCAGCAATTTCAAATTCCTGCACTTATAGTTAACTTTCAATTTCTACAACTTAGAATTAGTTTTCAATTCTTGCAAGTTTCCATTCTGTAGACTAGGTTTAGTGTGACACCAAAAGGCTAAACCAACATCTATTTCACCCAATAAATGCTTGAAATCTGAATGCTTGAATTATACTCACCCTAACTTTCTATCGTAAACAACCTTGGACACCACCCCGGATTGATAAATCATAAGATTAAATGATGCTATTAAAAACATGCATAAATCTCCGCTTGGTAAGTGCGAGAACTCACCAATCCATCCAACACATGGGACTGGAGTAACCTTTACATTTAGAACATACCTAAACTGGATGTTTTGGTAACCAACTTCTTACCTTTAACTAATATATATTTTTTGTTAAATGGTATCGATAACACCTTTTGTAACACCTTTGTCTAATATAAGGCAAGACACCTAAAACCGAATGAAAATTGCTATTATAAATCTTAAATTCTAATTTGCTAAGACAAAGACAAGAGATCGATCTTCCAAAGATTCAAATCGGGGCAACCAACCAACAAGCACTTGACCCCTTGTCTATTGCAATGATTTGAACCTAGTTCTCAAAAAAAAAAAAAAAAAATCGATCTTCCAAAGATTCAAATCGAGGCAACCAACCAACAAGCACTTGACCCCTTGTCTATTGCAATGATTTGAACCTAGTTCTCAAAAAAAAGAAAAGAAAAAAAACAAAACTTTTAACATTGTGCTGTCCCAAAATTACCTTTAATTAATATTATAAACTCTTACTAATATATTTATATAGATATAAAAAATAAAAATTGAAAGAAGATTTAAAAAAAAACAAAACCTGTGCTGTCCCAAAATTACCTTTAATTAATATTATAAACCCTTACTAATATGTTTATATAGATATAAAAAATAAAAATTGAAGGAAGATTTAAAAAAAAACAAAACCTTTAACATTGTGCTGTCCCAAAATTACTTTTAATTAATATTATAAACCCTTACTAATATGTTTATATAAATATAAAAAATAAAAATTGAAGGAAGATTTTTTTAAGACGACTGACGGCAAATAGAAACAAGTAAATAATTGAAGAAAACCTTCCTTCGACGTTGCTGGTCAGAATTATATGAGTGATACGAATAGTCGCAAACCAAAGAGAGCTTACTTGAGGCGTGGCTGTAGCGGGACTGACAGTTTTGGAAAGAGAGATAGCCTTCTTTCCACCCTATTTCGATTCCGGTGAGTCGATTTAATTTTTTTATTCGTTTTGATTTATAATGGCCGTAACGGGGCTGATTTTAGAATAGTTTTTTTTTTTTCTTCAGCTGTCTATCAGAATGGCCAGGAACTCTGGAGCCCCCTCTGGACTCGCAAAAGAGCAGGTATGTTAAAAGACTTCTTGCACCACGTCAAGTCTGGACAACATTTCGACAAATGAAAAATACCTCATGGCTGAAGCTTTAAATCATTTTGAGGCATTTGAAGCCCGCGAACTGCGAAATATTTCTATTCTAGTATACGAAGACTAGTGAAATTAGACGATTAACATATTCTTTTGCAAAGATTCTGGAACATTGGAAAATTCCTTAAAGAATATGTTAAGGTTTATAGCTGTCACTAATCTACCGTTCTCCGGGGCTTAAAAGACAATAAGGTCCATTATAGTTAAGGTCTATTATAGTGACCGAGCCCAAGGACAACAGTTCGGAAGATTTATTAGAGTTGTAAAAGAATCAAGGGAGTTTGTTATGTTGTAACAATGGCATGGGTCGCACATTATATAAAATTGTAATTAATTTTATTTATTTATTTATTTTAAATAAAGTTTTGTAAGGGTTGAGATATGGAATTGTAATTAATTTTATTTATTTGTTTTTAAGGAAATTTTTTTTTGTAAGGGTTGAGATTTGAATTTTGGTGTAAGTTATATCTATTATTTATTTTAATTGTTTGATTATGAATTTTATTTTTATTACATCATAATTATATAATAATATTATAATAATTTCATTTATATTACATCAATGATTATATAATAATATTATAATAATTTAATGATTATATAATGATATTATAATAATTTAATAGTTTTTTTTGAAATATAATAATTTAATAGTTACATATATATCTTTTAATAATATTAGGGTTGAACTTAGATCTTTTTAACTAGTTAAGTGTACAGTATTTTAATAAAACAAATAAATTTTTTTATTAGTTTTTTAAATTTAAAAAAAAATTATAAAATATTATTATATAAAATTTAAGTACAAGGAAATGTTGAAGATAGTATTTAGTTGAAGTCCTCGAGAGAAAATAAATTTAAAATTAAGTTTTATTATTCTAGGAGGCATCACTTGATTCTTAGAGAGGAGGCAGCGCATAATATCATAATTAGAAAAAGAAGCCAGGCATATCGAAGATATTTAGTTTTCCATTCCCTGTAAATGAGAATGATGTTGCCATGTTTATCTATTTGCAGATTTTTGGCATGGCTGAGCAAGAAATGGAATACAGAGTTGATCTTTTCAATAAGTATGTCATTATAACCTATGCTTGATGTTCATGCTTTGTAATAGGAGTGGATTTGCTATGGGGTTGCTGTTTCACTGCTATATTTGTCCATTTTATGCTGCTGGCTGTGTAGACTTAGATTGGTTATTTTATTTCTTGGATACAGGTGTTGACTGTCATTTGTTCAAGCTCAGCTAATTAATATTCGTCCAGGTCTTTTGGTTACCCTTATAACGTAAATGCAACATCATTTTTCAGACTTCCTTTAACAATACTACCACAGAATATTAACCTACAATGTTACAAATAAATGTGCATCAGGCGTGGTAATTTGGTTGTATTATAATTAGATTTAAGCCTGTTAGACAGGAAGGTTGTTATGTACCATGATATTCCTGCAAGGATTAGGGTCACAGTTGTAAGCCAGTAATCTTGATAAATGTGAAATTGAAACTAAGCACAAGAGAATGTTTACAAATAGAAAGTGTGAGTGCAAACAAAGAGATGCAGATAAATATTGGAAAGCTCAGATTATTTTTAGCCTTGTTATGGATATGCCATATGGTCTTGAACACTTACAAGTATGCCTTAATATCATTACTTAACTTTCAGGGAAAATGTCAACAAATTCCCCAACATTCAATAACCTGGTCATGTAGATTACCCACCTTTCATTTAGCTTGAGGCTCGCCTCCTAATTATGGCCTCTATAAGGGATGCGTGTCTTTAGTATTATTCAAGCCTTCCATCTGAATGCTCTTCTTTGATGATGTTATTAAATTCACTGTTGTTCATGTAAGAGAGTTTCTGGGCCTATCCTTGGACAGTTAGACTAGTGAGGTTGATGCATATTGAGAGAGTCCAGGACTCCAGACCATTATGCTCCACTGTATCCTTTGGTGCACACAAATTGTCCCCAAAGCATTGTCCAAAGAGAGTTTGATGGCTCTTGCTCTGCCTTGGGAGAATCTTCAAACTGAGTCATCTATAGCAGAGTTCATTCCTTGTATAATTTGACTTCTAGTTTGGAAAAGTATCCTCCCTTGCTCTATGCTCTTTGAAAGTGCTCATTTCTCATTCTGTTATAAATTCAATAGGATGAGAATGGCTCATTGATCTTTGCTGGATTCACAGTTCATGAATATTGTCATCGACAATCTTCTCCCCTACAGTAGCTCCTTCATGCTTCTCCTTGTCTCTTCATAGAGGTGCTTCACTAAGCTATCAGGGAGGATATACTGATATTTCATTTAGGGGACTTGGCTTTCTTCTCCTTTGCTGCCCAGCACCCAGATAATGTTTATGCAGATAGTTTCTTTTGTGGCAATAGTGGTCATGTGTCCTTAGATTCTTCTTATTCGGATGCACTTATACCTACCTCATATTGAAACCGAGAACTCTTCAAAAGGTAAAGGCTGGGAAATACTTTGTCTTTAGATTCCTTGTTTATCGTGATATCCTTAGGAGGTTTTATTGCTTTTCAGAGTCTCTAGGAGGGGCTTTCTATTTTCTTTCAATATTGTGATTGATTCTTATTTTGATTTCTCAACTAGGTTGTGACTTTCAGGTATGAGACACCGCAAGGGTATCCTCAGCCTATCAGACTGCTCACGCATTCTTTTGCTTGATCTCACTCAATGCAGAAGTCAACTGTTGACTGTTTTTGGTAACATCAAAAGCAGACTGTATATGACTCTTCTGACATTGTGCCTTCGGCAACATTAGAAGATCAGATTGCACTGTCAGAACATGTAGTCAGAAAAGGTTGACATCTTATCCTCCTTTCCCGGTTTCATATTCATAGTCTGAGATCTATAACTGATTTGTAGCCTCTTTGGATCCTAGGCCTTGGATGTCAGGAAAGTGGCATAGATAGCTCCTTTAGTGCTTTTCAGCCAATCCACTGTCCTGATACGTTGTCAATGTTGCACTGGACTACATAGTAGTTGATGCTGTTATGAATCCTTCTTTGGGTGCAACCCTTCATTCAGCTTGTTAAGACGATTATAGAATTGGTTCTACCTTGTCCTTTTGTCATCTTGTAGGTATTAATTTGTATTTTCTTTGGGTTGTTGGATTTACTAAAGTTTAATTTCATTTTTCTTTTAATTTGTTATACAGGGTTGAAATGGGCTCTACCTGTATTGCATCTATTTCAACAATACACATTGTTATGTTATTACAACAAACTTTATTATCATGGGCTGCCTTATTATGGGGATGTCCGTCACGATTCGGGGATTTGAACTTAGGTTGCCCTCATACAATTGCATCCCATTTAGAATGTCTTGGACCTAAAATTTGTTATTTGGGGTTTAACTGTCCCATCCCTATTGCATCTATTTAAATGAAACCATTGTCATAGTTGCCTTATTGCAAGAGTGTCCATCACAAGAAGAGGTTGCACGGGGGGATTTGAACTTGGGTTGCATTGATACCATTGCATCCCATTTATGATTGCTTCAGAATGCCCTGGACTAAAATTGTCTATATGGGATCGAAACAGGTCCCACCCAAACTGTTAGAGTTCACCTATGGGATTGGAACCTTGGCTTATGATGCAAAACTTCACACTCCCTACCACTTGCCCCAAACCTCTTGGGAAAATTTTAATGTTCACCCATGGGATTGGAACCTTGGCATATGATGCAAAACTCCACACTCACTACCACTTGACCCAAACCCCTTGGGAAAATGCTAATGTTCACCCCTGGGATTTGAACCTTGGTTCAGGAACTCCTTGCTTTGTACTACTTGCCTATAACCTCTTGGGAAAATGTTCAGTTTCACCCATGCTTGGAATCTTGGTGTATGGTATGAAACTCCTTGCTCCCTACCACTTGCCCCAAACCCCTTAGGCAAACGTTAAGGTTCACCCATGGGATTGGAACCTTGGCTTATGGCATGAAACTCTTCGCTTTCCATTGCTTGCCCCAAACCTATTGAGCAAATTTAGTTGGTTATTTGGGGTTGAAACGGGCTTCACATATTACATTTATTTAAACTTGGTGTAGAAACCCTACCATTATATTTCTGGATGTTTTACAAATATTTATTTATAAAAGAGATCCCAAGCAAGTTAACAATAGCATATCAAAAAACACAGCAACTTAATGCACATGAAATGAAAAGCTGAAATCCAATGCGATCATCTACTCATTGCCAATCAAATTTGGACAGCTTTCTTGCACAGAAATTAGCTAGGTAATCACATGCATTAGAACTTCAATAGGCAGCTCAAGAGACAAAACCTCAAATCTGGGATTTGAAACATGGATAATGCTCTGCAGAATTGAAAATCGTACAATCCAAGGATTTCAAAGGAGGCTACCAATGCTATTATATTTCAGCTGACACACATGCTAACTACATATTTTGAATCCTAGATGATGCTTGGCAGAGCCAAAAACCTGCAATCATAGTTCTCTGTAGAAGGTACAAATGCTATTACTTTTGCTGGAACATGTGAACTCAGAGAATTGAATCTTTAGATGCTTGGCCAAGCTGGAAAGATGCAATCTGAGGACTCCTTGACTGTTATCCACATTTATACTACTTCACTTGTTACATGACAAATGATTTACTCCATGGTGAGTATAGAACAAGTCATAGTAATACTTAAATTTAAAATTTTCCCCCTTTGAGGAAGTATTTATTAATTAGTTTTCTTTCACATTTTGTATGTTGCATGTTCATTTTAAAAAAATCGAATTTGGGGCTTATATAACCGCCGTCCCAGATTTTTGGGCCAAACCCCTGCCATCTTGAAGATGCATCCCATTGTAGCACTCCAACCTTGTCCCAAACCTCCTTGAAACAAGGCTACAACTTCAAAAGCAACTCTGTTTGACAATGAAGACATTAGAAAAAGATTAAATTACTTACATATGACGTGTTAGATTGTGGTCATGCTATCATGTTCTAGATATAGAAAAGAACAAATATAATTGTTTTTGCCCATAAAAATGGCATATTAGCTACATGGAATGGATATATATTGGGAAGATGTATATTCCCACTTGTAGCACATGCAGGCTATGCTTATAACTAATTTTGAATTTTAGATTTTAGCTTTGTGCCGTAGAATAATAATTACAAAGAAGATAATTAAAGACCTTTCTAACTGTCATAGAAGGAAAGAAAGATGCATTAGGAAAGAACGAGGGAGTATTGTATTACTATTACATGTTACGTATCAGAAAACAACCTTACAATGAAAAGGCACAAAAGAAACCTTTTTAATACATTGTTTTTGTTTGGTAGAGTGGAAGAATTTTGTGGTTGAAAGGATTTTTATTTTATTTTCTTTCCTTTTACATCATAAATATATTTTTCAAATCATACTTCCTTACATGTGCTTTGTTACTTATCACTTATATTGCTACCAACAGTCTGTACCCATGATGCTGTTTAAGAGTATTGAGTTTAACATCACCTAACCCAAGGCATAAATATCCAAGCACATGACCTTATTATTCTGGAAAAAATGAAAGAATTTCAAGTTTGGTTGATTCTTTAAGGCTGAGGTTGCATTCTTGGTTGGCAAGGTATAACAATTTATCAAACAAGATTAGTCCATAGTAAAACAGAAGGTTCCATTTTAACTTTATGATATTTAGAAGCAAAGTGTGGAATATGCTTGTCAGCCTGTTTGCTTATAGATAAGTTTACTTTGGAACTGTTTGAAATATTTGGAATTGAATCTTCCAAGCCATTTTTTCCCCTTAAAAATATATGCTAGGATTTATATATTTCGCACTCTTGCATATGTTCGCTTGAGATGTTTTGCTTTTTTACTACCAACATTTATCCAACCAAGCCTATGGCTAGTCTATATTAAGGTGTTTGTTACCATCTTGTTTATTGCATATTTTGAGCTTATATATACATATTTTTGCTAGAGACTTGGGTCCCCCACCCTTGACAAGCTGCAACTCTCTCCTTTAGAGCTTGAGAGTTTACAAACAGATTCAATTCTCATCTCAATTGAGATGATATAGCTAGATACCTACATCATTTTTCATAAAATGTCTAAATTCTTGATTTCCATTTTCTGGATCTTCTTCAATTTTCTGTGTGAATACAATTATTCCAGCATTCAACATCCTTCCTGACATTTTCCTATAGCAGCGTTCACAATACCAAAACTCCACCTCTACTCTCTATGCATTGCATCTTAGTAGAGTAATATTTCCAAAACATCGCACTATCATAGTCCGCTTTTAAAGTAAATATTAATCATTATTTGATTCAGGCAGTCAACATTTTCTTGTCAGATTCAGCTAAACTTACTACTTCCTCTAACCATGGAAAAAATAATTTAACTTCACGATCCTCAATTAAAACCCCTCTATTGGCTAGCCTATCTGTACATTTGTTTCCTTCCCTTAACGTATGTGTAAACCTAATTTCTTCAAACTCTATAGCAAGGTCTTGAATTTCCACAATTATCTCTTGTATGTTCCATGGAGCCTTTATTTTCCTCAAAATTGCATTTATTACTATGAATGAATCACCTTCCATCCATACTCTGTTCCATTTCATTTGTTTGCATATTTTTAACCCTTCCAAAGCTGCCCAAGCTTCAACTTCATTATTTGTCTTAAATCCATTATTGAAAGCATAATGAGACAAAATATCTCCTCTATTATTTCTAATTATTCTTCCTCCTCCTGCTTGTCCTAGATTTCCTTCGGATGTTTCATCAAAATTCAATTTGACCAACTCCACATTAGGTGGTTTCCACTTTATATTTGTTGGTTTCTTTTTGTTTCTCCTATCCCCAACATCATAATTCCATTTGATGACTTGACTCCATCTATCAATGCTCTTTGCATCCATATTAGGGTTTGGGTGAGTTGATAGGGTTGGTTTAGACTCCTGTATGGCTAACAAATCTTTATTTTCATTACCTCTAAACTACTTTTCATTTCTTTAAATATTATTCCATTCCTTTCTAGCCATACAGTACAAAGAATTGTATCTTTTGATATATCCCAAATTGTCTGTAAAGCCTCACTTTTAAAAGTGCTCTACCATTGCTTTAACCATTCTTCAATTCTTCTATTTATCATCATGCATTTACCAAACATATTAAGAATCCATTGCCATAGATTCCATACTATTGAGTAGTGTCCCAAGAGATGGTCTATACTCTCCTCCTCCCTTTTACAAAGAACACATTGTGAGGGGCCATGAAAACCCCTTTTCATAAGGTTATCCTAGGATAAAATTCTTCTATGACCTACTAGACAAACAAACATTTTGACTTTAGGAATGCTTAGGCTATCCCAAATATCTCTCCATATTCTTGTGATATTTCTATTTTGTTGGTTCTTTACATTATATCCACTTCTTGTTGTGTATTCTCCTAAGCTATTCAACTCCCAAATTAGCTTATCCTTGGCTTCCCTCGAGATAATCATTGTTGTTATCTTTCTGTTCAACTGCCTCCTAGCATCAATGTCTTGTATGCTTGTAAAAAAATCTTCTTTCCATTTGTATCTTCCTTTCTGATCCTTGTACATAATGTTTGAAATCCTATCACCATATTTGTCTTGAAGTAATCTCATCCATGGTTTCAAAATTGGATCTAGATCAAGTGGTTTTTTATCACACCAAGTATCCATCCAAATAGAAATATTTTCTCCAGTTCCCACCACCCATCTTATACCTTTAATCACTGGATCAATAGAGTTTTTTTAAACTGTTCCAAATAGCAGAACCATTTGGAAGTGAGAATGTAGTAAATATTAAGCTTGGGTCATTGGGCTCAACATACTTAGAAGAATTCTTGCCCATTGTCTTTGACTCTCTTTGTACAATCTCCAAATTACTTTTCCCTAAGAGCTAATTTTGCATCCATAAGAACTCTTAAACTGAGAACTCCCCTTATCATCACACACCTTGCTCCATTTCACCAAAGGAAATTTCCTTTTATCATGTAAACCAAACCACAAAAGGACCGCGTAATATAGATTAAACTTTTTTCTATCGATTTTGGCATAATATACAATGACATATAATAAGGTAGAATGGCCTGTAAGACTGATTTAATTAGTTGCACTCTTCCTGCTAACAATAACCATCCACCTTTCCATGCCAGAAGTTTATTTTGAACTTTACTAATAACTAGATTCCATAATTCTATCCTCATTCTCTTGAAATAAGGGCATCCCTAGATAAGTTGCTGGTAAATTTGCCTCGTCCATTTGAAGTAACCTGCATATTCCTGCTTTGATTCTAGATGGGGTGATAAAGAAGTATATTTTGGATTTTGTCCTATTAGCTCTTTGCCTTGGCGCTCTATCATATTCCTTTAATATGTTATTCAAAGCTCTGGCCTCGTTTATCCTTGCCCTCCCAAAAAGGGCTGTATCATCTACAAACTGTTGATGGGTGATGTTGTCGATGTTATTACTAACCTTAAGACCACTTATCAGCCCATATTTATTAGCCTTCTTTAAGTTCCTACCCAAAACCTCTGCCAAATATGGTGATAGAAGATCTCCCTATCTAAGACCTCTCTTGGCTTTAAATGATTCTATTACTAACCCATTGACCAACACTGAATATGAAACTGAAGAGACACAAACTTAATCCATCTAACCCATTTCTTACCAAATCCAAACTTTTCTAATACTGTAGAAAAAAAATCCCATTTAACCCTATCATAGGCTTTACTCACATCAAGTTTTAAGATCATTGCTCTCTCTTTTCTTGAAGCTACTGAATGCATAACTTGATGAGTTACCATGATCCTCTCCAGAATCTGTCTCCCTTTCACAAATCCCCCTTGTTCTTCTGAAATATTTTTTTCTAACAAAGGTCTTAATCAATTTGCCATAACTTTGGAGATAATCTGACATGCCTTATTACATAGGCTTATGGGCCTAAATGAATCAAACAATTTTGCATCCTTCTTTTTTGGAATTAGGGTAAGACATGTTGCATTTTTTCAATGAGTTTACACAGGTTTTTATGAGGGGTCTTGGTCCCCTCATACTGAGTGGGGTTTGAACCTTGGACCTCTCAAAGAGAGGCCAAAGCCCTTACCACTGCAGTAAGCTTGCAACTCAAAATTTAAGTTTACACAGGTTTTTATGAGGGGTCTTGGTCCCCTCTTACCGAGGTTTGAACTTGGGTCTCCTAGATGAAAACCCAAGGACTTACCACTACGGTATCCCTCATGGGTCTAAAATTTGAGTTTACATGGGTTTTTTGTTAGCTTTTGATGAGTATATGATATAGGAAATGCAACCACAAGATGCAAGATAAGCAAGCTAAGATATCTATATGATAATGGCGCTATAATATGCAGAAAAATAAGGAGATAAACTTATGCAATAACTAAGAAATATGCCATTAATGAAAGCTCATGAAAATAGTACAATGCAGTATAATGGAGGACATGAACACTCCATAAACTGTTTTTAAAGGAACTACATTGTATCACACTACTAATCTATACTATGCACTCTCTATATTATCTCCCCTCTTGTTTCACTCACTATAAGGCCTTTATATAGGAAGATAGGTTCCTTGGCCCTTACTCTACCTTTGACTCTATCCTATGACTTATGTACATGTGGACTACATGCACATTTACATCATTGCACATTCTAACACTTGTGCATCTATTACATGCGAAGTAACTACTTAACTTTACTCTAAAGTAAATTCCTACTCTAGTAATGTACCAAAGGTGATACTTTGATATGTACCCAATAATGTAATATATTCTCTAACATTTTTATAAGGGGTCCCAATCCCCTCTTGCTGGGGTTTGAACTTGGGTCTTCTGGATGAAAACCCAAGGACTTACCACTACGGTATCCCTCACAGGTCTTTAAGATATGTTGGATTTAATTTATAAGGAATGTTATGTTTTACCCTAGACTGTTCCACTGCCACCAATAAAGAATCCTTCACTATATCCCAATTATGTTGATAGAATGCTGTAGAGAGCCCATCCGGACCTGGGGATTTATCCTTATCAAAAGAGAAAAGAGCCAAATGAACTTCTTCCAAAATAATAGGCTCCATTAGTTTCCTATTATCTTCATTTGTTATAACTGAAGATACTTCTTGTAGAAGTTTATCATTAAGAACGTCAAACTCTTCTGATAAAAAAATAACCTTTCCTCCTTTCTGATTTCACTTTGTTCTTCAATCCAAACCCCTTCTGTTGATTTAATTCTACAAATTTAGGATGCTAATCTCTATACTATTGCCATACTATGAAAAAACTTTGTATTTTTATCTCCTTTTAACCAAGTTGGTCTTGATTTTAATTTCCAAAATTTGTCTTAAAATATTATGATATTCACTAAGCAACTCCCTTTCCTCCAAGCTTGGATTATTATGATCACCTTTTTGGAATTTTGAAAGTTTATCTTTTAGTTCTTCTTTCTTCTTAAAAGTATACTTGTTCCATTCTTTTAATCTAGATGTCATTGATTTAATTTGTTTCAAAAGTGTATACAACCCACTATTTCCTGAAGAATTCCACGTTTTTGCTATCATTTCAAAAAATTAAGGATGGTCTTCCCACATCTACTCATATTTAAAATATGATATTTTTTTAACTCTTACCACTGTTTTAACTCTTATTGGCCAGTGATCTGAACCAATCCTTCTCAAGGTATTAATTTTAGCACAAGTTATTTCATCTGGCCAATGATCTGAGAGTATGCGTCTATCTAATTTTTCTGCTATTAGGTTATGGCCTCTTTTGTTGTTGGTCCATGTATAGTTGTCTTCTTCAATCTCAACCTCACATAGATTATTATTTTGAATAAAAGTTGAGAAATCTCTCATATTGTGTTAATTTCCTAACTCCCCCAAATTTTCATCTATCTTGGTAATGGCATTGAAATATCCTATGATCATGAGTCAAGTTTCTTGGTCTTTACTTCTTATAAAGGCTTCAATCCCACTCCATACTTCTAATCTACCTGACTGAGTTGTAGGTCCATAGACATTGATAAGGATGAAACAAATGTCTGCAAAGTAACAAGTGACTAAAGAGGCTATCCAATGCCTAGTTTTATGAATGGTTACATAGGAGGTTCTAATAGGATTCCAATATGTTAGAATTCCCCCTGCTGCTCCTATAGAATCCACAACATCCCATTCACATCTTGCTCATACTGCTTTCATAGTTTTGGAAACTTGTTCCTTTGTCATTTTAGTTTCGTGGATACAAAGAATATCGGGCTTATTACTTAAACAAAGGTCCCTGATACACCTTTGCTTTGAGGGAGCATTAACATCCCTTATATTCCATGAGATGGTAATCATGTCTCATTAGGGGCTACTGGCCCTACCTACGAATTACCAATATCATTTTGTTGTTTGGTAAAGAGAAGTTCAACCAACTTAGTTTGTGTTCCTTTCTCTATATTTGCTCTTGCTTCCTTGGATCTCGCTTGATAATTTGAGGGTTTTCCTCTTTTTGCCTTGCCTGTATCAAGAGTAGGCCTTATTATTCTATTCTTCAATATTCTTTCACAACTTTCTTTTTCATTAGACTTATCCTCTCCTGGCTCTACTATGAAAGCTTTTGACTTATCCTGCTCATTTTTTGGTATTTCCTTATTAATGGTAGAGGTATTAACATCTAACATTGCATTTTCTCTACCAATTTTCTTCTCCTGAATGGTGCATAGTACTTCAAGAGTCTTCAAAATCTGATGAGACACATCCTTTGGTTCATCGAGAATGTTCATCCTTAAATCTGAATCATATTGAATAGACGGTTCCTTGTTAATATGTTGAACTTGTTGTATTGTGTCCTCTAAGCTTTGATCTGCTTTTTCTTCATAGGCTAAAGCCTCAAAAGAATTGGCGTTCCTTCCAATATCCTTCCTTATTGGTCTCCATTGTTTATTTTCTTTGATTTGTCTAGACCTATTTTTTGGAAGTTGAAAACCATCCTCATCTGTATCCATTTGTAAATTTCTCTGGCATGAACTTTCAATATGCCCCACCTCATGGCATCTTCTACATCTAAAAGCTATGGTTTGGGTCCACAACCTACCCCTATACTTAAGAATGATTGATTCTGGTAAAGGTTTACTTATATCAGTCATGACCAATATCTGAGCATAAATAGCCAAGAATTTATCTTTTGTAGTTTCTGAAATCTCAAGGAAATTTTCCAAAGTGTTGCCTATTGCATTAAAGGTTTCTATTTCCCAAAATTCATTGGCAATCTATACATCCTAATCCAGAGTGGTTCTAGGGATAGATTTACATATTTAGGTGCAAAGCCTTCATACCAACGGGTAAGGAAGAAGAGTCCTGCTCTTCCCATAAACCAAGGACCCCCTTTTAGGATTCTATTTCTTTCCTCCATGGAACAAAAAATGGCTATGAAGAAACCATTGGGAAGAAAGGATAGAATCACTCCTGGAGACTTCCAACTCCTATCAATCCATTTTCTCAAGGCTGAAGCCTTTGGCCAAGACCCATTAAATTTACCAAAAACTGCCCTATCTTTGAGATATGAGGATCACTCCTTTGTGAGGTGCTCACTAACCTCTACTACTAGAGATGATTCTAAGGATTTAGTTGTAAATCGGTCCATGGGAAGGAAACTAAAACTCAAAATCTACTGAAAATTACCAGAATATCCTATAGCAATTATAATATAGGAAAAAAACCTAAAATAATTTGCAAGCAAAATTTCTAAGAAAAAGGAGGGGAAAAAGAAACTTAGCTGAAAAATTCTATGCCCAGACAGAATGTCTTGCCTCACTGAAACCCTAGCCCTTCATTGCTCCTCCCATCATCCGAACCCTGGCTGATAGATATCTGCAATTTCATTTTTCTCGACTTGATAAATCGTCACTGCCATCGTTCCGGATGGCTGACTTCAAAGGGTCGTTATTTTGAACTTATATTAATTGTATTGTCAAAATCTGTTTTACCATGGCATCAGTGTAAACAGACTTTAATGACGATCTTATAATCCCATTAAAACTATTGTTCTATACTACATAAAGTCTTTTTCCTGCAAATATAATGCCAGGTTTGCATGAATGGGTTTCAGTCACTGAAGTTTGTGCTGCTTTGTGAATTGTTTTTGAAAATGTGCAAATATTTCTGTAATGCCTGGATTCATAAGGATTTGGAACATATTTGTTAAAGGTTATAAAATTGCATTCTATTGGTCAATTTATGAGTCATGATATTTCTTTTTGTTCTTTGATGCAGGCTCACTCAAACTTGCTTTGACAAATGCATGGAGAGGAGGTATATGATTTCTGGAATTAGCTGGTGTAATATCTAGAATGAAATATTTATACAAATTATAATAGTAGAATATTTCAAGTTCAGCATTACTGCCTATTGTTGTGTGTCAAATCCCACTAAATATGTCTGCTTGCATTTGTCTATCATGGATTATTTCCTTAAAGATTTTATCAATAGTGTAATAAAGATGACAGTCATGGATTATTACTGACATTAATGACAAGTTCAGTGTGGACGAGTTTTAAACTTCTTGGGGGTTTGGCATTATCTTCTTGACTGATGAACAATGCCCTGTAGCACTTCAAATGCAAAATGCATACTTTTGACTCTGCCAAGAAGATTTGATTGAATTTCAATTATAGTCACAAATATAAGGGCCTTCATTTTTTAGATACATAGTTAGGAACTAATATGCCAAATCTGCAAAGTTTTTTATTTGCATTTGTTTACTTTATGGGTCATTGTTGAGATGTGTAATCTTTCACTATAGGCCATGACTGACTGTGTATTGTGTGTTTTATTATTTGCCCCTTGGGCTTATGCTAACCTTATGGGGTGATCCTTGTGTTATATTATGATCCAATAATATGTCGGTTTTTTTGACTATTATTGGGACCTGTGTATTAAATTGTGGTTGGTATTTATATCCCTACTTAACCATTCATTTGTACATCAGTTGAAGATCCTTTATTGGTTAGTGAGAGTGATTATTGGTGTCGATGGGCACCTCATGATATTTTTGTGTTCCTTTTCTCCATGAGTGCTATCTTTACTTTCTTTTGCTCAGTATCTGTGTAATTATAGTTACTTTCTTTGTTGAGTAACTGTGTAATGCATTTGATTCCATTAATTCCTTTTCTTATTGCAAATTTCTATATGGGATTAGAGCAGGTGTGAATTTCTCTTACTTGATCCAATCTCTTATTTGTTCCCAATCTCTTTCAGCGATAAGTTCTGAAGAAGTTTTCTTTTTAGAGGAGAGGGTATAGAGTAGGGTTTTTCACCATATTTGTCCTTTTCAGGGATCGCATAAAACACTAGTTTGTGTTTTAGGGTTTTTCCTTAAAAAAACCATTTCCTTCATCCATCTAGAATTTTTGGCTCCAGAAAACTATGGTGGAAGGATAGAATTTTGCATTTAGAAGGATTAATGATGATGTCGGACATTGATAGGCCAACCCTGAATGTCATTGACTTTTTGGGCAAAAACCTGTGCATTGTGTAATATACTGGGTTTCAAGTCCAGTGAAAAGTCATTTACAGGTTCCCTAAACTCTCATATAGCCCAAACAAAGGAGAATTGACCAGAGTTCTGTGTTCAAATGAACAGACCAACTGTTATGGATTGTGGAAAAAGGTCAACTTTTTTGAAAATTATGTGAAAAAAAATATGGGGGCATTGCAGGCATTTTTTATTTATTTTTGGTTCAGGGGTACAAATCATAGCCAGTTCTTTTCAAAAATTTGAATTTAAATTTTGGAGGTTTATATTTTTTTCTTTAGGCAGGTAAAGGGGAATATTCAGATAAAATATTTTGTCCCTTGTCACCCCTTTGTTGTTGGTGACCATGCCATGGAGCCCCTTTCTTGAGTTCTTTTGTGAGGGAGGCATGGAGTCATTTCTCTTAAGAAGATGGATTCTTGTGGTGCTTCCCAATGGAGCACATGGGGGTGCCTGACCAAGAAGTCTGGCTTGGGAGGCCCCCACATGGAAGGTCTTGAGTTTGAGCCTTCCAACCCATTGGGTGATGAGCTTTACTTTTTGTGCACATGGGGAGTGGGGTCTCCTTATTAGAAACCTATGCCCTTTGCTTTGAAAGGAAAGCAAGGGGCTCCTAGCTAGCTTGGCTAGCTCAAGGTACCTATGCCTTGGAGGTTGGAAGTTCTCTCACCCCCTTCGTGCTTCACTTGACTACTATTGCTTTGGCTGCTGTCTCTTGGTCACCCCTCTTAAGTGTTTGATGGATGCTGTTGTGGCCAACTTGGTGGTCTACTTGGTGGTTGATGTGGCACCCACCTTGGTGAATAAAACCATTTTTTCATCTCTATACATGCCTATGACCAATATTGGCGTGCAAATTGTCAAGAGCTCGTTCACTTGCTTGTATAGGCGGACAATCTCTGATTGATAAAGGGGTACAACACAACGTGATAGCTAGACTTTGCCAAGTGGCACTTCAGGAGCAATTGGATGGAAAATTTAAAATTTTGAACTTTTGGATTTTGGCAGCAATTTTGGATATTTAAGGTCTACCCTTTGGAGGTCATATGTTACTCATACAAAAGTGTTTTTGGCCATTATTTTTCAGATTGAATGGTTTTATGAGCTCTTTGCAATAAAGCTAGTATTGAAGTCTTGTTTTGCTGTTTGGAAAACAAATTTGAATTGGAACTTGATAGAGCAATGTTATTCAAGAGCTGGCCAGAACCAATACTTGTCAATCTCTCATCTTGTCTAGCATCACATGACTTTGAGAAATCTGGGAAGGCTTCCACCAAGGTACAAGTGCATCTAAAAGAGGTTCATAAAAATGAATTAGATAAACCAAAATCTAGTGGGTAGAACAATTCCAAGAGAAACTCGAAGCATGGTTGTGATTTTTGCAAGAATTAAGGGCACAAAGCAAAATTTCATAGAAACATAATTAAGGAATTTGAAGAACCTGTACAGAAAAGTGGATGTGATGCCTTCATCTTTGTTACTCAAGAAGCAGATGGTAGTACTTCTCAGGCACATGTAGCTTCTTGTTAAGCCTACTAGTCTTTCTTTTCTTCCTAGGGAGCATTGTGGATGTAGGAGCTACAAGGCATATGACTAAGCATTGCAAACTCCTTTCCAACTATAGTGAGCAATGTGGTGGAGAGAGAGTTGTGATTGCTGGCGACTCTGCCTTGCATCTCAGGTTGTGATGATTTGTTTATTAGATCCTCCACTTTTGGAGAGATTCTTTGTCTTGGGAGTTGGACCCAATCTTTTTCCTATTTATTGCATTACACACATCAACAAAAAGGTGGAATTAGCTGGATCGATGGGTTTTCAAGGATATTGATGATGATTCTAGAATAGTTGCTCCAAGATATTATGATGAGTCAAATCAGATGTATAAGTCAGATAAGCCCCCCTTCTTTCGCTTAGAAAGGGTTTGTTGATATGGTGGCTAAGGCCAATAACACTAGTAAGCAATGACATCAATGGTTAGGTCACACCAATTTTGGATCCTCGAGGCACACAAGAAGTCTTCGCATGGTTGATAGACCTTCCATTGATTGAACCATCCAATGGAGTGTGTGAAGGTTGTGTTTTGGGTAAGCATCAAAGGGAGTCCTTTCCTAAAGGGAAATCTTATTGTGCCTCTTAGCTCCTGGACCTATGGAAAATTATTCTCTAGTCGAGAATAAGTATTTTCTCATTTTTCTTAATGATTTTTTTAGGTTCCTATGGATTTACGCCATCAAATACAAGGATTAGGCCGTTGTGAAGTTCAAGGAATTCAAGGAGGTGGCAAAAAATTAGATTGGGAAAAGGATAAAATGCCTTCGGACCAATTGTGACAGAGAGTTCACTAGTAATGCCTTTGAGGAATTTCTTACTTCTCATGGCATCTCTTGGTAGCGGATTGTTCACTGCATGTCAATAAAATAAGGTATATGACTAGAAGAATAAGGGTTGTGGAAATGGCATCATTGCATAATGCATGCAAAGCAGATGGAGCACAAGTTTTGGGGCAAAATAGCGCATTGTGTGACCTACATAATAATAGGACAACAACTCATGCAGTGAAAGGAATGACAACCTGTGAGCATTGCATAGTAGATAGGCCTTTGGTTTCACATCTCAGAATATGTGGTTTAGTTCATGGGCACATATTTTTATTGAGAAGTAGAACAAGCTTTAGCTAGAGAGTCACACATTTTTGTGGGGTATAGTGTAGACTCAAAAACATATTGACTCCTTGATCGTGTTACTCAAAATGTCATCTTTAGGTGAGATGTTGAGTTTGAGAAGATCCCTTTTTACGGTTTTTTTTGAATTTCTCACAACTCTTCTTGTTGACTCTCCTCTAGCTTGGTTGGCACTTGCTGATACTTGTATTTGACCACTTGTTCATGCCTCATCTTCCAGATAGGTGGTTACTTTAGATCCTCCAGCCTTGAAGATTGCTCATGGTCCTTCTAGTCAATTGTCAATTTAGATGTAGTTATCTTCTCTCACTTAGTGGTTTGATTGGGGATCTCTTTAGAATTTAATGATATGGAGGTGCCTCTAGGTCCTTGTTGCTCTTGTTGACGAGTCCCCCTGTCCCCTTTGAACTTTGTCTCCTGAGGTCTACCTTATGCCCAAATGGGCTTGGATTGCCCCTCAAGATGCGAAGCTCGTTTTCTAGAAGGAACGTCATTAGAATCTCCCATAGCTGCTTTGCTCAACTAGATGGATGATTTGGAGATCTTACCACCTCCACTAAGATGAAGGGACCCCTCGAGCAGGAGGTAGCTATGCTGGTGGAATATGAATCTTCAGGGAGAATCATATTTGGGAGTTGGTTTTCTTGTCTAAGGGAAAGAACATTGTTGGTTTCAAGACTAATGGTCAAATTGAGAAGCAAAAGGCTTGCCTTGTTGCTAAGGTTTTCTCTTAGAAGTGAAATGACTACATAGAAACTTTTTCCCTTATGGCTCATGTAGACTCCATTCACATGATTCTTTTTGTTGCTGCTTCCCTACGATGGGAAATTCATCAAATGGATGTTAAGGATTCTTTTCTCCTTTCGGAACTTCAAGAGAAGGTCTATATGCAATAACTCATGGACTTGCACCATTGGTTTGCAGGTTCTAGAAGTCCTTGTATGGGCTTAAGTAGGCACCTTGTGCATTGTATGGGAAAATTCATAATTTCTTTCTTAGTTGTGGCTTTTGGTGATGTGAGTTTGAGGATGATGTTTATGTTAAGCATCATGATGGATAGATTCTCATTGTTGTGCTTTATCTTGATGATCTGATCATCACGATAAGTTCCACTTCCTTGATTGGGAGATGAAGCTAAGGATTCAACAAATTTTTGAGATGACAAAATAGGGGCTACTTTACCTTTTTTTGGTTATTCAAATACTCGAGTCTTCTTTGGGGATTTCTCTTTCTCAGCCTTAGTATGCCTCAAATCTGCTGCAACAATTTCAGATGGAGGATGATTAACCTGCTTCTCACCCCTTCCTTTGTGGGTCGAAGCTATAGGTTGGCTGTCCTACTCCTTTGATTGGTGCTATTGTGTATCAGTCTTTGTTGGGGAGTCTCTTTACCTTACCCACACTTGGTCGGACATAGCCTTTGTTGTCAGTTTATATAGATACATGCAGATGACTTGTGAGAGTTATTGGAAAGTTGCCAAGCAGATTTTGGCTACGTCAAGGGCTCAATTCAATGGACATTCACTATTTTGCTGAGCTCCCATTGTGTTGTATGGCTATTCAAGTGTAGATTAGTGTGGTGTTCTTGATGACCATAAGTCCACCTCAGGTTTCTTGATTTCTTTTTTCTTGAGACCAAGTTCTTGGAGTTCTAAGAGGTAAGCTACCATATCCCTAACTTCTATGGAAGCATAATATTGAAGTCCAAACTGGTAAGCGTCATAAGTGGATGCAAATGTTTTGGAGCAGTTGGGTCTTTCCTCAAAAAGGCTCCACTATTTTGTTTTGTGAAGCATCCAATGGAGCATCAATGGACCAAGAACAGTGAGGTCTGGATGCACTTCATTCTTAAGGGCTGCTTGAACTGTTGTATGTGCCGTTAAGTAGATCAACTTGCAAATATCGTAAGTTCTAACCAAGGTCATGCACGATGTTACTTTTATTAAATCTTGGGATTGACTTGGTGTGAGAGGATTTCCCTAGGTGTTTGGGGGGGGGGGGAGGAGAAGGAGGAGGATGTTTCATAAGGTTCTTTCTATGTGGCCCCTCTTCAACTTAAGGGAGGATGTTGAGATATGTTATCTTTCACTTTAGGCCATGACCAACATTGTAATGTGTTGTATTACTTTTTTTATTTTGGGCCCATGTTCACCTTACAGGGTGATCCTTGTATTATATCAATGATCCAATGGTATGTTGATTTTGCCTATTAGTGGGATTACTGCATTGTATTGTTGTGGGTATTTATACCCTACACTCACCCATTCATTTGTATATTAGTTGGAGATTCTTTTATTTGTTAGTTAGAGAGATTATTGATGTCTATAGGTAACTCATCATATTTTATGTTCCTTTTTCTTTGAGTCCCATCTTTACTTTCTTCTGTTGATTATCTGTGTAATGCATTTGATTCCATTTGTTCCTATTCCTGTGGCAAATTTCTGTAAATTTTCCAAACCCTAGATAACTGCTGTCCTATGTTATTTTAAAATAAATCAGATCTGAGAATAATTTATTCAAACATGCAACAGTCACACGGATGGCTGGAAAAAATAAACAGCGTGAACAGCGGAAGTTAAATATATTTCTGAACCTGAAATATTACAAATAAAAGAGGCTACAGCTACAGCAGAACACTTCTGCTCTCTTGCTGCTTTTCTAGCCAGCAAGCACTGTTCTTCTCCTCCTAAGCTTGTATTTTTCCTTCAACAATCTGTTCTCCTCCCATTCTTTTCTGTGTCTTTGTCTGTGTATCTAAAACACTCTTGATCTTCTCCTTTTATCCTTGAAAAAGGTAACCCTAATCTCTCTAACCCTAAGATTAGATCTCATCTCATCTTGAGATGTAAGGTTAAAAATAGAAAATCACTTAAGTGAATATCAAAATAGAATCACTTAAGTGAAGTACAAAATAGAATCACTTAAGTGAACTTAAAAATAGAAAATCACTTAAGTGAATTTCAAAATAGAATCACTTAAGTGAATTACAAAATAGAATCACTTAAGTGAACTTAAAAATAGAAAATCACTTAAGTGAAATTCAAAATAGAATTAGAAATGTCTCGAACCACTTCTAGCACGTTCATACCGAAGCCTGTGCAAGAAGTTCCTATTCGAGCTACATTTCTCAACACTCCCTCTTAGCGAGGAAGGAATTCTGCACCAATCCAAGTTTGTCTCTGAATGCTTCAAACTTCCCTTTCACTAAGGGCTTGGTCAGAATATCACCTACCTGCTGATCTGTGGGAATATACTGGAGCTTTACGGCTCCCTTCTGAATCTGCCATCCCATAGATGAAGCTAAAGACATAATTGCTCTAATGGAAGTGTATCTAGCGACTGGAGCAAAAGTCTCCTCATAGTCCACTCCCTCTTTCTGGGAGAACCCTCTCGCCACAAACCTTGCCTTGAACTTCTCGATGTCTGCCATCTCGCAGCATGCTTAATTTTGTAGAGCCACTTGGAACTCACAACCGACTTCCCTCCGGTCTTGGCACTATGTCCCAAACATCATTCTTCATGATGGAGGTGTACTCCTCCACCATGGCATCCCGCCAAACCTCGTTGGTCTGTTGCCTCCCCGAAACTTGTAGGCTCTGAATTTATGATGTTACTCATCAATGCCATGTAGCTTGAAAACTTCCTTGGAGGTCTGCTCTCCCTAATCATGCCGCTAGGAGCCTCAACATACTCCTCAACATCCCTCAATGTCCGTGTAAGCCATTGAGGTCTCCTCGATAGAACCGGAAGGGGCTAATGTCTCCACCTCCTCACCCGAAGGTTGTTGTTCTGAACCGGAAACCACCGGTGTCTTTGGTGACCCCCGCTCAACCTTCGGAGCTTCTTGCTCCTCATTCTCTATCACCGGAATAGGCTCATGGGACTTCCCGGATGCAACGTCCTCCTCAAAATTTACATCCCTCGCTCACTACCGTCTTCCTCTTCTCTCGGAATATAAACCCCGTAAGCTTTTGAAGTCTCACCGTATCCTACAAATAAACCCTTCCTACCGGAGGGCTCCAACTTGGTCCTCTTCTCTACCTGGAACATGGATATAAACCGGACATCCAAAGATGCGGAAATGACTCACCTCCGGTTTCACACCAGTGAATGCCTCCTCCGGTGTCTTGTCCTCCAAGATCCCGTGAGGACACCTGTTTTGGATGTAGACCGCTGTGTTGCATGCTTCTGCCCAAAGAAACATCGGCAAGCCCCGGTCATGAATCATGGCCCTAGCAGCCCCTATGATGGATCGATTCTTTCGCTCCGCAACCCCATTCTCGTCGTGGGTTGTATGGAACAGTCAACTCCCTCTTGATTCCCGCCCGCTTGCGTAAACCATCGAACTCCTTGGAGGTATATTCACCCCCATTGTCCGATCTCAAGACCTTGATCTTCTTCTCTGTCCGGTTCTCAACTAGAGCTTTGAACTCCCGAAACCTCGCTAAAGACTTCATCCTTGGTCTTTAAAAAATAGATCCATGTCTTGCGAGAGAAATCATCAATAAAGGAAACATAGTACATGCTACCTGAAATTGATGCTACTGACATCGGTCCACAAACATCCGAATGTACTAGATCTAGTATCTTCTTAGACCTATGCTCACTGTTTGGGAAAATAGCCTTGGCGTGCTTGCCAAGCGTGCACCCTCTGCATACTCCCTGTTGCTCAATGCTGAACTCTGGAAGACCTGTGACTATCTCCCTCAAAATAGGCAACACTCTATGATGCAAGTGCCCCATCCTCTTGTGCCACAAATCACACAAGTTGTTACCGCTATGAACTAGGGCTCGAACAGGTTCACCCCCGCAACCCGTATAAACCGCCTTCTCTAACCCCTATTACTTGTGCCGTTTCCGGGCTAGATTCTTTTGGTCTAATAAGGACATGCCGGTTCTTGAACTCCACTGCATAACCCTTATCCTCCATAACCGAAACTGAAAGCAAGTTCTTCCTGAGACCTGGAACAAACAAAACATCATCAAAGTCTAAAGATTTCCCTGACCGGAGTCGAAAAGGAATGGTACCAATTCCTACAACCGGATATTTGGTATCATCACCAAGCTCAACCTCGAACCCCCGAGTCCTCGCTCTTGTAGATTGGTAAAACATTGTCGGGCTGATGTCATGTGCCGAGATGCCCCACTATCCACATACCAAGCATTCCTTGGAACCGTGCTAGTAGAAAGGCAAGAGACCAATGAGAAATCCTTCTCGAATTTGGCAACAAACTCACTCATCTGAGTTTCTGCAGAGGCTGCTACTCGCATCCGCTGCCGCTTCCCTTTGCCCTTCTTGTCCGGACACCGTGATGCATAATGGCCGTGCTTATGACAAATGAAGCACTTGATCTTGCTCAAGTCCTTCTTCCCTGACTGTGAGGTTGACTCCTCATTCTTTACCTCACCCTTGTTGGGTCCTTTACCTTTGCCCTTCTTGGTTTGCCCAAAAAGAGCTAGGTTATCGTCACCACCTTTCTTGTTGGCCTTTGACTCCATCCGAGTCTCCTCCTCGGATGAAATCATCCCACGGTTTCTCAAATTTGGGAAGGTTCTCACGAGCACAAATGCCTTTGACAAATGGTTCCCATGAAGCCGAGAAACCATTAAGTGCCACGTTCACCAACTCGTGTCTTCAACCCTCTCCCCTATCGCTGCCAATTGATCACGAATCTGTGTGATCTTCATTAGGTAATTGGTAACGGTGTCGGATCTGGTCATCTCCATAGATCTGAGTTTGTTCCGCAATATCATCTTCCCGTTTATGTTCTCGCTCTAGTAGAGGCTAACCAGGGCATCGAACATCTCCTTTGCCTTAGTCTTCTCGGATATGTGAGGAATCAGGTGATCCTTCACCGCATCCAAGATCATCCGCTTGGCCTTCACTTCCTTCTTTTTGTGAGCTGCCAATTCCTGCGGATCTATAGGCAAAGTCACATCAGCCTTGACAATATCCCATAGATCATTCTCTTCCAATAAGAACATTACCCTAACTTTCCAGGGCAAAAAATTGGAGGCACCTTCCAATCTATCCTCAAATCTGAGGCTAGCTGCTGCCATTTCTGAGATCTGCTGAAATATTAATGACTGAAAAAAAACAGTCCTGCAAATAAGCTTAGTCCTTCAAGCCAAAAAAAATATGAAACCCTAACTGCTTTTTTTTTTATTATTTGCTTGAAACCCTAACTTTTTTTTTTATTTGCTTGAAACCCTAACTGCTGAAATATTAATGACTAAAAAAAAACAGTCCTGCAAATAAGCTTAGTCCTTCAAGCCAAAAAAAAAAAATGAAACCCTAACTGCTGTTTTTTTTTTCTTAATATCCAGCAGTGATCTACTGCTGTAAACCCTTGAGGATCTCAATCACAGAACCTAGCTCTGATACCATGTAAATTTTCCAAACCCTAGATAACTGTTGTCCTATGTTATTTTAAAATAAATCAGATCTGAGAATAATTTATTCAAACATGCAACAGTCACACAGATGGCTGGAAAACATAAACAGCGTGAACAGCGGAAGTTAAATATATTTCTGAACCTGAAATATTACAAATAAAAGAGGCTACAGCTACAGCAGAACACTTCTGCTCTCTTGCTGCTTTTCTAGCCAGCAAGCACTGTTCTTCTCCTCCTAAGCTTGTATTTTTCCTTCAACAATCTGTTCTCCTCCCATTCTTTTTTGTCTGTCTGTGTATCTAAAACACTCTTGATCTTCTCCTTTTATCCTTGAAAAAGGTAACCCTAATCTCTCTAACCCTAAGATTAGATCTCATCTCATCTTGAGATGTAAGGTTAAAAATAGAAAATCACTTAAGTGAATATCAAAATAGAATCACTTAAGTGAAGTACAAAATAGAATCACTTAAGTGAACTTAAAAATAGAAAATCACTTAAGTGAATTACAAAATAGAATCACTTAAGTGAACTTAAAAATAGAAAATCACTTAAGTGAAATTCAAAATAGAATTAGAAATGTCTCGAACCACTTCTAGCACGTTCATACTGAAGCCTGTGCAAGAAGTTCCTGTCCGAGCTACATTTCTCAACAATTTCTACAGTCATTCATTATTTTCTTTGGAACTTTCTCATTAGAATTATAAAGGTGAGATTTTAAGCAGCGGTTGGAAGATTTTTTAGCATTGATGATGAAAATAAAACGAACATGCCTGAATTTGTTAGAAACTAACTAGCACCCTTTGTTGTCTCATAATACAAACTGTATGCTATAGATTTTTCAAAAGATGGTTAACTGAAAGCTGTATTTATCATAACAAGATAAGAGCTTGTGCAATCAAACAGTTTTCAAATCATTGATCAGAGTGAATGTACCAATGACTTTCTTATTGTTTATTTTTGTACCCAGATATTTTATGTTCTATGGGGATGCACCCTAGGATTTGGGGGCTGTTTTGAAGACATTCCCTGATGTCCTAAAAACTTGTCTTGTTGTCCACAAACCATGTCATGCCATCCTGAAAAGCCATCCTGCTGTCCCTGTTGTAAATTTCGTGGAACAAAGCAATTATTTTCTTTGAATTAGGTACAATTTTTTTTCAACGAGTTTACACATGTTTTTATAAGGGGTCATGGTCTCCTCATACTGAGTGGGGTTTGAACCTTGGACCTCTCAAAGAGAATCCAAAGCCCTTACCACTGCAGTAAGCTTGCAGCTTTTGAATAAGGTACAAATTGGTATACCAGTAATGGAAGATTTTCTTCCTTTGCTTCAAGTGGGGGTATCTTCCTTTATTAATATATATTTTTTCATATATGCAAAATTATGGCTTAGATATGATGAGAGAGGGAAAAAAAATTGTGTATTTTGAAACAATTCACTCCATAGAGACATTGCTTTTAGAGTGGGCATGGAAACCTCCAAGGATTAGAATTCATTTCCATTGTACACGGACAATGCTAAACAGATCAAAACATTGGCATGAGCAACAGTGCTATTCGTAGGTAAGAAAATATAATATTAAATACCCACACTCAAAAGTCCAAGATTTATAAGAAACTTGAGTGGCCTGCAGCACAAAGATCTTAAGAACCACATAAATGACACAATATTCAAAAGTTAAACCCAATAAATTTTTACTCAAAATGGTAGATTTTATTTGAAATAGATGGTCCATATTACCTTTGAAGTGATATGCATGCAACCAAACTTTGGGTGGATGGGGTGGGCTTATATGAACTATTGGGCTTCAAGAAGACACCATGTAGCCCAAAGGCTTGGGGGAAGTCAAATGTTGACAACAACTGAGCATGCCTTAAGTGGATGGGACACATAAGGTGGGTTATTTCATCCTCCTTGAGATGGGTACGAAACTGAGGTGGTATGCTTATTCTTGGTGTGTGTGCCACCTGTTTGTTGTGTCAGGAACATGGATGGGAGATACATGGAAGGCCTTTGTGGCCATCCATGTACTCCCCTATTTTTCTTTCCTTATAAGAAGTAATATAAGTAAAATTTTTCTTTGTGGCTTCCTTGCATTATAGGAAAGTTGGAGCAATGTCCAATGTGAATCTGCTATCATGTTCAAATTGTCTAGAAGCTAGGATTGGGGTTTTTGATGCTTTAGTTCTAGTAGACTATCAAGATGTTGGGTGATATTTGTGGCACTGAATTCCAAGAATACATGGACAGAGAAGCCCTGAAGTTGGTTTTAATCTGTGCTATACATGGTGAGAATGAATAGTCCCAGCCCTTTCACATACTCAAAGCAGGTCTCAGGAGGAACTCTGACTTTGTAGCTATTTTTTGTCTGGGGTTGGAAGCCTGTTTTTGCTGCAAAAGTTAAGGAAGTTGCAATGGATAATGGGAAAGACAACATCTATACTAGTTGTATTGCATGCCGTGGGTACTATGAGATGCTTTTGATGAGTAAGCACACTTGCATCTAAGTGGAAGACTATGTGCTTTTGAAAGAATACAAGGATCATAGTGATGAGAACATCATAGGGGTAGTTAGGTTAATTCTTGATGGTATCTATGGACAATCTCTGCAAATTGGGAAAGTTGAAGTAAAGGAAGCCATGGACTGGGTCCATTCTTTGAGATGGACAAGTTAAAGGAGATTGAGAACACCCTCAACTATGTCCAGGACAGATTGAAGATCTGGGAGAATGGCTACAGAGTCCCACAATATCCTATCATTGAGAAGGGCAAGCTACAAGAGATTGGGAACATCCTCAACTATGTCTTTGAGAAGGGCAGCAAGCTACACAAGATTGAGAATGCTTTCAACTATGTCCTTGGCAGTTTGAGGAGTTGGAAGAATGGCCACAAAGACCTGCAATGTCAGACGTGCCAATAAAGGACTTTAGTTTTGGATTGCTTTTTGGTAAACTATGATTAATTCTGTTTTTGGAGTCTTTCAAGGTTTTGGTCTAGAGACGAGTTGCAATGATGCTGTTGCAGTTCTTTTGTTTGAATGGTTTGAAACTCGTAGACCTCCAAAATTTTCTCAGGCTTATACATTATAATAATAATAGTAATGTATTTTTATCTTTAACTGGTAAAAAAAAAGAAAAGAAAATGAAACTGGAGAATTCAATCAGACTAGCAGTGCAACCTGCCTTCCTACAAAGAAGTTTCAAGATGCTATGAAATAGAGAAGGCAAATAGAGCAAAAAACTCAGAACCTGTTCAAAAAGTTGTAGTTTGTCTCTAATAGAGGTGCCAACTGACTGAAGAAGAGAGAAGTAACATCTAAGGACCATCCATAATGATGACTAAAAGTGCTTCTAGAGATAAACCATTATGAGGAGCAAAACACCAAATATAGGTATCTCTCGGCCTTAGATGTGGTCACCCATGGGTCTAAGGCAATCAAGCTAAAAACTGGTTTTGAAGATGCTCTTAAGTCGAAGAGGATGAGTTCTAAACTTAACCTGAAAACACATTGGGAAACTGTTTTTTTACATTGGATAAACTACTGAAGCAAAATAGTGTGGACCCTCTCAATGCAAGCCCAATCAACACACCCTAGATTTGGACCCCAAATCTTCCATAAAGGATTATGGTTTTGATGATGCAGTCAAAGAGGCACATATTTGTATATATGTCTTGGAAGTGCTGTTGGAGACATTGGCATTCCAAGACTAAGAGAGATGCATAACCCTTGCAAAGCTGTGATTGTGGAGCTAGTCCAAGATTAAGATAAGGACCTGTAAACTGAATCCCCAAGTAGGTGTAAGCAGTGGTGATCTCAATCAACTCACCCTTATAGAAGAACTGAAACTTAGATAGGGTACTCTTCAATATGTTGAAGATCATCACCTAGTCTTGCTAAGTTTGACTGCCTTTTGTTTAAAGTCACAAAAACAAGCAAGAGCATCCAACTGTCTTTGCAAGCCTGTGAGGAGTATGAGCAAGAAGAACAACATCATCCACAAAAAGTAATATGGCTATCAAGACATGATATAGAAGGCAGCCATTGTCGACATCTGTGGTTCGACAAATAAAATTTTTAAGCTTGTCAATGTAGATCCCAAAGAGTGAAGGGGAATGAGGATAACCTTGTTTGACGCCAATGGTTCTTTGGACATCCACTGAGAAACAAAATTTTGTTTGTAAACGACCAACAACTACATCGTATAGTCTCTTGATGGCAGTGATAAAGGGCTTCAAGATGGCAAGGTAATGTAGTCTTTGAAATAAAAGATGCCTGGAAATGGTGTCAAAGGCCTCCTAAATTCCAAAGAATAACACAATACTTTAGAATATTGTTGACGAGCCTCGTCAATAATAGCCTTGAGTGTGAAAATATGATCAATAATTTGATGATCACTTCTACAACCAGCTTGCCCGCTTACTCTAATCTTGTCCTGATCCAACAGTTCTGAGAGTTTCATATTTAAAACTGGTGCCTAAATTTAGCAAGTGTGCTTAATCATGATAGTTCTATAGCGATTTGGATATGATTAGTCCCCATATTTGTTAATGGGGTGGATAATATGCTATGGCTAGGAGGCAAGGAATCCAGGACAAACAACCTCATTGAATTATTTCTGCAATGGGATAGCCAAGAGCTTCAACACCATATTTCAAGAACTCAGCTTGAAATTCCTCAAAATCAGCAGCCTTGCTAGTGCATAATATATGTATAGCTCTTTTGATGTCCCTTGAAGAGAAGAGATAATATGATGTGGGGGGCAGGGATATGAATGGTGGGCTGCCTTGGGATATCATATAAGGAATTTGTATGGGAGACAAGGACTTGTTATTGGTGCACATGGGATGGGACTTCTGAGGAAGAAGAGTGCACAAAAAGGATTTGGGAGAGTGATGAAGAGCATCTAGAAGCTCACAAAGCATAGTGGAAAGAAACACTTGCTTCTTAAGTCGATTGAGGCTTTTATATGTAGGCTCATGGATAATGGAGCTTCCAATGCATGGAATTAAATTTCTCATCATACCAAAAATTTATTAGGCAAGCACCAATGCGACGAATAGGCTTTGATTGAGGAAACGTGTTGGGAAAGGAGTAAAGGGCTGCATCCCATAATGTGCGAGACAAAATTTCAGATTTGGTTGTTGTTGCAATGGAATTAAGAGAGTATTATTAGGACATAAATTAGAAGAGAAGAGCAACATAATTATCGACAAAACAAGGATCAAAATAAATCATGGCATGGTTGGTCGGATTGGGAGATGGAGGAAAAGACGTAGATGTAAAAGAGGAGGAACTTAAGGAAGAAGCCGACATTGCATGATTAGCGAAGGGAAGCAGACTAGAGTCCTAAAAGCTGTGAATATTAGAAAGCAAGGTCCTATTTGTGACAACGTAGTCAACCACATTTGCACCTCTTGCATTTTGAAAAGGAGGAAGCCTTAAGGTGTTAGGAAACTAAGGAATCCTATTGAGAACCAGGAGGCCATGTAACTCTCATAGTTTTCCATAGGTGGTAACAAGATGCTTCTCATATGTAGAGGTCCTTATGAATGCAATATCCCTAGGGTCGACTTCGAAGACATAGAACTCATCCTCTGTAAGATCATGAAAAGGTGCTTGGTGGGTCCTAATGCGGGCATTGGAGTCACCTAAAAGAATTACATCAACCACTGATGAACATGTAGAAATCTCTTTGTAGATATCCAAGTACATGTCGCCATCATAATGGATGACAAAAGTTGACAACATTGAAGGAAAACACATACTGCTATGAAAATGTCTCTAAGAGAGGGTGGGCCCCTCTTGATTTGAAACCACATATCTAGAGTGCTCATTTGACGTGATCAAGGACACGTGTTGATAAAGGCAGTCCTGTAAGCAGAGTCCACACCACCTGAACCGCATATGCAAATGGATCAACTTATCTCATGCCTAAAAGCAGAAACTCAAATGTAAACACTAACCAATAAAAGAGATTGTTCTGGGCTCTTGGGTCTTTATGATAAAAAACAAGATGTCGTGAATAAATAACATTTTGGAATGTACCCAGGGAAGACCATATCCCTCCCATAGTTCAAGAAAACAATAGAGATGCTATTGTTACTAGTCGGGACCCAAGAACACCTTCATTTTAGAGGCCAGGGACAACTACTCACTCGTCCTTTTGAGCAACTACCACTTGCACACCTGCTTTCTACAATTCCTCCATCTGGAGACATGTGAGGTCCTCATCCAAGCAAATTTTTGTAGAAAAATAAAAAAGTTTCTTCTTGGCTCTTAAAGCCCTCAAATGTGCCTCAAGTGAGCATCAGATCAAAAGAGTGCCACCAAGGGATGCTTCAGCCTGGTCAAGGATAATATCCTTGATATCCAATGTGTTATGCAAAAAATCAAGGATCCATGGGGACATGCCCCCCTTCCCTTGTCGTCCCTAGTACGGGGGGACAACAAAGGGGACGTTTCCCCGCCGTCCCCCTCTTGAGAGGGACAGGCGGGGTGTCCCTGGGACGCTGCCAGGTAGTAGGGAACCGTCCCTGGTATGCCTACTCTAAGGGGACGCTGTGGGGGACGGCCAACTGTCCCCCACGGTTGGGCATCTAGTGGTCCGAACTGGTTCGGTTTTATCCGGACCCTTTTTTCTTTAAGTAAAAGTACTTACACTTTTTTTATACTATAAATTGGGGAAAAAACCAGTGTGCCAATGCCTTCTTTGGTGGTGAATCTCATCCCATGGTCGATGGGCACGATTGACTGAAACTGCACTACCATCTTCAGGCAGGCATCACCAATTGCTGCTCCTTGTCATTCGTGACAGGTTATCTTCATTATCACATCTGCTCTGTAGAACTGGTTGTGTAATCGGCAAAGAACGTCGATTGCTTTGTCTGGGAGCTTCTAATTATTTCGAGCATTGTCATGGTGGTCATCTTGGTCTCATGGTGCGGATGGTCCTCTCAACTATAGCTGTGGCGATGGTGTTGTGCTTTGAGGCTTACATCTTCTGTTTGGGCCTGTGTGTAAAAGCCGAAGGGGCCATGTACGAGGGCACGTGGATGTCAAAAGCATTCTATGTACGTGTTACTTGTCCTGTGAAAACTAGAGTGGGGTAAAATGTGTTTAATTCATATTAAATATGCTAATATTAAAGTACTTATGCATTATAGTATAAAAAATAAACATAGGATAATTTATTATGCATTATAGATTTTAGTTTATAATAAAATAAAGATAATTGGTTTAAACATAAGGTTATATGTTTACTATTTTAAAGTTTAAATTCAAATTTTATTTTTTATTTAATATAAATTATTATAAATATTAACAATTTATTTTAAATATAGTTTTTTTCTAAAACATTTAAATTGGAATGGTATTAGATTTTCATTAGAGACCCATATTTAAATAATGAAAAAATAATTAATTATAATTATTTTAGATTTATATTGAAAATATATATTCATCTAATGATGATAAAACACATTCATATACTATATATATATTTTTTTTCAATTGGTTATATGGGATTGAAACGGGCCCCACCCGTATTACATCATCACCACATAGTACTATTACAGCAAAGCTTGGATATTATCCATGTATCGCTTGGCAAGATTTGAACCTTGGTCTCCAACTTAAATAATGAGGAATCTAACCAGTTGAGCTAATGCCAATTGCTTCATATACTATATTATTAATATTAATAAGACTATATTTGTAAATAATATATAAACTATTTATATATCCTTTATTCATTTGACCTTATATATAAAAATTATATAAATTTTTATTACTAATATACTTATCGTCCCCTAGCCGTTTCCCAAAATCAGCTTGCCGTCCCCTGTCGTCCCCGAAACCGTTCCCTTGTCCCCAATACTTCTGTAACCTTGCAAAAAATCATCCCTGCCTTTAAGGGATTAACTGACTTTGAAAACCTCGAAATAAAAGGTTGAGTTCTTTAGCTTAATGCGTCCTTTCCTCCTCAAATTTGGTTTGCATTGCTAACTCCACAATGGGAAGAGTCTTTTTTCTCTTGAGCACTTGAACCAATGGATTATCTTCTTTAACTTGCTTTTGAAGACAGCGTTGATGAGCCTGTCTCTTTTTTGAGATTCTCATGATGGACAAGGATCTTTGCTTGCTTGTGTTGTAGATTGCGAACAACCTCTTGAAGATGATGGAGATCGTCAGTTGGAGATTCATGATTTCACTCAGATTCTTCTAGTTTGACAATCTTTTCACCTTGTGCCTAGACTTAACATTGTAGGACGTCAGTGGTAGTGTCCTCTCTAAGCTGGTTTTGGAGTTGTGACATTTGTCGTTGAAGCTCAATGCCAAAATGCTTGACTTTTGCAATCCATTTGGTGTGGCGGCTGTACTTGACATTGGGAGTTAACACTATTTGGAGAGCATGCAAAGGTGCAGTTTCCATGTTAGGTCAGAAAACCTTGCTTCTGTTATAGCTGGAACAGATAGGATGAGTTTCAATGCAAAGGGGAGGCAAACCCTAGCTCCGGTTTCTGCTGGAACGATTGAGAGATTTTTTTGTGTAGAGGAGAAGAAAGCCCTAGCTTTGGTTCTGTTGGAATGAAGAGGAGAATATCCTGTGCAAAGGCAAAGGAAATCCCAGCTTCGGTTTTTGCTAAAATGGTTGAGAAAATTTCCTGTGCAGAGGCGAAGAAAACCCTAGCTCTAGTTTTCACTGGAACAGTCGGAAAAATTTCCTGAGTCACAACTGCGTGCTATTTTATGTGTGTGCTCAATATTTGGCAGTAGATGGTTGTTGGCTTAAAGTTTTCTAAATTATGAATAGTCAGTCATTCTGGTCATATATAGGCGGTTTTCATTAATCAATGTCTGTTGTCACCAAGTCATTCTGTATAGTGTTGTTGTTGACAGAGCTTTCTTCATAGCATTGTCAGGCTTAAGCTTCCTCCACAATATTCTCAGGCCTAAGCTCCCTCCACATTTTTGGTAGGCCTATGATTCTTGTAGACATTGTACATTGCCCATGATTCTAACGAGAACATTCCTATTTTTAATAGTTTTTCATACTTTATGAGTACATTTTCCTATGTGCTATTTAATGAATGAATGTATTGTAACTAATTTCTATTCATTTGTGCTAAAAATAACTGTCTTTCTCTTGTAATCCAATGATATTTTGAGATTGCTATGCAATCATAGTATAACTGTCAATGGGAAACCCCCTCATAGATTTATCAAGAAAATTGGAAGTTGCAAAATGGAGAAAAATTGTTAATTAATGGGAATAAAAGAAAAAGAAGACTACAGAGATAATAAATTGGCAGAAGTTGGGAATAGTCTTTTGTAACTTGTCGTCAATGACTTTATATGACAAGATATTGAATGTACACAAACAATTCCATGAGAAATGGATGAGAACTTATGTGGAATGAAAATGCAAGATGCTATTCCCTTCATTACTTTCATGAAGATATATTGACTTCTAAAATATATACAGACAATATGAGAGGGAGAGGGAGAGAGAGGGCACAAGTGTTGAATGGGAATACAAAGAATGATTGCAAAGAAATGAGAAAGAAGTTTGCCTCTGGATACAATCATGACTTCTGTCTTTCAAGTCCACAAGAATGACCATTTTCCAACATAAAGAAGAGACTGCCAAGGTTGCATAGTGATGACTTCATACAAAGATCAGCTGGATTGATAGCAAAGAAAGAATGGAAGTAGGCATCACATAGCTGTAGGAGGGTACCTTTGTACAAAATATGAGGGAAAGAAAGCCCCTTCTAGACAAAGTCCTTTATGGAGGATTAGTGAATTAGAAGACCCTTTTGAAGGCTTCCCTATGAGAAGGGGTATTTAACAACAAAGAACAAACCGAGGAGAATGCAATAATAAGGACCAATTAGCTTGAAGACAAACTAGATAGGGAATTAAATCCCTCGCTACGCACAAGTACAACACAATAAAGGAGGAGGGTCTTGCATGTCAAAAGCAACCAAAAGTCGAAATAGGGTTTTGCTTGAACCATCATTGTATGTTTGTTGGTTTACCACCAATAGATAGACAAAACATACCAGACTTCAGCGAGGATGGAGATCAAGACCTCATGGATCTTTGTGAAATGATATGTGCAACAAATGGGTGGTTGAGTGAATCAAATTGTTTGAGGTCTATGTTAGAAATGTTGAGTTGTCATTGATGTCAAAGGCAAAATTGGAAGGATAATTTAATTATAAGTATGCTCATGAGTTTTGGCAACATCATGTTTTGAATTACAAGAATATGCTTTAATATTTAAATTAAAGATTTAAATATTAAAGTTATAAAATATTATTACAAGGTTAAACCTTATAATATTTAAATATTAAATTTAAATATTATAAAGTTAATGTTTCGGAATATAAAGTATATGGGCCGACCTTGTGCATAAATAAAGGTTGTGTATATATAAAAGGTTGAAATTCATTTGAAAAGGATGTAGAGGAAATTTATGCCTTCGAGTTACTTGTGCAAGCGATAAGTTTGCTACGGCGGAAGGTTTTTAAGCGACAAAAGGGAGTTCACAGACGGCGAGACGGAAGCGAAGGTTGAATGTGAGGCGGTGGCGAAGAAGAATAAGGGCAGATGAGCGCATCAGTGCAGTTGTGAAAAGCAACTGGCGCAGCAATGTGTGGAGTGGAAGAACTTGCGTGTCTTCGCATTCCATACGTTGATTGGGCGGTGTATTCCTTTCGTGAGAAAGCTGTTTCGTTGATACGCTCAAGTGAGGGAAGCTGGTGCTATAGAACAAAGGAGCTCGAAAGGAGGCGCTAACAACACTGCAATAGGATTGCTGAGAGGTCCCACTTTCGAATCCCTAGACTGTCGCTGACGCAAAACCTTGGAAAATGCAGGTCCAATTCAGAACACGTAGACAAAGCTTAAGAACACATGGGTTTCAAGATCTTTGATGAAACAAAGTTAAGTGGTGATAGCAATCGAAACCTGCAAAAAGAGAGTCGCTGACTGAAAGAAAGGAGAGAGCCCGAAGTTGAAGGAAATGCAGGTCACGACGTCATATACAAACTTGTTTAGGAGATGAGACATCTACTAAGAAGAAAGCACCTCAGCAAATGGCGAGAAGGAGGTAATCTTTCAACACTCGATTCATAGGACTGAGATAAGATTAGAAACGGATCTGGCGAAGACTTGGAATAAGCGCAAACCTCTTTGAAGACTTGGAGAGCACTAAATGAGCGCAAACCCTTTTAGATCACGTGGTCAAAGGCCTTGCGAAAAATCTGTGTATGAAATAGGCGGCTACTGATGAGTTCTGTGTAGAAACGATTCATGTGGTATGTATCTTTCATTGTGGTAAAGTTTTGAAGCATTAGAAGACAAATAAGATATTTTCCAAGTTTAGTTCCGTCGAGTGATCCAACTCAGATGCGTTAGGTTTGTCTTGCAGGACGTCCTGGTTTCGAATCCTGCCAATTTGCTGGGGCTCAAAATTTTGAGTTGGTTTATTTTTGCAAAAATTGTGATGGCCACGACTTCAAGTTGAAGATCGGATGGTGTATTCGAGGTGGCTCGCTTTCCGTTGGTAAAGGCGGCAGTTGAGAGACCCAGGTTCGAGTCACGTGCATGATCTTTTGGCAAAAGAATGGCAATAGAGATTCCAAAGGTGAAAGGTTCGTTTGACATTGGCAGCCATTGAGGTATAGTAAGATAATATTTTTTTAAGGTGGTATTATTATAATTGTTGATAAAGTGGGAGATATAAGGAGTCATTTTGTTTTTTAATAAAGGTTATATTTTGTAAGCTTTATTATTGGAGTGATAAGAGTGTTTGAATTGAAATTTAGATAAAGAAACAAAAAGAAATTATATAGCAGATTTGGAGTGCACATACAAAAGAAAGATCAACATTTTTGTTGAGGCAGATTTGGAGGTGTCACATAGTAAAAGGATTAATGCACATCTTCACCCAAGCATCCAATTGAAAAGGAAGGACATTTCAGCTATCTACAAGAAGAAGGAGAGGTGCACAAGATAGTTACAAATCAGCATTTACAAGGTCAGTTATCAAGTGCTAGACTAGAGCTACCTTTAAAATGTAATAAATTGGAGACATGTGGAAGTGACAGAATTAATGAATGTAAATAATAGTTTGGTCATTTGAAGCTTCCTACACAAGTACATCATCTATATGTTCAGGAGGTTAAAAGAATTTTGGGTAGAATATATTTTGGTTTGAAGAAAGCAAACTCAAGAAAAGGGAAGAATTTAAAGAGTAAGAGCAGGGTTTTGGATCAGATTGTTGAGCACACTTGAGCAGCGTTTGTGAGCAGATTTGTGAGCAGGTTTGAGCAGTGTTTGTGAGCAGATTTGTGAGCAGATATTGGAGCAGAATTGAGTTGGTTGGTGCCCATGAACTTGCACTAGGGGATTGGTGTCTCCTGTAAGTTGGTGCCCACGAACTTGCACTAGGGAATTGGTGTCTCCTATGGGTTGGTGTCCATGAACTTGCAGAAGGGGATTGGTGTCTCCTGTGGATTAGTGCCCACGAACTTGTAATAGGGGATTGGTGTCTCCTGTGGATTGGTGTCCACGAACTTGTATAGGGGATTGGTGTCTCCTGTGGGTTGGTACCCACGAAATTTATTAAAGAAAAATATAAGCAATAGTTTGCCGTGGTTTTCTTGTATGGAAATTGTGCATTGATTTATTATTGCTGTTATCATTTGGAAGGAAAAGTTTTATCTTATACCATTCCCTCCCCCGCCCCCCCTCTCAGTATAAGCTTGTGTTCTTCAGTCTGTTGTAGCAACCTTAAGTTAGATAGCCAATGAAATTATAGTGACCAAATTAAGTCAACGGGATTATATAGTACATCATTGTGATAACCTTAGTTATCAAATTTGGCAAATTTTTTGGATGAAATTCAAACTTCGTCGAATTTTGAATTTTAACGAATACAATCGGTGAACAAACCTTAAATTCGTGAAAACCCATAAGGGAAAGAGGCCTGCACGATTTTTTTTTTTGGTCCTCATAAATTTAGGCATGCAACTTGTTATGTTAATATAGGGTTTTGTTTTTTTACGAAGGCTTATCGTGTGATTTGTCGCTTTAGTGTTGCAGATCGCACAGTGAAGTTTGGGAGGGTTTATCGGAAGTTTTCAGGGACAAAGAAAATAAGCAGAATACGAATTATATAATAAAAAAAATTAATTAATTTTATTAAAATTTAAAATCATTAAAAATTATATAAATTATGTAATCTGTAAGGTGTAAAAGTTATCTAAATTATGTAATATAATGAAGTTAGTTTATTCAGTACTCTAACATCAAATTGCTTGTAGAAGATATATTCAATTTTATTATTTTTAATGATTTAGTAAACCAAACAATTTAAGGACCAATACTCAATTTTTAAAATTTATTATTGTTATTGTTATTTTTATTTTCAGTTAGTGTGGGGCTAAATTAGAAAAAAATTGTTTTTTTTTAATTTATTATTGTTACTGTTATTTTTATTTCTAGTTAGGGTGGGGTTGTTTGTTTTTTTTTTTAATAATTGTTACTGTTATTTTTATTTACAGTTAGTGTGGGTTAAATTGGAAAAAGTTTGTTTTATATCTTATTAAAAAAAATGTTATGTGCTCATATATGCACATTTATAATATATCGAATTTGATGTCGAATTTTATTTCGAATTTTTAGATATGACGAATTTCTTTCGAACTTGAAGAGAGTCGAATTCGAATACGAACTCGAACTTCATAACTAAGGTGATAACAAAGAACAACTATGAAATAAAAATAAATGGTAAAGAATAAGATAACAATGAAGGGATAACACCAAGCTGGATAAACTTTAGATTTTGTGCCTTCATTTGACAACGTGTAAACATATAGGGGAGTCAAATAAAGCATGCCCCAAAGAGTACCAATATTAGGCATCTAGAATGGCATTCCATGTGAAGAAGAAAAACATAACGCATCATGTAGGAGCAAAAAGGCCCAATGCAGGATCAACTTGTAATGACCCAGGGGTGTGTTTAGGGAGGTTTTGAGGTGCCCTATCCATATATCCTTTCCTAAAATTCAAGGTTGAGTCCGTAGAGGTTACAAGAAAGCTGTGATATGCGGTTGGCCACAAGATATGGCTCATGGAAAGATTTAAGAGGTGCATTTAAGAAAGAGTTTAAAATATGGAGAGATTTCAATGGAATATTAGTGGATATTTATGCTAGAAAGTGAGTAAATACTGACTTAGTTTGTGCTTATAACATAAAACTGAAGGAATGGATCAATAAATTGGAGAACCAACCTGTTGTTAGGTTGAAAAATAGGTGGTTGGCAAAAGGCTTGTTTCCTTCATATTGCTCAAAGATGGTGGTGGTTTCACCATCCTCCTATGAAAAAGCCTCTAATCATGTGAAGAATTTGGATGGATAAGACTAATACAAATTCTTGAGTACTTGTTGATTTTATCAAAGAAGAGAAAGAGGCCTCATTATAGCAAACCATGTGCAATTAAGTATTGTGCATGCTTGAATAATGGTGAAGATCATATGAAAATAAAAAAGGAAGCATCATATACACTAATCATTGCATTGAAAGCCATATGAATGCAATCATCCAAACGACACATATATATGCTGGAAATGCTGTCAGGTTATCCATTGATGGGGAAGCAAGAACCCTTGACAAGGTAACAAAAGATGTTGGAATCCTTGACAAGGTAACAATAGATGCTGGTAACAAAGTCAATATGACACTGATGTTTGATCAATTGTGTTGTGCAGAACTTGTAGTGAGCAGAGACAATTTGCATGGGATTGTCTCAATCGCAAGAAGTGTAACCCTACATTGATGTGGCATTGTTGTAGGTTAGATCATCATTATGAAATAAATTGTCAAAAGCAATGTATTTGCCAATGTGAAGCTTGTATGATGATAAAGAAAAGAGTCCATGTGGTCAGATTTTTAGTCCCAGGAAACATCAACAAGCCTTATTGACACAAAGGGTGGTGACATTTAAAAAAGAGAGTGTTAGGAAATAACAGTCTAAGATAGGGTAACGATATATGTTGGAGACAACAACATATTAGTGGTGTAACTTGAATCTAGTGGCTGTCCAATCATAGAGTGTGGAAAATACAATTAGAATGGATATTACATGGATTGCCCTGATCAGCGAAGGAGTAAACCCTTTTGATCCTTCTACAAATCAGAGAGGAGTCCACTGTGGCCGTCACAAGATTTTGAACAAGAAAATCTTCTTACTCGAACTTAGCCATAAGGAAACAAGAAATACATGTATGTTGCAAGAAACTCACAAGTTACTGTTGTTTCCTTAATTTGGGAACATTTCAAAAATTGAAATTCACTGAAACTGCTCAAGAACACATTACAAATGTTTATGAGGTTGTTTGCAGGCATTTCTCAACAATTTGAATAGACATCAGTTGGGGTTTGGGGTTTGGGATGGGTCTTACATACACATGGGGCACACATGACCTCTTTTAGTTAAAAAGAAAATGGCTTCAAGATAAAGGAAATGAAATGGGTTGGGATCAAAGGATCTAGACAATTTAGTTTTCATGCATTCTAATCTTTATCTTGCTTCTTGTAAGAAAAGACGGTACACAAGAGGACAAATAAAAGGTTGGGGTGTAGATCTAGAAAATTTTGATGCATATGTTTCCTGGCTACACTTGATCTTGAGGATAAATAACATTCTTCTCATGCACTTTCTAATGGAGTTACTAGAATTGCATCTTTTGGTTTTGTCGTTGATGTTTATTATTTTGAAAATCTGGAGCCGACTTTAAAATGTATTCTATTCATTTTGGTGTGGCATATGTGGACTCATTTCTATAAAGGCAAAATTTTGTCTTTAAACATGTTACTTCTATTTGGTTCTAATGCAATTTCTATACATATTTAATTTTTCCGTACGAGTTAATTTAAAATTAATCTCCCTATTATATGTGTGTGCATGCGCACGCGCACTTTGGAGGCTGGCATTTCCAATATTGTTTCTGTTCTGGGAATCATACCTGTTTTTGAGTTTTGTGCAAATTGGTATGCAGCCTACCAAGTAATACATAAAGGCTATGATGATGGAAGCCAGATCATTTGTGATGCAAAATATATTACTTGGACATAAGAGTAACATAGTGAGAGAGACAATGGCTCTAAGGGTCATGAATCAAATCTTATAGTTTTTGAGGCTTTACTGGGATGAAGTATTAACTGGTATAAATTGTTTATGCTTTGTGCTCAATTGTTTTGCTCTTTACTTTTCAAAACTCTATGGGCTCCATCATCAGGATTTGTATTAACTTCTAAATAATGTGCCTTGGGGAAGGGTCAATGGATATGCTTATGTTAATATAATACCTTTCCCTTTCCTGCAGAAATAGTAGTTAAGGAGTTGGATGGACTGGATGCAGAAACTATTTGTCAGGAATGTGTGAGAATATTGAAGAATGCTAGACCACCCAAGAAACAAAACATTCTGGCTCACTCGATGAATTCTGTGAAAACCCGATAATCTAGGTGCATGAAAGTCAACGATGTCACTTGATAGATGGATGGTGATTGAGATTTATGAGCCAAAGATTTTCCGGATTGTTATGAGTTTGCCTTTGTTGAAGTAACAAGTTAAGCACGTCAAACTTGATTCGGATAAATGATTGATGTGTGTTGAAGAACATTGTTGTCAGACATTTGAGCAAATCAGAAGGATAAGTTGATTGGTAAGAACAATTAAGGTCACAACACCTAAAATATTTACATGATTTTGTGCTTCACACACAGGAAAGAGAGTATAAGTTACCTTTCAGACCAAAAGTTGAACTCTTGGTGTGTGAGCAAGGCTTGGCTACCGTAAGGGACTAGATCTCTTACATGTATCTGCAGAGGGGTCAGTATATAATATAACATATAAAGAAGGGATAAATGGATGCTCTCTCCGGAAATGATACATGGTTATAATAATTAGCAGGCAAGCTGTGTAATTTAGAGAGTGCTGATTTCTCCTATCTACCTCTTGATAAATAACCATATAATAAGTTATTAATTAAGGTGGGTAAGATATACTGACATATCATATATTATATCCTTTGTTTTTTAAGGACTGTGCTCACAGCAAATAATTATTTGTAAATTTACCCATTTGGCTAGATCATATTTCAAGGTGTTCTTTGGAGGCATTGTGTATATGGGCAGAATACCTATCATTTCAGGTTCATAACATAACTGCAAATATAGGGGATTTTATGTGCTTGTATGCATTGGCTTTGGTTCTAAACCTTGTGAACACGGTGGAGACAAGTTGTCAGGGAATAAAGTTGCCCTGCAGTCAGTGGAAATTAAGCTCACTATTTTGAAGTCTGAACATTTGGACATTTTAGTTTCATTGTTGAAGCTAGTACTACAAAAGCTCAAAGTGCTAACAACTTGTGGCATATCTCTTTATAAGAAGCAAAACTCATCTCTAAGGATCTGCCCAAACCTAAGAGGGCAACCAAATGCCAAAGCTTCGCATAAGGATGATGATGAAAATGAGGATTCCTATGTGTAATATTGAGCAATATGAGCTAGACAATGATTCTAAAACCAAAAAAATAGAGATATGATAATAGAGTCCAAGACATCTAATGAGTAGTACTATTGTTCATCAGAGTACAATTAAAACCACTAACCTTTTCTAGGTAATCCTTGAGGAATCAAGTTCCCCAAGGGTCATACATTCTCTAGTTAATCTTGTTGATTCAAATAAATTTATTGATGGTGCAACATTTTTGAATGGTCTTAGAGAAATTCTTCCTACGCCTTAATCTTGGCATTCTCAACTTTTGGTTTGTTGCATACTTTCTTTCAGTTGGTTAGAAATTCTATTCAGAATTCAAGAACAGACCACCTGTGATGAAGTTGATAGAGATATCAAGTGGATATAGAGCCTTGCTTTAGATATATTATTTGACCACAAAATTGATGGTGTCACCTTATATACTTCCTCCTTTTTGCCTCTATTGTTTTCATGCAAGTAGATGAGAGCATGGTAACTGAGGACAGCAAGTAACTTACCACACCAAAGAAAATGAGCAGCCAAGCAACCTTTAAAGGAGTAGTAGGAACAAACATGGAATAAAATGATGAGCAAGTTATATTATCTTTTTGGTGATGCACTTCCTCTTTGTTGCTCTTTACATTCTGTCTTGATTTGGTACTTGTTTTTGAACTGGAAGTTGCTAGTGGCAACATGACTGAAAATATTTAAGTTAATGGGAAAAGCTGCTACAATGGATGTTTTGGAGTGGCAGAGGTGAGGGGCAAAAGTTGTTTGCTTTGTTCAATACACATTTTTATTGGTTTTTATCTTTAGGGTATTCCTTTAATACTTCTAAATTAATTTTTCTAAGAAGTTTCATTGCTGCAGATTGAGATAATTCATACAAGAAAAAATATAACAAATATGGAGCATGGGACAAGCGAGATGCAGTGTGGTGTGGTAGGATTCTACTAGACTCAGACGGTAGGAGGTAGGTGGAAGACAAATTGGAGAGGATATATAAAGAAAAATCTTGGAAGGTGTTTTGGAATTGGGGGCACAGTTAGGAGGTTAGTGGTGCATGAATGGAGTTGAAGTGAATAAGATTGAAAAAATGCAAACAAGTGAAGGGTAGAAAATGATTATGAATGATGGCAGGAGGGAAGGGAAAAGCCTGAGAGGAATGATGAAAGAAAAACAATGATAAACATGAGGAAAAAGGTCATGGATAACAAGTGCACAAGTTGATTGTGCCATTTGTAACAATCTAATCAAGGATTAAAATAGTTGATGGAATTTTGAATAGTAATGGTTATTACACTATTGCATATTACATAAAACGTATGTACATGCGCACATTTATACACACATACTCCTTTAATATTGTTATTATTACTGCTATGATTCTATCACAGAGAAATTTACCTTGTGTTTTTATGATAGGTCATATAGCTTGAGAATTTAATATTTTTGTTAAATTTGTCATGCTTTATTCAGTTAAATGGCTATGAGAATAGTTCCCTTTTGCTACTTTTCTTGTCCATGCATTAGTCAATGGTAAACATGTTTGGAATGGTTGGTAATGGTATAATTTGTAGCAATTGCATCATAGCAGTAACTGTTAGGCAGATATTGACATCATTCATTTTTCCTTTAACTTCTATTTGTTGATGCTTAGAATAAATTTCAAAATATTTAAGGCCTGAGATTGAAAATGTTCGAAATATGGCTCAAAAGTGTGAAAACACATGGCTATTTCTGAGCTTTACAGAGCAATCCAAAAACAGTCGCATTATGGTAAAGGCAAAACCCTTCAGTAGCACTGAAAAACAAAATAATTCTATTATGTATGAAAGCTATTCTGGAGACAAAACAAAATCATCTGTAAATAAGAAACATACATGGTTTGAAATTGCTTTTAGTCATTTATGCAGTTGATCCCTTGTAATACATTCCCATTTGTAAAGGGTGCATAGAAAATAAGGGGAAATTTTAATACATCTAGTTTCATGTCTCCTTTGAACGCATGCATAGACCATAAGCATTCATGAATTTCAGAATTCCCAGTTTAGAGTTTCATTTCCAAGGACCCATTGAGTTCCATATATATCTTCTTCGTAACCATAAGAAGATAGAGCTTTGTTTTCAAGTTATGATATGTTTGCACATGATTTGTGAAGAGAAAAATTAGTTGGGGTTTTAGTATATGTCTTTCTTTGGACAAGTTACACAGATTAGGAAGTTCTTATTAAATTTGTTTGTACTATGCTCCTGTTCCTTGTAAGATTCTGGCATTAAAAAGTTACGATGTGTGTTTTGTCTAGCTTAACTCAGATGGCTTTTATGGGGATTGCAGACTTGTCTAACACAATTAAGCCTAATTTTGAGAACATGATTATGAAGGTGTTCATGTTCAGTGTTATGTATGATTTCTAAATGGTTTTCAATGTTTCAGGTACAAGGAAAGTGAGCTTAATATGGGAGAATGTAGCTGTATCGATCGCTGTGTTGCCAAGTACTGGCAGGTATTTAAGTCATAAGATAAATTATGCAATCATGGGCAAATGTTTGTCAGTGAGCAGAATGTTCCTTTTTTTCTTTAATTTTTTAAACCTGTTATACGGGGTTGAAATGGGTCCTACCCATAGTACATCATTTCAACAAACCACATTATTTTTTTGGTATTACAACAGACCATATTATCATGGGCTGGCTTAGTGGGGGAGTGTTCATCACAATGCAGGGATTTGAACTTGGGTTGTGCTCATACAATTACGTCTAATGACTTGGATGTCAAGATTGTATTTGAAACCTAAATAAGCAGAATATTCATTATTTATTTATTTATTTTTTGTATTTACATGGTGGAATCGGTAGCCGCCACGAATCCGGGCAGGCTGTCCAGCTTTTTATGGCCGCCACAGTATTCTACGCTGTCCGCCCCGGAAGCCGCCACACAGATCTTCGCGCAGTCCGCCCCTATAACCACCATGCCACAATCATTTTAAACCTTTTACGCCGCTGAAAGCACTAGGAAAGGGACAAGCGTTCAGTCCGGCGAGGCCCGAGATTTGAACCTTGGACCTCTGCCTCCCTTATGGGGTTTGGATGAACCAATAGAATATTCATTATTGGAATTCAAAATAATCCTAAATTTTGAGAATTCTACTTTTTCTTACTGTAACATATGCTTGGTGTTGCATGCCTGTAACCATAGGGAAAGCTGTATACTTTCATTACTATGACTAAATACAATGAACCTAACTTACCAGAAAATATGAGCTTTATGCTAAAATAGCTTATTAAATTACATCATATAAAGAATGTTGTGTTGAGGCACATGATGTGACTTGCTCCTCGGAGGTTTGTCTCCACAACTTGAGGACAAAATTGAAGCTCTAACATGTGTCTTCTTCTTCTTTTGCTTGTTTGTATGTCTTATGTTACAGACAAATATCAAGTGTTGACTTTGTACATGTTCCTTTGGTGTTGCCTTTGGACTGAATAAATTAAGCATGCACTTTCTCATAAAAATCATTGTGTCCCTTTCACATGTAAAAGTACTATAGGGTTACTGGTCATATAGGGTATGAGCCCCATTGCATAATTCTTAATATCTTCATTGTGATCCTTTACTTCTGCATTTTTTTGCCTTCATCTCCATCCTTATCCATTCATATTATTTGTTCCTCTTTTTCCAGAAGATCCTCATTTCATATCACTAGTGGCTGCTCCTCATTTTGGTTCAGAAACTCATCCCATATCACTAGTTGTGCTTTCTCATCCACATATGGATCATCATCCCATACTACACACAATGATTCTTTCATCTTAAACTGGTGTAGTAGAGAAACCTTTTGCAAGGCTATTTGCCTTTTGCATAAAGTTTTCAGCGCTTGCATGATTTCTTCTCTTAGCTTGATGAAACTTTCTTTTAACCTCCTTCCTAGTTACATAGGGAGAGTTATCTTTCTTACTCATAAGAAAAACTTCTAATTTATACTTTTGCCTCTTCATATGAGGGTGTTGTAGCTTGAAAATAACAGTAAATGTAAACCCACGTTTTTATACCAGTATATAATAAAATTTGGGCATACATAGCTCATCTAAAGCTCTTTACAACTACTTCTCAATCAAAAAAACGACGGTGAAATCTGATACCTGAGTTGGGAGTTACATGCAGTTGAATTTAGGGCACTGGCATGGACCACATTTTAACATTGGCGACAACCAGAAAATTACAACAACAATATTTCCCTGTGTAGGTCTCCAACATTGTCTAGTATTGACTTGTTGGAAGTGGCTTGAGTCTACTTTACAACAAAATAAGTTTCATTGTAATCCGATGCTCCAGCATGAATTTATATCCTTTGCACTAACTTGCCTTGTTTTTCCCTGAAGATCCAAAACTTAGCTCTTGCTCTATTTTGCCTTGAACATCTGAAATTCAGGTTTGATACTGCCTGTCAAGTGCCTGCAACCACAGGAAAGGCACAATTACACAAAATGAAAGAAATGGGGGCACCTGCAAACCCTAGGTGAGAGAAACAATTCAACCTCCAAGAGATGTGTTCACATACATGCAACTTATGTTAATTTGGAAATATAAGTTGATTACAAAATGGGGGAGCGATCCCCTATATAAAGTTAAACATAGCCCAAAACTATGTTGGTATTCTACTCATGGTTTACATAAACAATGGTTTCCATCAACCACCACTAAGTGGAACATTGTAGAAGACTACTTTCACTACTTGGACTAGATACAATGAACCTAAGTTAACATAAATTATGAGCTTTATACTAAATAGCTCATTACATTACGTTTACATTATAATGTATGTGGTGTTAAGGTGTATGCTTGGTTTAATTTTTTTTTAACTTATATATCTGATTGAAATATCACAAAATCTTGTTTTAATTGAGGGTTTTGTGCCATTATTTGAAGTGAATTTAAGGCTTTAATATTATTTCGAGGCTTAATGCCTTAATCATTATGCTGAAAAGTCCTGAGCAATTTGATCTTATAATATGCCATTTTCATGGAAAAGGTGAATTACTATTATTTCTGTTGTTGTTTTGGTCTTTTAATCAGCCAGAAAAAAGCTACTTGACAGTAAAGATGCCAATAGATGTGTGGTATTTTAGGTCCTAACCCTGCTAGCATTGTGTAAATGGCATATGAGACCCCCTTATGATAACAAAGGAACTTTATACTCTACCTTATGTATATTTTTTGAATTTTGCACCTTGGGTTTTGACTTGTAGACAAATCTTATTGTAATTTGGGCCTTGCCAATCCTTTTAAACCCATAGTAGGCATAAACATTGAAAAAATGCTGTAAACATAGCTTTCAGTGGATGCAAGCTGCGAGGCAATGAGAGTCTAGATAAACATTAGGGGCTATTCCTTGTGGTTAAGTGTTAACTATCAAAATTAACATTAGGGGCTATTCCTTGTTTGTATTTGAAGGTTCTTTTTGATTTGTTATTGCTCTGTTTGGACTATATTTTCTGCTTTTTTTTGAGGGGAGTGAATGAAGTGCACATGCTTAAAGCAACTTTTGCATTTAAAGGGAATGTTCTTATTGTGTTGAGACTGTTCCTGGCTGTAATACATCAACCCCGACTTAATCAAATTGGAAGAGTTTTTATTACGTCCATGACTGCTTAAATCCTTGCATAAACGATATTGGTCATTTAGCCAATGTTAAAGAGCATCAGAAACGAATGTTCCTAAATTGTCCAGGAACTCGAGGTTGATAAAACTCCAATGGTTGGGCCAGAAGCCTTATCAGTTGTTGTAAATACTAGTTCTTTCCATCATATGAAACCTTCTCCAAAGATTAATTCATCATCCTTGGAGTCCGTAATCACCTCTTAGTATTATAATTCCAGTTGGTGACAATCTGTTTCTTAATTCTCTCAACAGGGGGAAATTAACATAAGATCACAAATCGAGGTCCTTTTTTGTAGATTCAGAATGGTTAGCCACCAATTCTGGTTTCAAGATGAGATTGGGATTTCAGGTTCTTGACAAACATTGTTGAGGCTATCCTTTGGAAGCCCATTAATTTGACGTCGATTCTTTAAATTGATGCCAAACACAATAAAGCCCACATACAAAGTATCTACATGCATGTAGAAATTCACAATACTTCAAGAAGAGTGAACGGGATCACACATCACTTAGATTCATAAAAGAAAAAGAGAACCAAACATATATGAATGGTATCCATAGACACCACAATTTCATTAACAATCGATAAAGAATGATACATTTGGATAATTAATATCTAACATATTACAACGATTTGAGAGCAGAGGTATTTCTTCTCTCTATAATACATTTCACAGATTTCAGTGTTGTCACAACCGCCATATCATTGGATATCCTAATAATACAATGATCACCCTTTAAGGTGAACATGGGCCCATAGGGCAAATATCATAAACCACAACACAAAGTCAGTCGTGGCCTCAAGTGGAGATTAACCACATTTCAACATATTCCCCTAAGCTTAACGTGGGCCATAGAGAGAAGGGAAACTCTCCCACATCAAGTTGATCTATAGTTTGGTAAGTCATCTTGGGCATGACCTTGGTTGGGATATGTGCATGCTGATCTGCTAAAAGCACATACGTTGGATCACCTAGTCTATTTTGCAATTTGGAAAGAACCAACTCTTAAGTCTATTAGGATCCTGGATAAATATGTTTTCAAGGCAGTGAAACAAAATTTTAACACTGGCACCATTGCATAGAGCTTGAAAAAATATGTTATTTGAAAAAAGAGCAAATTTTGCTTCCATATGGAGATATGATCCTCGAAAGTTTACCTACAAAATAAACCCATAAGCGTCAAAAACAAGAAATTCAAAAATTTGAATTTCCCTCTGATCACCCTCAAGGTGCTACTTGGCATGATCTGGATGCCCTTTTGCAATGCTCCCCTGTACCAGGAAGTTTCCACTTGTACCATCGGGCGAATTGAAGTATTTAACTGAAGTTCCTTCATAAACTGATTACAGAAATATATAGCCTTGGAGTCTCAACAGGAGAATCTCCAGAACAGGCTAAAATCCAATGCAGTTACATTCTGTTAAAACAGAATTACTGGCAAGGCTAATTTGAGCAGATCAGTTTCCAACATTCTCCCCCTTGATGCTGAGGGGACTCATTCCATGAGTTCTGAAGCATCACAAACTATTTAACTGATCTTCGTTTATGCTTCTTCCAGTTTTGAAGTAGAAAATTCAAGAACTCAAAAAAATTTTGTTGGCACCCACCACACTTCCGCTCTTCTTGCGGGCTATCCATTAAGTTTGCTTTCTTCAACAAAATAAAATTGGGTGCCTTTTGATGATCAGCTCCCCCTTCATCAAAAGTCTCTTGGATTGTGGTTTTCAACAACCACTCTCTCCCATCTTCATTATGGTCTTTAAACCATTCTTGCAAATCATCATCTTTTACATCATTACAATACCATACTCCGCATGAGTATGTGTTAATCATCTCATACTGATGATTATACCAAACTACTCTCCCACAAATCTCCACACAAAAAATCAAAACAAACATGGACATGAAATGCCCTATTACATATGCAACAAAATATTGCTCCTCACACTAAGTTTCACTCAAAACATCACACCTAACTAAGGTTTTACATTCATTATTTTGATCTGTGTGACTTAAGTAGCCACACATTGTCTTCACACCATAAGACTTCTCTTCATTGTTGTCTCCATGAGACTATCTTCTCCACATTTTATTGCAGCCTTAAACCTATCTTCAACACATCTACTCAAAATATCAACATTAGTAAACAAATCAAATTGCAAAAAGTCATCACCGTCTTGCTTGTGATATTGAGGAGGATCCAATAACTTATCCATTGTTGTCTCTTCAAGACAACTTCCATTGTTCCATGTAGCCAAACCAAGAAAATCATTAATTTCTTCATTTTTCTTCCCCTTTGGAGGAACTCCAATGGTCTTCATCATGAGTTTCTCCATATTCATCCATCCATTTCCAACACCCTATTTCTTCTTCCAAATTTGTTTTACAGAATTGCTCCTCCATGTGTTGCTTTAAGGAAGCCATCTTTTCTTCAATGTAGGCAATGTTGAAGGGACATTCTTCAAAATTTTGGCCACATCCTTCTCCTTTTTCTTTTTCTATCTCATCCATGAGATAGTCTTCATCAATTTTCACTCTTTGTGAGTGATCTTCCATGAGCATGGGGCCTATAGCTCTCATCTCTTCTTCTTTCTCAATACTTGGGTTATCATCCCACAAAATCATTGCATCTTCATTTGCTCTTTCAAGAGAGCACACATCCATTCCAAGTGAATGGTCTTCATCATAAGGGAGCCAACAATGCTCCTTGTTTTCATAGCACTCTTCCATGAGAATGGCTTTATCAATTCTCTGATTTTGTGCCTCTTCCATAAGGCATTCTTCATATGCTCCCTCCATGAAGCATTCTTCATCTTGCTGGTTTTCTACATACATGTCTTCCTCTTCAAGGAAGAATTCACCTTCATAACAATGTATGTCTTCTTCAAAAGACATATCTTCATATGAGTCTTCACAAGACTCTTCAAAAACTTCTTCAAAGAAGCAAGGCTCCTCCTTGCTTTGGAGATTGCTACACATATCTCCTCCATAAGCATCTTGCAATGCTCTCCAAGCCATTTGGGCTGTTCTACATTTTGCAATGAGAGGGAAAGCTTTCTCTTTCATGCCTCTCCTCAAATCCATGAGAGCCAAGCAATTTTGATATTGCTGCTCTTTCTTCACTCTCTTCTTTTCTCCTTCAAGCATGGTCCAAGTGGTGGGTTCTTCATAGCCTTCTTGGATAATTTCCCAAAGTCCTTTTGCCTTCAACAAGTGCTCCATTTTTATGCTCCAATAAGCATAGTTTTCTCCATTGAAACTTGGAACCTCCAAGTCTTCAAATATGGTGGCCATTAAGCAAATTCAAATAAAAAACTCTTTAGATGTTGTATCTATTGCAAAAAATCAATGAAAATTGCAAACTCTTTGATGGCTGTCCAAGCTTTCTACTTCAACTCCCACTACATCAATTGATAAACTCTGCTTTCCAACAAGTTTTCAGCTCCTGCCAATTTGCATCACAAACAACACAAATTTCTCCTCTGCACATCCGCTTAAAACGACACTCTGCCTACTGCTGCCTTCATCTCATTCGAAAACTTCTCCAGTTTTCATAGAATTGCCTTCTATCAAACTGTTCCCGGAGAAATAATATGCAGGCTTCAAAAAACTCTGATTGGCTTCATCGAGCGTGCCGCGACAGTCTATGGCGACTGCACTTTCGTCATCTACAATAATGTTTGCTTTACAATTTACATGGACTCGGACATTTCAACGGTGTCGCAAATTGGCCTCCGTTCTGTATTCACTCTGTATCTCGTCGGGGGATGTGGTAGGCAAATTTCATGTCTTATATAACGTATATCTCTGCACTTGCACAGCTAAGATTCCGCTAACCTTAATGGGGTCGTACAATATGGGTTGTGGCTCTCAACGTTCCGGCGATGAATGAAATGCAATTCGCGGTTTCGATGGTCGAGGTCGTGCTCAACAACTTAAATATCCGACTCTTTGGTCGGGGGCAGATCTGCACTTTTTGGACGAGGTGGTATGGTCCACAGTTAGGGTGATCGTTCACTGCTGCAGCGGATCAGGAGGATACACAGAGGAACGTATCCATTTTTTTTTTTATTTTCGAATCAATCTGCAGCGGAGCCTTGGCTGCACTATGCGTTAGGCAGGGGCCGCGCTCCTGCGGCTGCTTGGATCTGATTGGAGGAGCCGCACCGGAATCTGCATCTGCTTCTCCACCGGGAATGCGCGTTGAAACCTCCACGAAAAATGTGCTTGGGTCGCCTCTTAGGTTAGGCTACAATCGAACCCAAACCCAGGCATTTGGGCATGAGGAAACACATGCCCCTGCAACCATAAATTTTGTGAGCATGTAACCCTTCAGAATGACTACAAAGGAATACTGTAGGGCATATTACTTGGAATATGTCGTCTCCCTCCAAAAAATGCAAATTTAAAAATTTGATTTTTAGAAATTTTCCAAGAGAAATACTCCAATCTTTGACCTTGAAACCTCAAGTACTATGTATTGCACTAGATTCTGCCCAAGATTCCATCGATATTTGGGGATGGCCTATCAATGTCCCACACCATTTTCATTCCTTTTGTTGGCAAATATTCTGCCCTCTCAACTATAGTATCCAAGCGACCAAAAATCCAAAAAGATGAAGGAAATGTTTTTTTTAGAAAAGTCTAAAAAATAAACTAAGGTTTTTGGAAAACTCTAAAATAGTAAAATATGATCCAAGTCCTTGGTCAGTACGTGCTCCTCTAAGAAATACCACTTTCCTGGACCTAAATATCTATGCAAGTGAGATGAAACTTGGGGTTTTTAGAAAACCCTAAAAAGACAATGTTTCTTCATAAGTCCTCACTCCCCAACCGCTTCCCTGGGGAACTCCTCTGGAAGCAGTGCCAAAGGAGAACATGAACTGAGCTATAGAATTAACTAATGTTGATTCACCCTTGCTTTGATACCATGTAGAAATTGACAATACGTCTAGAGGAACTAACAAAATCGACACATCATGTAGATTCGTAAAAGACAAATAAAACATAAGATATATGGGTGGTGTCAATAGACACCATTATTTCACTAATGATTGACAAAGAATGATACATTGGGATACTTGATATCTGATTTATTACAATGATTTCAGAGTGGATGTATTTATACTCTTCACAATACATTTTACTGATCCCAATGTAGTTACAGCCCACATATAATTGGATACCCTAAGAATACAAGGATCGCCCTTTAAGTTGAACATAGTCCCTAGGGAAAATATAATGAACCACAATACAAAGTCGGACATGGCCTCAAGTGAAGATCAACTACATCTCCACAATGGAGGTGCATACTAATGGGTAGTGCTTTTAAGTTATAATAGCACCAAGTCAAATAGATACTTAAGAGCAAATGATTATTTTGTGTGAGGCCCTAGGACAAATGGGGAGTGGTGTCATATGAGAGATGGTCCTACATTCGTTTAGACTAAAAAGTCTAATGACATGAATATCATTAGGAACATGAATTTTAGTTTATGGATCTTGGGTCATTTGCATATGTTCATTTAATGTATGTATGTTGAAAAGGCCTAGTTGTAAAGTGAATTGGGTCTTATCAATGTCAGTAAAGACAGTCCGTGGTTCTTTTTGTTTCGGAATGAAAGTTGATGTTAGTAAGAAAGGACAACATTTGTTTCATGTGATTCCACTTGCATATCCGCGTGCTGTGGTCTACCGGCAAGGATGCCACTTGCATTATCGGTGATGTGACCCGGGTTCAACCCCCACGACGGATATGTATATGTATAAGAAGTATTTACTCAATAAAAAAAAAGAAAAAAAGAAAAAGAAAAGAAAGGACAACATTTGTTTCATGTGATTCATGAATACGTGACACTAAATAAGTTAATGGTGAGAAGAGTAGTTGAAAAGTAACAAACTTGCATCTAATTCATGTTGTGTAAACAGTTCTGAAATGTCGTGGAAATGTGTCTTGGGAAAGCACCTTATGGACCTCAGTAACTGCAAATTTCAATCTCTAATGCTCTTCTCCATTTTTTTATTTGTTTATTTATCTTAAAGTTATTGTAAATTTGACCATCGACATCAATCACAACATCCTTAAAGTTAGTGATTGGTATGCAGATTGTTATTACATATCATTGCGCAGGCGGCAGAACCATAGTTTATGGACTTACCAGAAACAGCATAAACACTCATAATGTATGTCCTAAATACCAACTGAACATGACATTGTAAAGCTATCAGAAGTATATGCTATCTATCTGCAAAATGGCCTTTTGGAGGCATGACTGTCTAGAGCCAGATTATAGAGGAATTTTATAAAGGAGGTCCCACATTAACCCAACTGCAACAAAGAAGTTTTCGTAGATCACTGTATGAGTCTTCAGTTCAGAGAAGAGTGCATAAACACAGAAAGCAAAAGAGAAAACATCCTTACCAAACCCCAAACATCCTTAGAAATGTTTAAGTCACCTTTGGAGTTGGGTGCTCAGTGATGAGGTTACAATCAAGTCATTAGCATTTCTGATGTATGCCTCCACCAGCCCGCGGCCTACATCTACTTCCACTCTAATGAATTTGAGGCTTGAGGGGACTTGCCTGACACAAATTGCTCATGCTTGATGACTTGCTCACACTCTTCAGAAGACAACTCACTACCATACCATCAGAATACTTGCAAGGAAATGGAGTTCAATATACCTCTCTTCTCCAGGGAACGATCACTCTGAAACAGACTTTATTGCTCGTCTTCCACAAGAGATTGAAGACAAAGCTCTCTCCACAAAATATTCCTTTACACGAACAAGATCAAATCACTAAATGTTAGCACCTTCAAAGATGCTTCCTATGGTTAATCATTGCTGGGAAATATTTTCCACATGTGAGCTGAGTGTCCGGCTTTCTAACTTATGACTACTGTGAGTAAGATTGCGGGGAAGGGGGTGGGGTGGTTATGGAATCAATGTGTCTTATTCTAGGCTTTAAATTATGGGTTCAAGACTTTGTACATGGCCATATTACCACATTGCATCCTGACCCATCCACCTGGAAATTGGATTTTTTATTATTTACACAAGTTAGCAGATGATTTTTATTTGTTATGTATTTTGATCCTTTTTGGTTTTGGGGTTAAAGGAGAAAGGCATTTTCTAATGTTATTCTTCACCAGGTTGTCTGAGTCCATTATGGAGATGGTTTGATTTACTGGGGAAATAGATGTTCATGCATTTGGAAAATGTAGTTTTTTCTTAATGTATTGTACAAACATAAAATTAAAGCTAGTGCAATTTACTTGTAATCTTCTATCCATTTAATAGTAAATATTAAAAATGCATTAACCAATAGCACTGAATCAAATTTACCATTGCAAAATGATTTTTAATGGATTTCATCATTTGGATTGCAGGTTACTGGTATTATAGGGCAACTTCTTGGTTCAAGCAAGCCACCTATGTAAATTTTATTTACGTCAATGTTTTTGGTTTTCATTCTTTTTGGAATATATAATTCTTTTTCTTAAAAAAAAAATGGACGAGAGAGACTATACAGATCTTGATTCCCCATCCATTGCCTCAAAAATTTTGCTATTCATTTTCCTGGAACTCTTTGTATGCTTTTTGAATCTGACGATGTGTAATGAAATTTTACTCTTGCTTTTTTGGAGACTTCCTGAATTTCTTGTAACACACACTTTGTGATAATGCCTGCTTAGATGCTTTTTATTGAACTTTGCATCTTAATAGGTGATGTATCTGTGTCAATGAATGAACACTTATAATGTGTTAACTGTGGAATGAAAAGTTCTCTCTTTGCATCATTGGAGTACGAGTGTCTGTTTTATCCATATAATTATTACTATTTAACAATGCAAAAGGAGGTAGTCTTAGCATGTTAATGCAAATTTTAAATATAATTAAAGGCATGTCTTGACAATAATTTGCTGCACTGTGTAAATCTTCAATGTCTTTAGTTCCATTTCGTGTGCATGTATAATTCCATTGTAAATGTGCATTACCTCTGGAGGAAGTTATGAATTTTATAAAGGCACAGGATAGACACTTGTATAGGAATAGGATTCTGCAGCAATTTTCCCATCTTTTAATACTGGAGAAAGTCATGAATTTTGAAGAGGCAGAGTAAATATAGATGCTTGCATATGGATAAGATTCTGTAAGTATTGTCCAAGGTCATAATCTATAAGAAATAGAATATTCTTCTTAATGACCGCTTAAGAGTTTAGTTGTTCTTAGCATCTAACAAAATATACAAATTCTACTACTAGAAATAACTCTGAATACTGGTGCAACAAGGTCTGATCTATGACAGGCACATTTAAGATGCAGCTAACTCTATTAAGATTTTGCATAATATATTCAATATATTGATTATGCAATGATGCAAAATGTTTGTTGCTGCTGGCATGGTTACTTTTTAATCAGTGGCAGCAAAGACTGGGTGTAAGACTAAGCCAAGTCCATGCTTAAGTACATTCAACTAATGTGTTCTTTATAAGATGAGTTTCACATGGCACATTGGCAAAACCTCTTCGAAATATTTTATGCCTACCATGCAGGGAGAAGGCAAGTTTGTACAGAGTGACATGTAGATGTTTTCAACAAAGCAAAGAGCCATTGTAAGAACAAATATTCTAAAAAGGAGCATATTGTTATTATATTTCTTGCTGTGAGTCACTGGGAAAAATACTCTTTATTTGTTTCTATGAATGCCTTTTTGTGTGGCCTTGGCTGGCCAAAAGAAAGGCTGTTTAGATATAAAGGATTCTAATAAGCTTCCTTCAATTAGATTTTGTGAGTAAATCAACGAGTTTGGTGAAAGACATCAATGAGCAAGTTGAGTATGATACCAGGTTGGTGTCTGTTACAGGTGGAGTCAGATGACTTGTTTCATGCCCATAAAGTTAAAACATACCCAGAATAACATATCATAAAACTGAAAGGTGTTTTCCTAAAATTTATATGCCTAACATGGTTAGACTCACGGCCACCCACGTTAATGGAGTTATTGAATGTTAAGCTTATGTAACAGTGGCATTCGAGAACATGAACATGATTGTGAAGTTCGAATGCAATCCAGCATGTGGCATAGCTAGCTCATGTATATTGGTAAAACCTTTGGAAAAAAAATTGTTCAACGTTTGCAATGCTCCCTAATCAGTTTCCTTTGTTGCTTCAAATTTTTTCTTGATAGCGGGCCTCCTTTTATTCAAGCTAGGGGTTTCAATAACCTCTATCACACACCCATGTTAATGCAGCCCCAATTTTGTTACGTCACAAACTCTCTTTGTATGCTGCCACGATAAATGTTTTCCGCTTTATGCATTTTAGGATTTCTAACGTGGGTCTAACTCTTTACTCCATTTCAATCAACCTCAATCAACATCTTACCGTTGAATTTTATATGGATATTGTTATGGTTTATGAGATTAAAAAAGCATTAATGCATATAGCTTTTATGTATGTGGTGTGTTGCTGCTCGTCTTTTTTAGGTTAAAGGACTATTGTTATTTTTTTTTTTAAATTAGTCATGAGCTTGAATTAAGCCTAAAACTTAAGGTTAATATTTGGACAACCACTTGTCTCCAAAGCCATTGGGTTTCACGAATCGTTGTTATTATTTTGTAAGTCGTTATTATTTTGTAAGTTGAAGTTCTCTTGTAGATTCGTTTAAATTAAGTATGCCCCTTTGTTTTGGGTGATGTGCGGTGCGGAAGGTTAGAGGGTAATATGCAACCCAGTTAGTCAGATATGATTAAATACAAATATAAAAGCATAATCTTACACAACCGAAATATAATTTAACTTTATTTTTAAGTGTAACAGCCAGTAAAAACAGAACAACTGTTTGAAAAAATGCAACACTCGAATGGTTTATGTACTGCTAAATTTTTAAAATGTTTATACGAGATTAAAATGGATTCCTCCCGTTTTACTGAGATTAAAATGGATTCCTCCTGTTTTACCGTTTTAGATCATAACCGTCTAACTACTGTATTTCAAAGAACCACATTATCATGGCATTGTAAACTTAGTTTTTAAATTTTTGAATAAATAATATTTTGAATGTTGATTCTCACGTCATCTCAACTTTAAACTTTGCTTCAATATTGGCTATGTTTAGTATGATAATCTAATTCATATATCACCTTTGCTGTCAGGTCCAAACTTTTCTTCCTCTTATGGTTTGTTTTACAATATCATTACTAGTGTTTATATTTGTTCTTGTTCAAAATGTCACTGGTGAGCAGAAATTACGTTTCGAAAAACATTCATTTCTCTTCCATAAATTATTAATTTGGTAAATCCGTAAACTTATGAGTGTCACGCACAGTATATGTCTGCAGTGTTGGGGAACAAATCTGGTTGTACCTTATTTAGTTTGGTGGGGAGGTTTGTGTAATTGGATTCTAGCCAAACCAAATAAACTAAGTGCGAGAAATGAAATAAATAAATTATAAACAAAAAGTAAAGTGCTGGAAATAAAATGCGAGGAAATAAACACACACAATTGAAATTAAATAAAGTAGTACATTAATCTACAGAAAGCAAATGCACAAATTAAACAGGGGATGACTACTGCAGGGAGTGGGCCCAAGCTCTTGCAGATAGTCCGCCCAACTAGCTACGTAGAGCTTGCTCGAATAAGAGGAGTTGCACTCTTAATTAATTAAACAATAAAATAAAATAAGTTGTGTGTAAAATTAATCATTGATCCCTTTGTTCATCTGGCCTGCGTCTTTATATAAAGCGCAGCCAGATCTCATTACAATAACAAATCAGTCTATTTTAATCACATGATGTGATTTAGTTACAATTGATTCTACATATTTTATTCTTCTATTTTGAAGTATGTTCGTTCACCAGAAGGATAAATATAAACATCCTTAGGTGTACGTAACAACAAATCCTAAACTAATGCATCCTAAAAATAATAATATGCTTTAGGAGCTTTACAAGGTCAACCGGCCAATCGATTGATAATAATAACAAATACTTTATTCTATTTAATAAATGCATGATTAAAATAGATCTCCTTTGTCTTCACGTGCAACCTCCTCCATAGTCCTTGGTCAATCAGTCAAAGTTGACTTGGTAAATCTTGCAAAGTATGAAGGCATGGAGGCGCCTTTCGTATGAGGAAGGTGCCTACTTTTGTTGGGCACCTTCCTTATAAGGAATGCGCCTACTTCTATTGGGGGCGCCTTCCTTATAAGGAAGGCGCCTACTTCTACTAGGCGCCTTCCTTGAAGAGGAAGGTGCACTGCTTCGCTTGGTACCTTCCTTGAAGAGGAAGGTGCATACTCTATCTGGGCACCTTCCTTGAACAGGGAAGGCACCTGCTCTCATGCCTTAGTCTGCTTTAGTCTCTGAAAGCAGAAGTATGCTAGGTCCAAGTGGATGTAGACCGGAAAACACCATATTAGTAGCAAAACCTGCATTTATACACATTTCCCACTAAAAACACCAATCAAACATAATACCGGATTTTCTATCAATTATATGCATAAGTTATATAAAATACATCTCATATGCTAATTGAACCAGTGATAATTCTCCTTAACCGTGTATATAAAATGAACATTTTTGGTGCTCATCAGTCACCATGCATTTTGTAACTGAGTATGGTTGAATAACTGTATAATGGGTAAACAGTATTTCTGGATCTGGATCTTTAAAATTTGCTTCAATATTGGCTATGTTTAGTATGATAATCTAATTCATATCACCTTTGCTATCAGGTCCAAAATTTTCTTCCTCTTATTGTTTGTTTTACAATATCATTACTAGTGTTTATATTTGTTTTTGTTCAAAATGTCACTATGCGATTTGTAACTGGAGTATGGTTGAATAACTATATATTGGGTAAACAACATCTTCTGGAGTATGGTTTTGTACGTTAAAAACTACTTTACCTTTACCTTTACAACACAGCCCATAGTATATGTGGTGCGAAATCATTGGGGTTTAATAAGATAGGAAAGTTTCAACTAATATTATCATTCAAGTGGACAAATATTAAAGAACAAATTTACTTTCATGTCTTTGCCTAATAAATTTGGCATTGAAATAGGTCTAAATGTCTGATAGTACATACATAAGAGAAAAATGTGCCCTAGCTTCTTTCTCTACATTTTGAATATCTTGATGTTTCATGATGTGAAGAAGATTCAACTTTGGTGCTCCTCTTGTTATGAGCTTTACTCAAGCACTTACATTGAGAAATGCTTCACTAAGGAATCGATTGCAGTTAAAAGTTTACATCACTCTAAAAAATATATTTTTTTCAGAGAGATTTTAATAGTGAAGCTTTGAAATTGTAGAACGACTCATATATCAAAATTTTGATTTATAGATTTCTTGTTCATCGTATTTTTTAAGGGATGCTCATTAGGAACTCATTTGACTTTGTGGATATTAGTCCCTTTTGGAGACTATGGTGTTTGTGATAAATTATTAGCCCTAAAGAGACCATGAATAACAAATTTCTACAAAATTGAGCAATACCAAAGTTTTTAGTTGAATAATTTTTTAGTTTTATAATTTAAAAAACAACTTTTTTTTTTGACACCATACCACAGAAATATTGATCTCTTAGAAGCAATTTTTTAGAACAGAAAAGTTCAATATATTTTGGTGTGACATTTGGAAACTTGAGTCATTCTTGTTATACATACCAATTATTTAGTTTTTTTCTCAAGTAACACATTGCATCTCATTGTCTACTCTTGGTTGTATTGCTAGGGAATCGATTTGGACAAACGGACATGCCAATGTGTCTTTAAAGTAGGTCACCATAGTATCCATTGAATAGGGTCACCTTCGTCTTCAAGATGAAGGGGGAGGATTTTCTTGATTTAAAACACCATAGTACACACTAAAATTAAAGGAGGCCACTTCAACAAAAATAGGGTCACCATCATCAAGATGAAGTGGTATATAGTCTACTTTATTCATATTGAAGAGAAACTCTTTTGTCGTTAAAAGATAAAGATAAAATAATTTTTAATGTGCGCAAGGCCATAGACCATATAAGACTACCCATGTGGAGGATGTTGTTTATCCAATATATGGTTATACAACCATACTCTAGTTACCGTACTTTTTTCTTTTGTCTTTAGTGATACAATTGGTTGAGAAGCAAGTAAATTGATTGTTATAATAAAATGGTTCTTGTGTAGCTAGTTTGCAATTTCCATTCAAAAGTAGGTGTTTCATTGGTTCTTGAGGCTTCTTTGCAATATCAACCATGCACATTCATGGAGAGCCCGGAGGATGTTGTTTATCCAATATATGGTTATACAACCATACTCTAGTTACCGTACTTTTTTCTTGTCTTTAGTGATACAATTGGTTGAGAAGCAAGTAAATTGATTGTTATAATAAAATGGTTCTTGTGTAGCTAGTTTGCAATTTCCATTCAAAAGTAGGTGTTTCATTGGTTCTTGAGGCTTCTTTGCAATCTCAACCATGCACATTCATGGAGAGCCCCACCCAATGATACTCCATTAAATTTTTACCATCGATTATCATACGAATTGGAGAAGGTAAGGTTGGTGGCTTATGTAACATGTTCTTTTTTTACCATGTCATTTTCAATAAAGGATTAAAAATCTTAGATAGTAGATTGGTTCAATAAAGGATTAGAAATCTTAGCTAGTAGATTGGCCTTTATTCCATCATTTATTTGGATTTTTTAATAACTTATTAGACTACAAGGTTAATTCCTATTTATAATTTTTTATAAATCATTATTTGTATTATTCGTATGAGATTGTTAAAGTTGTATTTGAATTTTGAGACCACACATTAATTAAAAAAAAATTACTTGTAAATATCTTATACTATAATTGTCTCTCCATGAGATTTGGGACAATTGGCTAGGGTAAAGACTTATTTCAAGTTCGAGGGATTTAGGGCCAATAATGAAGGAGAGTAAGTTTTACATCATAAGTTGAGGTTCAAAACCCTTGGGTGAATCTTAACATTTAAGTCCATGGGGCTTGAAGCTATTACTTGGGAGTGAAGAATATCACCATAAACCAAGGTTCCAATCCTATGGGTAAACTTTAACATTTAAAAATCCTATGGGTGAACTTTAACATTTAAACCAAATGACATTAGTTCAAGTGGTTAAAAATGTGGGTTCCCATTGAAGGGATCCATGTTCACTATGTCATTGGTTGAAATATGGTGATAATATAATGAGTAGGGTCGTTGTAATGACATATAACCAATTAAAAAATACTATATGTTTTATATTTAAATTTTAATATTAGTAATGTTAATAAATAATTTTTTAGGCATAGTGAATCAATAACATATAGGAATCAATTATATGAGCAATGGAATCCGAATTATTAAAGTATGATGAACGATTTTGTAATAATGCAAATCATGATAATATGGTTTGTTGTAATGTTTTTTTCTTGAAGAATAATTTGAAAAACTTATATTAAAACAAGATCATTAAACTTCTCCCAACCTTAGCCAAAGAGAACACATGTTTACAACAGTAAAAAAAGATTGGCATTGGAGCCAAATCTCCTAAACCATATTTCTACAATGGTTGTTCACCTGTTTACAATTGTAAAAGAAAATCTACATTGGAGCCAAATCTCCTAAACCATATTTCTACAATAATTTTCCAAATTAGCTAAACACTAGATTTGCTCACCAACCTACCTAATCATCTCATCCTCAATAGCCATGTCATTGTGCCATTGAACCCCTACCTCCTTCTCAGTACCCATCTTAGCCAAGAAGTCTACCACTTTATTTAGATCTCTACTCACATAAACTGGAATCACATCATCTAATTCCCTCAACAATTCCTTAATTTGAGTGACAAGAATCCTCAACCTCCATGTATTCAAAGCAAAGTTCCTCATGCAATCCAAACCTCCTACTATTATTTGAGAATATGATTCTAGGATTATCCTCTTGTAACCTTGTTTTAGTGCCCAAATAGAAGCAAATTTGATAGCTAAGGCTTTCGCTTCATTGTTCGTGGCCCTTTCTAGGCCTTGCAGTTCCTAATAGAGCATTGTCTCAACATGATTCCTTCAAACCACTCCAATTCCAGCTCTACCCGAATTGCCTTTTGCAGCTCCATCAGTATTAATTTTAATCCAATATTTTGGGGGTGGTTTCCAACTAGCTTTGTCCTGCCCCTCTTGCACTTCAACTTCCTTCTCCATTGTCCCTATAACAGCTTGAGTTTTCTCTTTAGCATACACTGCCTCAATTTCTGTGACTTTGCTCCAAATGACCTGCCAAACTCCATCTAAAGATGAAAAAATTTCTCTAAAAATTTGGCCATTTGTCTCCAACCACACTTGCCACCAAATGAAGTTTAATTCAAGCTACCAACCGATACAAAGAGCTTTAGATTTAAATCTACCCCTCTTCGATCTTTCCCAAATATTAGTCCAATTCAAATCACCATTAACTCGAAGTTAAAAAGATAAAAACCATCTCTCCCAGATCTGACGTGTGAATGGGCACTCAAACATCAAGTGATCAGATGTTTCCTCACTCTTGTAGAATAAAACACATTGATATGAAGCAATGATTCCCCTACGTCTGATATTATCAAAAGTAAGAATTCCATTATGTATGAATTGCTAGGCAAAAAAGTTTACTTTCGGCCAACCCTTGGATTGCCAAATATTTCTTCGATCCTCAACCTGATAAGCATGAGGAGGCTTTGGAAGGATCTTATCATATCCATCCTTCACTGTGTAGACACCAAGGCTCCCATAACCCCATGCTAATTCATCCTCCTCATCTCTACCTATGATAAATCTTTCTGCCAAGATTTTAGTCATGATGGGTGTCAATTCCTGAGGGATTGAAATTGGCCACTCATCCAACTTCTTAAATTGCATAAAATTACAATCCCCCAGCTGACTAGTGTTGAAATAACTCAATTTGGACCCAATCCCTAGTTTCCATGGTTTTTTTATTGGTTGTAGTTCTAAAAATTCAACAATGATAGGTGGGTATTGATCCCATGAATCTGTCCAAAATCGTGCCTTCTCCCCTCTCCCCACTTTCCAAATTAATCCATCTTCCATTACCTAAGATCCTAAATTTAGAGCCAACCACACTAAGGACCCATTACCATCCAAAGGGAAACGACCCACCTCATTTGGGTTTACATGTACCAAATATTTACTAGTTAAAACTCTACTGAATAAAGAAGTTGGTTGGGAAATCCACCTCCAGTAAACCTTTCCAACCAAAGCTTTATGATTTAAATTTGATCTCCTCAGTCCCAAACCTCATTTTACCTTGGTTTGGCTTACTTTCTCCCAACTTGCTAAGGCCTATTTCCTCTTTCATTTTACTCCTCCCCATAAAAATTTTCTATCCATCTTGTCTAACTCTTTCCATATGGTATGTGGGACAACAAGGATAGAAAATTTATAAATTGACATGGCCTGAATCACTTACTACAAAAAGGTTAATCTACCCCCATAGCTTAACCATTTTTCAGACCAATGATTAATTCTTTTCTTGATACATTCTAAAAGATTCCTCCAAATATCTGTTTCCAATTTTTTAAAATTCAAAGGGACCCCCAAGTATACCACTAGGAGAGAAGTCCTCATGAATCTCAAGATCTCTAAAATTCTGTCTTGAAGCCTTTGATCAAGATTGAAAAAGATCACTTTGGATTGTTTTATCATTGATGACTTGGTTTGTGGCCCTAAGGTAGACATTAAGTGTATCTCTAATCATTCTTGCTTCCTTGAAGTTGGCCACTCCCACAAATCCTATGTCATCCACAAACTGTAGGTGATTCAAAACTTCCTCCCCCACCTTGATACCTGTTAGCAAACCTTGTTGTCTTTTCCTCAAGATGAGTCTACCCAAACATTTAGCCAATATGAGAAAAATATAGGGGAACAAGGATCTCCTTGATCAAGGCATCAAGTAGCTCCAAACGGTTGCGAGGGAAGGCCCTTGATTAACACTGAGTATGTCGAAGTAGAAACACAACTCATGACCCATTCTATCCAATCCTGAGAGAAACCAAAGGCTACCGTAATCTTTGACAAGAAGCTCCACTCCACCCTATCATAAGACTTTGACATATCCAATTTTATGAACATTCCCCTATTACCATATTTTTGCATTGAATGGATTGCCTCTTGAGCTAGAACCACACCATCCAAGATCTGCCTGCCCTCTACAAAATATCCTTGCTCCGATGAGATAATGCTATGTAGAAGAGGTTTTAGCCGCTCAACCATTACCTTTGTGATTATTTTATATGACATTGCATAAAGCAATATGTATATTATCTGAAATATGCATCCCCTCCTTCCATTTTGGAATTAAGGCAATAAAAGTATGATTTAATGCTTTAAGCACAATTACTACTTTTGGACTCCTCTATAACAACCATTACATCCTCCTCCAAGTTGTCCCAGAAGGCCTAAAAAAACTCAATTGGAAAACCATCTGGACCTGGTGTTTTTCCAGTGCTCATTCCAAAGACTATTTTTCTTTAGTTTCTCTCTATCAATGGGTTTAAGTAGGGCCTGATTTTCTTCTTCAGAGATAATAGAGGGTATGACAACAAGAACTTATTTTTGAGCCTCTTCATCTTGCACCATAATTTCCTTAAATAGTTTAGAAAAATAATCCATTGAATGGAAATGCATATCTAGAATTGTATCAAAGGAGTGTCTGTTCTCATCTTGAAGAGCTTCCATGTTATTCATCTGTCTTCTAGCACATGCAGCCTAATGAAAAAATTTGGTATTTTTATCACCTTCTAATCACCAAGTGGTTCTTGCTCTCTGTTTCCAATAGATCTCTTGGTTATCAATGTCTTCAACCACTTTATGTAATGCATCATCCTCTTCTTTGAGCTGCTCTGTAATTATTCCTTCCCTGAAGTGTTTTTGAACCTCATCCCATCTGGCCACCAATGGAGCTCTTTGGACCTGGAAGTCTGTCTTGTTAGCTCACCTCCATTATTTCAGTTGATTTTTGACATAATGAAGCTGCTTGTGGAATATAAACATTGTTGTCCCATATGCTGGGCGGTCCTCTTCCCACCATTGTGGAATTTTCTTTTGAAGTTACTCTTTTTGTAACCAAAAGTTTTTAAATTTGAATGGTTTGTGATGTTGCACTGTCTTGATCCCCCCTTCCAACAAAATGAGAAAGTGATCTAAAACTGGACCCTCCAAAATCTAAAATTTATATTTTGTTTCACAAATGCCTCCTATGAAACCAAAAAATGATCTAACTTCACCTTCCTGCTATGTGGCTCCCCCTTATTAGTCCAAGTATAGTTGGTTCTAGGGCATTTAATATCCACCAAGTGCAATGCATGGACTTGGAAAATCATAAGTTGATCCCCTGGGTCTAAAATTGGGGTTCCCCCTTCTTGATCTCTAGAGGGTAATTTAGCATTAAAATCCCCAACAATAATCCAGTCTAACTCCTCCCTTGAGATTCTCATGTTATGCACCGCTTTCCATTGATGCATCTGACCATCTAGGTTTTGAGCCCCATAAAAATTAATGATTAAAACCTGCTTAGCTGTCACATTGTTCCTAAAATGCGATGTGAGGACACCCCTCCAAGTTATATGTTCTATTTCTGTCCATTCAAGAGAGTTCCAAAAAGTAACTATTCCCCCTAAGGCCCCTTGGGCAGCCACTTCCATATGACTAACACCCCTCCAAAGTCTATTTATTGTTTTACACATAAGATCCAACGGTATCTTTGTCTCTTGGATAAGCAAACAAATTGTTTTACATTTTTCTAAGTCTTCAAACAACAAATTGATAGGTTTTATTATTTAAACCCCTAAAATTCCATGATTGTATAATCATTGGTTACCTTGAGAGCAGTAAAAATATATTGGTCTCACCGATCCTCCAGTGATAAGTTTGTCTCCTTGAACTGCTATCAATTCCTTATTTGATTTTCTACCCACTCCTTGAGAGCTGATATTTTTTTTATCTCTTTTCCATCTGAGTTATCCCTAGAGTTGATCTTTCTCTATTCTTTATTGCTATACCCATGATGACATCCTTAATTATTGGCTACTCTTGGTTATGCACTATCAATGTTTGATTACTCACTGTACTCAATTACCTACTTTACAATGGGAGGAGGTGAAAGAGGGGCTTGAACATGGCTGTTATTGTTTTTATTATTCCCAGCCACTCCTATGAATTGTTCTTCTTGGTCCACTAGTGTCTTGAAGATCTCATACCTATTGGAGGACTTGAGTTGGGTTTGCTCTTTACCATATTTTTTCTTTTGCCTTCTCATTCTTTTGGGCTGTTCAAAACCATCTTCCTATGCTTCTTTACCCTGAGAAATATTGGTTGTTTCTTTGTTGATTTTTGACTTACCCTCCTTAGGAAGATTTGACATTCCCAAAGGAGACTCCATTTTATGTTCATATTTTTTGGGAAGGAACGGGCCAAATACCCATATTTGTGGTAAACTCTGCACCTGAAGGGCAATGCCTCATAATCCAATTGTTGAATCTAAGATAGTCCTACAAGTTTGAGTTCAACCTCTACCAAAAAATGTTGACTAAGATCCATTTCCATGCATAATATAGCATAAAATGTTGTGTTTCCTTCCATTGTGTCTTTGGAAACACCCAAATGTCTTCCAAGGAAATTGCCATTAATTTCCAATACCTTATCGCTCCAAAAAACCATTGGAAGTGCATACAAATGGATCCAAATCGAGATAAAAGTGGGTTCAATTCGAGGATCAAATCCCATTCTCCAGGGTTGAACAAATAATCCTATTGGACCACCCAGGTGTTGTAGGTGAGTTGGAGAGGAGAGGGCAATCCTCCAAGGGAGGTCCCAGGTTCGAATCTCCACCCTACCAAAAAGCTGAATTGAGTACCCAAAATCCAATTGATAATGTTGGTATGGGCAGGGTCGGGTGCGACCCCCGGGTGACTTTGATGGTGTAGAACCCTCTGTTCGTGGTCTCTTAGACCAAGGCGGCCCTGCAAGGGGTTTTTCGCTCTATACAAAAAAAAAAAAATCCTATTGGACCATGATTCCTCTTTTTTGATTCGAAAGCCCTATTTTTATCGGCAAGTGAAGAAAAACTAACAATAAAATATCCATTGCTAGTAAACCACAAAGAATATTCACCAAGAGGCTCCCAGTTTTGCCGGACCTAGGAATGCAAAAAAATTGTTGTAATGTTAAGATAATCTGGTTTGTTGAAATATCTATGTAACTTGATCATGATGTATAAATGAGATTTAGTTCAACTCCATATAATTAATTAAAAAAACATCAGTAAACTAAAGATATTCCCTTAAGATGTGGCCATTAGCATATATTTTCATTTTAAGTATGCTTATCTAATAGCTCTTTTAGAAGTACCACCATTTACTCTTGGATCAAGCATTCTTTAGTTCAACTTAGTACATAATTAACTAACTAGCCTAGATCTATAATATTTTGGGAAACTTCAATCCCACTTGCAAGATACTTGTTTACCTTTAACACTATGAATTTTGGTTAACACAAAAGAATAAATATCATAGCAAGAACCTTTCATATTAATCAGTCAATTGATATGAGACTTGATTCTATGACCATGAATATTATCATATACTTTTATTGAAATATAGGCACTTGTATCTAAACAACCCAAAAAAATGACCAACAAAGAACACCTCTTTGAGATGGGAATCATCAATAGGGCTATTGTTCTTTTTACTTTAGCACCATATGGTTCCATGAAATGATTAATTAAAATATAAAAATAGATGATTACTAAAAACAAGGGAAGAGTTCATGGCTTGAGAGCAAAAGTTAGCTTCCAATTTAGAAGAGCCAATAGTTAAGCATAGTTTGATAATTATGATAGAAGTTGAAGTGACAATACTCATATTCAGATATATTTTCATAATCACTTAAAGTAAAAACACTAATGATTTATTATCATGGGATAGTTCTCCCAAAAATTTTGTTGGCATGAACCAACAAAGAGCAAAATATAATTTATTTTAGGCAAAACCATACACATCATAAATAATATTTGACTAATAACAATGGTTGTTATACCTAGTTTTTCATTTAGTTTCCATAAGAACTACATAAATGGAACAAACCAATCAACTTTATGCCTTTTCCGTTGAGCTATGCTCCATTACATCCTCTAACATAGTTATAAACTTATATGTATTGAAGGGTGCGTCCCTTTAACAATTGCATTCATTCATAAATGATCTCTCTAACACTTTTTATCCTCATTTAAGAATATATTATAAAATTTCTTTCTAACATTCTCAACCTTTTCTTATCTCATTCTAAGGCCACCAAGTAAATTTTTTATTAACAATTGTTGTCACATATATTTATTTATCCTCAATATAATTGGTTTACCTCTTCATATTTCTTAGCCTTTTTTTGCATGCCGTGACATCATCTTGCTCATATTTAATTTTTAATAATATTATTTTGTTATAAATTAGGAATAGTAGTTACTTTTACATTGTCTTCGTTGTTGCTCTAATTTGATGTTGTAGATAGAAGGAAAATTTAGCATCACCACACAACAAAGCACAATATTGCTAGTCTTCAATATATCATTAGAAATAATAGCTCCTTGTGGTAGTCGTATCATTCGAAAATAAAAAAATATTCATGGTGTCAACAAATTATATCAGGTAGATTGAATATCTTTAGAGCGTTTACACCATCCTCTATGTGGTTTTATATTTCTTTTGTTCTAGAAATGTTTTGTGTATCAAGTATTTTGAATAGTTGGTTGATAAGTCTTGATGCTTAGTTGCTCGCTATTCATATCTTTTTTATCCATAATTGCATTTTCATACATTATCCAAAATAACCATTCCATTTCTTGTTTGAAAAATCCACAATATTTGTAAAAATTCTTGTGTACCTATGAACACTTTGTTCTACTTATTTGCTTAACTATTTTTTTGTAGATGAAATTTTATTGATATTTGTCCCTCTATATCTACACTAAATGCTTCTACATTATAACTTCTAACCCACCCTTATGGGTTAGTGTGAAAATTATTTTCATATGCCTAAGTTACATTTCTCCCACAAATGGGGCTTGGCATATGTAAGTTTCTTATGGATTTCAAACATCTATAACATCGTTTTAAAATAGGAGTTCCAACATTACTATCATAAAATTGTAGAGGGAGAAAACTGCCCTACCGCGTATGATTCTCAACTAGATCCATTGGGATCCGAGGTGACTAGGGATGTGTGTTATATTCTCTGCACTCGATGGACAAAAGGAAATGGTTCACCAGGAATGATTTTAGGACTCTCTCCAAGTCCGGGGTGGAAATTTTAAATGTGCCAAGCAATCGCCTATGTTTGGCCTTCCTATGTTAGACTATAAAAATGAAAGAACAATGCAACACACACAAGATGCAAGAAGACAATGTCTAACCCTAGTATGATTTTTTTATTCAATGATATCTAAACCATAGGTTGTAAGAAATGAAATACTTTTATTTAAGCAAGGGCACTTATATGATCCGATGTTTTATCCAAGATTTGTCTTGTATCCAGAATATTCCACAGCTTCAGATATGCAAAATAGCTTCACAAAAACTCTAGAAAACATGGTTAGTGTTTAGGATCCTTCTTAGGCCAATATAATATTAAGCTTGCAGGTGCAATAGTCAAGCCTTCTTGGTCCTTTTAATTGATCATTCGTAATAAATATGAGCTTTGACCTTTGGAACAAACACATAAAAATATGACAACATGGAATAGCAAATGAAATACAAACAAAATGGACACAATGCTTGAACAAGAATGCAATTTCAAAATATAGGGTTTTGGGAATAAATATTTGCTCGCAAGATAATATGATATGAAAAGTAGATGAAACCGAATGATAACAGTCATAAAGTAACACAAACAAATATGGAACAAATGTAGAGGACACACAAAATAAAATTCTAGGCTTTTGGTATGAATAGTTAATCCAAAACTTAGATAGATTGAATCCGTGCCCTATAGGATATTGAGCACAAATTCAATAGCAGTGTCAAAACATATGCAAAATTATTGACAAGTGAAAGCAAGGCTTTAGTTGAATTCGTGCCCTATAGCAGACGAGACATGGATTCACACAAGAGGATTTAAAACCCTAAAACATAGGCGAAAACACAATAGAACATAAACTATAATAAAAATGCAAATTAATGAATGCAAATAAACAACCTAGTGATCTTGTGGAAGAAGCAAGAGCAAAGGTGGAAGATCCCTTCTCCCTCAAGAAGACAAATTGTTGTCAAGGCTTTTTCCACTTGTTAAATCACAAGGAACACACTAGCAACAAAACACCAGAGCATAGAAAACAAGAGAACTCTAATTTCGCATGAAATTTTTAGATTGATAACTTGTAATCTCTAAAATATAACTTGGGAAAATGGGGATCCAATCCATTTATTTATAAAGGTCTTGGAGGGCTAAAAGGTAGAAAAAACAAAACTTAACCTTGATTAGGCCGACATCCCAAAAGGGTCGGCTTAAAATTTAGGTTTTTGAAGAAAAATCCTAAATTTGTCGAATCTGCGTCCCATAAATTACTGGTCGTGGATTCGATTAAAGTCAAGAAAAATAAGGTAAAACACAAGAAAAAGGGGTCAAAATTGCTCCTAGCAAGTTTGAGAACCTCTCAAAGGAACCCAAGGAAAAATGACTTATTTTGGTGGGTCAATTTTTCATGTCTACATTTTACCCCCTCTTTGATGCATTTATGGCCTAATAAATGCATCAAAGAAAGATGTAGACACCCATGGGAAAAAATATGACAAACAAAAGAAAAAAAGGGGTGGTTAGTTTAGAAGAAAGGGGTGGTGCACAAATAGTGTCATTTCGAACACTTTGAATATTTGGCATGCAAAACTAGGCATTAGGGAAATTAATGCCTCTTAGGCCAAGGTGCCCCCTCGAGTTTTGGGAGGAATACAAAATTCCTAAGGAAACTCTAAATGGCAGAATTAGAAGAAAAGAAAGCAGCAAATAATGAAAAATGTGTAAAAAGGAGAGAAAGAGGAGAGAGAAAAGGAAAAAAGGAGGAATAAAAAGCAAAAAGGGGTGAAAACCCTAATTCATTTTCACTACACGAGAAACAAAAGAGAGCTCTAGAGAAAATGGGAGAATGACTCTTCCTACACACTGAGTGATAGTTGTGAGAGGTAAGGTCGACACAACAGTATCGCGAGCATGGGTAAGAGCCAAAATCCTAGCTAGCATTTAGATTTTAGGTTCATTTTTAGCATTTTTAAAATAATTTTATTTATTTATTTCCATTTTCATGCGAAAGTTGCCATGTAGGACCTGGGCATGGATCCAATGGTTTCCCATGGATTTAGTCGGCCCTAGGGGCAATCGAATATGCACCCCATGACATATAGGGCATGGATTCATGAATCTACACCCTGTAGAGCATGGAGCATAGATTTGGCAAAAATAAAAATAAAATGGATTGGTCTTAATGTGCTTATTAATTATTTTTTAAATTATTTTTATTAGAGCATGATATCCTTAAGAGTAGGGAATGACGATCGAGTACCCTTGAGGAGGCACTCCAAGAGCTTACACTAGTAGAGATATGAACACTAGGTGTAGTGGGGCTTATACACTTGGTAGAGATACCACAAGTGGAGGATGATAGAGCATTACTGACAGCGCTGAAAGAGTAGTGGTACCCAGAGTTATCCATATTATGGTTATTGATGGGGAAGATTATCATCACACTGGTGAATGTGTGGCATATCTTGAGGATCTCCATCAAGAAGAGGATGATTTACAAGACACAGGTGCCTAGGATAATAACATAGAGATTAATGGGTGATCCATCACATGATATCTACAAGAGCAGATTCTATATTGATGATATGCTGTGATGACATCAGGTTAGAGCTTGATGATCGTGCTATGTGAAGTGGTGGTGAGATTGCTAGTGTGTCACATGAGTCAACAACATCTACCATGGGAACTGGTGGGGGTAGTGGTAGACATGCGAGACCAGTAGGTGTAGTTTGCATGGGGTTCATATATGCTATCCCATTTATATAGGATGTTGTACATCATGTATAAATGACATACATGATTGGTATGCATGACTTTGCTCCAGGTGTGGTGTTGGAAGCACATAACCATCAAGAGGTCAAAGACATTGCTATAACCATTGCTTGACCTAGAGTAGCCAACATGATACATATGGTCTTGATACTTGAAGTGGATACAAAGGTCATACATAGGTACTCTACCACTAGGAAGATGGGTCATAGATGATCTACAAGATCACCAAATCATATGATGACCATGGTATCTACACCCTAGGTGGGATGAGGATGTGGAGGAGATGGCTTGGTTCATGAGGTTTCGATAGATTGCCATGAAGAAGGGTGAGCTAGATCTATACTATTTTGATTAGGTATAACAATAGTTTAGAATTCTTTAGGATATGTCGAACTTGGGTGACTACTAGTATCGAAGGGTGAGGAGGGATCCAATAGGAGCTAGATGAGACCTTGATGTATCTAGGTTTGCATAGGAGGACTTGGATGATCCCCTCTACATAAATCCTAGAGTCAATGAAATTAGGATAGCCCTCAGATATAGGAGATGGTATAGGGGCATTATACCCCCAAGGATATCTCCATCGGTGCTAGTGTAGAGGTGCCAACTTATGGAATGATGAGTGCAAATGGAACTTTGAGAGGCTAACCAATGTATAGGGGAGTAACGAGAGCAGATGCCATAGCCTCCTAGGTAGGATAGGGTGTAGGTCATGGTAGAGGTGATGACCGCCATGAGGACCACCATCACTCTTTTTAATGTAGGAGTAGGAGGAGAAACCGAGGATGCCCCCTTAGTAGGAAAAGTAGGATCTAGTGGGACCACGGGTTAAGGAGACCTAGAGAGGGTAGTGGAGGTGCTACCAAATAGGGTGACCACCATGCAGGAGGAGATATATACTATTTATGCATAGCTATGCCAAGTCATGATAAAGAGGGATGCAAAAAGTGCTGAGGTGAGCCACCTTAGAGGGGAGATGTGCCAAATAGAGTAGAAGCATTCATGGGCCTGGGCTAAGGGGATGGCTTTTATGATGAGTAGCAGGTAAGGGGATCTACCTTCTATAAGATCAACTATAGAGGGCAGAGGAGGACTGGAATAGAGCGTATAGAGGGAGACCTTCTAACAAGACCTATATTTCTAGGTAGTATTGATAGATTAGAGGGTACATCTACCAACGTCCCTTCAGTTGCAGAGTCAGTTGCAGTATTGATCATGGACAACTACGTGGTCTATGAACATTCCCCCACTAGAACCACCTCTAGTAGGAAAAGTAGAGGAGGCAGGCTCATAGAGCTAGGGTTAAGGATCAGGGTGATGTGCCAATTTTGGATTATGGCATGCATCCTTGGGGAGGGTCGAGTGCACCAGGCTTGAACAGTGGTGCACCAACCCAACTAACATGTATTTTCTTATTATCAATTAATATCATGCTATAGTTTTTATTATGTTATGGTGTAAAAATATGTGTGCATTAGTGTTAATTTTTGTTTTATGCATGGTGATGACAAACATAATGAATGCAATGAATGCAACTAAATGAATGAAATGGAATGAATCTAACTAAATGCAAGCATCTAAATGCAAACCTAAAATGCAACATGAAATGCATGGATGGACGGATGGAAAGAAGAAGAGAAAAAATGAAGAAAAATAGATGACGAAGAAGGAGATGAAAACAAAGCTCCAAAAGGCTAAGCAAAAGAAAATAAAATATCAAAACATTGTAAGGATGTATGCTCACAAATGACCAAGATGGAGGTTTTCCCTCGCGTGTGGCCATGAAGCTATCTTGTGAGGGTGCTATGCTTACAAAAATATGGACAAGTGTGGAGTGATTACCCACTAGGGGTGTAGTGCTCACTAAGATGGCTAGAGAAAAAGAGATATACCCGCTAGGATGTATGCTCACAATTGGTCGAATGGAGGCTGCCCCTCACTTGTGATCATGAAGTTGATCTTGTATGGGGTGTGCTATGTGTGAATGATGTGTCAAAGTGAGTACTATCCGATAGGGGTGTGGTGTGTGCAAAAAATGTGTATGGACAAAGCCAATGGAGTAGAACAAGAGGTGAGTGTGTGTGTTTATCTTGAAGTTTTAATGGTTAAGAGGTGTGCATAAGATAGTCAATGGTTGTATAAGCACCATAAAGGATATTCATGCAGTATCTATCCTATCCCACAAGGACCTCTTATCCATTGAAATATCAAGAAGAAAAATATGAAAGCATTGTAGACATGGAAAATTGACTCATTAAGATAAGTTATTTTTCTTAGTTTTCCTCTTAGAAAATTAAGGTGATCTTTGAGCTTACTTTCCCCACAAAATCCCCTCCATTTCTCCCAAAAACTATACCATTTAATTAGGCTTGAAAATATCTTTCCAACGGTATATGATTTATCCCATTTTAACATCATTTGGTCCCTCAAAGTGTAAAACAAACCACACATGGGTCTAGCTATCACAAATTCTAACATGAAATTCTTTAGGTCCAAATTTGCACAAACCCACCTAACCTTTTTTTTAACTTCCATTTTGTTTTTTAGCCATTTTTAGTGAATTTGTGTGTGAGGAGATCATGTTCAAATTTTGTTAAAAATAGTGCGTAGCCTATGTCGGTTAGTAATAATTTGGATTTGAACCCAAATTGGTTAGATCCAGATTTTTTGTGAATCTAGACGTGAGAATCTCAAGTCCGAGTTCGCTTAAATTGGGAATTTTCCCATTTTTCCCTTACAACCTTGATTTGCCTCCCATTTTCTTCACAAATTTTGATTTTTCCTCCCCCTTAAAAACATAAGTCTACCTCCTAAATAGAACAAATGGTGATTTGAGCAAACAAATTGAATTAAGAGATTTTGTGAATTTTGAGCTTCATTGTAGGAACAAGTAGAATTTACTTTACCATCATCATTCAAGCCACAACAGAGGAGTATATTTGGTATAATATTTTCATGCATGTTTTATTTGGATCATCTTGAGTCTGTTGAACATAATTTTGCATTAAAAAATTTAAGTTTTCTTTATCCTTTAGCGAATTTGGATGTGAGCTTCTGCAGGTATGATTCTGCTTATCAGGTCCGAATTCACACAAACACATACAGGGGGTAAAATATTGTTTCAAGATCCATCGTAATAATTTATACTTTGTATTTTGATCATCACTGAATACAAATTCTAGTGTTCTACCTAGTTATTTACAGGTCATTTGTGAATCTAAACGTGAGTTTCCTTAGGTACGAATTTGCTTGTTAGGTCTTTTGGTAATCCGGACGTGAGTTTCCTCAGGTCCAAATCTACTTGTTAGGTATGAATTTTCACAGGTATATGTAGGGGGTAAACTATTGCTTCTAGATCCATTATAGTGTCTTAAACTTTGCATATTGATCATATTCATAGGCATTTCACTTTGTATTCCACATTGTTTAATCATTAATTTTCAAAATCGTATATGCTTGCTATAGATCTAAATAATTTGTTATTTTGCATACGGTTTACTAAAGGAATCAAGCGGATCTGACTGCCATGTCATTGAGATAAATATTACAGTGGCCTAAGCAGATTCCCAATCACTAATTACAAATTTTGGTGTTCTATTTGAGTAATTGTAGGTGTTTCACGAATTCAGGTGTGAAATTCCCTAGGTTCAAATTTGTTGGTAGGTATGAATTTGCTAAAATAGGTTTGAAATCACTTAGATCAACCATATAGGGCAGGTAAGTGTCTAACCTAATTTATTTCAACCTCATTCCTCTGTTCTTCACTTGTTTCATGCATCTTTATTCACCAGATATTTGAAAAACTTAAGAAAATACAAATATATATGTAATAAATTTGCAATACATTTAGCTTAGTTTGATTATTTCCTGTTTGTTGCCTTCAATAAAATTGAATTGCATGTAGCTTAGATATAGTTGCATTCTGTCCAAAATGTAGGTGCTTGTTGAATAAACACATCAAACACTTCCCGTTGCCTAGACATAGAAACTATCTTTAAATATTTCTTGGTGAACCCACCATAATTCATCGACAATCACTAAAGAAGGTACGATACTAGTACCTCTCCTACTAAGGTGTAGATCCCTTATTTCCCATCCCCCTTCCAAGTCCAAATATATTATCCTGAGGGAAAGGGGTGTGAAATTTTTGGTCTACATTCTTTGGTGAACCCAACGTGAAACACCACCATTTTTATTTTGTTTTTATTTTTCCAAAAAAAAACTAAACAATACCATTAAAATTTGTTTTCTTTGATTAGAATATATATATATATATATATATATATATATATATATATATATATATATTTTCAAAATTTGCTTGATTCACATTTTTATTTCTATACCATTCCCTAAAAAGAACAACATACGACTTCTTATTTTGTAGTCTTGGTTGGTTTGGATATAACGAGAATAAATAGTGAAGGGGGTTAGCCATACCCACAAACCTTTGGAAAGGGATTATCCTTTCACCTATGCTTAGAAAACTTAAAACCTTTAATCAAGATTTAAAATTTAGTCGGTCCAACAACCATCATAGCTATGGAATAGAGCACACATTTCTTTTCGAAGAAGTGTATCGTTGACCATAGTGAATTGGGTGAGGACTGGTAGGACCCGAGATTCATCTCGACTTGGATTTCATTACTAAACATATGCATGTGGGCATCTAGGTGAAGGCCTTAATTCAAACAAGACAACTATACCTATCCAACTTCTTCCACAATTTCAAAAGGGTTTTTATATTGCTTATTTATAGGTGTGATCAATAGGATAGGAAAGATATTTTTTGTGTGTTTTTTTTTATTTAAAAAAAAAAAAATCCAAAAAAAATAAGACAAAGAAAAATGAATACCACTCTTAGGAATGGTAAGGAACTTGTGGGTCTTGTAGATAACCCCATTCAATGTAAACCTGTTTATGTCACTACCCCAATCAACAATGTCAGAGGAATTCCACTAGCCACATTGGTTGATTATGGTCAATCCCATTCACAATTTCATCCATATTCAACATTACCCTTGTCACAACTTCATCTTATTCCATCTCCTCCTTTTCAACCAATCCCTCCATAATTTTCCTTTCCACAATATTTCCCATCATAATTTCCTCCATAGTCACTACCATATTCTTCTTTTCAAACCACATATTCACCTCAACCTCTTCATAATAATGGTATTATTCCCACCACACATCCATGCCATGATTTTAAATCTACATACAATCCTTCTCCACCATTATTGCAATCACAACCATTTTAACATTCTTCTTTCAATACGACATATCCATTTCAACAAGAAAATACTTCTTCCAATACTACCATGCACTCACATCATACTTCATGATCTGTCTATCATCATTCTGCCTACAATAATGAAAAAATAGGCAATCAACTGTTACATCTTGCTATTGCTAATAACCTAAGAAAAATGTTCAAGGTTCCTCAAAAACCTTCACCATGTAAGTTTACAAAGCTCAAACAACCATTGACCATAATCCTTAAACATTTTCTAGATACAAATAGGATTGAGTTGCCACCCATAAGGTAACCTGATACCACAACAGATTGGTATGAGCCTGAGAAACATTGTGAATATCATAGAGTGGATGGACACATGACACAAACATGTAATAAGTTGAGATATGTGGTTCAAGACTTGATTGATGTGGGTCTTTTCATTATGGAGGATTTGCAACTCACTATTGGTTACAATTCTCCAACAAACAATCAAATTCCTACACAACAAGTACCTACAACCAATCAAGATATGGGGATATTCCAAAATTTCCAATCCAATCATCAACAACAAGAAACCAATCAAGTGTCATGTCCTAATGTCTCTCATTATAATGATATTATTGATATCATAGTTAAGACTACAAGAAATCAAGTTAAAGCTCAACCGACTCAATTTGATAAGCAAAAGATAAATTCTTCATCCCACCAACCTTCAAGACCTCTCCTAGTTTTGAAGAATAATTAGAAAGGGAATACAAGCATATAAAGCCCACATTTAGTGTTGAAGTCTCAACCTAAAGTCTCCCTTGATATTCAACAATAGTTGGCCAATCCTCTAGCCAAGATACCCCTTTTAGAACTTTTGCAAACTTCTCATGTCCATATGAAAGCCTTGTGGGAGATTCTAAGTCAACAATTTGTCCCTCGAGACATCCCTCCTAGGGATATTGCTAGTGTTGTAAGTTATCTTGGGAGTAATCATATTTCATTCTATGATGATGAGCTTCCTTCCTCAAATTTGCAAGAATATTCATCTCTTTACATTACCAGATTTATCGAAGAAACATTTATCAAAAGTGTCTTGGTAGATAATGGCTCCTCTCTTAATGTGTGCACTTATCAATTATTACAAAGACTTGGAATAAATGAGGAAGATCTCATCGAATATGATATCATCATAAAATATTTCAATAACGAATTCCAAGAAGCTTGTGGCACTATAATCCTTCCCCTTAGAGTTGGACCCAAGGTCTTGGATACCTTATTTTATGTGATGTCTTGCCTTATGCATTACAAGTTGCTTCTTGGATGCCCTTGGATTCATATTATGAGGGTTGCCCCTTCCACCCTTCATCAATGCTTGAAATTTAGATTTGAAAATCAATTTATCACCATCCATGGTGATCCAACACCATTTGTATATTCTTAAATGATAAAATCACCAAATTTTCTATAGTCTACCTCTGTATCATCATCATTATATTCTATCAATCACTCTTCCTCAGCTAAGTCTGATCACCCTTGTTCACTATATAGCACTCATTCACATATTTTAAATATACTTCCGCTATCCTATCAAGACTTGGAAGGGAGTGATGAGAATGAGGGATCTCCTTATTCCTATGATATTTTATTTTGTAATATGATCAATTTTACATATTTGAAGGATAAATCTCCTGCTTCAATGCCCTATAGAGATTTAGCAAATATAGGAACTGCACCTACTTATGTTAAGAAATATGGTTTTGTTTGAGAATGTATCAATTCTTGTGCAATGGCTATCAAAGAAAAAGCTATCAAAGAACTGCATTGTAATTTTAATTATCAAAATGATCATCATGCCAAATATTTCTTTGACAAATCAATCTCTGGTACAACTATTCTCATCTTTAAGATAGGGGACACAATATGAATATGTGTTGAATATTGTGACCATCTAAAGAGGGTTCATGACTACTAAATTTGGATCATGCACAAATCATTGTACATATTGTACATAGAATATCTTGCACAAATCATCTTGTATATACTACCAATCCCACCATGTAAAAAAAAATCAAAAATAAAACAAAAGTTATGCATAGGTATTGCATTCTCATCTAGTTTACATTTCAATCATTGCATTTCCATCATTGCATTCGCTCATGCCATTTTATATCCCTTGACCTTGAAAATTTTTCATTGCTTATATCTCCCCAAGGCAAGGGATATAGTTTTTGCTTTGCTCCATTGGCCTTGATTCATGCACTTTAATGTACACCCCTATTGAGTAGTACTCACTTTGGCAATATCATTCCCATCATCTTAACACCCCATAGTGGATAGCTCCATGGTCACAAGTGAGGGGTAGCCTCCATTCAACCATTAGCAAGCATACATCCCAACGGGCATATCTCTTCTATTTTAGCCATTAGCAAGCGCTACACTCATAGAAAGTTCAACACCTCTTATCATTTTTCTTTGGCCTTTTGAAGTTTTTGTTTTAATTCACCTATGCATTTCATTTAGGTTTTCATATAGCTTATTTGGCACAACTATAATATCCATATTGCATAACTATAATCACACATCATGTAGTTGCATTTCACATTTTCCAATTTTGATTAGCCCAATTGTAGATGGTCACATCCAATTATTATATTAATTAAAAATTAGATAGATGCTATCATGTTCATAGTTAATTTTGATCTTCTTGAATAATTAAGAGTTTATCTTGAACCAATCACATGATTCATATTTTAATAAAATCTTGATCCTTGATATTGATTAAAAATATTTCTTGAACCAAAACACACTTTTTCACTAAGAAAATTTTGAGTTTTGGGGATTGACTTTACCACTTTTGAACCAAACACATATCACACTCATTAATGAAATATTGCATTAAGAGAGGGATGACACCATGATTGGATTGAACCTTGAAGCGAAAAGTACTTCTTGCTTATCCCATTATGCACATAGTCCAACAATAAAATTCACTATATATTTTGCAAAATCTTATATAAAATAAAATAAAATGAGTAGTAAGGATAGGATTACACTTCCATCTAGATGGATATGTAGTCTGAATTCCAAAAGCTCTATTTATTTTTACAAAAGAAATATTAAAATAATAATAAAACTCCAAGTAGTAAGGATAGGGTAAAAATTCTCATGGACTTGTTGAGAATCTGATTCCCCAAAGCTTGGAGACCCAAATAAATACACAAAAAATAATAATAAATCTCCAAGTAGTAAGGATAGGGTAAAATTTATCATTGAACTTGTTGAGAATCTGATTCCCCAAAGCTTGAAGACCCTTACTATTGCACTATGCTCATGCATGGTGATACGTCTCTCTTGAAGAGACCTCTATCCACACATAAGGATAAGATAGCTTCTTGGTTTTATTCACCATTGTTTTAATCTCACCTTATGTAAGATGGGTAAATGAATTTATCATTATGCACACACTATGGTTCTTGATTGGCTCGCGTTATTACCCTACTTAAAATTGGTAAATGAATCTCACAAGCACACACATTGGTTCTTAAAATATTTGCATCATAATCGACTTCAAGATAGAAAATGAACTCACAAACCACACACTGGTTCTTGATAAACTTGATTTTATATATAAGTTTTTCCAATAAATTTTTGTTGGCTAACATTATTATCTTCTCATGGATTTGTATGATCATTATCATAAGCAATTGAGGCTAAATCAACAATTAGTCTTGCATTTCATATTCACTACCCTAGTACAATGTATTCTCAATCATTTGCTTCATCATATTGCATGATTGCTTGTCATACACAAATTTGCATATCTTAATTGTTCATACATGATTGTTTGGTCATATAGTTGCATGGAAAATCTATTAAACAATGACATGAGATGATACCTAGTTAGGTTTATACATATCCATTTCATTCACACTAAGATTCTAATGCCTAGTAAAGTCCCCATGTAGGGAAAATTGCATCTTTGATGGCTAGTCATTTATATCCCTTACATATCCTAAGTTTTATGAGCACACAATTTAAGGGTATGAATCACTTATCATACATATTTTTCAAATCATATTGACCATAAAATTCAATCATAGTTGAATTTCACACCTGCAACTTCAAATATGGAAATATACCTCATACAAGATTCACTTCATGACGACATGTGAGGGGTAATCCCCATATCGGTCATATATGAGCTTATATACTCATGGGTTATTGTCTAAAACTATTGTTATGAATACATGCTCATAGAAGACGTCACATAAACATATCAGTCACCTTTTGATCATTCCATTCATACCATCTGAATTATACACTTTTAGCTCTAGAACGACAACATGCCTCATACATGATTTAATTTATTACCACACGTGAGGGGCAACCTCCATCTCGATCATTTATAAACACACATCCTAAAGGTAAATATATCATAGATTACTAACCTCCATCTCCTAAAGGTAAATATTTCATAGAGTACATGATTTACTTATGTATATACATAGATACATACATAAATGGAAATATAAATCACACTCCTAAACTATAGACACACATTCTAATCTACTATATACAGTGTACCATAAGGTACCCTAGGGGTACATTAGTATGTATCAAATAATGTAATATTCTCCAACAATTCTTATATACTAGAGAGAAAAGAATACCCTAATATTACCATAAGAGAGGGTTCGTTTAAGAGCCCAATATTAATTAGGGGAGGCACAAATGGTCCAATTATATTTGTTAAGTCAAAATTAATTTTGAACTAGACAACCTTCCCTCTACTCAAGACCATTTAAAAGAAGGCAATGTTATGAATGCCAAACCCACTCTAGATGTTAATATAGGTACCCTTGAGAAACCATTCATAGTCAAAATTGGGGTTAGCTTATATACGAAAGAGGAATCCATATTTATTGCTTTGCTTAAGGAGTATAAGGATATCTTTGCGTGGGAATATTTTGACATGCCTAGAATAAATGAGTATTTTTTTATCCACAACATTGTTACTTATGAGGAGATTGCTTTCATTCACCAAAAGAAAATAATATTCTCCTCTCATCCAATACCTATGTAAAATTGAAATACAAAATCTATCAGATGCCGATTTGATACAACCTATCAACTATTTGGGATGGGTGTCTAAAATTGTGAATATAAAAAAGAAAGAATATAAATTTATACAAATTTTCTATGATTTTAGAAACATCAACCTAACATATCCTACGCATAAATTTTATTTTCCCTCCATTGATGCTATCATCAATTCTGCTATAGGGTATGGAAAGTTTTCCTTTATGGATGGATTTTTAGAATATAATCAAATTTGGATATCCCTTGAGGATCAAACTAAAATGTTTTTTACTACAACCTAGGGCACATTCTATCATGTTGTCATTGTTGGATTTTAAGCCTTACTACCACAAAATATCATAGGTCCCAATATAAATAGGCCATAATAGTAATGGTCAAAGTATCAATGATGAAGAGTAGAATAATATAAATAAGCAATCAAATATATATCAAGGTCAATATAATAATGAAAATAGCATTCACTTATAATATCAAAGATGAATCTAAATGGCCAAAAATCGTTCATGAATATGTATAAAAATGAAGTATATTATATATAGTCTTCACTTTCTTAAAATCATATGGAGCTTTATCTCCATAATATAGTTGTAGAAGATGACTCTTAAAGTTCCTAATATTTACAATTCTAACATAACTTTTGGCTTATCATCTTGCCACTTGTATGCAAGACTCTTGACTTTCTAATTACTCTACTCTTATGACACTTGTGCATATCCTGCACTATAGATCAAATAATGTAATATTATCTAACACCCCCTTATATTACATTTTTTGATGTAAAATTTCCTTGATGTACATAGATGATTTTGGAATATCTAAAATTTATTTGACCAAGTGCCTTTGCAAAAATATCTACAATCTAATCCTCAATAGGAATATGCTTCAATTGGATATGATGATTTTAAACATGATCCCTGATAAAGTGGCATTGGGCTTCAATGTGTTTTGTTCTTTCATGAGTAATTGGATTTTTGATCAAATTAAGTACTCCTTGATTATCATAGTTTAATATTGTAGGAGTTCTCCTAATTCCCATATCTGACAATATATATTGTAACCAAAGTGCCTCACATACTGAATCTTTTGTTGCATAATATTTTGCTTCTATAGATGATAATGCTATTGCATGCTATTTTTTAGTATACCACAAGATAGGTCTGAAGACAAGATAGAATACATAACCCGATGTAGATTTTTTATCATCTATAGACACACCATAATTAGAATAGGAATAACCCTATAGATAAAAAGTTGTTATCATATTTATTTCTTTTATATATTAGCCCATATTCTATAGTATTTTTAATATATTGTAGTATTCTATTTGCATATATCCAATGAATTTCTCTATGTTCTTGCATGAATATCGAAAGATAATTTACAACAAAAACTATGTCTAGTCTAGTATTTATTAAATATAGAAGAATATCAATCAATTTATGATAAATAATAGTTAGAACTAGATCTATTTCATTTTGTCTAGAAAATTGTAATCCTTGTTCCATAGGTGTATCTTTAGATTTATAATTTTTCATTCTGTATTTTTCAAGTAATGATTTCACATACTTTGTTTGTGTTATTGTAATATTGATTTTTATTTGACAAATTTCGAAACCAAGATAATAATGAAGCCCCAGATTTTTCATTTCAAAATACTTTTCTAGGTCCCTTTTAACTTCATCTATCAAATTTCTAGAGCTTTCTATGATTACTATAGCATCAACGTATACTATAAGTGCTATTCTATCTAGTCCAACCTTTTTTATATAGAGATTTGGATCTGATAGACTTATTTTAAAATTGTGTTGTAACAAATAATTACTAATATTTATGTATCATGCTCTTGGTGCTTGTTTAAACCATATAAGGATTTGTTCAATTTACAAACCTTTTTTTCTTGTCCTTTGACTACAAATCCTTCTAGATATGACATGTATACTTCTTCTTCAAGATCACCATTAAGAAATGCACTTTTTATATCCATTTGATGAAGTTTCCATCCAAGGTGTGCTGCTAAAACATAAATCATTTGAATAGTAGTCATTTTTGTTATCGGTGCAAAGGTTTCTTCATAATCTATTCCTTTTGTTTGAGTATATCCTTTTGCAACTAATCAAGCTTTGTATTTGTCTAGAGAACCACTTGCTTTGTATTTTATTTTTTAGACCCACTTACATCCTACTACTTTCTTTCCTTGTGGTAGATCAACTAGATTCCATGTTTTATTTTTCATTAATATTGCATATTTTGATTCCATAGTTGTCTTCCATTCTAGATGACTTAAAGCAACTTGAGTAGTCATAGGTTCTACTACAAAACTTATCAATCCTTTATTTATTCTTGTTAAAATATGGGTTTGTGGTCTTGTAGTGGTAAGATCTGATATTTTATCTAGCTTTGAGTTCTTAAGTGTATCTCTAAGACATATTGGTTCTTTTCTTTGTAGTGTAGTATTTTATAAATTTTCAACTTCCTCATCATATGTTTCTGATTTTGATTCTTCATTTGAAGAAAATTCTTTTGAAAGACTTAAAATTGTTCCTGTATTTGGTTTTTATTCTTTAATAACATTTTTGTTTCCCTCATCGAATACAAAATATTTGCTTATGTAGATTTTCTTTGTAGTTGGATCAATTATTCTATATCCCATTGAATCATCATCATAACCAAGAAATATTCCATACATAATTTTTTCATCTAGTTTAGTTCTTTTTTGCCTTGGACTTACATCCAAATATTCTTATCTATTGTATTGTTGATTATTGTCTTGACCATACTTCTTTAGGAGTAAAATTTTTTAGTACTCTTTTGGGTGATCTATTTTGTAAGTACACAAATATTTTAAACGCTTTTGCCCAATATTGATGATCATGATGAGCATATTTTAGCATACAATAAACCATTTCCATAGTAGATCTATTTCTTCTTTCTGCAATATCATTTTGTTGAGGTGAATATATTGTGGTAAGCTATCATTTTATATCTTTTTTTTAAGAAAAAATTAAATTTCTTTGATAAAAACTCTTCTCTATCTAAGCGAAGACTCTTGATCAATTTTCTTGTTTCTTTCTCTACCAATTTTTTGAAGCAACTAAATGCTTCAGATTTGAATTTCATAAAATACACCCACATTTTTCTAGAATAGTCATCAACAAATAGTTGATAATATCTATGTCCTCCAAGACTAGTAGCATTCATTGGACCACATAGATATGTATATATTAATTCCAATGGTTCTTGAGCTCTATATAGATTGAGTTCAAAAGGTATTCTATGTTGTTTTCCTATAAGACATTTTGGACAGACTATAGATTCCCATGATATTTTAGGTAAACCTTTAACCATTGGATGTTTACTCATCTCATTCAATAAAGATGCACTTATATGTCCTAGCATTTTATTCCAAAGTTTTTTTCTTTCTAAAATGCTTATTGTCAAAGTCATATTTGATGAATTATCTAAAATAAATAGACTATTTTTATAAGAACCAAAGGCTATGAATTTTTCTTGTTTGGTAATAAGACATGTTTAATTGTTTTTAACATATTTGAATTCAACTACTAAATTTTGACCCATTAGTTGAGATACTAAAAGAATATTAGTATGTAATCTAGGTACATATATACTATATGCTTAATTATCCATTTTTCATTTTATAAATCATTTAGAACATCTCCAACTTCTTTGACTTCATAAGTCATACTATCTGCTATAACAACTGGTTTCTCGTATTTCTCTTGAAATTTTTTAAACCATTGTTTATTTCCTATCATATGCCTACTTGATCATGAAACAATATATTGATAATCCATAATATATTTAATGATCTAAATCTTTTGCATTTGGAATCCTTATGTCTCCCAAGATTAATAATTACTTAAATATAAAATTTGGAAATTTTAAAGTTTTCTAAACTTTTTATGTAAAAAATCTTTTTAACTCCCTATTTAAGTTTGCAAAATCTTAAATTTGAAAATTTCAAAATTTTAAAAAACTTCAAATAATTCCAAATTAAATCAAATAACCTTAAATTTTATTTCTCCCAAAAATTTAATTAAAAAATAAAAAATTAAAACTTTGAAATATTAAATTTAAACTATAGTAGAAAACCTTATAACTCCCACCTAATAATCAAATCAAAAATTTTAAATTTAGGTTTGTTTTTTCGGACTGGTGCTTCCCAGGGATCCCTGTTTGGTTGGGGATCCCTTCCTTTTTTCCCTCAGGCTTCCTCCTGGGGTTTTTTGCAGGTTACTCGCGTGGATCTGGTCCCCTGCGTTTCTCGATGCGGTGGAGGTGACGGTTTAGGGTTTGGACAGCTTCCCCCTTTTTCTTGTGAATCCTCGACAGGCTTTGTGCTTGGACGGGATTCTTGGTCCCTGCTGCTGGGATCCTCTTCTGTTTTCCCGAGGCGGGTTCCTTGTGGTGCAACTCTCTGGTCACTTCCTGATGGGTTGGATCCTCTCTGTGCTGGCTGTCGGCTTCCTGCAGGATGGCTCTCGCTGAACGGAATGTTTTCCCGGTGGGCGACTGGTTTCTCCACAGGGTGAGATCCGCCAAATCCGCCGGTTTTCCCACGAGGTGGGATCCTTTCTTTTCTGCTGGTTTCCCGGATGGTGGGATTTCCCTATTGCTTCCCGCTAGGCGGGACTGTTTGTGGTGGTTTTGATTGCTTCCCACGAGGCGGGATTTTATTGTAACAGTTTTTTCTTTGCTTCCTGCTGGGCGAGATCTACTCGATGGTGGTTTTTAGCTACTCCCCGCTGGCGGGATCTCCAAAACTACTTTCTTTCTTATTTGTTTGTTTCTGCTGAGAGGGATTGTTTCATGCTTACTTGTTACCGCTAGGCGGGATTTCTGTTTTGGTGTTCAGTTTCAAGGGATTTATGCCCTAGGCCCATTGCTTATGTAATCAGGTTTTGGGATCCTTGTTAAAACCCGCTGTAAATACAAACACTACTTACCAAAAAAAAAAAAAAAATTTAAATTTAGGCACTATGCATAAATGATTTCACTAATATACCAAGCATAGTGAAAGTAAAATAGATCTTAGATTAAGGTAATAACTCTTACCTTTTATTCCTCTTAACCTGGTATAACATTTCTGATGAATACAATGAGCTATTGATACTCAACTACCTTTCAATATCTACATTGCATTATAACATTATGTGTTAAAACTGATTTCTTGAACTAGCCATTTCTTATGTCTAATATTTAGGCATTAATGCTTCACATAGTAATAATATTTCAATAATGTAACACTTGCTTCTATAATGCTTCAATGCCATTTCACTTGACCTTGCTCTCCAAATGTTTCTACTGTAATTTTCCCACTATTCTCTCTATGATGCTTGATGGAATCCATATATGACTACTATCAATATTCCAACTTAGGCTCTTGCTTTGCTGATATTAATCAATGAAGTCACCAAACACTTCTTTCCATTGTATTGATGTTTCTTAGACTCTTCCTATTTTGACTAGATGTCTTTTTGTATGAGCATCATTGTTCTTTCCGTTAGATGGATTTCTATGTGAGTGCTACTTGAGCACTTCACCTTAGTGCTAACACTTATTAATATTACTTAAGTGCCTTGAGAACTCCTTAAATGTTGCTTGCAGTAGACTGAGTTCCTTCTCTCAAGTGTCTTGAGTACTTCTCAAACATTGCTCCTTTACTCAAGTGCTTTGAACACTATTCTATTACCAGCTATCTTCTATTGTATATTAATCTTGGCCACTTCTCATTCTCTATTTTGACTTCTTCTATTATTATATGTAGACATTCCCTGACTCAACCTCTTCACTTTTTTCTTCTCTTTCTTATGCTTTGATGCTTCCCTGAATTGACTACTTTACTTTCTTATGCTTTACTAGGTTTGGGTATAACTTCTCTATTTTACTTTCACTATGCTTGGTATATTCCAAGCTCAGGTGCTTCTTCAAGTTAGAACTTTATCAGGCTCAAGTGATTCTACTATTATGCTTGAGATTTATTAGGCTTGAGTGATTATATTCTACTCATGGATTACTATCAAGCTTGGATGATTCTTCTATGCTTGGGCACTACTAGGGCCCTTTCTTATTTTCCCTTTACTTTGATATTTACTATAACTTTAAATGTTATTATTACTTTGTGCTCTTAGCTGCAAAATAATCTTCAATATTAGTAGAAAGTAACTATTTTATTCTTTCTACCACACTTTGGATTCTATTTGAGTTATCTTAAAATATTTTGATCTTTGGAAGCTTATATTGCTTCTCAATACTATGGAAGCTTTGATGCTTCTAAATTATCTAAGAGTCTTAATGCTCCTTGATTATCTAAGAGTTTTGATGCTCTTCAATTTTATAATATCTTAGGTCACACCTAAGAATAAAATATAATTCTCCTATTTTCTAGAGAATCCAAAAAAATAATACTAGGGTGACTATGAATGTCCCCTAATATCCAACTATCTTCTAAGTTGGCTCTCTTAATCTATTCAAGCTAAGTCTTAGTCTTTATTGGTTTTCCTTCAACTAAGTGGAAAGACCCTAGCATCCAAATTAGGGTGACTAATACTTGTCCCCTCAATCTCTACTCAATCAAACCTTTATAAAATAGAGTCCAAGTCTTCACTACTTTCAAAGTGGACAAACTCTTCTATAATTCTATAAAGAATGAATATAGTTAAATTATGGTGGTTAATAAAATAATTCTATCAAAAATGGGCAGAGTTAAGTGGTAGCTCTGATACCATTGTTGGATTTTAAGCCTTACTACAATAGAATATCATAAGTCCCGATAGAAATAGTCCACAATATTAATAGTCAAAGTATCAATAATGAAGAGTAGAATAATATAAATGAACAATCAAATATATATCAAGGCTAATATAACAATGAAAATAACATTCACTTCTAATATCAAATACGGATGTAAATGGCCAAAAATAATTCATGAATATGCAAAAAAAATGAAGTATATTATATAAAATATTCTCTTTCTTACAATCATATGGAGCTTTGTATCCATAATATAGTTGTAGAAGATGACTCTTCAAGTCTATTACAATTTCAACATAAATGTTGGCTTCTCATCAAAAAAACTTGTATGCAAGAATCTTGAATTTCTAATTACTCTACTCTTATGACACTTGTGAATTTCCTACACTATAGATCAAATAATATAAAATTTTATAACAATAATGCCTTTTGGATTTAAAAATATTAGTGCTACTTATCAACAAGCTATGACAATTATATATCATGACTTGGTGGGAAAGATAATGGAGTCTTATGTAGATGAAATTTTAGGTAAGTCCAAGAAGTGGGATGACCACCCAACTAACCTTTGTATCATTTTCGAGTGACTATTTCACTATAAGGTTAGACTTAATCCCAAGAAATATATGTCTGGTATTACTAGTGACAATTTACTAGGCTTTTTGGTGACTCATAGGGGCATGGATGTTTATTAGGATAATATAAGATACATTGATGCTATGCCTCCCCCAAAACTAATAAATACATTAAATACTTCTTAAGGAATTTTAGATTCCTTATGCAATTCATCCTTGTGTTACCTTTCAAAAATTATCTATTAGATCACTTGATTAAAAAAGACATTGAGTTCAAATGAGATAAAAGTTATAACAAGGTCTTTCTTGATTTAAAAAAAAATATTTTATGACCTCCACCTCTTCACCCACCCAACCTGATAAGTCATTTATTTTATATACCTTGGATACTTAGGTTTCTTTAGGAACTATTATTACTCAACAATATGATACAAATAAGGAGTATGCCATGTACTACATTAGTCACAAAATGCTTTCGAAAAGAATTTGATACAATCCCATGAAGAAACAGTTCTTGGTAATCTACTTTGCATGTGAGAAACTAAGACTTTATATGTTGTATCACACAACTTATATGGTAAATAAAACTGACCTTGCTACATAAACCTTACATCCCTAGTGGCACCTAATATGGTAAATGGATCACTATGATGTAAGAATTTGATCTCCATATTGTTATTCAAAAGGAAATTAAAGCTTATGTAATTTATAATAAGTTGGTAATAGCTCCTAACCCTATATCACAAACATTAAAGAATGTATTTCATGATGAGGATATAATGGTCATATCTCGTGCTTCTCATGACTTTGTCATATTTCCTTCCTCCATTGTTTCTAGTCTTATTTAGGATCTAGTTCTTAGTAAGCAAGAAAAAACTCACTTGGTGTATCATGAGGCTATTTATAGATGTTATAAAATTAAATCCAAATCCAAATCAAACACACCTCCTACTTCCCAAGATTTTGACAAAGTCCTCCACCCTGACTCTTGGATCCTTCACTTTGATGGACCAAGAAATGAGTTTAGGTTAGGAGATAACATATTTCTCAAGTCTCCCACTTGCATAATTGTTCCTATGGAATTTCACTTTTAAATTTTATAGCATTACTAATAATATTGCAGAATATAAGGCTTCACTTTTAGGAATTATAACCATCCAACATATAAATGTTAAGCATATTAGAGTTTTAGGAGACTCCCAATTTATGGTACTTAGATATTAGGTGCATATGCTATCAAAAATCTCTATTTAATTAATTATTACCAAGTGGCTACAAATTTAATCAATACCTTTAATCCTTCTCCAATAGGTATTCCTCAAGGGGTAAAATGTTGAGGTTGAATCCCTAGTTGCTTTAGCTAGTAAATTTGTAACACATGAAACATTACTAAAATAAAATTTATGGTAAAAGTTCATGATCAAATTGTAATTTATGTCATTGTTGGCCTAGTGGATATGCATACAATCAAGGTCAATACTATAGATTTCCAAATCCTTATTGATGATTCTTAGTTTAGAAAAATTTTATGCTTTCTTAATAATCAAACCTATCCACCTATGACTACTACTAAGAAATAAGTATGCATTCATGAGAGAAAATATTGATATGTTGTCCTTGGTGGGGTATTGTACTACCATTATCCCCAATGGTATTCTATTATGATGCTTTACAAATGCCAACATGCCCAAACCTCTATTTGATGTTCATAGTGGCAATTGTGAAGGACATTTTAGTGTTCATTTCATACCTCGTAAGCCATTAAGAATGGGATATTCTATCAAATAATATAAGCTAATTCTAATAAGTATGTCAACATCATACAATAAGTGTCAGTTCCATAAGGATAAAATTCATTCCTCTTATTATATTCTTCATTACATTGAGTTTACTTTGCCATTTTCCACTTGGGATCTTGACCTTGTTAGATCTATTTCTCACGTGTCCTCAGATGGGCACAAGTTTAATATCACAACCATAGAATATTTTACCAAATGGGTGGAATCTATGCCATTGACAATTCAAATAGTCCTCATTATATTTAAATTTATCTTTAATTATATTGTGTGTATATTTGGTGTCATGTCTAATCGCATTTTAGATAATGATACCCATTTTAAAAATAAATAAATGCAAGAGTTACCTTCTCAATTAGGAATTTAGCACCATTAATCCATTACTATCCACAAGGGAATGCCTTATTGAAATTTGTGTATTCTATTTTTTTAGGCCAAGGACAAAAGTGTGAAGTACTTATAAGCACTATTAATGTAGCCTACATGCCTATTATTATGTAAGCCTATGGGAATTCATAATTCATGTAAGTTATAGTGAAAATTCACTACATTGGAAAAATCCCAATGAAGAGGACAATTGAGTAAGATTACCATCTAGTACCGATTTTGAAGAAAAATAAGATGAGAGGATTTAAGATTACCTCAACCTATTAAGTAGCCAATTCTAAGAAGACATCAAAGGTGCTGATAAGGGAAGGCCTCCACCATAAGATAAAAGTAAATATTAAGCTCCCTATGCCATGAGGCCATGCTTACCAACCAAACCAAAAAAAAAATGACCCATAGTATTTTTAGTGGTAGCTAAGCAAGAACTCGTCATTGGTAGGAGTACTAAAGCCTTTATAGTGATAGCTAAAAGGGCTCCATCTTTGGTAGTATTTCAAACTATATAGTGGTTTTGGAATCACTCCTCACCTAGAAAGATAAACCTGCAAACTAGACTATCTTCCACATCTGTTTGGGTTTGTAGTGACTATCTAACTAGTCACTATTTCTTAATGTGGTTACAAGATAACATCATCAAGGGACCTTGGTAAATAGAACCGAATAGCAATGGAGGAAGAAGGGGTATCTAAGGTGTCTGGTCAAGGAATTAATATACAAGCTTCTATTTTTACATCAAAATAAGCTTAATACTTAGCAATATATATAAATAGAAGCATCTTGAGACTTCAAGTTATGAAACCTCTATAGACAATCTAAGCTTACTGGTCCATATGAATGCCACCCCAAAAATTCATGTCAAGAGAGAAAAAATGGGAGAATTGGATTAATTTGGACAAGGAGAACAACCTAGGCATACCTGCATAATCAAGATGTCCAATAATATTATTATTGGAGCACTCAGATGGAAGGTTTTTAGACCCATAATTATTTCAATTTTTTTCTTCTAGAGCCCAAGGAAAACATTTTAGGATTAAAATTACTAAAAAACTTCTTATTAATTGAAGCTAGAAGCTTTTTTTTGGACTAGCTTAATATTATTTAGAGCAAGACTTGCTAAGTCTTAGCAATCAAAATATTTTTTTTGGTGATGTCAACAAGACACTTCAAAATCTATGGTCTAGTAAGAATCTTGTAGGGTAGATAATATTCATTCTAGAAGGTAACATGCTAGATCATTTTTGCACCAACATTAGCAAGGTACTCCAATATCTCCAATATAGAATAGCTTCATATTATTTAAAGCCTAGAATATAGCAAGCCAAAAATTTTATGTGATGACATTAGCCTGATTTCCAAATTTTTTTGGCCTAGTAAAAAGCTTGCATCAAGTAAGAAGAAAAGCCCAAAGCCCAAATCAAAGGAAAGAAACATATCAGATAAGAGTTTCTAAACAAGAAGAATGATGTAAACATATTAAATGTTTGACATACTTGCAAATTAAAATAGTCTTAAGGAAAATGTGCCTAGCACTCCTAGACTAAAGCATTTAGGCTAGAATTTTAGTTTTTAGCCTAACCACTCTAGCAAAGTAGAACTAAAGATCCTACAAATAATGATTGCAAGAGGGTCAATGAAGAATGTGTTGAAGAGGCTTAGTGGTGCTATATCATCTCTAATTGTGCATGATAAGTTTGCTTATGATTGTAAATAATAATCAATTTCATTTCTAACCCAATCAATAGTATAAATAGAGGAATGTTCCTCATTGTAAAGGGTAAGATAATTCAAGGTTTGTCTGATGTAAGATTTATATTCATGTCGTTCTTATGCAATTAAGAGTTGTTTGAACTCTCCCAATTAAAGTGTGTAGAACTATTGATTATGTTAATATTTGTACTTTTATATATTTATGTTTATTCTTTAATTAAAATATGATCTATTAGGCTTGAAGTTATTTGAATTATTTTGATTGAACTACTTGGAATGTTGGATGCTATGAAATTTGAGCTTAGTGTGTTTTCTATATAGATTTAATTAAGGGTTTGGTCTATTAGGCATTGCTTGTAATATATTTTTAATGCTCATTCAATTGAATTTTGTGTTTTTATCTAGGCTTTGACCATAATTATCACTCTCTCTATCCCTAATATTCTCTCAACCCTACCCCCTTTTCTATTTTTTTCCTTTTAAATTGTAGGATTTAGATAAGGAGTTGAACTTCTATAGAGGTTGAATTAGAAGCAATTTTGAATAATCCAATATTGACATTTATCTAGGGTGCATATTCTATATTAGAAATATCAAAGTTTCAATAGTTTTTAGCACACATAATGGGACAGATTATTCAATATCCATCCTATAATTAAGCTTAGTTCATGAAGGAATACTAAGAATAAAAGCTTAATAGATACCCATTGTGTACATCAAGAGTTTTGGCATGATCAATGGGATAGAGAGATATCATCCCATAGAATTAATATCATAAAGAAATATTACCAAATTATTAGGATTATAGTGAATATATTGGTATCTTAAGTGGATAAAAAATCTATTCACCTGGAAACTCCACATCCAAAGAACCCAAGATCAATTGGTAACTCTGTTGGAAGGATATGTAGAATCTCATGATTAAAAAATGAGAGGCCAAGAAGCTTAAATAACCCGTATAGTTTGTTGAGTTAATATATTTTAGGGCATATAGAAAATGAAAATCACTTCACCTATCTGGGCCTTCTCCATCCAAAGTCCTATTTCTTTGTAGGGCATACTCAAAGAGTCACCTAGTACTTCCCTACCTAGGACCATGGCTAGATAAATTTACCCCATATAGAAATGTGCTAGACCCTTAATATAAAAAATCTTCATGATATTCCATAAGCTACACTTAAAGCCTTACCCTCATATGATGGTAGTGATAAAATTACTTATAAACATTGTCAAGATATAGTTGCTCTAGCTACTATGCATAATATTATTCATAAATATGTAATGGTGAGATTATTATCCCTATATTTTAGAGGCAAGATATTGGTATGGTATTGCTTCTTAGAAGAAAAGAAAATTAGCATCTAGGCTAAATTAGTTGAACCCTTTATTCTAGAGTGTAATGATGTAGGGAAGTCCTTTTCACTCCTCACTTAGTTTACTTTCACACAAAGACATCCTCAAGAGAACATCATTGATTTCTATAGACACCTAAAATGTGTTATCTCAAGGAGACTCCCAAAAAGCCTCCTTTCCAACCCACACAATCCATTTTATTAGCTTTAAGGTTAAATCTATGGATTTATCTAGTAATAGGTAATTATTTGTAAAAATATTCATAACTGGTATAACTGTCTTGACCCGAGATGGTAACGTTTTCCCACCATATTGAACTGAGATGGTCCTAAAAAATAAAAAAAATAGAATCAAAGGTAGGTAAACTACCTATCAGTAGCCATGCATAGGCCACAATGCCATGCTTGACTTCGTGTTGATGTTAATCACCCGCTAGCAGTAGCAAACCTGTAGGCAACAGTAAAACTTGTAGCCTATAGTCACATGTTGACAATGAATCAAGCTACCATTGATTGCTTCAATTTCCTAATATACCTCCTACTAAGAGGTATATAAATTGGTGGCCCCCCTCATTTTGAAAAAAAGAAACAAAATGAATTATTATGCAACAAAGTGCTACCAAGAATACACTAGGCCCTCTTACTGCAAATAAAAATACTGCCAGATTGCCATCTAGGATTTGAAATCAAACTTATCATTTATCTCATGTAAGATATCCTCACTCCATCACTGGTCTTATATGCTTATATCATCACCATCCTGAATGTAATTGATCTTTAAAACCTCCTTGCTTCACCCCAAACTCCTTTTGGACTTGGTCATGCATAGACATAGAACTACGACAGTGACCATCTCATCCCGAGATGGTCCACAGACCAAAGCCATCTCAACCTAATATGGTCATCCCTAACTAGCCAGGTGATAAGTTTTATCTACATTTCTAGCTTAGATTTATCAGTTTTATTCATACTTTAGCTTAGATATTTGATATTCCATGCATTTAGCTATTTTTTGTATTGTTTCACATTTCTAGATTTGATATGGGTCCAACTTTGGTGGACCCCGCATATGCTATTGATTCGTTGTTGTTTCCTTTGTGTGCAGGTGATAGGACTTGAGGGTAGTGAAAGACTCCAAATCTGATCCTACATGGTGGTCGTAGGAAAACTCGCTCCCCAAACAATGTGTTGGCACAGAAAGATCCAAATTGCACCAAGAGACATTCCTTGTTGAGAAAAGGGGAATCATACCCCCTTTCTTACCTTTGTATCATTTGTAAAATCCTCTCAAGAGGATTCTCTTGTAATGCAAAGTTGTATCAAAATATTCATATATAAAATTAATTTTTATAGCTTTAGCATTTTGTTCATTGTATGGTGCAAATTTTTGTCCTTCAAATGGCGATCACGGTGGGACTTTCGGGTCCCCATTTTTCAACATATTATTGTTTGCTATATCTACAAAATTGATTAATTTTTGTTTATTCTTGTGATTGCAGGTTTCAGGGTTAACCATCTCTACCTTAGATGGTCCCTATTTTGAAACCATCTCAACTTGAGATGGTCTCTGATTAGAGGCCTAAAATAATTACAAATTTGTATTTCAATGTCCTTTTTTTATCTTTTAGGGTGCATTTATTTTAGTTTTTGAATTTGTAAGACTATGATCATCTCAAGATGAGATGGTGTCCTGTCTATAACCATATTAGTAAGATACAAACTCTACATTCCATTTTATTTTCTTTGCATGGATTCCTATTAAAATATAGATGATCATATAAAGAAAATACTATATTTTTGTTTTACATTTCACATCATTAAGATCATTGTATGCTCCTTGATTTACTTTTTGCAATAAAATTGAATCACACACTCACGCTACATTTAAACATCGACAAGTTGGATTTCATCACCAACTATTGATAGTAATCATGTGATGTGGGCCTTCATCTCCCACCATGGATTGGCCCCCTAAAAGCCATAGTAGCCCCCATGAGTGGTTTTTTAGACTTCATCATCGAGAAGCCCCCTACTCTTGGGTACATCCTAGAGTGGGTTAGGTTTAAATACCCTTTAACCATGGGGCTTAATAATTAGTGGAATATAACTATCGTTCTTATCCAAGCCCATTTGAGGGTGAAGTGAAAGCTCAATTAGGCAAGTAGTAGGATTTAGATAACATGGCCCCTTCTTGGAGGGGTATTTTATTATTCCTGTAAGGATACCTATCATCTATCTATCATCATAGGAAGCTATCTTGATTATTTGTGTCACATTCCTCGATAGGGGTTGTGTACAAACTACCTTTTTTGTAGCATTCATTCCATCCACCCTAGTCATTTTAGGAATAGGATTTCAAACAACACACCAAAAACACAAAAAAAAAAAAAAAAGAAAATATTCCACAAGCAACAACAACGTTAATGATAAAACCATATTTTTTGGTTGCTTTATTTGTGTAGTTCAAAAAGTGCACTCCATTTACCTAGCTTATGGTCATGACATGCAGTCAAGCTCAATCACGAGCAAACACCCCCAATCCACCACAAAGAGTCATGGATCATTTCCAACTAGATCAACAAGGTAGCTTGCCTAATGCACCCTCTCACCAAGACCTTGGTCCACCTAAGGGGTAACATGTCCAATATGATTCAAATATCATCTACCATCCCACTAACCCCAACATGCTAGGCATCACTATTTTAAATCTACCCACATCCCCTAATGTCGATCATGATATCGACTATCTAGACCATGCCACCCTATGTGCCCTCTATAAGGACACTTACTTTCACACTGGATCACCTAGGAGGCTATTACCATGCATTCACATTCCATCTCACCCTACATCTCCATTGCATCAAGAATAGGTGTACACTCCACACCAAAATAGGGATGCTCAAATTACCATAGTTGAGCACCCATGGATGAGCCATGAATATGATTATGTGGACACATACACCAACCAAAATCATAACAAACCTTCCATGTCTGCTCAAGTCTATTACACTTCGATACCACCTACCTATGTAAAACCTATCATTCACCCCCAACATTAGGTTAATGTGGTCTCGTGTGGTCCTAAAAAATAAATTATCAACCCTTCTGGGATCGGTGCATAATTCTCACCTATTCACATCATTGATACATGCATGAACCACCCTCATATAGCCAACTAGGCCAATCACTTTCATCAAGCAACCAAGCCAATCCTTGGTCATCAATAATATTTACAATGAATAATCCACCAACCTCCACCCATGCCTGTGCATCAAATTCAACAAATCCAACATCATCAAGAGCACCCAATACAACACCATAATCTTCCACCTCACCCAAATCAAAATCTTCCACCCCATATATACCCACATCCATCTCACCCCTAATACCATAGGCCATCACCCACTCATTACCAAGAACCACATCTTCCCAAACAATATCAACCACTCCCCTATCAACAGGAGTACGAAGCCTATGAAGAACTTCAACCAGAGTACCAGGACCAAATTGATACATATCTTGATTTACCTTATGGTGAAATTCCTACTGATAACACACATCCACCACCTCATCAACATCAAAATCTACCACTTCCACCTCATCAAAATCAAAGATGAGCGACCAACATAATTTTACCAGAAGCCTATCAATTGTTGACTGATCACATCAACTCATTGGAGAAATAAGCCTCTGGCATGGGTTATCAAAAACCCACCTTATGACAACTCAGTAATCAACCCATTCACCCATTTATTCCCTCACCTCCATATCCACCCCATTTTGAGATGCCTAAATTGGACAAATTCAAAGGTGAAGAGGATGCACAAGAACATGTAAGCAACTTCATAAATGTTTGCTTTTACCTTCAGGATAATGACCCCCTAATGCTTAGGATATTTCTTATAACATTTTTTGGGGGTGCTTTGGAGTGGTACAATCACTTACCATGCCATAGCATTTATACCTTTGAACAACTAGCTAATGCATTCTTAGAATGCTTCTCCTTTAGCATTAAGAAGAAGGCTACCTTGACTGACTTGTACAACCTTCACCAATTTGAATATGAGCTAGTCATGGATTATGGTAATAGATGGAGAGTAGTTATCACAAAATTACCCTTCACCTTACCCATTATGGAGCTCACTCGTATGTTCACCAAAAGTTGCTCAAAATAAATCTCACTTTTACTGCAACTTCAACAATATCAAACTTTTGAGGAAGCCCTAGCCCAAGCAAAAGTCATCGAGGACATTAAAGTCCAAGAAGGAGATATCAAGCTTCAAAATAAATAATGGCCCAACAAAAATGCTAAAGGCAACCAAACCCAACAAAAGGCATCTCCTATGAATCAAGTTATTTTGAGTGCCCTAGGCCCTCTAATCGAACCCCACCACAACAACCTAATTATCAGGCTCAACCTCCACCTACCCAATATCATCCTGAACCACCTCATCAACCATTACAAAATCAACCTCCAACTCAACCATGTCACCCACCTCACCAATACACACCATTTCCTGAGCCCTTAGTGATAATTTTTCATCGATTGTGTGAGGCACAAGCGATCTCCTTCCTTGAGATTCACCCACAAGATCCAAATCGACCCAAATCTAAATCCTATAGGGAGGATCACTACTACGTTTATCATAGATAAAAGGGTCATGATATCCAATCATGCTTCCAATTCAAGAACTTAGTGCAAGATATGATCGAACGATAAGAAATTCAAATTGATAACCCTCTTGCCTCTTCCAATCAAAACATTGGTATTTACCAAGATCCATTACCTCAACATGGGGCAACCATAGTACCTACCATTAAAATTGAACAACCTAAGCATGTCAATTAGGTACACACCACCCCACACAACCAAGGTTTTGTTGGAATGATAAGCATCATGATGAGGAATCAAAGATATCCAAATTGACCCACACAACCTATGGATCCCTCTAATGTCCCCTCAATATCACATGCACCTCCACAATCAAATCTAATCACACCTTCTTCACCTCACCCAATCCTTACACTAAGAAATAGGCTTACTCAAAGTCTTAAAATGGCATCAACCAAACTCTCCATTTATGAGCTTATACAACAATCAACTCCACATCGTGAAGCTCTAATGGAGATTCTAAAATCTATTGAATTGCAACCACAAGATTCCAATGCTTTCATCAACTTTGTGGGTCACATTCAAACTTGCAAGGATCCTACAATAACATTTCATGACCATGAAATCAAGACCATACCTATCGAAGTACTTGATCCACCACTACACATCATGGCTAGTGTGGATGGGATCACTTATAAATGCATCTTGATTGATATAGGCTCTTCCATTAACATCATCACCACCTCCACCCTCAAACATCTGAATCTTCCACCATCACACATCGCATCATCCACCTTCACCCTCTATGCCTTCAATGATGCCCTATGTTCCACTATTGGGATAGTGGTCCTCCCTATTCAGGTTGGACTAAAAACCATTCATACATTATGTCATGTCTTGGAAGGTTCCATGCAATATAATTTGTTACTTGGTCAGCCTTGGATCTGAGATATGAAGTGTGTGCCTTCCATATTGCACCAAAGCATCAAATATATACATGAAGGTCAAGTTCATTGCATCCCTATAGATTTAGAGCCATTCAAATTTTACCATATGGTCTCACATCCACATGAGTCCACCTTGCCATCCACTCATCTAGACATTCAACCCAATGACCCCATCAAACACACAAATCCTCCACCAAAAACCTCCATTCCTCCATCACCACAATCTCCATCATAGCCATTATTATTGGCTTCCCTAGGAATTCCTTCTTGTTCATTAGACCCTCCCACTAGAAACCCATCAAAAGCACCAATGCCATCCTCTTCATACATACCCTCACCACCTACTACATCCACATCTCAATCATCCATTCCACCTCCCACACCTTCTATCTCAACCATCTCCACAACATCTACCCACACTTCTCCCATTCCTATGGAACCACCCTCTACCATATATATCCCTTCATATTTCACACCACCTCCTTGGTTGGAAACTCCCAACAACTTCATTTCAATTCCTTGTCATGAACATGGGATAAATCCCTCCTACATTCCATCATCCTCCATTGATTCCTCCCATGGGCTACTCCTACCATTCATTTGGAAACACTTCCATCCTCATCTACCCCTCCTCCACAAGTCATAGTCCATATGGCTAATTCAGGCCTCAATGAGTATTTAGTGCAAAATGTTACATTCACTCCTCTCATTGAGTCAATTAAAGACTTTGGCCAACCTCGCAACACACCACTACCTATTGGTACCATTGTCCCCCTTGGGTTTTTCCAAATCAGATGAATTTTGTCTATGGAGGTATTGATACCTCTATTGACACACCTCTTATATCGAAAGAGGAAGAACCATTTCTCACAAATATTGAGTATCTATCCAATCTATCCTTTGCCCTTTGATATTTTTATCACTTCCATTGGCATAAAAATGGCCTCGGTCACTATGAGCAAGGCCCTTGTACCCCTCTTGAACCATGCTATCAATTGCCTATGGATAAGTCAGGATTAGGATACTCCATACGTATGCTCGATGAACTCCTTGTAGATTCTCTTTAGTGCCTTACCCTAGGACTTGAGGATGATATTGATGATAATGAGTATATTGATCCTAGCTATACTCATTTTCTTAGTGATCATTTCCAAATCACCACATTATCTATTGATACTTTTGACTCTTCTGATGAGGAGTTCAAAGATAATTTGGATGCACTATCCATTACTTCATCTAGCTTAAAGGATGACTCCTCCCCCATTGTCCCTATCATATATGTTGATGAATTTTATCTTTATCTCTTCCCCATGCAGCTTCCCATTTGGTGATAACTTCTTCCACTCGAGCATCTAATCATCCCCATTCCACCTCGATCACACCCTATCATCCCAATTCCACCCCAACCACCTCCTACATATTTTTTCCTCCATATCATTAATCACCTCCTTCCACCTGAGAATGAAGTTCATCCATCATCCATTAACATGATCTCCATCGATCTCACCACTCCACTTTGTTATCTAGGCAACCCTTCATAATATTTACCTCTCAATCCTAAGGCCATCGATTTTGATTATGTTGCTCTTCCACCCTCTCCTTTTGAGTTTCTTCCCTCTGAGGACATGCTACAATTATATCATTTTTCATCACACCCACCCTTAGTTATTCTCCAAGTTGAGATAGATTCTAATGACACATCTAACTCATTTAATCCAGTTGATGACATCCATCTGATCCCCACTCCTCATCAATTGGAGGAGGGATCTCACATGTTAATTGAAGAGACCATTGATATTGATATCAACATTGATCTTGAATATCCTTAGATCCTTAAATTGGAAAAATATCTCTTAGCTATAGAACGTGTTGCATTCACCACTCTTCTGATAGAATATAAGCAAGTTTTTGCTTGGTCATACAAAGACATGTCTGGTCTTGACCCAAACTTAGTTGTTCATAATTTAACTCTCAATCCAATAGTCAAGCCTATCAAGCAGAAACTTCGAAAACTTCATCCAATGATAGCTCTAATGGTCAAAGATGAACTACAAAAATTATTGGATGTAGGCTTCATCCAACCCATCGATTATCCTGAATGGGTTTCCAACATGGTACCTATTGGGAAGCTGAATGGGGGGATTCACATATGCATAGATTTTAGAGATCTTAACAAAGTGAGCCCTAAGGATGAGTTTCCACTCCCCAACATCGATACACTTGTGGATGCAACTATGGGTCATGAAATGCTTTCCCTCATGGATGGTTTCTTAGGCTATAATCAAATTCATGTCAATCCTGATGATTAGCCCAAAATTACCTTTACCACACCATGGGGGACTTTTTGTTACAAATTCATGCCTTTTGGTCTCAAAAATACTGGTGCTACTTATCAATAGGCTATGACATACATTTTTCATGACTACATGCATAAGATTGTCGAAGACTATGTCGATGATCTATTGGAAAAATATTTATCGTGCAATGAGCATATCGATGTTTTACGTAAAGTCTTTGATCACCTCTTGGAACATAACGTTCGATTGAATCCTAAAAAGTGTATTTTTGGAGTAACCTCTAGAAAAATTTTAGGCTTCATCATTTCTAAATGAGGCATCAAAGTTGATCCAAACAAAGTCAAGGTAATATTAGACATGCCTCCCCCACCAATCTTAAGCAACTTCACAGCTTACAAGGGAAGATTTAGGCCATTCGATGCTTCATCACACAACTCTCGGATAAATGTCGACCACTTAATCATCTTCTACAAAAGGGGGTCACTTTCCACTAGAATCATGATTGTCAAAAGGCCTTTGAGGATATAAAACAATACTTGGCTTCTCCACTAGTATTATCTCCTCCTCGACCTAGTGCTCCTTTTCTATTGTATATCTCTACCATTGACTTTGCCTTAGGGTCCATGTTGGCTCAAAAGAATGAGGTCAATAAGGAGTAGGCCATCTACTACATTAGTCACACCTTGGTTAGTTATGAAGTCAAGTATGCTTATGTTGAGAAGCTCTGCTTAGTGGTGGTCTTTACCACTAAAAAAATTTCATTACATGATCAACCAAACCACTTATGTTATCTCCAAGGAAAACCCCTTGTGGTATATGATGAGTCACACATATCATAATAGTCATACCACAAAATGGATCATGCTTTTGATAGAGTTTGACCTTGAATTCATCAGCCAAAAATCTATTAAAGGTTAGGTCATCATTGACCAATTAGTAGAAGCTCCTCTTCCTAATGATAAGCCTCTTACTATCAAACTACCTGATGATGCAGTCTTTGCATTATCTGACTCTGAAGAGCCAGATGAACCTGAACACAAAGTTGATCTTACATTGTTCTTTAATGGCTCTAAGTGTGAGCAAGGGGGTGGTTCTAGAATCATATTTTTCACACCATAAGGGACTCCTATTCCCCTTTCATTCAAACTCAATTTTCCATGTACCAATAACAATGCTGAATATGAAGCCCTCCTTTTGGGTCTTCAAATGACCCTTGCCATGAATATCAAATGACTTAACATCTTTGGTGATTCCTTGCTCATCATTAACCAAGTTAAAGGGATCTATCAGTGTAAGTGCCTAGTCTTAAAAACCTACAAGACCCTTATGGATAAATTGCTTACCAAATTTGAATGGTATGACATCGAGGCTATCCCTCATTTCTCCAACTATTTTGTAGATATAATGGCTTCCTTAGGATCCCTAATTCCATAGAACCCTTTTAATAATATCACAACCATTTATGCTAAAACTCTCACTCAATCCACACTTTTGTGAGATGTTTCTATAGAAGAGCAAGATATCCACCTGGTCCAAATTAAACCATATCAATATTGGTTCTCTCAAATTCAAGATTTCTTGAAACTTGGTAATCCTCCTTCTGACTTGTCACCTATTACCAAATACACATTTAAGAAAAAAGTGACTAGATATATTTTTCTAGGGGACATACTTTACCATCAAAGCTATGATGGTCTTCTTCTTCACTACTTAGAGCCCTAAGAATCTACTTGGGTCATTTCTCAAGCTCACGATGGTACTTGTGGTGGCCATTTCAATGGCATGGCTATCACAAAGTGCATCCTCTGAATGGGCTATTATTGGCCTACCATGGAGTGGGATTGTTGTACTTATGTCAAAAGGTGCATCAAGTGTCAACATCATGCTAATCTGTCTCATGTACCTTCACAAGATTTGCAACCTATTCATTCATTATGGCCTTTCTCTCAATGGGGCTTTGATTTAATTGGAAAAATTTTACCCCCATATTCGGGCCACCACACATTCATCCTCATGACCACTAAATACTTCACTAAATGGGTTGAGGCCATTCCCCTTACCACTATGATTGGATCATGCATCACAGAGTTCCTACTTCATAACATCATTTGTCATTTTGGTATTCCATCTAAAATCATCTCAGATAATGGGCCACCTTTTAAGAATAAGGATGTTCAAGATTTGTGTACCAAATATCATATCCAACATAACTTTTCAACTCCTTATTATCCATAGAGTAATGGATAGGCTGAGGCCTCAAATAAGATGATTATCACCATTCTTAAGAAAATGGTTAATAATCATCATAAGGATTGGCATCTTCAATTACCTCTAGCACTATGGGCTTATCGAACAAGCATTCAAACACAAACTAGGGCAATGGATGATGTCACATTATGGATCATGAATACATCACAAATGATAGGAAATTTAAAATATTTTTTGGCTTCCATCTAGATATGCTTATTCACCTTCACCATAGTGAGAACAATCTTACTTGCACATAAATCTCCCATATTTCATAAATGATTTATTGCATGACACAACCTCCTAATTAGGGAATGTAAATGTCAAATAAAAAATATACCTCAATATAGATAATATGCCATCACCATTTTAGGACTGGCAAAAATAGTGAAGGGCATTGGAAATATTTCTTACAAAAAAGGGGAGATAGATCAAAAGAACCTAAGAATAGGGCACAAAATGATGTCATAGCTATAGAAACCTCAAGGTAGCCTAATGACCCTCAAAAACTAAAGGTATTGAAACCACAAGAGCAAAAGACAAATAAGTTTGCTAAGAAATATGATGCATTGGACAAGGTTTTTGAGCTATTGCAAACATAGGAGAAGTACATAGATATATTTGAAGTGCAACCCAAACAATAGGAATAATAAAATAGGTAAGATTCATAAAAATCATGCCTAAGAAATAGGAAGAGGCCAAGGTTCCAAAAATAGATCCTGAGATGCAAAAAGAGGCCAATACATTGAGGCCAAGGCCCAAAAATAGAAAATAAAAAGGAAAAAAATGAAGTCTAAGAAACAAAAATAAAAGAGAAGAGGTATCAAAATCTATATCAAGAAATATGATATAGAGGAAGGGTACAGTGGAGAAATCGATGCCCAAAATATTAAAATAATATATGCTCCTTTTGTACCCAATGAACTACTTGAGTCCCTAGAAATAGAGATAAGGGCAGGGGTACCTAAATTTCATGTACTTGGAATACCAAAAATTGGGGGTAAACATAAAACACCTACAATAATAGATGAAGGAAAATTAATAGAGAAAGAAACACTAGTAACCTAAAAAAAAAGGAATTATAAAAAGAAAAAAATGGTAACTCTTGAGGAATTGGAAGCCCTTAGGGAATTAGAATTCACTAACCTACAATTTAAGAGGAGGAGACAAACATCCATTGCTAATCTACAGGAATAACCTTTCATTCATACCTAATAGGCTAAGATATAATTCTTTGATAACACCAAGGAATAATCTCCAGCTACATGAGAGGATGAAGAACAAAGGTATGAAGAATATGTCCCACAAGATACCACAACCTTGGATGAGAAAGAGGATGTGTCATTGGAAATAATATTTATAGAAGAGCAAGAATGTGTACCTTCAAACATAACAACTATAGAAGAATAGGGGAATGCACCCCCAAATACAACAACAATGGAGAAGTAGGAAGACATGTCACAAGAGACAATAGTACCACAGTCTACACCATTGGAATTTGAACCACCTTTAGACCTAAGACAAAGATCCAAAGAGGTGTATGTTTTATAGCCTCCCCTATTTACTCCAAGAATATGGCAGATCCATAGGCCAAATGAATATGATGAAAACTTGGAAGATTTAGATCTAAAGGGAGTAAAAATAGTAATATGGGCATTATCGACCAGTCTAAAAGTGAAAGAAAGCTTGCTATAGAATAAGAACAAAGAAATTGAGTAGTTTGTAGGACCAACTGGTTGAGGCTAGGATTAGGTGGAAAATAGTCCAAACTCCTAGCATTGAAACTATATCTATGAGGGCAGAAGAATAACCTGAGGAGATTCTATTATAGACCCTAGAAATAGTAGTAGAGGGTGCAAGGCAACAATTTAGGTAGGGGATGGGACTCATGATTAGGCATTACCAAAAGACTTAGTGAGGCATGAGGACATACCTCTAGTTAGGTTGGGAGGTTGATGAGGCATAAAAATACCTCATTTTTGAAGACTTTTGACCACCTTTTTGTACCTATAGGATATGTATTGTTTTGGTTATTGCATTAATAATGTGATTAGATAGGGTAAATAGGAGAAAGTATTCACTTAGATAGATAGAGTGTAGTCATTTTTCTAAGATAGGCAATAAAGGACTAATATGCTAGATTTTGTCAAGTTGATGCAATAGAAAGAAGGGTTTTTGTAGCTTCTATCATAGTAGAGGATTTTGGTAGAATTGAGATAATGTTCTAGGTCCACTTTGTGCATAATAATATAGTTGGATGGAGCATTTAATTTTGACTTTGCTCACTTGGCACCGAACAACACAGTGACCTATATGATACAACGATCCTATTCCAATATTGGAAAAGACTAGGACCCATCACTTGGACCCGAGTTGATCAAAACTATCATGTGGCTACAATAAATAGCTAGAAGTGTTATTGTGACATGATAAAAATGAATTACCACTATATGGTAAGAGTCTACCCAATTGATATTCAATGAAACACCCATTTAGGCATAATACCACTTTCTGTTGATTTTAGTCAACTTTGGACCAGTTATAACATTCATAACATAATGTTGTTACCAGCTGTCAATCTATAAGAAGGAGATAAAAACCATAAAATTTTGAGCTTAGAAGATAGGACCTATTTTTAAAATAATTTTTCTATTTTCAAATTGTTCCAAATTGGTAGTTAAGGTGCACAAAGGTTGTTTTCTAATTCAAACTACCTAGTGTAACTTTTAGTTTGTCTTCACCTACTAATTAGGTAATAGAGGTGTTAACTAAATATTTTGATATGATAACCATTCAACCATATATTTATGAGAGGCCTTGTCCTCTCCCTTATATAGATAAATATTCTAGGACCTAGAAGAGGGAGGAGATGAATAGTAAGGTTATGTTATTAATTTTTTGTTGTAATTTGTAACAGGTAATTGTTGAAACCATACGTAAGAAAAATATATTATAAATTTGCTATTGTGTTACATATTTGTGATCTGAAGTGAGTATTCATCCCTATTGGAGGAAATTTTTACACCCTTGGAGATTTTTCACATTGCAAGACTTCCCTGATCCAATAAGAACTATGCACTCTAGTGGATCCACCTCTTTGAATCAAGAAGATATTATCCTAAGACTCTAGATAGACTAACGTAAGGAAACCTTAGAGGTGAGCCTATATTAATTATCATATGCTCATTATCATCCATATTAAAAAAGAAAAAGAAAAATTATAACATAATATTTGATCAAGCTTCAAAGTAACTCCTAGATAGCGCTTCAATCAGTAGATCGATGCCTTACCTATTGGGTAATTGTAGTAAGGCTTAAAAAACTAATATAAAATAGAAAGAAAGAGAAGATAAAAAATGAGACAACCACATTCATTCAAATAATGCAACAAAAGTGATTGAACGTGCTAGTGAAGGAAGGCACCATTTACATGTTCAAATGATGTAACATGTAAATAGACAACAAATAAAACTGCACATAGAAATGCTAAAAGGAGGAAGCAATAGTGTATTAATCCAAAAGATCATTAAAATGGAAGTCTGATCAACATAATCAGTTCTCACTAAGAAAATACAAAGAAATTCTCCATTCAAATGATGCAATAGAGAACTTCAAATCTTCATTCGAATGATGTAACAAAGAGCCTCTTAGCTTTCGACCTCAACCACTAGAAATGATCTCAGTAATTTGGGCACCTCTATAGCAAAAACCTATACAAAAATGGAGAAGAAAGAGGGGTGACTAGACAAGACACTAAAAAATAAAAAATAAATGACAAAGAATGAGCACTTTGGTATACCTCTTGCAAACAATTACTATACAAAAACTTGATTCCTTATTGTTGCAACCCCTTCTTATAGCTTGATCATGGCCCATTATGTTATAACTACATCTTCCTTCATTAAAAATTAGATGGTGGTCCATAACTACTGCACTTACCTTATTTTTAGTCCACACTATTAATTGAATTCATTATGGCTCCTATTTGCAGCTCGATCATGGTTTATAACTGCAACTGCTTTCATTAAAAACTTGGTAATGACCCATATTTTATTTTTATGTTCATTCCAATCTACCATAACTACATTCATATTTGGCTAATAATGGCTTTAGGTTATTAAATAAATATTAGCCATTGTTTTAATTAAAACCTTAGCTATTTTAATTAAATGACCAGCCTTAGCCATTATAATTAAATAAATTTTTGGTGCTTGAACATTTTATCTAGCTACTAGCCATTATATTTTAATAGCTAGATATAGCCATTAGAATCAAAAATATTTTTGGGCACTGATCGTTACAAACCCTATCCATCACACTTAATCACTAGTTGTTGGTCAAAAGAAAATCATATAAAAAATGAGTTGTTCGATCCCCGAGCAATGTAGAGCTGGAAGTCTTTTATGTTGGTCAAAGCACCCCTTCAAATGGTATTGGTAGGCACTTGGGCCACCCATGTGGGCCTCTCACATTGGTTCCACTAAGTGGTACCTTTAGGTGGTCCCATGCAAGAGGTGCCTTGACCACCATGAGGTGGTCAAATTCCTTTAGGTGCCTCTACACTTCTAAAATTTATAAGGGTTTGTCCACATTGAATGTGGGATTAAAGGATTAATTTAAACCAAATAAGAGTTGCACACTCACATGCACTTAAACTAGTTCATCATATGTTGCCACATGGTGACTATGTCTTGGCTATCTTCTACCCTACATATCATGCTTTACTTTGTTGGATCTAGGAGATCCACTCTCCTATGAACCATTGATCAAGCCTGGTGGCATCCATGTGGAAACCATGGACCATCCTACCTCTACCATTTGTGTCATGTTCTACTTTATTGGGTCTAGGAGACCCGCCCTCCTATGAACTATTGATCGAGCTTGGTGGGGTCCAAGTGGGAACCACGAACTATTCTCCCTCTATCATCTATGCTACACTCTATATGACATGGACTGTTGATTGAATATGGGCATGTGTGAAGTGTATAATGGTATGAAAGGTCAAACATGAATTGATCCTAGTGGAATCTGTGTCTCAATCTAGGTTGATCATCTTGTGTCCTCCACGTAGACCTAAATTGTTAATTTGCGAGGGTGCACACGCATTGTTTTGACTTGCACAAGATGAATTTGAGAGGGGGAGGAGAAATATTTTAAAAAAATTTCATAAACCAAACCGAAACTTAGGAAAAGGTGATGCAAACATGGAGGGGGAGAAAATTAGGTAGTTGGTTAACCTTAGGAAAAAGGCTTTAAGGGGACAAAAAAATTTGGACATTGAACCTTAGGGAATAGGATGGGGGGGAAGGAGGACTCTAAGCTTAGATTTAATGAATATTAGAAAAAAGGTAAGGATTATATGGGGGCACAAAATATTAAAGTTGATAAGGGCTTATGAAAAATGGGTCAAAACATGCATCCTTAGAAGGAAAAAATAAAAAAATTACAATTTAGGGACTTTGAGGGCCACCTTAGGAATATAATAGACCCTTAGGCCTTAGGAAAATTAAGTCTTGATTTTTAATGACATATATAATATATATATTGAATGAGATAGGACCAAGAAAAATTAAAAGACATTGGAGCACATGACTTTAATAAAACTTTTAAAAGGAGGATGGATTTGGAAATAATCGAAAAAGGACCGATAACAAAAAAAGGAACTGACTAGGGGATTATTGAAAATTTTGGAAGGACCATAAAACTTAAGGAGAAGTCGATCTTGGCCTAAACTAAAGGACACAAAACAACCTAGCTCAAGGATTCTACAAGGTACCAAATTTGAAAATTAGGGGTAATCTCAAGTTGGATTACAAGGATCCAACACTCCCTTCCATGTTGTTGCAAGCAAGGGACCACTCTTAGCAAGGTGGAAGGCACTTTCATTTATATTTTATTTTTCTACATTAATAGATTATATTTTGTTGTCATTTTCAAGCATTCATAGTAGCTAGTTAGTACATCATTTATTTCCCAAGAAAAAATAAATAGAGATAAAAAGTTGCATTAATTTTAGATTTATTTCCTACAATTTTATTTACTCTTCTGCTACAATTTTCCATTTCTTGCAAAGTGTGTTAGCTTAAAAATTTCCATTTTTAGCTATAGTTAGAATCTTAGTTTTATTTTCTAAATTATAGTAGTTTACAACTCCAAAAATTGACCTAAACCGGATACTTCCTAGTTCATATTGCCCATAGGACACCACCCTAGTTTGATAAAATTAAAAGTGACCTTAGTAAAGTGTGGTAATAATGACACCCATTACAAATCATTTAGATAATAATAAATATAGTTTGAAGGTGTGGATCCTAAGGTAAAACCTCTAGAAAATATCATTCTACCATGTGATGTTGCACCAAGTCATTTTGGAGTTCTTCTAGGCCTATTAGAGGTATAATTGGAGGCATGTAATATTTGGAGGTGCAACATTTATCCCAAATTACCCCAAATATTTAATTTGATTAGGAGTAATTCTCTCATCCTAGGTAACACATGGGTAAACTTTTACTATAAATAGGGGACTAGGAACCTCATTGTAATAATATTTTGGCCATGATAATTTAGAGCTACACTTTGTGAAACCCACATTGTGCTTTATACTCATGAGGTTATGAGAAATTGGCAATTCCTTAGGCATTCCATTAGTAGCACTACCCTTTTGGTTTGTCAAGTGCAGGGTAGTTGTGGCATGGCCCTTCTAGCCCATCTTGTCATTTCCTTATTAATTTCATAACTAAATTAATGGGTGGACATTGATATTATTCAAATTATCATGTGTTGATTGATCACACACTATTATCACTATAATGTAAATCGTATTTACTTAAATCTTTCACATTCTTAAACTTTAAATAAATTTAATTTCTACATTTTAATTTCCATGTATGTTCCTTCTTGCATTTTACTTTCATGGAAGTTAGTTTAGATCACTACAAAATATTTCTACATGGTCAATGGGGAGCTAGCCTAAATCCATAGGTTGAGAGATTTCATTTGCAATCCTATCTAGCCTTGTTGAAACTTAGATTGGGTGTACAAAATCTTAACTAGAAGTCAAGATAATTCCTTGATTCAATATAGTTTTTGGAATCCCTAGTGGGATCTAAAACCTCATTCTTGCTTAGATTTGGCAATATTATTTGATTTTTATGTCAAAATTTTACTCATCATAAAATGAAGTGATTGGCTAGGGATTGAGAATTTTTTTTCCAAGTCTAGACACAAGAGGTGATTTGATCCAAATTTTAGAACAATTCATTCCATTTTGAGCATATCATCTAATAGTATTCTAAGTACATTCTTGTGAGAAATCTACCCATGTTTTATTAGCAATTCAATCTAAGCAATTTTTATTTACACATATTAAGTACTAAGAAATTCACTCACTAATATTTCCAACTACACACCATTCAACATAGTTTCTGGCATGTTTGGTGGGACCAACCATCATTTTTCCTCAAATTTACATTAAATTTATTAACTTCTTCACCAAAATTGCATTTGTCACTAATGGAGTGATTGGTTCAAAATTATAAGTCTTTTCCTCTAATAAATCAAAATCTATTAACTCTAAAATTTGGAATGATTTACTCCATTTTAGATAAAATACTTGAAAATCTCCAAGGCATTCAAAGCTAGTGAGTTGCCTTAACCTAGTTAACAATTTTATTGAGAATGCTTCATTTTTATAGGTCAAATCTAGAGTGATTTTCCAAGATAAGGAATTGAATTGTTTAGTTCTAGTCTAAAACTAACTTTAAAATTGACCAAACTTTTATTATTCATGCTCAAATTTTGTAGGTACTTTATGAATGGTGACTTCAATGCAAAATTCAAAATTTTAATTTTTTTGCAAAGACAATGACTTCAATGGCATTTGAGCATCATCAAAAATCTAATATGACCTCGTATGCGGTTTTTTCATGGGAAAAAAGTATTTAAGATTCTAAGCAATATTTTTCCAAGGATCAAAATAGAAAGCAATTTGCTCGAGAAAAGTAGCCGATTCATCAAAAAAAAAAAAAATCTCTCTAAAATAAAGTTGATGAGCAATTTGCTTCAAGTTTGAGAAGTGATTCACTAGGAAAAACAAGTTTCTTCCTCCTTCACTTATAGGAAGATATTCATTCTAATATCAAGGATGATTCATTTAGAATGATCCACTTGGATCTCTTTTATACAAATATTATAAGTCTAATATTTGCAAGCAATTTAATCAAAATAAAAAGTAAACTACCTGTATTTTAGGTGAAGCAATCCATTTATAGGATTCTACAAAATTATTTTTCCTAGTGAATTTACCCAAAAGTGAAATTGAGTTGCTCCAATTTTATGAGCAAATAGCTCATTAGGATTTTTTTTGAATTCTTGTAGATTTTGACCCTAAAATGTTATTCACGTAGGTACATACATTCAAGCTTAAAAATATGTAATTGAAGGTATAAAAAATAGGGAAATATAATCAAACAAAAGATATCATTACATACCACCTAAGAAATGATGAAGTAAAAATATAAAAAAATAAATTATTATATGGTGCATCAAGAGGATGAATTTGAAGCGATTCTAGTATCTAGTCCTACTCCATTGAAAGGTAAAATCCCATGGCCAATATATTTAGTCAAAGGTTCATGCCACCATAAATCAATTATTTGATCCAACAAATTATTTTTCATCATCTCTATTAAATAAAAATTGGTTTAATACAACCCCTATGTTGACTCACATTATTCCTCTTTACAAGATACAAGTTGACATGAATAACCTTACAAAATTCTTTCTCTTCATGATTCAATTCTATAATCCACCATAAATATTTGGAATTTAAAAAATCCCTTATACAAATGCTCCTATAATGCAAAGCCCATTTGAATACAATTGATCAAACACATCCAATATCCTTCTAGCTCTCATGAGGTGGTCATGCTTAAATTAAAACTTACTCAAAAATTGAAAGCAATGACTAGATAAATGGGTTATAAGTATCTCATGGAAATACCAACTGATTGACATTACCTCCAACTAATTAGGCACAATACAATATGCAAATTCCACCTCCCAAAAACTAGAAAAATTCATAGATAGATCTAAATTATATTCCTTTATAACAAAATATTCAACCAACTCCAAACTAACATTGGGTTTACCAAAATATACCACCTCAGTACCCTCTAGATTGCTATCCTCTATATCCATATTCTCCATACCTTCCATACCCACCTCATGGATATTAAGAGTACCCCCATCCTCAATAATAGTATGGTCAACCTCCTCCTCAACAAAACAATTCAAGAGTGTCCCTTCAAATAGAAAACCAACTCCCTAATTGGACCTACCAAGGACCACTAAATTTGATGGCCTATTATTTTATTTTCCTAGTAACTATGAGAGCACTAATCAATCCATCACATCCAAGAGAAAGATATAATAGTATGCTTACTAGTCTACTCTCTTTGTGATAAAGCTACTTTGTGGTATAGGGGACTACCAGATAATTCAATTACTAGTTGGGCATCAATAATGGAATCATTTATGCATAGATTTGGCAGCATGGAAAATAGTTACTTATTTTTATTTTAATTGAATACAATATAGAGACACCCTAAGGAAAATATAGATGATTGCAATAGTATATTCTTGAGAACCTTAAACTTAATTTCACAAAATGTTAGCCCAAATGGAGAACAAATATTTCTATATTATATCAAAGGTTTAAAATTTGATTTATTTTTAATGTTCTATAATGCTAATCATTGTACACTACTTGTAGAATTTGAAGAAATGGATAGAGGAAAGGATATTATCATTCAAGTAGGAAGGATACCCCCTACTCCACCAATGGCCTATGTAGTCTATATTTTCTAAAATGCACCTATAGCTATCTCCACACCCAAACATTTCACGTATTCCTAATCCCAAAATAAACACTTCTATTCATCTTTATACATTGACATACATCATTGCTCACCCTAGCCAAAATGTGACATCCATTATAGATTTTTAGCCACAACATCCATCCATACCCACTCTGTCCAACTCAAATAATGAGTCTAATAATAATTTCATAATGATTGAAATGATGAAGGTGATCAAAAAATTGGTGAATTAGAATAATTTTGCAAACCAAAAATGGAAATAACTATAAAATTGATAGCTTTACAAGAATCCATACCTAACAAAATATTATATGCCTCAACAATACACTAATCAAGGAGCCAATTAGACTCACAATCGTATGGTTAACACCAATATAGAGAAATATTAGCATGTTTTTTTCCTTGTAATGATAAGTATTGGTCTGTGATTCACTAAATGGATTGATATGTGTGCCCTAGACCATGAACAATATTGTATGGCTTAGAATTTCTTCCTCCCAACCTCCAAAGAAGGTTGGTTTCTTATTGCAAAGAAAAAAAATAAAATAAATCAAAGAAGACTAAAGAGAGAAATGGAGGGTTAGAAATATTAAGGAAGATAAATGTGGATTTAAAGTGGATAAAATTTGGCTAACAATACTTCCACATCCAATGTAAATCACACTACAACTTGACTACATACAGGGCCTATATGACTAGTGACCAAGCAAATCATTGCAAAATATAAATTAAGCTCATATTATACCATCTACTACTCTAATAGCCCTTAGTGATAGTCCAAAAAATATCTATGGCCCAATAGAATAGACCATTGATAGAATTTTATAGAAGAAATTAGAATCACTTTGATTAAATGTTGTGCATACCTAATATTCCAATAGCCTAGAAGGATAATCCAAACAACAATTTAGGCCTAGTAGAATAGACCACCCACAAAGCTTTGCAAAAATATATAGAGGCTAAACAACATGCATTCACAAAAGAATTCAACACATTATTGGCTAAGGTCAAACAATAAGTTGATTCATTAAGAAGCAGAGAAAAATTGCATAGTATGCAACATGTAAAAAATCAAATTATTGAATCTCATTATGAGGAGAATTAATCTACTTATAGTTTTTTGCAATGCATTCATCCTAGATTAATCATTACATAACTGACCTCCCATAGGCTTGACATGTATATGCATAGCCTGGTGCACTTTAAATCTTAGTTAGAATCAACAAGCCTGAGAGGAGTGGCTAGTACTTTCTTGCTCTATCTTGATCAATTGTCTTGATATTGTGGTTAATAACACTTCTTAGCAGCCATGAGTCTTAAATAGACTCTAGATTCTTAAGCATGTTCATCTTCTCCCCACTATGTTTTATAGTTATTCTAGCTATTAGATTTGTAGGCACTTCCATTCATGATTACCAGTGGTCATTGGAATTGTAGGCTCTATATTATTGGTTGTTACTTTCTTGCAAAACTGCTTTCCATTAAAAGAGATCAAGCAGTTTAGGATTTTGACACACATGATTTCCATTAAAATAGACTTGCTAAGAAGCATTTTGTCTTTACAATTATTTTCTAAATATTTTTATTGATTTCTAGGGTATTAGAGATCTAGCTAGGACTTTTGGTAGCCTTTATTGGTATCATCTTCAAAATATATCCAACCACTCCATTCTCTAGCTACTCTAGCTCTTGGTCACTAAGGCTTCTAATCACTCCAAATCCTAGTCCAACCAGAACTTTGAAGTGCTTTGGCTAATGCTAACTTTGAATTTTATTTGACCACTCCTATTTTAGTCTTCAAAGTGGCAATATATCTTTGTCTTAATCAATTTTTTTGGTCTATTAAGCTATATTATCCTTTCGATCAATGACATATCAAGCTTGAAATTGTGTTTGTACCTTAGCCTTAGTAAAATGTTGACAAAGAAAGTGCTCTGACATCATTTGCATGGACTTGTATGTGGACCAAGTATTGGCCCATATTATTCATGCCTCTCTTAAGGATTTTTACTTGCAAAAAGGAGAACCTAGCTAGCTTTATCCATTGGAAAAAGGAGTCAAAATATGAAAAGAGGACATTAAATGTGGAGGTACACTTGGGGAATGAAATGGACTTAACAAGGGAGGGAATAAATCCTTTGAATTGGATGGGGTTCCATGATTTTATATCTTTAACAAGGTATTTAGGAGATGCACTGAAATATGCCCCTATTTTGAATGTATTCCATACATTAGAAAACTATGGGATTCTCTATGATAGAAATATGAGGAAAATAAAATGTGTTGGTAGAGAACAACTAGAACCTATTCTAGGATAAATATGGAAAAATGAGGTTATCAATAAAACCAAAGAGGGTGGTGGTTTAGCTAATTATTAGGGAAATTAGGATAAATAGAGAGAATAAGAGGAGTGGGAAACAAAATCAAGAGGGAAAAAGAGGAAGTGACTAAAAGAGGAAGAGGAAAAGAAGAAAGTGGTTATACCTAAATGGTGATGCATTTAGGGTACTGGGTTTCTTCTAATAATACTCTACAATAGCTCACACTAACTTCATACAAGGGTAATTTGTGTTAGGTTAATATTACAAGAACTTGAAGCCTATAACCCCTTGGTGATGACCATAGTCATTCCAAGAAACACTAAATTGCTTAGACCCTCCATGTAGTTGCAAAAAAAATTGTGAGATGTGCCTAGCTTACATATGCTTTTATAATATTTGTTGAAAGCTATCACAACTAATATTTTCAATGGCATCACATGCTTTGTTAGATCTAACACATATTCTCATGCCTTACCCTTTTTGAGGACAATGGCCTTTTGGCATCATAGTCCTTATTTTATTTATCATTTATGAATGCCATGTATTTGCTCTTATAACTAGGGTTTTGTGCTAATAGAGTCATCCACCATGTGTTGTCCTTTCTTTATATTTGTGCATCAATTGTAACTATCCTAGAAGGATGAATTTATAGCAACCTTATTTTATGTTCTTCCATTATTATTCAACCCTGCTTAGCCTTGCTGACCCTATGTAATCACCCCAAAAAGCCCTGTTATTTCAACACCTCAAATTCAACCCATGTTTTTTTTTTAATATAATAGTTTTCAAGCATCTGTGTAACAATGCATACTTTACTAACACCTAAAATATTCTTCTAGTAGAACTCCTTAGACTCTTCATTGGTCAAACTCTAGAGATTCTTCACCTATCATTTGGTAATCTCCATGACTTGGATTTCTAGAGAGAATCCATACCTACCTTCCACATTTATACTTGGGAAAGTATGAGATGCAATCTCCTTCCTATCAATTATCTTGTTCTTCCCCACAAGCTAATTGTTACATCCTTTTGATCCTTTGAAAGGTGATATCCTAGTATTTACTCCTTCCAAAATTCCTTTCGTGAAGGAGTTTCTAAAGCTAAAATCTTCTCTCGACACATATCCTTTTGTGTAAGAGTTACATTTCTTTTAGTAAGAGATTTCCACTATAGTGGTAAATATATACTCTACCTTTACACAATTATTTTAGTGTAAAAGTACTATTCACATTTAGATCCATCTATTGAATCCCATAAAGGAGTCTCTAATGCTTTATTAAGGTGTTTCTCTGCTTCCCTGATTCATTATGGGTTTACTCGTTAGGCAACATATTTTCTTTTACTTTATTAAAGAGTAAGATATATTTCATTAGTCAACATAATTAACTACACAAGCAAATTCCTGAATACTCTATGTAAAGAAAACTCGATAAAATCTATTCAACGTCCTCGAAGGAAACAACCTCACTCATAGAAACTCACTTCTAGAGGTAGGAAGGCACACAGTAATATTTTCCTTTGGTTAAAATGCTAAAAGAAGTTTAATCAATCATTCATTAGCTAAATCCGTAACTTAACAATAGCATTCCATTCGCAAGGTTTAAACCTAAAACATGCGATAATAATTGGAATTTACTCCATATTAGCAACTAGAGACGTAAATTCTCTCTTAAAAATCTCAAGAACTAATACTTCCTTACTTAAAATTCTAATCATAGTAAAATAATATTACTTCATTAATTACAGATCAATTTTTCCATTGGCGAAGTGGAAGATACTACAACATCAACATCATAATATCTATTGATGACAACAAGTCACATGATAGATCAACAACCAGATTACATACAAATATCTTATTTAAGCTAACAATCCACATGTCTTACCACATTGCATGTTTAATTAAAGCACTCTATAGTTCAACTATGATTGTGATTAAACTAGGATGTCAATAAAAACAACTAGCATCCTTTACAATTTTAACATCAACTCTTTGTTCAAGTCTCATTAAAGAAACCATATTATCATCCTCCACTAATGTACTCCTAGTTGAGAAGCCCCAAATTGATTCCTAAACATCCACGTCTATTCACTAGCCGAAGTTGATGCTCTGCAATAGTCCTCTTGCCAACACTAACCACCAAAAAAGAAATATCTTGTAATGGGATCAAAGACGGCTCCAAGAATTGCAACATTGTATCACAAGATGCATTCCTTCGCATCCTAACAGTATTCACATGGCATTTTTTCCAAAACTCCCATCTTACATAAAAATTCCTTCTAAATTGTTCATTCCTCATCTCTATAAAAGAAATAAAATCACAAGAATACAACTCAATAGAATTCATTGTCTATGTAATTCAATAGGTTTCATTATTTATTTACTAAGTGTAAAAATAGAGGAGTTCCTTTCCTTATTTCAATAGATATCACACCCAGATATTTCACCAAGTATAATTCAAAAGATAAAGAATGTCCTTAATCCCCAAAACAACAATTTTTTTTTTCTATTATGAATGGATGAAAATCTCTCTAATTTTTCTAGCTATAGACATTTTTTAATCTTCATACAAAAATTCAAGCAAAAGATAACCGACCCCATAACCTCATATGACATTCATTGTCTAAGCCATTTAATCTAGAGGACATACAATTAAAACTTTATCTTTAACCAGTCAAAATGAACACAAAAAAATAGTAGTCTAAAAACTATCTACACATTGTTCCATTGTGCAGTCACACTTGCTTCGACAACATGGTTTCCAAAAAACTAACATCTTTACAGTTTGGAATCACCCTAAAAGAAAAAACATTAATTCCTATCACAACAAACGATGAATACATACTCACATCTCATTTACATACAGGTCTAAGAGTTTCTTGTATCACTTTTCTTTTATTTTATAACAAAACAAAACTATAAAAGCTTTACAATAGATGGTCATTCTCTGATATTGGATTCTTATTACTTTCCAATTAAACGAATAAAATATTGATTTCAAATAAGATTCTATATATTCATGACACATTGAGGACAACCATACTATGTTTAATCCATAAGTTCATTGAGTAAATAGTAACAACCAATATTGTAGAAAAATACCTGGTTTCAACGACATCTTCTCTACCAAATTCCAATCCAACTCTAGCACTTCCTACGTAGTTGATTGCTATCTGACCTCCTCATCACCTTCCTTCCTTTTTTCCACCTCTTTTTTGTTTTCCAAAAGTACCACACTCCCCAATGGCGTTCTCGCCATCGTGGGTGAACCCGTCCGCTCTTAATTGACTACTCTCCATTTTAACATGTAAAAAAACATTCAAAACACCATTTTATTCTTTCTACTTTAGTGATCTAACAACACACCACGATACTATAGTTCCATTTCTCAAAATAGCAAACAGTTCATTAATGATTTCTTATTAACAAATATTTTTTATCAACAAGCTACAAACACACATATTGGAGGATAGTAAACACTTATTACTACTCCATTATTTTTTTTTAATAATAATTCTTTTCATAGTACCCCGTAGCAAAGTTTTCAATCAACAATTACTTTAATTTTTTCTTTAATTTTAAGATAGAATAATAAAAACAATAACTAATTCTTCTTCCAAATGAAACCATCATTCTAATTATAATTTTCATCAAGAAAAAGATCATTATACATCAAACATATTCAAACATGATATACATATTCATGAAAGGCTTTTCATTCAAGTTGCCCAAACTTCTTCATCAATTTACCCATCACATCACTTCCCATAAGATATCCCTTTCTCGGTGGTTAATTCTTTTTACCACTAGTTATTAGCAGTACCATATTCTTTTATAAAATGTACCAAAAACCAAACATGAAAATAGCCCATTTCTATATAAATTATATTTCCATAATATTCATTTTTCCTTTTGCATAACCAATCATGAAATAATCAATTATTACATAAACTAGATACCAAAATAAAAATATAAATTCAATTAATAGGCAATGACTTATCCAAAGTAAAAAAGTCTGCTAAGGGTGGGTCATATACCTTTTAGCTTCTGGCTCATTGAGTGAATTTTTTTGTTGATGCTTTGATCCTTGCTTAATTTTTTATACTTCACTATTGCTTTCTCATGAGTTGTTGAATCTTTTCATATATGCTAAACTATTTTCTTTTCCCAACTTGGCTTATCTTATTTCTTTTATTCTAGGTGAAGAAGTTAGGAAATTACACATATTGAAACATTTCATGCAAGAATTAGGGATCCCATTTTTATTTGTGAAGTTTTATTAGCACAAAATACCTATGAGTCATGTGTTTTAATTATAGACTAAAAGTCCTCTAGATGATTTTTGTAGTTTCCACAAATTTAAGGGAAACCTCTATTTGGTCAAGCAGGATTTGACAAGCTTATTGATCTCTCAGAAAAAGAAAGAAAAGAAGAGGAAAATTTTGAAAATATGTGGTTCATTTGGGCTAAGATATATTTTTAGATTAGATTTAAAAGAGAATCAGTTCCAAAGCTTGCATAGAATATAACATTGGAACTCAGTGAAGGTAGTCCTTGTTCAAGTAATGACTCATTCGCCCACTTTCTCATGTATTTTTGTCCTTGTGCTAAATTGATGCCCTATTTTTGATAATTTCCTAGGCTCATATGCATTGTTGCTTTGGAATGGGGCATGGAAAATTCATCGACAAACTATAATTCTTTCGCTAGCTTCCCTAGATTTTCTAGATGCACTTGTTGAAACATGTGACCTATTAGGCCTTGAAATTGATTGTAGATGAATACCAACATCTGTTGAGTCCCCATATCTAAGTTAATTATTACATTATGACTAATAATAGAAGACTTATTCCTTGTTAGTTCCTCACCTTCTGGTAAATCATCTATCTCCACCTTGGGATGATTCAAAGCAATCTTATCCATATCAATATTTTGCTCTTCATACCTTTCTATGTGATAAGGATTAATCTTCTCACCATAGATCCAAACTTTCTTTTCTATGTAGGGGATCACCATGTGGATGAAATATATTAATAAATATACCCCAAGATTTTCCATAATATCCCTTGAAAAGCATAACCTAAATAATAATTACAAATCCACCATTATCACCTCCTCGATTGCTTAAAGTGCATCAACTTGTGCAACATTATTGGAATTATTTTGCAATTCCTATTGTCCAGACTAGTATTCCATCTATATATAATACTCTATAACTAGCTCAAGTATTTTCCAAGCCCATTGCATTACACATTTCTTGGGGTATGATTGTTATGGTAGCTTCAGATCCTACCATGCAATTGTGAACTACCCAGCCTTTCATGCATAAAGAAAACTAGAAGGGCACAAGTTTAATATTACTCCTTCTAAGAGATGACTGGTTATGTACTAATTTGAATCCAAGGACAGTAATCTTGCTAGCTATTGATATTTTGAGAGTTGCTTCTACCAAATCAAATTGTCCAAAAATTAGCAAAGTCTCCGTCAAATTCTTCACTTCTTTCATAATGCTATTTTTGGCTTTTTTTGGTAGCTTTGTTGGAGTATATTACATTATTTGGTACATGCTAATATACCCCTATGGTACCTTCATGGTACAATTATAAATAATAGTTTAGGATTGAATCTTAGTTTAGAGTGTGAGTTATATTTCCATTTTTATGTAAGTGTGAATGTGTAGTAAGTGCACAAGTGTCTTGTATGTATAAGATCAAATATGTAATATAAATATGTGTACAACTGTCTTAGGTTAGAGTGTTCAAGTTAGGAAAGTGTAAGAGTCATGTATAGGTGTGCATACAATTTAGAGTCAAGTGTTCATAAAGTATGCAAGTGTCAAGTAGACAAGCCAAGAGTCATGAGACTTGGCATATGGAAAGAAATAGTTAAGTATCCAAAGAGTCATACTACTATGTCTATATTATGGAGGCAATACTCCATAACATATAAAATCATAAACAATCATGATTATTTATACAATATACTTTTGTAAGAGAAAGAGTAATAATAGTTGTATAAATTTTGAGCAATTAATATTGTAATTTGTTCTTCATGCTTAGTACATGAATAATTAAGGTTATTTACATTCATATTGCTACTTATTATTTAATGTTATTTGATTTATTATAAGACTTATTTTACATATTATTTTTCTCATATTATTTCTATGCTTATCATTATATTGACCTTATTATATTATGGCTATATTGTATTTGATCAGGTGTTACATATTATATGATATTTGTGGTAGTATTAAGGCTTAAAAATCTATCAGTAATATCAAAGATACCATCAAAATTTATCTAGATTGAAAATAGCTCATTTTTTTTTTGGTAAGTTGGAATTATAAAACAAGCGGGTTTTGAAAGGATCCCAAAAACCTTCTTACAACAGGTCAAAAGACCAAACCGAGGGTTAAAACCCAAATGACACATCCCACCCAGTGGGAGACTCATTACAAGGATGAAGATAAAATCCCGTCTAGCGGGAAACATCCGAAGACCACCACAAAAGAAATCCCGCCCAACGAGAAAAACTGGAAGTCAAAAAGGGAAAATCCCACCCAACGGGGACCCTAGAAAATTTAAAAACCTTCCCAGCAGGGAAAACAACAGAAAAAATTACAATCCCGCCTCATGGGGAAAAAACCGCACAATCTAGAAATCCTGCCATGTGGGGAAAACAAGCATGTTTAGGAATCCCGCCAAGCAGGAAAGGCAAACCCTAAACCAGCATGTTTGAGAAATCTCGCCTAGCGGGAAAATCAACAAAATTGGAAGATCTCGCCTACGAGAAAACCACCAAACCAACCCTAAACCGGGTGAGAAGGGTCCCGCTCAGCGGGGAAAAAAACTAGCAACAAGGGAAGGTCTCGCCCTGTGGGAAACCCAACAGCAACAGGAAATCCCGCCTTGCAGGAAAAAAATAGCAGCATGCCCAGAATCTTGCCTTTAGAGAAGCCAGCAAGAGAAGACGAATGCGCCCAGCAGGAAAAACCAATAGTACACCCGAGACCTGCAGACAAACCCACGACCCTCCATCGGGGAAAACCAGCATGACTTGAACCTGTAGAAAATCCCGCGAACTCATGGATCCCACCCAACAATAAAACCAGCAGCATGCCCAGAAGAACACAACCCCTACCTAACAGGAACCCCGATATGGGATGCAAGCTACAGAGGAGAGACAGGGAAGCTGTCCCGTGAGCGTCCATGACTGAGAAGGATTTTTACGGGTAGAAAAAATAGCGAAAGCCATTGCATTGTAAGATCTTGAGCCCCCATCCCAAGATCAAACCCTGCGAGGAAACAAGCCATTAAAACCACCATCAAGAAAACTTCTAGCCCCACCATTGTCTGTCAAGGAATGGATCCAAGGAGAGATGTAGCTGCATGCATGGGCACCCCCAGGACCCAAACAACAGACTACAGAAAGATCCCTGAGATCCATCCACAAGAACAAACAAACCCTGGATCTACAAGGAGATCCCGAAGATAAGGGTTTCATGGGGCGACTAGGAAAACCATCTACGAGAAAAGGCGCACCTCGAAGCCAAAAGAATGCAGATGAAGATCTTGAGCAGAAACCAAAAAACCAGAGCCAACCCTCTTCCAACAGCCCTGAAAGCAGGCTGGAAACCCGTCGAACCAGGAAACTCAGGGCAAGAAACCACCAAACCCTCCTTGCAGACCAACAACCCCATCAAGAGGGAAACCTGAGAAAATAGGGGAACCTAGAAACTAGGCCTGAGAGCAGACCCGAGAGGGGGGCAGGGAAATGGAGAAGTGGGACTGGTCAGTCCAAGGGAACCTAGGGCTGGAGCCATCCCTCCCTTGCCCTCCCCAGGCCGCCTATTGTGAAAATAGCTCATTTTAGATACTATTGTAAACTAATTTTATCTAGTTTGATAAAGTTGATTAGAAGTCTATCCACTTTGAAGATAATGAGACTCAGACTCTATTTTAAGGTTATATTGAGTAGAATAGGCTAGGGTCTTTCCATATTTGAAGTATAACCAGTGAAGACTAGGACTCAACTATATTGATTGATTAGCAAATAAAATTTAAGATAGTTGATCATTCAAGGCCATAACTAACCCTTGACACTGATAAAGGATTCAAGGATATAGATATCTCTTGACAGATTAAGATCTAGGGATATAAAAATCTCTTGATAGATTGAGATTCAAGGACATAGATATCCCTTGAAAGATTGAGATTCAGGGATATAGATATTCCTTGAAATTTATTATTTCTAACTCAAAATAAAGTTGAAGTTTAAGGGACATTCAATGTTACCTTGATATTGATAGACGATTCAAGGACATTCGACATCACCTTGACATTAATAGAGAATTTAGGGACATCTAAAATCACCTTGATAGTATAGAGAAAGATTTAAGAAGAGATTTGCAGTAGAAGTGTGAGAATATTCCTACAACAAATAGAGAAGAGTTTCATATTCTAAGTGCAAAGGAAAAAATAGCAACAAATTGAGAAGCATTCAGAGCTTCCTAAGAGATAAAGAAAGAAAAAGAAAAAAGATAGATATATCAATTTTTGTGTTATTGCCATCGCAAAATGTACCCCAATTTGGGGACCCAATAAAAATTTTGTCATTTTTTTTTCTTTATTTTATCCAATTTTGCTCACATCAAGGTCTTTGAAAATTTGCTTACACCAAGATTTTTTTAAAATTTTGATTACATTGAGATTTTAAAATTGTTGACATCTTTGCATCTTGAAGGCTTGAATTTAGTTGCAATGATTCGAATTGAATATTTTTGAATATTTGCATCTTAATTGCATTATTTCAAATCAAATAATTTAGAAAATTAGATTTTCAAAGGTTTTCAAAGGTTTAAATAATTAAATTTCATTTTAGGGTTATTCAAATTTTATCACTTTTGCCCTAAAATTGATGCAAAAATTGAAATGGACATATCTTAAGAGAGACAACTTCGTTTGAGCTCATTCAAAACTTGGTAGAAATATATTGATTTACTCTTTCTAATGGTACTAAAATTATAGGATTTTAGATGTCAATTTCACCCAAAAATAGCAATTTACTATAGCAGCTTGTGAACTTTAAAATGTCATATCTCATGTACTGTTGTAAATTTTTGGATGATCGCAGTGATTTTGAGTACCCATTTGACCTATTTATGTGCATAGAAATTTTAATTAAATTATTAAAACTTTGAATTTTGACTCAATTTTGGGCAAAAGGAAAGTTACGAAGGAGAATGAATAATAAATAAAATAAAGGTTGGATTTGTCTTAATCTTATGATGAATATGTCATTACACAGGTAATACAAGGGTTGAAGAGAATAGTTATGAAATTTATTTCAAAAATAGTTATAAAAATGAACAACGAAAGAGATTATTATATTATAAATAACCATTGAGATCCAAGAAGAAAGGATTGGAAGATTTTGGAAGCAGAAGAACATTTTTGGAGAAGGAAAAGTTGAAGAATATGATTAATGCATTGAAGGTTTCACCATTGTAATTAAAGAGTGTAGGTTTTCTGAAATAAAATTTATTGAATATATTTTATTTTTAATATATTGATTTTCTTTAGTAAGGTTTATGCATGCAGATGGTAGCCTTTCTAATAAATTTAATATATTATTTGTTTTCCTAGAAGATTGCACTTAATCTAGTTTTGATTGTGTGAATTCAGATCAAATTAGATTAGGTTTAAATTTTTAGAGAATCATTTTTGTAAATTCAGGGTTAATTAATCTTTCTCTGTTGTTCCATTTTATTCTACACAGTTTTATTTTATTTATTTTTCTAATCCTAACCTTTTCATTTTTATTAAATTTTCACTAAATAAAAATCAAAACCCAAAAAAGAAATACTCGATTTTCAAAATTAAAATTAAAATTAAAATTTTTACATAAATTTACTTTTTTGATAAAAATTTAAAGTTTTAAATTTGCATAGTTTTCAAATAATCTTTTAATTTTGTTTTACGTAAAATTGAAATTTTAATAAATTTCAAATTTTCATTAAAGTGAATAATTAATATTTTACATTGCAAAGTTTAGATTTAATCATTTCATTTTGATTATTCTCATGCAAATATTAACAATCTGAGATAAAATTTGATTAACAATTTGAGATAAAATTTGATTAACAATTTGAGATAGAATCAATTAAAATCAATTTTTCAAAGGTTAAAATAAAATATTTATTAAATTTTCAAAGGTTGTTATTTCAAAGTAAATATTTGATCAATAATTTCACATTTTCTCATAAATTTCATGAACAAAAAAATCATTGCAAATCTGATCAACCAAAACAGGCCCCTTGTTAACAAGCATATGCAACACTGAGGTATCCAACTAACTTTTGGTATTTCACATTTTTCACTAAGCATTGCAAACATATTAACACATTAAACAAAACCTTGGGAAAATCACAAATATTTCCTTACAAGAGAGGATATCTGGGCAAAATCCTGATTGTGAGTATATTCTTATGATTGGAAAAAAATATCACTCAATAGAATTGGTGCTAGGAGGGCCTAAAGGTAATTAATTTGATTTTAAAAGTTTAAAGTTCAAATTAAATTTTGAAAATTTTCAATATATGCTGCATTAGTCTTGATTTACTATAAATCAAAAATATTTTGATGGTTATGGTTAAATTATTGCTATTATAATTGCTGAAATATGATGACTTAACCTTCCAAAATTTGAACAAATTTTTTTTACACATAGCTTGGCATATTATATTTATTGGATCATTAAAATTACGAATATTTTATTACCTCTCTAATGATGTCAATGGCAAGAGTTGCACCCTAGTTAGGTGGACATAGCAATCCCTTAAATATTCCTAGAGTACCCCATGAAATCCCTAAAAATGTGGAAAGATATTTACCCTAGTATATGCATGATTGAATGAGATCGGCTCAGGAACATATTTAGGCATACAAAAACACTGTAATTCATTTACACATTATGCATGAAGATGTTACCTGTAGAATATTTTTATACACATTAGATGAGTTTGCTTATGATTGGTATATCAACTTACCTGCAAGCTCTATCAATTCTTGGGCTCAACTAGAAGCAACATTACTCAACCATTTTAAACTTGTTGACCCAATTATGATATACCATCAATTTATCTCTGCCCGTAGAGAACCTAATGAATCCTTGAAACTATTCAGTGATAGGTTCTATAAGTTGTATACCAAACTAGTGACACCTTTCATCATTTTAGAAGTAGCCATCTAGATGTACATTGGAACCTTAGACCCATTAACTTCCATATTTTTGAGGATACTTCCTCAAATTACATCCTTGCCTAAAGCCTACAATGAGGTAATAACATTTGAATAATAATTGATTTCTCAAGGGGTTAGTGTGGGTCAATTATCATCACTTAGACAACCTAAAGCTCATAATCAGATACCACAAATGAGTTAGGCTTTCACACAACCCTCTCCCATGATGAACTATTTTTCAGGAGATGTGTATCCCAACCAGTATCAACCTATCAATTTGGCACCCTTGGATCAAATGATGTCTAATGTGTGCAATCAACATATTGAAACTAACTATCCAGATGTTAAAACTATTTTAGATATTGTCCAAAACGAGATGAAAGTTTTGGAATTAGTACCCACTGACAAAAGTTGTAGGAATCAAACTAATTAGAATGCAAGGACAATGGAGGAAGATGAACCTTCAAAAATGGAGGAAGATGAATCTAAAGAAGGTTATAACTTGAATGACATTGAATTTGAAGAAGAATATGAAGATGGCATGAAAGAAGGAATGATAATATCACCAAGTGTTTTAAAAAGTAACGATTATATTATTCAAGATAAATAAGGGGAATCTCTCACTTAGTTTGCAATTCCTAGAGAAACTTCCATCCTATTTGATGTGCAAGAAACCGAAAACCTTGTACCACCTAAGGATTCTACAATGTCCATGCAAGTAGAAATCAGTATGCCTTTACTTCAGATAGAGAAAATCCATAACATAAAAGGTTTGGATATGACATTGTTGAAGACCTAATAGCAAATGTTGCTTAGGTGGTTGATCAGGAAGATTTGTTATTTAAAACATCCCTTAACTAGCAAGATTTATGGTTTGAAAATGATAGGCATATTTTATATTTTATGACTAATTCTGGTGTTTTTAAAAATTAGGTTTTTGATGAAGACAAAAGGATACAAGATGATGATGATGAAGACCATGAGGAAAAAGAAGAAATTATAAAGGCTCATCAAGTCCTGGTAAATAGAAATGTACAAAAAATAGAATCTCAGCCATTCTGTTCAACCATTCAAATTCTTGAAATTTTTTTGCATACTTATATGTTGGATTCAAATGTTGTTGATAATGAAATGTTGTTTGCGGTTAACAAAGAATTAGAGTTGATTCCTACTCACACCAGTAATGAGATTTCTACATTGATCAACAATTGACTATTGAGCCTAGGATACAAAATTGTAATGATCCTCATATGTTAGATATCCTAGATGCTTGTAAATTGTTGTGTAATTATGATTGGTCTAAAACTATGAATAGTGGTTTGGCAGTCAAATTTTTAGAAATAGGGTCAAGTTTGGAAGAGCTCATGTCTAATAATAACAATGAGGATAGTATTTTGAACATTGAATTGAAAATAAAAATTCACATCATGCTGGGAGAAACTGTGATTGAAGATAAAAGTTTGATAATAAACATTTCACATAGTAAACAAAAATTAATTCAAGACCAGTTATGGACCATTAATTTTGATACAACAAAATCTAAGTATCCTGAGGATAAAATTAAATTGAGTTGGTGGTGTGAGAGAGGTAAAATAAAGGCCTTTAAAATTTTATATCTAATGTTACTATGGGATGATACCCATCAAAATTAGCATGCCTATCATTATGAGATTATCTCAAATTATGGTAATCATGTTTGGGATCCTGGAAAATTTCATATATGAGAAATCCTAAGTCTTGCCTTGTAAATAGTTTTATACATAGTTTTTTGTTTTCATGTATTTTCTTTTACAATGTTTAGATTCAATTTCCATTTGTTTGGTTTGTTTTGTTGTATTTGATTTAGAAATTTTGTTTTTATTATTTTATTTTCTAGGCTTTACATTGATACAAGTTCATGGTAAGTCATGTGTTTTGATTTATTTTCACATTTTGCGGTTCGTCTTCACATTTGTGTTTGTTTTGTTCCTTCAGTTATGGTATAGTTGTGTAACTACAATGAACTCTTGGTCCCTCTGAAACAAATGTTTCTTAGTCATGGATGATGAATTACTTGTTTGAAATTAGGTGAAACTGAAGTTAAAGAAATTAGATTGTTTAGTAGTTATTCATGGATTGTGGATTAAAATAGTGGATATTGAAGTAATACGACATTTTGCTGAAGCTTCACATGTAACATTATATTAAAATGATATTTTTGATCTTGAAGGATGAAATCATTCTAGTTTGTTGATTAGGCAAAAAATTTATACACTCCACCTTAAGCCTTAGATGATCTCTAACCTAAGAGGCACCTATTATATTTGCAAATCAATCAAATGCCTGGGTGTTTTAGATAATCTCTATTGGGGCTATAGACACTCGACTAACAGTAGAGCAAGGTCTAGAAGAGATGAAAGTCATCTCCACTAGATCTATAGACGGTTAAACGGTAGTGGAGCAATGTAGAGGTACAATTTTTATGAGTGACATCTTTAAAAAGCCTAATTACAAAATAGGTGATAGAGTTTTGATCGAATAAAAAATAAAGAATGAATTCACAAAACACACACTAAGCAGAAGCAAGTGGAGTATTTACTTTCAGTTGATACTATTAACCCCATACTTCTTGGATATTACTAGATAATTTATATTTCACTAATCTTTGGTTTTCTCGATTTCAGATTGGGTTCTTTATCCAAAATGATTAAGAGCATTTTCTAGTAGAGTCACCATTTGTTGTTGCCATTGCATAACATACCCTAATTGGGGATCCACTTGAAATTTTGGTATTTTTTGTTCTTTATTTTATCCAATTTTTCTCGCATCAAGGTCTTTGAAAATTTGCTTATACCAAGATTTTTTTAAATTTTGATTACATTGAGATTTTGAAATTGTTGACATCTTTGCATCTTGAAGGCTTGAATTTATTTGCAATGATTTGAATTGAATATTTGTAAATTAATTGCATTATTTCAAATCAAATAATTTAGAAAATTGGATTTTCAAAGGTTTAAATAATTAAATTTCATTTTAGGGTTATTCAAATTTTATCACTTTTGCCCTAAAATTGATGTAAAATTGAAATGGACATATCTTGAGCTAGACAACTCCGTTTGAGCTCATTCAAAACTTGGTAGAAAGATATTGATTTTATTTTTCTAATGGTACTAAACTTACAAGATTTTATATGTCAATTTCACCAAAAAATAGTAGTTTACTATATCAGCTTGTGAAATTTAATATGTCATATCTCATGAAATATGGTAAAATTTTGGATGATATTAGCAATTTTGATTACCCTTTTTACCTATTTAGGTGCATGGAAATTTTCATTAAAAAATGAGAACTTTAAATTTTGACTTAATTTTGGGCAAAAGAAAAGTTACGAAGAGAATGAATACTAAGTAAAATAAAGGTTGGCTTTGTCATTAATATTATGATGAATATGTTATTACAAATACAAGGGTTGAAGAGAATATTTATGAAATCTATTTTAGAAATAGTTATAAAACTGAACAACGAAAGAAATTATTATATTATAAATAGTTATTGAGATCCGAGAAGAAAGGGGCGGAAGATTTTGGAAGCAGAAGATATTTTTGGAGAAGGAAAATTTGAAGAACAAGATTGCTGCATTGAAGGTTTCACCATTGTAATTACAGAGTGTAGGTTTTCTAAAATAAATTTTATTGAATATCTTTTATTTTTAATATATTGATTTTCTTTAGTAAGGTTTATGCATGCCGATGGTAGCATTTCTAATAAATTTAATATATTATTTATTTCCCTAGAAGATTGCACTAAGTCTAATTTTTATTGTGTGAATTAATATCAAATTAGATTAGGTTTAAATTTTCAGAGAATCAATTCTGTAGATTCAGGGTTAATATTTCTCTATTTCTATTCCATTTTTTTCTGCATAGTATTATTTTATTTTATTTATTTTTCTAATCCTAGCCTTTTTATTTTTATTAAAGTTTCACTAAATAAAAATAAAAACCCTAAAAAGAAATAAGTAAGTTTCAAAATTAAAATTAAAATTTTCATTTTTACTTAAATTTACATTTTTGATGAAAATTTGAAGTTTTAACTTTGCATAGTTTTCAAATAATCGTTTAATTTCATTTTACGTAAAATTAAAATTTCAACCAATTTCAAATTTTCATTAAAGTGAATAATTAATATTTTACATTGCAAAGTTTAGATTTAATCATTTCATTTTGATTATTCTCATGCAAATCTTAATAATCCGAGATAAAATTTGGTTAACAATTTGAGATAAAATCAATTAAAATCAAATTGTCAAAGGTTAAAATCAAATATTTATTAAATTTTTAAAGGTTGTTATTTCAAAGTAAATATTTTATCAATAATCACACATTTTCTCATAAATTCCATTAACAACAAAATTATTGTAAATTTGATCAACCAAAACAAACCCCTTGTTAACAGGCATATGCAACACTAAGGAATCCAACTAACTTTTGGCATTTCACATTTTACACTGAGTATTGCAAGCAAATTAACACATTAAACAAAACCTTGGGAAAATAACAAATATTTCCTTTCAACATAGGATATTTGGGTAGAATCCTGACTGTAAGTATATTCTTGTGATTTGACAAAAATATTACTCAATACTTTGATATATCATACTTGAAGAAGGATAAAGAATCACCTATATTAATTTATATAGATTCAAGTAGTGGATTAGAATCTACAATAGATAGGAGTTACAAGATATTAAGAATATTTAGGATATATTGGAGAAAAGACTAACAAGAGAGGGACATTTTTCGCAGGACTGCCCAAACTACCGAACTTGTTTCGGCCATATTTCACTCATCCGGACTCGGATTGAGCTAAAATTTTGAGGGTAGATGCCTGACAAACCCTAGAACATCTCCACAAATTTTTAGATCATTTGGAGCAACACAGATCCTAGCGCATCCCTATGTGTGAACGAGATTTTTGGCAAGCGACTATGCGAGGGTTTCATCTGGGTTAAGTGCAAGCAGCTCCAGAGGTTGGTTTTCGGGGCCTTCGGGCCCTAGCGACCAATATTTTTGTGGTTTCTGCTCAATATTTTAGCAGGAAATGTTGTAGGGGATCCAATATGGGTTAGAAATCTATCTTTCAATAGATCTTCATGTTGTGAACTTGAGTGACAACGACTTCCAATTTGTTGCACAAAAGAAAAGTGAAAATCATACCTTTCCACGACGTCTAGGGCATGGATTAAAGAGATCACGAAACAAGTTTCAAGCAGCTGATCAAAAAATGGCTCGGATCTCAAGTGAATCTGGTGCTAAGGTGCACCCACAAAATAAATCTACTATGGAAACCCCTATCAAGGGTAAGAATTTCGAAGAATCAGCCCCAAAAATGAATTTTAGGGATGCCCTCCATGGTGGACAGCCTCAGCCTAATGCTAATATTAATCTTAGGGCTTCCCGTAAACCTCTAAGAATGCCTAAGATTGATCCCAGGAAAATAGAGTCAGGATGTCTTAAAGCAGCTGATGGAACTCCTATTGTTAAGCTTGATATGGGCAACATTCAGACTGGCATTGAAGATCTGGAAAAAAGAGGACTAATTTGTCGTTTCGTGGGTTTTCATCCGAGCCTATCTGCTTTCAAAGTCTGGGCTACAAAAAGCTGGAAAACTAAAGGTGAGTTACAAATCTCTATTTATCCAAATGGTTATTTTCTTGTTTTATTTGCTAATAATGAAGATAGAGAGAAAACTTTTCAAGGGGGTCCCTGGTTCTTTGGAAGGGCAGGGCTTTTCATGAAGCCCTGGCATACTAAATTTAAAGCCGAAGAAGAGATGCCTTCTACAGGTCCTATGTGGGTTAGACTCTTTGGCCTCCCAATTGAATTCTGGAATCCGACTATTTTTTCTTCAATTGGAAACTCTTTAGGAACATTTATGATGACTGCTGATTGTACTAAAAAATTTGAACATATTATTTATGCTCGGATTTGTGTTTTAATGGATTTTGACAAACCCCTACCTAAAAAGATCACTTTACAATTTGGGGAGGACACTTGGGAGCAAGTAGTGGACTATGAGAACATTCCTTTTCATTGTAGAATTTGCCATGAATATGGTCATTTGGCTAGTGTTTGCCCAAATAAAATTCTAGATCAAAAGAAAGAAGATATAAATTCAATAGGTTTCCAAATGCCTAAGAAGAAGAACACTCAAAAAAACCAGTTATGAAGGATCAATCAAAGTTATCTGCTAATATGTTTGAAATTCTTTCCACAAATGAGGTCCCAAGTGAGGAAGAGGAAATAATGGAAACAAAAATCTTAGAAACACAATTTAAATATAAAGGGAAGAACTCAGAGACAAACCAACAAATCAAAGGTTTTCAATAAAAAAAGGGAGAAAATATTCACAAGAAAAACAATCTTTTAAATGTTAAAACTTCAAATAATACAGGTCCCAATATAGACTCTATTGAACCTTCTGGTAACATTTTGACTGTGTACAAGCATTCTTCAAGGCTAGAAGCCATCTCAGATTCAATTGGAGTAAGTCAAGAAATAGGGAAAAAAATGAAGATGGATTCTAATCAAAAGGTAGGTCGCAAGACTAATCAATATCATATGGTAAAAGAAGGTGAAAAGCTTGTAGAGGAAGGTAAGATTAATGCCCTTCCCAACTTTTTTAGCCCTGGTATTAATGAAGATCATCACTTGGAATATTAGAGGACTCAAAGGGAGTCTTTCAAAACAAAATGAAATTAGAAGAATGATTCAGATAAATCATCCACATCTTGTTTTCCTTCAAGAAATGAAGATGTCAATAGAGGATATGGAATCAATTGCTAGTAAAATTTGGCTAGCTGGAAAAGTGGTTTCCCTCAGTTCCTAGGGGACTTCTGGTGGCATTGCTTGCCTTTGGGACCCAAAAGAGGTAGTTATTCACCATATGGTTGGCAGTTGGGGTCTTTTGGCTATAGCTATTCAAAGTAGACATTCCAACCAAATTATGCTCTACATTATTGTTTATGCTCCGACTAATTTGGAGGAAAAAAGAAGATAGTGGAAGAATATTACTTATATTATCTCTCATTTTCTTGAAGCTTGGATCTTGATCGGAGGAGATTTCAATACCATCCTCTCTCTAGATGAGAAAATGGAGGGAAATAGAAATTTGGATAGGAGCACTGACCTCATGAGCGAATATATTACAAACCTCCATCTTGTGGACATCCAACCAGATAATGGCCTTATGACTTGGTCTAACAGAAGGCAAGGCTTAGCTTGTATAATGGAGAGATTGGATAGGTTCTTGCTCTCTGACAATTTCTTAATCCATGGTCACATTCCTAAAGTGAAGACTCTTAACAATGTTGGTTCGGATCACTGGCCTGTCATGGTGGAAATGTGGAAAACCAATGTGAGTTTCTCTCCTTTTCGATTTTAGTTAATGTGGCTTAGAGACAGTTCCTTTAAACCTCGAGTGCAACAATGGTGGAAGGAAGGTAAACCTAGGTATGGGACTAAGATGTTCTATTTTGCCAAAATATTGCAATACATTAAATCCAAAATCAAGACTTGGAACTGGAAGGAGTTTGGGGATGTTCATAAAAAAAATGAAGTTATTGCTCAACTTGAAAATTTGAATAAGAAAATCCGTTTAGATGGCCTCATAGAGAGTACAAGTGCAGATGAAATTAAACTCACAGCTCAGTTAGAGGAATGGGAAAAAAGAGAAGAACTCTTATGGAAGCAAAAATCTAGAATTCAATGGCTCAAAGAAGGTGATCGAAACACAAATTTCTTCCACAAATCTCTTCTAGCTCGAAGATCTCACAACTTTATTTCTTCCCTGAAATCAGATTCTGGAGATGTTGTCTACACTTGGGATGGCATGAACTCTATTGTTGTCAATTACTTTTCCAATATTTTTATTGCTACTCCTCTTGACTCGACTTCTCAACAAAATGTTCTTCAAGCAATCCCTTCTCTTATCACTTCTGAGGAGAACTCTATTTTGATTGCTCTTGTTACTATCAATGAGCTTCAACAGGTAGTTTTTAAAATGCAAAAAGGAAAACCCTAGGTCTTGATGGTTTTCCCATTGAGTTCTACCAAGAGTTTTGGGATATCCTTCATGTTGATTTATTAGAGGTGGTGGAAGAAGCCAGGAAAGCCAAAGAAATTTTGAAGGTTATCAATAAAACTTATATTACTCTTGTTCCAAAAGCTCAAGAGGCTGAACATATCTCAGCTTTTAGACCTATTGCTTTATGTAATGTTCTTCTCAAAATCATTACTAAGATCATGGCAGAAAGGTTGAAGCCTCTTTTGCATAAGATTATTTCCCCTGAACAAGGGGGTTATGTGGAAGGGCATCAAATAGTTGATGAGATAGTTCTTGCTCAGGAAGCCATCCATTCCATGGATATGCAAAAATCTCCTTCCATGTTCATTCGGTTAGACTTATCCAAAGCTTATGATAGAGTGGATTGGCACTTCCTTATCAAAGTTTTGAGGCAATTTGGTTTCTCTCAGGATTGGATGGATTGGATTATGGGATGTATCTCTTCAGTTTCCTACTTAGTTCTTATCAATGGCAGGCCTTCTCAGTTGTTCCCAACTTCCAGAGGTATTAGGCAAGGTGACCCCCTATCCCCTTATTTATTCATCATTATTGTTGAATGCTTAGGTAGGGCTATAACCAAAAAGAGAGAAGACAAAACCCTTGAGGGAGTTACCATTGCTCATGGAGCTAGACCTATCTCTCATCTTCAATTTTTTGATGACTCTACTCTTTTAGGTAAAGCTACAGTTAAGGAAGCTTCTACTATTAAGCAAATCATTAGCTATTTTTCTAAGGCTACCGGGCAATTGATCAATGAAGACAAATCTAAAGTCATTTTCTTTCACTGCTCTTCTAGATAGGAATCCATGGTCTTGGATAAATTAATATATAATAAGACCTCCCTTCCAATCACTTATTTAGGTATTCCCATCAATATTCGAAGATAAAAAAAATATTGGAATTGGTTGTTGGACAAAGTCAAGAAGAAAATTGGAAAGTGGACCAATAGGTGGCTTTCTTCTGGGGGTAGAATCACCTTGGTAAAATCAGTCCTTCAGGCTATTCCTATTTATGTTTCTACCATGTTGAATATCCCAAAGGTTGTTCTTCGAGAACTGGATCAAATCAGTCATCGGTTCCTCTGGAGTGGTACTAAGGAGAAAAGAAAATGGGCCTTGGTGAAATGGGACACTTTATGTCTTCCTAAGAATGAAGGGGGTTAGGATTCTGGTCTGCTATTAATAACAACAAAGCTTTAGCTGCTAAATTATATTGGAGGATTTTGCATAACCCCAATGCTCTTTGGGCCAAGAATATCCATGCTAAATATGTTGAGAACAAAAGTCCTGAAGACCTTGTTCACTATCAATTGCCTTCCAAAGGTTCTCCCATTTTAGCAGTTCTTAAGACTGGTGAGGATTTGATAAAGAAAAAATTATTTTGGATCATTCATAATGGTCAACAGGTAAATTTTTGGATAGATTCTTGGGATGGTCACAAGCCTTTGATAACTCAGTTTCTCGATTGGAGGCCTTGGATGGAGGAGCTTCACCGAGCTAACTGGATAAAGGTGGCTAATTATTATCGGTACCATACTGGTAATTCAGAGGTTGGTAGATATTGGATCCCTATTGAGGACTGGCCTATTCAAATCCTAGAAAGGTAAAGACAAGATATCCAGTGCATCCTTCATATGAGATCTCTCTCTTGGTCCCATGATAAAGATTGTTTTGGATGGAACAACACTACTAAGGGTGAGTATTCAGTTGCTCAAGGTTATTTGGCCTTATGCCATAATAATCCCAACCAATCATCTGACATATTTTCTCAGTTGTGGGCTCAAAAGTTCTGGCCTAAGGTGAGGTTCTTTACTTGGCTTTTATTGCATCGTAGGGTGCTTACTGGGGAGCATCTTATGAAGCGTGGTTTTCATGGCCCTTTTAGATGTGAAATGTGTGGAGAGAATGTGGAAACTCTCAGCCATATTTTTATTGAGTGTACTTTAGCCTCTGAGCTTTGGAGGAGAATGGCCACTTTACTTGGCTTACAGTGGTCCAATTTTTTTACTTTTGAACAACTTTGGAGGGATTGGCCTAATCAAGAGGGTGTTGATCATTTTATTAGGCAGTTAGTTTGGATGGGTTCTACCATTCTTCTTTGGAATATATGGAATGAAAGGAACAACCAAATTTTTAATCAAGAAAGGAAGGATATTCACTATATCTAGAAAAAGACCATTGCCAACTTAGTTGAATCAGTCCATCAACTCCTTAATCACCCCCAAAACTCCCACCAAATATGGGATCAAGTGATGCAAATATTGAAGATTAACTCTTCTAAGAGCAACCAACTTAAAGGGAATGTGAGTAATTGCAAGATGGATAGAACAAGGAATTGGCAACCTCCTCCTAAGGATTTTGGAAAAGTCAATACTGATGGAGCCTCTAGAGGGAACCTTGGAAAAGCTAGTGCGGGAGGAATTGGTAGACTTTCAGATGGCTCCCTGGTTTTTACTTTTGCTGAGAATTTGGGTATTCTATCCAATAACCTTGTTGAGGGGTATGGTATCCTTAGAGGCCTTCAAGAGGCTACTAAGGTTGGATGGGAAAAGGTACTAGTTGAGTCTGACTCTCAACTCATGATTAATATTTTGAAGACTCCTAAGAATCATAAGGTTGATTGGAGAATAAAAAGAATTATTGAGAAGATTCAGTTAATCTAGATGGGATTTTTGAAAGTTGATTACAATCATGTGGTCAGAGATCAGAACAAGAGTGTTGATGCTTTAGCTAATTGGGCTTTGGACAAAGGTGATCTTACTTGCTACGACCACCCTCCTAGATGGTGGGCTTCACAAATAAGGGAAGCTCTTCTTTCTATCATTTCTTTGGATGGCTCTAGTTCTGAAGGTACCTAGTTTCTTCTTGCTTTATTTTTGCTTCTCTTTGGTTCGGTCAGGGTATTTTAGTTCCCTAGCTCAAACTAATATTTCTTTTGTTTCCTCTGTTGATTCTTGCCTTAATAGTCTTTTGGTCTAGAAAGGTCATTGTTGTGTTCTATTTTTTTTTTTTCTTTTCTATTTATGTGTGTTTTTTTGTTTTTTTTTGTTTTTTGTTTTGTTGTTTTGTGTTTTTTGTTTTGGTTTTTGTTGTTGTTTGTGTTTTTGTTGTTCTTGTGCTTGTGTTTTTGTATGTTTGTGTTAATTGGTGTTTTTGTGTTTTGGTGTGTGAGTGTTTTCTATGTTTTTATTTTTCTCTGTTGTTTGTTGTTGGTTTTTTTTTTTTTATTTTTTAGGTTTTGGTTGTTTTTGTTGGTTGTGTCTTTGTAGTGTTCTGTTGTTTTTTGTTATGTTTGTGTTTTGTTATGTTGTTCTTGTGTTTTTTGTGTGGTTCGTGTTGTGTTTTTTATCTTATTGTGTGTGTTTGGTTGTGCTTTATCTTTTTGACACACTCAAGGAGCATGTTTTTTTTTTAATCTTTTTGTGTGTTTGTGTTTGTGTGTTCTTGTTTTTTGTTGTTTCAGGTTTGCTCCTTGAGTATGTCAAAGGTGGTAGGCCAGGTGCGAGCCCTGGGCGATTTTGGTGGAAGAGATACCCCTGCCTCCTTGGGTCTTACCCAAAAGTGGCATCCCTTCTGGGATGTTTTCCACAAAAAAAGAATATTTAGGATATAAAGATATTGAACTTGACATAGGTTCAAAGAAGCTATTACAGAAAGAAGATAATAAAGATATCCAGGTCATCTACATATTGACATTGGTCCAAAAGGACATTATAGAAAGAAAATAAAAAATAAGGGAAGAGATTCAGGTCACATAGACCTTGATATTAGAGATTAGAGGCCCTTGAAGAATAAGAGAAGAGGCTCGTGTATAGAATTGGAAAGAGGTTTAAAAGATAGATTTTTTGTATAGAGTAAAGCAATCAACCATTAAAGAAGAATCTCATACAATGAAAAAATAAAAGGAGATACATTTAGAATAAAGGAAGAGAAGGCTTGAGTTCTATTATATTTATAGAAATATTTATATTGTAAAAATATAAAAGACCAAAGTAAAGGATCATTGAGAAAAAAAGAGACCTATATTATTATAGAAGAGATTTAAAACAAAGTAAATCAAGAAAAGTTTATCGACCACATAGTATACAAGCATAGCATTAAAAGGAGAACCAAGTATATGGTCAAGAATACTAGCATTGCAGTGGAAAAGAGATGAATGTGATCCATTCAGCCCACACTAATGGAAAGAAGAATGTGAGCCATCCAACACACACTAGTGTAGGGAATAACGTGATCCATCCAACCCACATAAGAGTAGAGACAAACGTGACCCATTTGGCCCACACTATTGCAATGAACCATTTATCCCATCCTAATACAAAGAGAAATATTCAAAGGAGAAAAGCATTAATTTGGTCATAAAAACATTTTATTATAGCATAAGATAGTGTTAGCTTTTGATAATGTATGACATGGGAGAAAAAAATCACAAGATGTAATAAATGCAAAAAATTAAGACAATGGAATTTTGCAAGAATACTAAAATATGTTATTAATGGAAAGTTATAAAAATAGTACAACGAAATGTAATGGAGGAAATGAACACTCCATAACTCTGCTCAAAACTACATTGTACCTACTCACAACTCCATAGTAATCTCTCCTCTATATCTCTTTCTATGCTTTGGGACATATATATAAGAAAATAAGTTACTTGGCCCTTACTCTTCCTAACTACCTTTCCTATGACTCATGTACAAGTGGACTCCTTGTACATTTACATCATTCCACATTGACACTTGTGCATTTTTTACTTCTTCCTCAGGTAACTACTTAACCTAAGATAAATCCCTAATCTAATAATGTACCCAAGGTGGTATATTGAAATGTACCCTAATAATGTAATATACTCTAATAGATAGCATACAACAAAAGATTATGTTCCAAAGTTATAAATGTATAAGGAGATTTGATAAAAGGTAGTGTAGTCATAGTCTTAAAGTAGTATTGAACACATGAACCTACAAACACCAAATCAAGTACACATTCAAAATTAATACAAAATAATTTGAAGAGCTTAGAAGCAATATCAATGAGTCAAAGTAGGAACTACTACAATGGAAGCCCGAGCAAGCCAACAAAGATGTGAAACACAAAAGTTGAATCATTTTTTGGAAGTCTAAACAACAAGAAATAAGGAGAGCTTAAGGTAGTTGAGAAGTCCTAGAACCAAACGTAGAACATTAAGAAATTATTACACCTAGTGTAACATTCATCCATAAAATGTTATGTAAAGAATCAGTATTTGAGTGTCATTTTACCTGCAATTTGAAGTGTAATATACCATTCAATATACAATTTTGTCTAACTCATTATACCTACCATTTGAAGTGCAATGTGCCATTCAAAATACAACTTGGAGTGCAATGCTTGGAGAGTGAAATACCTCAACATGCATGTTGGCATGCCTCAATCATCTAAATCCCATTAAGAGTTATCTACACGAGTATTCATTGGTGCATCATTCGTAGAACAAATATGTGAGAAGTGTGCACAGAAGAAGGGAGTTTTATAAGGTACTTTAATTTTAGGGTTTTTGCAAAATCTAAAGTTTTATATTAAAAGTTAATTTAGGAGGTATAAGGTTAAATTAGAATATATTTGAATTATTGAGTTATTAAAAGAATGGAGTGATAAGTAGAGCAGAGTTAATTAAGTTTCTTAAAGTTTTCTAGATTGGAGTGATAAGAAATTTAACTCATCTATTTAATTTTTTTATAAGTTTTAAATATTTTGAAGTTTTTCTGAAAGAATTATTTGTTTTTGAGTTTATATTTGAAAATTTAAAAAATTGAAATTGTTGAATTTTTGCAAATTTATATATTTGGAAGACAAAAGGATTTCAACATCAAATACTAGGAAAAACATAAATATGTAAATTTCATATTATTAGTTTCTAAATCTAAGGTTTAATACTTCATAGGAATTAAATTAGAAACTTTTGAATTATTTAAATCTAGGAGTTATAAGGTTTTCTACTCCAAAGGAATCAAAATCTATGGATATCAATATGGAGTCTATGATTAAAAAGGAAAAAGTAGATGTCATAAAATTTGGGATTAAGAATTTGATTGAAAAATCTGAAGGAAAGATAGATATAGTTTCAAAATTAATCTATAGTGAAGCCATAGAAGAAAATTTTGAAACATTTGAATACTATTTACATGCAAGACTTATTGAAGCAATTGATGATGGAAAGGATAATATTATGATACCTCTAGATATTGGTAGCATAATGTATATGAAATTTATTTCACTTAAGCTTCATAAATATGAGAATTTGAAACAAAAATATTTGATTGAATCTCTTAAGAAGAAAGTGGAAATAGATGAATCATTTCTAGAAATGATATTTCATTCTTCATGCAGTATTGATATTCCAAGTTCATCTAATTTAGGAATTTATTATGATGCTCTAAGTGAATGTTTAGAAGTTACTATACATAAAAATAAAGAATCATATGATTCTAAAGGTAAAGGTAAAGGAAATATTCTTATGTAAGAATCTGATGACGATGAGAGAGTTCAAGAAGTTAGTCATGTTGAAGATACAAATATTGAAGAACATGAAGTAGAATCCAAAGAAACTGAAGGACTTGAATCAAAAGTAAAGCAAGAAGAAACTAATTAAGCTCAAGAAGAAGATCACATGCATTGCAATCTCACTTGAAGATTGAAGATAAATATGAAGACAATGATTGAAGACTAAAATCTTGAATAAACAAATAATGTAATACAAGGGGGTGTTGGAGTATATTACATTATTTGGTATATGCTAATGTACCCCCATGGTACCTTAATGGTACATTTGTAAATAATATATTAGGGTTGAGTCTTATTTAGAGTGTGAGTTATATTTTCCCTTTTATATAAGTGCAAATGTGCGAGAAGTGTACAAGTGTCTTGTATGTATGAGATCAAATATGTAATGTAAATATGTGCACAAGTATATTAGGTAAAAGTGTGCAAGTTAGGGAAGTGTAAGAGTCATGTATATGCGTGCATACAATATAGAGTCAAGTGTTCATCAAATATGCAAGTGTTATGTCGACAAGTCAAGAGTCATAATACTTGGCATATGAAAAGGAATAGTCAAGTATCCAAAGAGTCACACTACTATGGATATATTATGGCGGTAATAATCCATAACATATATAATTACACACAATCATAATCATTTGTAATAGAAATATGAGTAATAAATATTGCATACATTTTGAGCAATTAATATTGTAAGTTTTTCTTCATGCTTAGTACATGAATGATTAAGGCTATTTACATTCATATTGCTTCTTATTATTGAATTTTATTTGATTTATTATAAGCCTTATTGTACATATTAATTTTCTCGTATTATTTCTACTCTTATCATTATCTTGACATTATTATATTGTGGCTATATTATATTCAATCCTATGATATTTGTGGTAGTATTAAGGCTTAAAGAGCCATCAAACTTCTCTATCTTTTGGGATGGTTTCTTGTACCTCCTTTGGTACTGACAAACAACTTCTCTTTGCTTCTTTTTTATTGAAGGGTGCCATAGAATTTTGAAGACTTGATCCTTCTATTGGTCTACTTATGGTGCTTTTGTATTTTGGTAAGTTGCTTGGATGTGGTTGGCTATTGGTGTTATTGGTCAAGATTGTGCTTGAGATTCCTCTAGCTCCTACTCTTATTGCTACCTTATTTGAATATGTAAAACTACTTTTGAATTCATTGTATTAGATTTTTCTTAGGTTGATCCATCCTCCACTCTACATATTCCAACTTTCATGGGTGTGGAAACAAAGACCCTTCCTTATATTTGGTGATCATATTGGTTAGAATGGTTGTCAAAGGCTCATAAACTATAAGATTTTTTCCTAACCCATCAATAAGGTTGTTAGCTCTTCTAATTCTTCTTATGCTTTCTAGACTATAGCTAACTGGGATTGAAGCTACTAAACATGGAAGTTATCACCATTGTAATGATTATCAAATATTTAATAGTAGTGCTTGTTCAAAGCTATGAATACTTCCTATTCTTGATTCTTGGTGATAGTGATTTGCTCTTCATCATCTTCCCTAACTAGTATTAGTTGATATTCTAAGGCATAGGGATGTTCTTCTTGTTGAAATTATTCGAATATCTCCTCAACATTATATCACTCCAAAATTTTAAACTTGTTTATCATGTTTTGGATTATAACTTTCAGTTCTTATAGTTCCTCTAATTCTAGAGTAGACGTGACGGGGAAAAAACTAGCCAAAATAGAAAATTGAGGTTATGGTTCAAAAATTATGGCCAATGAAGGGAAAGACAAATCTAGGAAGGAAGCTTGTGAGCTTGTTTGATATATCTAAGGTACATATAACATAATAATATTGGGAGAAAGTATTGCAACTAATATGAGCATATTTTTTGTTGTAATAACAACTTAAAAGTTTATGGGAACCTCATATCATTGGATCGCCAAATTTGAAGGCTCAATTTTGGGATAAAAGTATGGATATAGTAAATATATGCTTGGGCATGTGATGGTTTTAAATTCTAAGGGATCCTCTCCTAGGTTCTACTAAAATAGATATTAAATTCAATAATGTTCTCCTAGGTATGCCTTTGAATGGATGACAATTGAGTGAGCAGTAATAAAGGGCCCCTTATGTCATTAAATTCTAATATGAAAGGTTTAATGAGATCAACCCAAGTGCCTATGTTACTATCCTCTAATGTGCAATACCATTCTAGTACTTTTTATTTAAAAGAGAGTGCAAGGAGTCTTACCATCATATCTACATGAGTAATATCATAAATAGTAGCCAAAGTATCATCATCATAGCAATGTTCATAATTCATCTTTCCATTTCTATCCTAGAAGGGAAAAACCTTCAATATAGATTGAGGAAATTCATAGAGATTAGGTAGGTTAAAGGGTCTAGTATTGTTCTAGGTTGGATATTTGCATCCAACCATGGCTTCAGGTAGGAGGCGTTAGGATGACTAGGAAATAATTGATTTGCAAAGGGTCCTTTTAGCTTATTTGGCCTTTGATATTACCATTATGCATATCTAGAGCATGTTCCTTTAGAAAAGTTATCAACCTCATGTTATTCAATAGTGGAGTCACCAGGTGAATGTATTCTTTGTTTGTGAGGTCAAAATTCACCAAAATATTGATCCTTAGGGGATGTGAGATGAATATTGAATGATTTGTCTCATTGAGTACGCCAAAAACTCTTGGTATATGATCTAAATAGTGGATTGATATGTGCACCCTAGACCATGACCAAGATTCGATGGCTTATAATTTCTTCCTACCAACCTCTAAATAAGGTCGGTTCCTTGTTACAATATAAAAATAAAAGAAATTAAAGAAGACTAAAGAGATAAATGGAGGGTTAGAAAGAGATAATGGAGAGAAATGTGGATTTAAAATAGGATGAAATTTGGCTAACACTACTATTACATCCTATGCAAAGTACACTACAAATTGACTACATACAAGACATAATAGACTAACCACCAAGTAAAGCATTGTAGAAAGTAAATTAAGCTCAAATTGTGCTCTCCACTACTCTAATATACCATAGTGATAGTCCAAACAACATCTGTGGCCTAACAAAACATAACAATAATATAATTTTATAGAATAAAGTAGAACTACAATGATTAAATGCTATGCATCCCTAATATTCCAATATCCCAAAGTTATAATCCAAACAACAACTAAGGTCTAATAGAATAGACCACCCATAAATATTTTACAAAAATACCTAGAGACTACATAATATACATTCACAAAAGAATTCAACAACATATTATTGGGTAAGATCAAACAACAAGCTAATTTATTAATAAGTATACAATAGAAAAATGCTAAAATTGCTGACCCTCATTCTAAGGAGAATTAAGCTATTTATTTTTTTACAATGCATTCATCCTAGTATAATCATTACATAGATGACCTCTCATATCCTTAACATGTATATGAATAACCTAGCACAATTCAGGTTTTAGGTAGAATTAGAATGCTGGAGAGGAGTGGCTATTAATTTCTTTCTATGTCTTGTCCAATTGTCTTGATCTTATGGTTAATCACACTTCTCAACAACCACATGTATTTAGTAGATTCTAACTTCTTAACCATGCTTAGATTATCTCCACTATGTTTTATAATTATGCCAATTATTATATTTGTAGGCACTTCCATTCATGATTACTAGGAGTGGTCATTAGTATTATAGGAATTGTTTGATCGGTTATTACTTTCTCACATAATTTATTTGATCTTGAAGGTTGAGGAGTGACTGGGTAGTTTAGGATTTTGACATGTATGATTTTTGCTAAAAGATACTTGTTGGAAATCCTTCTATCTTTGTCATTATTTGTTGAAGGTTTTTGTTAATTTCTAGGGTCTTAGAGACTTGGCTAGGACTTTTGGTAGGCTTTTCGGTATCATATTCAATAACTATATGGCCATTTCATTCTCTGGTTAGTATAGCTCCCCACAACTAAGGATTTCAATCACTCTAGCTCTTGGCCCAACCAAAAATTTGAAGCACTTTGGTTGATGTTGACTTCAAAACTTCTTTGGTCACTTTTGTTTTGGTCTTTGAAGTGTCCATAACTCTTTGTATTAGTAATTTTTTTGGTTTGGTAAGCTTCATTATCCTTTTGGTTAGTAATAGTTCAATCCTGGCATGTGTTTCTACCTTAGCCTTAGCAAAAAATTTGACAAAGGTAATGCTCTGACATCATTTCCATGGACTTGTCTTTGTGGACAAAGTCTTGACCGACAATAAGCATGATCCCATAGAGTGTATTGTATTCATTAATAATTCTTTGGCTATTTAATATGATCAACAATAATAAGCTTAGTAGACCATCATCATAGGTCAAATGGTCCCCATAGTAAATTTGACCATGTACCAATAGCCTTAGGCTTCATAACTAGTGCTTATCTCCCCAATCCCCTCAACACAATCTTAGTGAATTTGAGTGCTATAGAACTAAACAAAGAATCAATACTCAAAGATGATGCCATATGCACCAATCAACAAGGGGTTGAAACTAGATGTAAAAGGAATACTTTTGAGGAACAAGTAGTCAAGAAGCAAGTCACAAAGGAGAAAGGTGCTATAGTCCTTAGAAGGGGATACAACCTTTGTAACTAAAAGATAAAATATCTATCACAATGTAATAAGAGAATTATAAGGAGAGGAAGAACACAAAAAGGAAGTAAGGGGTGCACCTCAATAGAGGAATGAAGAAACACAAAAAATCTGGATAGGAGGATAAATAAAAAGGACTCATAAAGGATATGGGAAGATGATTGATAAACCCACCAAAAATAGAGGTAATAAAGAAAAGTATTTGGTTCAAAAGAAGGCCAAAATGTGACTAAAATACCCCTCTCATGAGTGAAGGGTAAGCTACGACTATAAAGCAATATCAAAGATTCATTATGAGAAGAGAAGGCACACATATTATGTCTAAATTCAACATCACAAAGGAAATGAAAAGAAAACCAGCAAAGGTTAGTATGTTATAATTTTTAGACCTACTAGGAGGACATCACCAACTTCAAGAAGCCTTTGAAAGAGTATAAGCATAGTTATGCTAGGGATAAATAGCTAGGATCCACCCTAATTGATATAGCAAATCAACAAAACTTAATGGAAGACCATCTAATAGACACCTAGGTCAACATAGATGATATATGAAGTTCCTTAAAACCAAATATGCTAAAATAATCTCTATTCTATTTGACACTTAATATTAGAAATTTCATCCTAAAAATTTACATTGTGGATTCATTTGTAGTAGTTATAGGTATAACGAAAGATATTTGCAAAGAAATGGGTCTCCCTTATACTAATATGGCTAGATACCTAATCCAAATAGATTGCACAAGGGTCAATGTATTTGGGATACTCAAAGGTCTAATCATAATTATATCTAAAATCCTAGAGTTTATAGTATTATAGGAGGTGATAGCATTGGATTTGCCCTAGTACTTCAGGATGTTATTGTTCGGAGAGTGGACACATAAGTTTTAAAAATATGGTCACCTAGCAATGGACTATAATCATATTAAGGTACCCAAATATGAAGGTACCCAAATATATTTTTGGACTAATAGGTGGATCACTGACCACCCTCTAATTAAAGATAAAAATTTGTCTACACTGAAAAACGGCCTTGATGTTAACTTTGGGCCAAAAGTTGATGATTTTATTTACAGGAATGACAATAGGAGAACCTGGAAGCCAATCATAAATAAAATTCATCCTGTTGTAGTCATAGCTATTAATTCTCTATTGCATTTAACCATTATCCCTTTTGGAAACCAGATAGATTGTTTGTTTTGGTATTTGAATGAAAGTGGTGAATTTTTAGTCAAGTTTGCCTATCTAACCCTTTTGAGCCCTGAGCATCAATCCTTCCCTCACAAAATGGTCTGCCCAAAGAACCTCATGCCTAAGATATCTTTTTTCTCCTAGTTGGTTTTTCAAAACAAGATCCTTACTATAGACAACTTACTTAGGAGAGACATTGTTGCCCCTAATAGATGCTACTTGTGTCTGTCCAACTAGGAATTTGTTCACCACATTTTTCTTACATGTTCTTTCTTTGAGGATGTCCTAAGCAAGATTTTTCAAATATTCTCCATATTATGGACAAAGTATAATTCTATCTTTTTTGACTTGTTCTCCCAATGCCCAAATCCTTTTTGTAATCCTAGACTAAAATTCCTTTGGACTTCCTGTCTGCACGTCTTCTTATGGTAAGTTTGGCTTGAATGAAATCACAAAGCTTTCTCAGATACCTATTCCAATACTTCTTCCTTTTCAATAGAATCCTCTATTTTTTTAAAGATAATTCTATGCTTATATCCCCCTCCTCTAGACCAACAACCAGCTTAGAATTATCCTTAAGAAAGTCCTTTAATATCCTTATTGAGGATAAACCTACCAATCCTAGATCCAATAAGAGAATTTCTTCTAGGTGGATCCCCCCTGAGAGGATGGATCAAATTGAACTTTTATGGAGCTTCCAAAGGTAATAAAGGAATCATAGGGGTAGGAGGTATCCTCAGAGATCACTTCAGAAGAGTTCTTTTTTCTTGTACTGAATTCCTTGGATCTCAAACCAACAATGTTGTTGAAGCTAGAGCTTTGTAGAGGGGGATAGAGTTAGCAAATGATTACCTCAAAAATATCATCACTGAGGAATATTCCTTGATTACAATAAATTACCTCAAGATGAACAAAAATCCACCCTGGAGAATAGAGGATTGCATCAAGGAGGTCAGGATCCTCATCCTAAATCATCTATAGAACATCTACCAACATAATGTTTGTGAGTCTAATAAGGCTGCTGATTGGTTAGCCAACAAAGGTATCTCTACAAATGGGCTAACCACGTGGACATGCAACCTTCCCCAAGAAGTTGAAAGGATTATGGACCAAGAAACTATTCAAAATTATTGAGCTCATTTCCCCATGCAGACTGAGTTCCACCATAATAAGGTCATGCTTGATTTGATAGGTTTTTTGGAAACTCACACTAATCATTTTTTCAAATTATGGCAAGTTTATTTTCTCATGTTCAGTGACTCAGGTGGTGCTCCAAATTCCAAAAGTGGGCTACTTCATGAAGAATGTGACTCCAAGAATCTCAACCACTTCCTCATTGTTGTGCTAGCATTGGACAAATCAACAATCAGGTCCAAGATAGACCGAACCAAGATATCACGTTATCCAAAGGTTTGATTTCCAATGGCAACTCAGTTCAAATTTGGCCAATACTTATAGGATGTGGCAATGGTCCTATGTATAAGACCGTGCATTGGGTTTTGGAGCACATCTTCATGGGTAAAAATGTTGGCAGCATCGGTGATCGTTCATATTCTAGAAGCAATTTTCATGGCCCAATGCCCAATCAGAGCAAAGTACAAGGGATAATCATCACAAACATTCAAAATCCCCCCTGGGATACTCCCTCTCTGGGTAATTATTACCAAAAAGGTTATGGGAAATCCAAATATTCATTGTTATCTTCAAATTTCCTTAGTAGATCTCAACAATGACAAGTCTTAGAAAACTACCCGATTTTATTGGATTTTTTCCAATAAATCTAACACAGGCACTCTGAGTTTATTGCCTCTCCTAAAATTTCCTCCTACTAGCCGGTGTAGAGTGTAGGTGTTCCTCACCCAAAATTTCAACCCTACTGGTCCTATCCCCATCCTCGAATACTTGCCCAACATGAGTTTCATTGAGCCAAGTAAGGTTGAGTGTGATATCCTGGCTGAAAGAATTTTGATCGAGAGGAATTTTTTTCCCTTCCTCCATATGTTTACCGGTGATGAAATTGACATAACCATGGCCTTCTTGGAGACTTGGGAGAATGGCTACATCACTATCTGAGGGAGGATATTATGCATTGATGTTAATATCTTATCAACCATCACAGAGCAGTCAATGAGAGGGTGTTCTATCCATCGAGAGAAGCACAAATGGGAAGTTGAGCTGAAGGAGTTCAAGGATAACGAAAGAATATTCAAAGGGGTGAAACAAGAGATTTTTAAGGAAGGATATCCTAATGCCTTGGAATGATGTGATGAATTTTTTCATGGAGTTCATCACTATTGATGATCCTAAGAAAGTCCTATGTAGTTTCCACTTGTCTTTTGTCAACCATTTATGTGATGTGAATCCCATCAATATTCCTTAGTTCCTCATCAATTCCATGAATTAATCTATCAATACCTATAGGAAACAGAAAGGAATTGACCTTCCACTCCACAAAGGGCTTTTTAAAGTCATATACAGTCACATATTGACCCATAGCCCCTAGGTCCACCCCGTCTCTTCCTTGAGTAAACCTAGTCTAGATGCGAAATCTGCTAGACCCCCTACCCGCTTGTCCCTTGCGAAAAGGAAAAGAAAAACTATTGAAGTTGTGCATGAATTAAAGGTAAAAAAAAACATCAAATTTGGTAGAGCTGAAGGACTTGTTAGGAAATAAACCCACCTATAAGACCAGTTTATGAAAGGTAAACAAAAGATGATATAAATCAAGGTTTATGATGATGATGCAAAGGACAAAGTTAAAAAACTAAAGGAATTCATCATATCTACAACTACAAGCATGATGAATGCTATGGTGAACTCCATTATTGACCTCATAGAGGCCCTCCACACACTCTTATTTGGTGCATAGATAGGGTAGGAGACCGAAGCCTCTTATGTAGATGAGGACATGGTTGTAGTCAAGGAGGAGCCCAAGGATCAAGCAAAGAATTAGGACAAGTATGATGATGAGAAATCCATTGAGGACTGACTTCCTCAAAAATTTATGTATTGTTTTATGGCTACCTTGTATGGAGCCTATTTTTCTGTTTGGTGGTCTGTTTTGCTTGGGCAGTATCCCCTTCTTCTCTCTTCTTGCTTTTTGAGCGGGGCTACATCCCTTGTTAGTTTTTCTAATGCTCTTGGCATGGGGTTGCATCCCCTGTTGGTTTTCAATTTTACTTGCAGTAGTTTGAGCTGTTTTTATACAAAGGATTTGGGATCCTTAAAGCCCATTTCTTAATGAAATCCTATAAATTTACCAAAAAAAGAATGAACTACCTTACAACTAACTTCTATATAATTTTGATGATAAGAGTTCAGTGAACTAGAATGAGTTGCTAAAATTTATAGAAGATGATGAATATCTTGAAGGTGACAAAGATCTACAATTTGACATGATAATCAACATATTGCAAGATGATAGAGACCCCAAGATCAAATACAAAAAAATAGATCTAGTAAACTACCTCATTGTGGAAACACCTTCAAATATTCATTCTTTATGAATCAATAAATAGATAAGATATGGACTATGTATTTGGTGGTACGAAAACCAAGAATGGAGCAAGTACTAGTATTCAATTCATTGACCCACAAGATGTGCAAACTCATTATGCTTATATGTTAATTCTCAATTGTACCAAAAATATGGTAGAATATGAAGCATTTTGTATTGGTTTAATAAAATCTAAAAATATAGGAATAAAAAACCTAAGAATATATGGTGACTATAAATTAATTATCAATTAAGTCAATTCCTAGTGCATCATAAATATAAAAAAATACCTAATATATTACAAAAATTGGGTCTAGGATTTGCTCAAAAGTTTTGATACATATGAAATTAAGATATTACGTAGAGAAATAAACACAAAGGCATATGAGTGGGTAGGAATGGTAGCCCTATTTGACTCCACCAATAATATATGGGATAAACCAAAAGAATAAGAAGTTGTCTTTAGGCTATAAATTTCTAATAACTCCAACCACTAGTAGTCTTCAATAATGATGAGTAAATTATGGTGTTCCTAATCAATAAGGATCAATACACTAAAGAAAAGAATGAATATGGAGATAAAATCAAATATGAAATCATTTAATTGAAATCAAATCATCTATCCAAGGGCTTGATCACCTTGGAAAGTCTATTTAACTGTAAAAATAATATAAAGAATAAAACTCTTAAGGTGAATTCTTCTTCATATAATCTAGTTGAGGTAGGTAAAGAGAAAAAATTATTACTTTGAAAAGATTGAACTTATGAATAAAATGACCTTTTTAAATTTATCATTGTAAGTATGGAGACATTATTACCTAGCCATGAAGATCTTAAAGTTTATGATTCAAATGTCGTAGTGCATATTGTCAAATTAGAGCCTAATCCAAAACTTTTAGGCAAAACCATAGGTCAGTAAATTAAAAAAATATAGAAGTCATAATGAAGAAATAATTATTGAAGATTTTGCATGCTTAGATTATATTCTTGATCAAACACTTCACCTAGGTTACCAATATGGTCCCAATATACAAGAAAAATGGGGATATAAGGCTATGTATTGACTTTAGTGATCCTTTTTAAAGGGGCATTATCCATTGTTTACCATTTATTAGATACTATAGAAAGTATCTAAGTCAAAGAGGTTGTCTCTCCTAGATGGATTCTTAAGATACAATCAAAATTGGATTTAAAACAAAGACCAACATGAAACAACTTACACCACCAAATGAGGAATCTTTTCTTACTAGTAAATGTCATTCATCCTATTAAACACAAGGGAAACCACCTAGAGGGATATAAAACTAGCTTTTATTGGGATTGTACGTGGTTCTATTCTCATATACCTCAATGATTTAACAATATGATACAAGACTAGAATTAAGCACGTCAACCATCTTGATGCAGTTTTCTAGAGGTGTAAGAAATTTGATATTTCTCCTCTTCGTAGGAAGTTCAATTTTATGATATAAGAAGAAAAATTACAAGGATATGTAGTATTTAAAGAGGGGTTACCCATAGAACCTAATTGAATGAAAAACATCTAAGACCTACCATTAACCACATCAGTTAAAGGAATCAGGTCATTCTTAGGTAAAATCCAATTTATTGTTAATTTTATTACTAAATTTTACCCAAATGGTTAGGCCCATAACTAAGATGCTAAAAATGATGCCTCTCTAGATTGGATTAAAATAGGAAATAAATCCTTTCAATATGTTAAGGATACCATTATAAAGTTACCAGTCCTAATCAATCTAGATAGTTCCAAAATTTTAGGTTGTATGTATTTGGTATGTATGAAACCATTATGACTATTCTAGCCCAAAATAAATTTCAAGATGACAAAGACCATATATCATTTATGAGACAATCCCTTAACAACTATGAAGAGAAGTATACCTTGATTAAAAAATTCACCATCATGAAGATTCTAAGGAAATTTAGACACTATCTCATAGAGTCTTTGTAGCACACCCAATCTATTGAATTACATGGTGAATTGGAAGAAAAGAGGGTTGGGTGGGTTAATAATATTCATAAATTTTATATTGAGATCAAACTAACCAAACTAATTACGGGAAGATCTTTACGTGAAACCCTAGCAAGGATTATCTATAAAGATCAAGTTTCTTGAGTTGAAGAGATATATATTAATGGTAGAAATGGATGAATAGGTAACATGGAAAAATGCATGGCTATAGGGTAGGTTCTAGAAGGACTGAAAATCAATAAAGAGACCAATTCAAAAAAGTTAACACATTATCACTAGATGTATAGTGTCCCATTTAGGAAATGATATCATGACATCTTACTCCACTACATAAAAGAAGACAAGAAAGAGGCTTTAATCAAGCAATACCATAATGAATGATGGTATTTATCTAAACCCATGATATCTCATAGGATCTTAAGAGATATATACTATTGACATTGCCCTTTAAGTGTAGATTATTCCATAAATATAGGAATTTGGCCTGGTCCTACCCAAACAATATGATCACAAAATGAGGGATTCTCTAAAAATGTTGAATTTTCCTAAGGATAAATCTATAGTCAATAAATAAGCAACCAATATTTCTTAGGGAGTAGAAGCATAGGGAGGTGGTTTTGAACAATCCAAAAGAAGGAGAAGATAAAAGAAAAAATATGGTAAAGAGAAAATCCAACCCAAGCCTTAAAATAGGTATGTGATCTTCAAGACACTAGTGGAGTGGGAAGAAGAATAACTCATGGAAGGAGTGGATGGGAACAATAAGAACAATAAAAACCATGTTCAAGCCCCTCTTTTGGCTTCTCCTATCCTAGTGTAGGTAATAGATTGCATTGAGTTACCACAATCAAATATTGCAGGGGTATTGATAGTGAATAATCAGGAGCAACTCATAACAAAGGATGTCACCATGGGTGTGGTAGAAAAGAATAGAGAAAATACAACTCTATAGATAAGATAGGTGGGGAAGAGATCAAAGAATATTGGCTCTCAAGGAGTGGGTAGAAAACCAAATAAGGAATTGATAACATCTCAAGGAGACAAATTGATCACTAGGAGACCGATGAGGTCAATAGACTCTTACTAATCTCAAGGTAACCAATGATTATACAATCATAGAATATTATGGGTTTAAACAACAAAACCCATCAATATGTTGTTCAAATACTCTTAGAGAAAAGTAAATTAGACTTTTTTCTTATCTAAGAGATAAAAATATCACTAGATGTCATGTATAAAATAGTAAATAGACTTCATAGGGGTGTTGGTCATATGGAAGTGGCTGCCTAAGGAGTCTCAATGGGGATAGTTACCTTTTGGAACTCTCTTGAATGGATGACAATAGAACATATATCTTGCAGTGGTGTCCTCGCATGGAATTTTAGGAACAATGTGATAATTGAGCAGGTTTTTACCACAAATTTCTATGGGGATCAAAACCTATATGGTCAAATTTGACAATGGAAAGCAGTATATAATATGAGTCTCAATGTAGGAGTTAGACTGGATTGTTGCTAAGGATTTTAATGCTAAATTATCATCTAGATATTAGGAAGGAGGAACCCCATATTTTGATCCAAGGCATCGACTTATAATTGCCTAGGTCCATTCATTACATTTGGTGGATATTAAATGTCCTAGAACCAAATATACTTGGACTAATAAGAGGAGGGATCCACATAGTAGGAAGGTGAAGTTAGAATATTTTTTAATTTTAGAGGATGCATTTGTGAAATGGAATATAAAATTTTAAATTTTGAAGGGTCCAGTTTCAAATCACTTCCTCATTTTGTTGGAAGGGGATCAAGATAGGGTAGCACCTCAACCCATTTAGATTTGAAAAATTTTGGTTACAAAAGGAGGAATTTCAAAATAAAATACCATAGTCGTGGGAAGAGAGATGATCGACTTATGGGATAGCAATATTTAGAGTCCACAAGTAGCTTTATTATGTCAAGGATCAACTAAAACAATGGAGGTGAGCTAATAAGTCATACTTCAAATCCCAAAGAGCTCCATTGGTTGTTAGATGGGATGAGGTACAAAAAATATTTAGGGAAGGAACAAATATAAAGTAGCTCAAAGAAGAGTATGATGAATTACATAAAGTGATTTAGGACATTGACAACCAAGATAAGATCTACTAGAAACAAAGAGCAAGAACCACTTGGTTATTAGAAGGTGATAAAAAACCACATGTTTCATCACGCTACTTGTGATAGGGGGAAAATTAACAAGATCAATGGTCTTTAGGATGAGAACGATAACTCCTTTGATATGATACTAGTTATGCATTTCCATTTAATTGATTACTTTGTTAAATTGTTTAAGGCATGGTGCAAGATGAAGAGGCTTAGAAATAAGTTCTTGTGGTCATACCCTCTATAATCTATGAAGAAAAAAATTAGGCCCTACTTAAACCCATTGATAGAGAGGAGATAAATAATGTAGCATTTGGAACGAGTACAAGAAAAATGGTAGGTCTAGAAGGCTTTGCAATCGAGTTTTTTTAGACCTTTTAGAATAAATTGGAGGAGGATGTAATAGTTGTTATGGAGGAGTATAGAGGAAGTAAAAGAATGCTTAAAGTATTAAAAAATTTATCTTAATTCTGAAAGGGGGGAGGGGTGCATATTTTAGATTACAAACCCATTGCCTTATGTAATGTCATATACAAAATAATCACAACGGTAATGGCTGAGTGGCTAAAACCTCTCCTAGATAGCATTATCTCCTCAAAGTAAGGGGGTTTTGTAAAGGGTAAGAAAATATTGGATGGTGTGGTTCTAGGTTAGGAGGCAATCCATTCAATGCAAAAATCTATCAATAAAGGAACATAAAATTGAATATGTCAAAGGCTTATGATAGGGTGGAGTGGAGCTTCTTTTCAAGGATGATGGTAGTCTTCTCTCAATATTGGATAGAATGGGTCATGAGCTCCATATCTACTCTAGCATACTTAGTGTTAATCAATAGTCTTCCCTCATAATAATTTGGAACCACTCGAGGCCTTCATCAGGGGGATCATTGTTCCTCTTATCTTTTTATCATTTTGAATGAAGACTTGGGTAGGAGAAGAAAAAAAGGTTTGCTAACAAGTATCAATGTGGGTAAGGAGGTTTTGAGTCACCTATAGTTTGTGGATGACATAGGATTGGTGGGTTTGGCTAACCTTAGGGAAGTAAGAGCAATCAAAGACACTCTTAATTTTTACCTTAGGGCCACAAATAAAGTCATCAATGATAAGAAATCCAAAGTGGTATTCGTCAATCTTGATCAAAGAATTTAGGACAACAGTTTAGAGATCTTGGGATTCATGAGAACTTCTCTACCAATGGTCTATTTGGGGGTCCCTTTGTATTTTAAAAAACTAAAGATAACTATCTAGAGGAATATGTTAGATTATATCAAAGAAATAATTAACCATTGGTCTAAAAAATGGTTAAACTTTGGCGGTAAAGTAACTATTTTATAGTCAATCATTTAGGCCATGCTAATTTATAAAGTTTTTATCCTTGTTGCTCCACATACCATATGGAAAGAATTGGACAATATGGCTAGAAATATTTTATGGGGAGAAGTAAAAGGAAAGAGGATATAGGTGTTATTAGGTTAGGATAAATTAATCCATCCTAAGGCAAAGGGAGGTTTGGCACTAAGGATATTAGAGCTAAATAATAAATCTTTGGCTAGAAAGTTTTACTAGAGGTGGATCTCCTAGCCAACTTTATTTAGTAGAGTTTTAACTAATAAATATTTGGGATAGGTGAACCCAAATGAGATGATTCATTTCCCTTTATCTAGTAATGGGTCCCTAGTGTAGCAAGATATAAAGTTTGGATCCCAGGTAGTGAAAGATAGATTCTTTTTGAAAGAGTGAAGGGAGAAGACATGGTTTTGGATAGATTCATGGGATTAATATCCATCTATCATTGATGAATTTACAGAACTACAACTAGTAAAAATAACCACAGAAAGAAAGGTTGGATTAAGATTAAAATTTATTTCAACACCAATCAATTGGAGGATTATAGGTTTAAGCAATTTAAGAAGTTGGATGAGTGACCAATTCTAATCCCTCTAAAATTGACACCCATCATGACTAAAATATTGGCAAAAATATTTCTCACAAGTAGAGATGAGGAGGATGAATTAGCTTGGGGATGTGGGAGCCTTGGAGTCTACACAGTGAAGGATGGATACAATAAGATCATTCCAAAACCTCCTCCTCATGCATATCAAGTTGAGGATTGGAGAAAAATTTGATAGTCCAAGGGTTGGCTAAAAGCAAACTTCTTTGCTTGGAAATTCATGCATAATGGAATTCATAATTTTGATAATATGAGATGTAGGGGAATTGTTTGTCCATCCCAATGTGTTATATGCTAAAAAAGTGAGGAAACATATGACCACTTGATGTTTGAGTGCTTGTTCACATACTAGATCTAGGAGCAATGGTTTTTAGCTTATAAAATTTGAGCCAATGGTGATTTGAACTAGATTAATATTTGGGAAATATGGAAGAGGGGAAAATTTAAATCTAAAACTCTTCATATCGGTTGGAATCTTGGATTTGTGGAAAGTGTATCTGGATAGAAATGGCATAATTTTTATAGAAACTGTAGATTAAAGATACAACGCCAAACAAAAGATAAAGAAGTCGCGATAAAAAGTAAGACAGAACATAGTTGTACAAAACAAACGATTTTTATTAATCAACGGAGTTTAAAAACTCCTTTTGAGTACAACAGGGCCTGTAACCCTTTTCGTGATACAAAAATTACAGTTTGTGCTAGGGTTCTCCGAAACCCTAGTTGGCACAATGGGTGGCGTCTCCGAAGAATATATCTTTAACCCCAACAAGGTGAGTGGGCTTTGTTGTATCCTGTAGCTCGGACCACTCCAACTTAAACAACTGCTATCAACACACCAGATCTGCATCACCATAATCATCAAACGAATCAAAATTTTCATGAAGATTCTCGACTCCATGCTATGCAAAAACAGATTGAAAACCTTATGCTCAACATGCCTGGCTCATCTAGTCAGAAACCTATGCTAAGGTCGTTGATCAATTAACCAATTCATCCTTCGGTACCTTCACCGCCATATCCGACTGATTTCACATTATCGAAGTTTGACAAATTTCGAGGACCGAGGATCCTCATGAACATGTGAGCTCATTCATGCATGCCTGCTTTAGAATCCAAAATAATGATGCTCTTATGCTCAGAAATTTTCCTCAGACATTAGGAGGAGATGCTGTACAATGGTACAATCATTTACCTCACCATAGCATTTATACTTACGAGCAATTGATTAATATGTTTTTATAATGATTCTCCCTAAATGTTCAAAAGAGAGTTTCATTGTCCGACTTATACAAGCTCAAGCAACATGACGATGGGACTGGTTATGACTTTGGAAACCGTTGGAGGGCTATCATTAATAAACTGCCATTCTCCCTACCAATGGAGGAGTTAACCAAAATGTTCACCCACAGTTGTCTAAAACCTATCTCTTGGTTACTCCAATTACAACAATCCAGGACTTTTGAAGAGGCTTTGGCCCAAGCAAGTATCATAGAAGACATTAAATTCCAAGAGGGTGTTTTAAAACCCCGTAGAAAAGAATGGCAACAAAAGGGCCAACAACGAAATAATAATTATGGCCAAAACAAACAAGCATAGGCTAGTACAGCCTCAAATGTTAACCAAGTTAATCAAGTGGTGGCGAGCCAGCCCGTAATGGCTCAACAACAACAAGTAGTACAAATTCAACCGCAACCAATTGCTTATCATGCGGTACCCGTCCCTACTCAACCAGCTCCCAATACTGGGCCAACCATGGAAACTCGACCTTGGCAAACAAATCGTCCCAAGCAACAGTTCACACCTTTAGATGAACCATATGCGGTCATATTCAACAAGTTATATAGCAAAAATCAGTTAACTTTACCTGAGTTTAAACCTTTAGAACCATCTAGAAGGGGGAAGTATTACAAAGAGTACTTATTTTGTCCTTATCATAGGCAAAATGGGCATGATATCAATAATTGTACAACTTTCAAACATGTGATCCAAGATCTTATTGAGATTGGAGCCATTAAATTGGATAGCCCCTTAGCCCAACAAAATCAAAATCTTGGTGTATTTCAAACACCCCTTCCACATCAGGAGGAAAAGCTCCAACAACTTCAGGGGGAGTAACTCAGGTAACTCCTCCTAATCAAGTCAACCATGTACAACAATACCAAGGTTTTGTGGGTACTATTAACGTAGTAACCCGAGGTCAAAGGGCGAACCAACCAAATCAGGCTGAACCATAGCCACCTGTACAAACCCCCAGTCCACCTCAGGTAACAGTGACCCAACGATGTGCTAGTACTTCTCAACAACCGCTAAATCATTCTACTCAACGCCAACGACCCATCATGTCATTGAGTAGTAGGTTAACTACCAGTTTAAAAATGGCTTCTGCCAAGTTATCGATCTATGACCTCATTCAACAATCTCCCCCGCATAGAGAGGCATTAATGGAAATATTAAAGTCAATCGAGCTTCAAACTCAAGATAATAATGCCTTCAACAACTTTGTGGGGAGTATTCAAACATGCATGGAGCCCTCCATCACTTTCTATGATTTTGAAATCAAACCTATGTCAATAGAAAGTATAGATCCTCCATGACATATCATGGCCAAGATCGATAACAAGCCATTCAAGAGAGTCTTAATTGACACTGATTCCTCAATCAATATCATTACAACATCGATGTTGAGTCATCTAAAGCTATCGCCATCCCTTATCACAAAGTCGACTTTTACTCTTAAAGCATTCAATGATGCTTTATCTTCCACGGTTGGCACGGTTATCTTGCCCATTGAGGTAGGGGCCCGAAATTTGCATACCTTGTTTCACATCTTGGAAGGGACCATGGCATACAATGTATTGCTTGGACGACCTTGGCTTAGGGAGATGAGATGTGTCCCTTCTATACTGCATCAATGTCTGAAGTATGTATATGAGGGACAGGTTCATTGTGTACCTTCTGACATTGAACCCTTCAAACATTGCAACTATGTCTCAAATCCTTATGAGATTGTGTTGCCATCCACTCATCTTTTCTTGACCCCATCTACTTCTTCTATACCATATTCTTCTAGAGCTCCAATTCCTGAAGAGCTACCCATCATATCGCAACCATCTTCCTCTTCCGCTATTCCATCTCATTCACCACTTTCTTCATAAACTAATCTTCCTTCTTCTTCATCAGTGACCACATGCACATGTGGCCATGACCAATCATCTCTTTCCACGTCATTAACCCCTTCTTCTACACCTTCTTCAACATCACCTATCATTCCTCCATCTTCCCAACCATCACCAGCTGATGTTTCACAAGTTAGTGAAGCATCAACCCAACCAAATCCTTCCAATTCTTCTATCCTACATTTTTCCATTCCATCATCTAGTCCATCTCCCTCCCAAGTCAAGGTCCATCTAACTGATGTAGGTATTGGTGAGTATGCCATCCAAGATGTCCACATCACACCGTTCAATGTGCAAACAGTTAAATATTTTGGTCATCCACATGACCAACATTTATCCATTGGATTGGTTTATAACATGGGTTCTATGCCAAATTCCATTAATTTTGTATATGGGGGAATAGAGTCATCTTCTAGTCCTACCACCATACCAGAACCCAAGCATCCGAGTCCCTACCAATATCGAAAGGATGGAGGGTTTTCCCTCTCGCTATTTCCACAGACATAATTGGAAGCAATTTGGCCTAGGTCGCTACGAGCAAGGAGTAACTGAACGCATCGATATGCCATATCAGAGAACCACTGAGCATTTTGGTCTGGGCTACCAACCACTTCCATCCCTTTCTTCTTTTGAACGAGATTTTCAAAGCATTAATCTTAATTCAGAAGAAGAAATCCTCCACCCCGACGAATCCAAAGATGAAGCCTATGAAGAATTTGACGTCATGTCAAATGGTGATGAATCTGAAGAAGAGTCGGTGCCAATTGTTACCCTCACTGAACAAGACAAGTTTTATCTCCAATTTTTCCCTCTCCAAGAAGCCATCTTTCGCTTGTTTCTTCCACAAGAACGAGGTGAACCACCCCCTCCGCCACATCCATAAGCCATAATCCAAACCTGTATTATATGTATATACTAAAATAGTGGTTTTCACCACTAAAAAAAAAAAAAAAAACTCAAACTACAAAAAAAAAAAAAAATTGAAAAACTATGTTGTTTTGCATCTCAGGTCTTCCGAGGTCTTCACCGGTTTTCCCTTCCATTCCGCCCATCCTTTCTTCCATAAGTAGACAATGAATTTTGAAGACTTATTCACCCTGCTCCATAATCCATATGATCCAGATAAGCTAATCCCGATCAACCCAAGCCTGATTGACATGGATCGGATTTCATCCCCTCCATCTATTTCAGAGTTCATTCTTTCCGAGGAATTGTTAAGGGCTTCCGCCAACTACATTCCTCCTTCACCTCCATATTCACCTTCATCTTCTAATCCAGAGGTCTTCCAGGAAGACATAGACGAGAGCAAGACACAGAAACTTGATGACATTTTAGATGACATAAATCTAATCCCTACTCCCCATCAGCTTGAGGAAGGTTCCCACATGTCTATTGAAGAAACTATCGATGTAGACCTTAGTCTAGACCAAGATGGCACCCAAATGGTAAAACTGGCTAAAAATCTATCATCAGAGGAACAAGAGCAAATGATTGCTCTACTCAAGCGGAAGAAGGAGATATTTGCATGGTCTTACAAAGACATGCCAGGCCTAGACCCTAATTTGGTTGTCCATAACCTCACCTTACAAAAATATGCTAAACCTGTCAAATAGAAACTTAGGAAAATGCATCCTACCGTGGCCCTCATAGTTAAATCGAAGATTCAAAAACTTTTGGATGTTAAATTTGTCGTCCCGATTGATTATCCTGAGTGGCTTTCTAACATGGTACCCGTTCGCAAGCCTAACGGGGGGATACATGTTTGCACCGATTTTTGAGATCTAAATAAAGCGTGTCCTAAGGATGACTTTCCTCTTCCAAACATTGATACTCTTGTCGACAACTGCGCTGGTCATGAAATGCTTTCGTTCATGGATGGATTTTTAGGATACAACCAGATTCGAATAAACCCTGAAGATCAACACAAAACAACATTTACCACACCTTGGGGAACTTTTTGTTACAGGGTGATGCCCTTTGGCCTTAAGAACGCAGGTGCAACCTATCAAAAAGCCATGACTTATATTTTCCACGATTATATGCATAAGATTATCGAAGATTATGTGGATGATTTATTGGCAAAATATAAAACTCGACAAGAGCATTTTGATGTATTGGAAAAAGTTTTTTGATAGACTTCTAGAGCATAAAGTAAGGTTGAACCCTAAGAAATGTGTCTTTGGTGTTACCTCAGGCAAACTCCTAGGTTTTATTATCTCTAAACGAGGTATTGAGGTGGACCCAAACAAGGTCAAAGCCATTATGGAAATGTGTCCCCCAACTAATTTGAAGGAGTTGCATAGTTTGCAAGGAAAGATTAATTCAATCCGTCGTTTTATTGCACAAATTTTTGATAAATGTAGGCCATTTTGCCACCTACTACAAAATGGGGTACAATTTTCATGGACAGATGAGTGTCAGAAAGCCTTTGATGACATCAAACAGTACTTAGCGTCTCCGCCGCCAGTCTTAGCTCCGCCTCGTCCAGGAGTCCCTTTCAATCTTTATATCTCAGCAATGGACTTTGCCTTAGGGACAATGCTTGCACAAAAGAATGAACAAAATCATGAGCAAGATGTCTATTATATTAGTCAAACATTGGTAAGCTATGAAACCCGATATGCTTATGTGGAAAAGTTGTGCTTAGCAGTGGTTTTTGCCACTAAGAAACTTCGTCATTATATGCTTAGCCATACAACATATGTCATAGCTAGAGAAAACCCTCTGCGTTATATGATGTCTCGCACTTATAATAACACTCGTACCGCTAAATGGATAATTTTGCTTACCGAATTCGATCTTGAATTCATTAGCCAAAAATCTATTAAAGGTCAAGTTATAGCCGATCAACTTGCATAAGCTCCACTACCTAGTGATCATCCTTTGATTATTGAGCTCCCAGATGATTCGGTATTTGCTATCACTGAACAAGAAGAGGACATCATTTTGGAGGAATATGTTGACATCACGCTATTCTTTGATGGCTCTAAGTGCACGAAAGGTCAAGGTGCTGGAGTTGTGTTTCATACACCTCAAGGGATTCCCATCCCTTTATCATTCAAACTAGACTTCCAATGCACCAATAATATAGCAAAGTATGAAGCCTTAATTTTAGGTCTTCAATCAGCCATAGCTATGAGCATTAAGCGTATTCGGATATTTGGGGATTCGCAACTCGTGGTTAAACAAATTACAGGAGAATACCAAGCCAAAGAACCTACCATTAAGCTTTATCATGATGTAGCAATGAATTTGCTCTCTAAGTTTGATTGGTATGAGATCACTATTTTGCCTCGTTCGACTAATAGATTTGCGGATGCCATGGCCTCTCTTGGATCATTGATTCCAAAGGATTCCCTTGGAGAGGTACAGCCCCTAATCATTTCCACAATATCTAAGTCTGCAATTGTCCGTACTGAGTCTAAGAATGAAAAATATGTTTGCTTTATCCATTCGGATCCATATGAGCCTTGGTCTAGTGAGATAGTAGCATTCCTCAAGTTTGGAACACTCCCATCTGATTTGTCTCGAACTGCCCATCGCTGTTTTAAGCAAAAGGCGACCTGTTTTGTTCTTTTGGGGGATGTGTTGTATAAACGTGTATATGATGGAGTACTCCTCCACTGTCTAGAAGCAGGTGAAACACATAGAGCTATTGCTGAAGCCCATGATGGTACTTGTGGTGGTCATTTTAGTGGAATGGCCATTGCGAAGCGTATTTTATGTATGGGGTATTATTGGCCCACTATGGAACAAGATTGTTGCAAATATGTTAAACAATGTAAAAAGTGTCAAGAACACGCTAATTTAACCCATATACCATCACAAGCTTTACAGCCCATCCAAAGCCTTTGGCCCTTCTCACAATGGGGTCTCGATTTAATTGGCAAGATTTCACCTGCCTCTTCAGGACAGCATACTTTCATCATTACGACCCATCGAATACTTCACAAAGTGGGTTGAAGCTATTCCTCTAACCAGATCTGACAAGTCCTAGAATTGTGGAGTTTATACTTCACCATATCATTTGTCGTTTTGGTATTCCCTCTAAAATTATTTCTGATAATGGCAAGTATTTTAAGAATAAGGATGTTCGAGCTCTTTGCGAAAAGTATAATATCCAACATAGTTTCTCAACTCCTTACTACCCACAAGCCAATGGACAAGCTGAAGCTTCCAATAAGACCATAATTGCTATTCTTAAGAAACTTGTTAAAGAAAATCATAAAGATTGGCATACACAAATCCCCTTAGCATTATGGGCTTACGGAACAAGCATCGAGAACTCCCATTGGGGCAACGCCATTTTCTTTGGTCTATGGAGCTGAAGCAATCATGCCTCTTGAGCTCGAGATCCCTTCCTTGCGAATTTCTTTGTAGAAATTTATCGATGATGATACTGCTAAACAAGCACGTCTTGATCAACTCACACTCATAGATGAAAAACGAATCAATGATTTAGAGCATTTGCGAGTTTATCAAGACCGATTGAAACGTGCTTACAATGCCAAAGTTCATCTAAGAGAATTTCAAGTAGGGGATCTTGTCCTTAAAGAGAATCAACAAAACACCAATGCATTGCCGCATCTTCGAGATAAATTTGCGGCTAATTGGTTAGGTCCATATATGGTCACTGAAAGAGTGGGTAATGGAACTTATAGACTTGCCAGTTTAGAGGGAGAGGAAGAACCCGAACCACTTAATATTATACACTTGAGGGCATTCTACGCATAGTTTGAATTTTATATGTACATATATACATGGCTTGTACAACAAAAAAAAAAAAAAAAAAACAAATAAAATAAAAAGAATTTGCATTTCATTGTTAGTTGCATACATCTCATTCAAAAACATTGCATTTCATGTGCATACATCTCATTCAAAACCATAACATTTCATTTTCAGCCATAGTTGCATATCATGTTAGAGACCATTCTATCTTTTGGATATAAAATTTGGTCAAGCAAAAGTCATATTGCCTTAATCAGGGGCACCTTCATAAAATCCATCAATTGTCATTCGTACACCCATTTTCCATTTGCACATATTTACATTGCAAAAATGTTTTCAGTCACTCAGCCATTCCTAGTGTTTTAAGCAAACTTCGAAATGCATGTCAAAGTTCTCTAGGGCCATATCACAAATTACACTAAATAAAATCTTGAGTATTGGAAAATGATTTCAAAAGCGGTCCTGAACCTATCACATTTTCACATCTTAAAAACATCTTGTGTCAAAGAGAGATAACACCATCCTTGGGTTGTGCCTTGAAGTGAAAAGGGTAATCCTCGTTTGTCCTATCATGCAAACATAGTCCATAAAACAATGGTTCTTACCACTATCACAAGAAATCACAAAATATAAATATAAACATAGTAAGGATAGGGTAAAATTCTCATCATACTTCGGTTGAGAATCCGATTCCCCAAAGCTCTAAGGAAATGAACATTTTTCACACACCACTGATCCCAAATAAGTTGTAAGGATCGTACTACTTGTCCAGTCAGACGGATAGGTAGTCATCCCCAAGGCTTACAAATGCCAAAAACAACATGGACTATGGAGTTAACCTTCACCGGGGCTATAGATGCTTGACTGGCAGTGGAGTATACTCATAGCGTGGCGACATGTCTCTCCTCAAAAAGAGACCTCAGAATGCTCATATGGACAAACTAGCTTCGGGGTCTTCTCCATAACGAGGTTACCTAATTTATGCAAGATGAGGTTAATGAACACACTTGCACACACACAAGTTTTTGATTGCCTAGAGTCACTACCATGCTTCTGATTTGGTTAATGAACTCGCATGCACACACATTTGGTCCTAGTTGAATTAGGCAAGTGTTAGTAAGTTTTTTTGATACCACTAGCATGTTTGAGTCTTTGTAAAACAGTCTTCCATATCAACCTCCATATCAGCCTCCATATCTTCTTCCATATTCATGTCATTCCATACGTCATCCATTCACAAGCCACCAAGTTCGGTGCCCCTGATTAAACAATTATGATAACAATTTGCTAAATCTAACTATCTAAAAGTATGAGTGCTTCTTAGTGCATATTTCATTTACTTAGTCTCGCATTAATCATCTATAAGTTTGCATTCCATTCCATCACATATGAATCAAAAACATTAAAACATATAAAAACATGCATCACAAAAACATAGGCATTCACACAAAAGAGAGTAAAACACCAAATAAATAAAAGCCATGTATATATATATGTATAAAGGTCAAACTGTACAATGAATGCCAAAAGGCTACAATATACAATAGAGCACCAAGGCTCATAAAGAGTGCATCTAAGCACTAAGCTAACTATCAAAAGAGGACCCCTGAGACCTAGTAGGAGCCCTAGACCTAGTGGTGTGCCTAGAGGTACCCCTCATCCGCCCGAACTACCTCCAACCGGGCTGCCTCCGCTAGCCCCACTGCATCCAATATCTCCCAGTCTACCTGGGACAATGACCTCCTCATCCCCGGAATAATAGGGGAGAATCGGTGTCGTGCCTCTAACACCCTAAGCTGCAAAACAACAAAACAAAAATTTGTTACAATTTTTTTTTTTTTTTCCAAAAAAAAAAAAACTGCAAAAAAAAAAAAAAAAAAAAAACACATAAAAGTACTTGCTTAAATGAACAAATACCTCAGCTGGCTGCACTGGCGCGTCCGCTCCCATCTCCGCCATAGCTCCCGCATGCTTCACTTTCCCACACAACCTTTCACTCCACTTCACTCCACTCCCTCAGATGCACTTCTCTTAAGCTCGAATGCACAAATGAGCGAAATTCTCGCTGAAACTATTTAAATAGCTGATTTTGGTGCCCTGAAACATAGCAGGGCGTTTCATGGTGGATTCAGACGCAGTCCTACATCTGCAGAGCACCTAAACACCGGCGGGCGTCTCTGCCAACCACAAATGCAGACCGGCGTTTGGTGTCAGTATTGAATAAAGGAACAAAACTTACAAAATTGAAGCTTACCTCCTCCAAATTTCATCAAATTGCATTCATCCATTCTTCTTATCATAATAAAACATTTTGTGAAGGTTACAAAATTTTTGGACACAAATTTTGTCATTTCGCTCAAAAAGCGCATCATTCATCATTGTTTTACAAATTGGGTTAAAAATATTCAAAACCTTCACAAAATTAACCACATTCATCAATTTTTCTGATCTATCATCAATTTCATTCATTCTTCTTTCATCATGCATATTTTTGCCAAATCAAATTAAAGTAAACCTCATATCTAGTGGTATATTCTATCACCTTGGCGATTGCAGCGATTTGAATCCATGCAATTTGATAAGAGGATTAAACCACCATAAGGACACCTACCATTTATAATAATCAACTATTTCACTGTTTGAAAATTGGAAATCAATTTTGGATATTCTACTTTTCAAGTGACCTCATACCAAGATTAATTTGCTCAACAGTTGTCATTGATGGCCTAGTTCATGGGGCCTTAAACATGGACAATCTTTAATATCATCATTATTTTGAGTCTTGCTAGAGATTGAGGCTACCTAGGTTGATTGGTTTCGACCCGAGGAATTATCCATACAGTCACTAGGAGCATCTCTGAGTTCGGACTCTTTTCATGCATCTTTCATCTCTGCATATCAATGGCGCCAACAAGGCAATTTCATTAACAGTATGGACTCACACACAGGAGTTGGGGCATCCGTTATCAATTTCTAATTTTCCTATAGTGGAATTCATCTTACATGATCATGGAACTTACAATTTGGCAAAAATCCCTTTATAACCGTTGGGGCAGAAAACGGTCCATCTTTCACATCACTCATATCGTCTTCAATCATATTATTTTTTGGTTTGTACACCAACCCCTTTCCTGTTGGGACATAAACAAATGGTTCATACACCAACCCTTTTTTTCACCGTTGGGGCAAAAAACGGTTCATTTTCTTCCAAATTTCTTCCAATTGGCTTGTGAGAACCATTCTCGCTCGCCAATTGAGGGGGTAAGCTGATAAAATTTTAAATATTCTTTTATTCTTTGGTCTTCAAAGTTGTGCTTTAGTCTTGAGAGAGAGTTGCGTCTGATCCAGCTTTTCAGGTGTCTTAAGTTTTTGTGCTTGCATTGTGTCTTCACACAAGGCAGCTCAAAAAGGGGCATCTGTAGACACCAAAATCCAGCCACTTGTAAGTCATCTATACCTTCCTGTCAGCCACGCATCAGTTATCCATCCTTCCTGCCATTATTTGGCCCAAATCCACACCTTCCCTCCATTATTTGGCCCAATTTCACCTTTCCCGCCATTTTTCATCCCCAAATTTATTTAAATTATTATTTATATATATATTTTAATATTTTAATATATTTTAATATATATATAAATATAGTTTAAGTGATTTAATCTAAGCCGTCCATCCTTCATTTAATCTCATCCGTCCATCCATCTTAATCCGTTTCACAACCTAGATTTATTCTCTACCCTTGGATCCACTTTAATCTTAGCCACACATTCAAAGTGTCATTAAAACCCTAAAGTGTGCCCTAAGAGTGGATTATAAATTGAGTCACTTTGATGGCTCAAACCCTATCTTCTTCTCCTATCTTTGCTATCTTTGCTATCTTTTGGACCTATCTCTTCTATTCATCCTTTTCGCCACATCCATCGCCGCATCCATCGTCGCATCCGTCGTCGCCATCTCTTCTGTAGCACTCTATAGAATTCCACATTCTTGTCGCAAGTGCCCGTGGGCGTTTACCCACAGCCACAGACACAGACCTACGTCTGAAACCCTGATTCAGAAGCACGCGGGCATTCAGCGAGTGCACCAGGGCGCTTTCTACAGCCGATTTGACAGCCACATTACTTCCAGGTGCCGCCTGGTCTAGCCGCGTTAACAGAGAACAGGTATAAATCAGCTTAAAGCAAGTAACTTCTTTTCTTTTATTAATCTGTTGTTGAATTCCTGCATTCTATTTTTCTAGGGTTTTAAATTGTTTCTGAGGGCTCACACAGTGGAGCCCTCTTATTAATTTCTAACTCCTTGATAGTGTTAATGTGTGCAGGATTTTAATGGCGGATCTGGTGTGTTGATAGCAGTTGTTTAAGCTGGAGTGGTCCGAGCTATAGGATACAAAAAAGCCCACTCACCTTGTTGGGGTTAAAGATATATTCTTCGGAGACACCACCCATTGTGCCAGCTAGGGTTTCGGAGAACCCTAGCACAAACTGTAATTTTTGTATCACGAAAAGGGTTATAGGCCCTGTTGTACTCAAAAGGAGTTTTTAAACTCCGTTGATTAATAAAAATCGTTTGTTTTGTACAAGTGGCTGGATTTTGGTGTCTACAGAAACATTTTCATCCTTGGATGACATATGGCAGATCATTTGGATCAAATTTACGAAAATTGTGGCAGTGTATGCTAAATATGAAAGTTATGATGATATAGGGATGGAGAATAAAGCCAAAGTGTAGGAGGAACAAGACAAATCTACTTGAAAAACACCCCCAAAAGGTTGGATTAAATTAATATTTACGGAGTTACAAAAGAAAATCGAAGTAGAGCTAGAAATGAAGTGGTTTGTAGGAATTAGGTTGGGACAATGCTCTATTAGGAATCGCAGGGCCTGGGTAGGACCATAAATAAAGTAGAATCCTTAGCTATCAAATATTCTTCTATCTGGGTAGTAATACAAGGTTATAGGAGGATAATCATAGAATTAGGTTCTCAGATCTTGATAGGAGCTCTAGACTGCATGAGGAAATTTACTTTGGAGACATGGAGGATGAGGAATCTTGTCACCCAAATAAAGGAGTTGTGTAGGGAATTGGATGATGTGATTCTAATTTATGTGGGTAGAGCTCTGAATAAAGTGGTAGACTTCCTAGCTAAAATAGGTATCAAGGAGGTAGGGGTTCAATGGCACAGTGGCATGGCTATTGAGGATAAGAGGATTAGATAGGTTGGTGAAAAAATCTAGTGTGTGGATAATTTGGATAGCCATTGAAGATATATTGTTTAGGATATTTTGGCTTTAATGCAAATATTCTTTTAGTATTGTAATCAAAAGTGGTTATTTATTAGGATCTTGAGTTTTAGAGTTATGGAAGTTCATTGGAAATTTTAAAGGAGAAAATGAGTGCTCTTGTTGGCTAAGGTTGGGAGGAGTCTCATCCCAACTTGTAAATAATATTTTTTTAATATAAATTTTTAAAAATAATATCTAGTCCATTCACACCAACCTTGATCAAAACCATTTTTTAAAGAATCTCGTATATAAAATTATAGCAAACCCTATCTTATACTTTCTTCACATATAAATTTACAAGCATACCTTGTTTTTTCATGGAATGAAAAGACTGTACATTATCTTTTATAATTATTATATTAGCAAGGATATGTTTACCATGATTAAAATCATCTTGTTCCTTTGAGATAACACAATCTAGAATGTGGAGGAAGAGTAATTTTGCTTAAATTAGTTTTACAAGCAATTCCAGTGTATAAATCCTCCATTTTGGTTGCCCCAAAGAGCATCTTCAAAAAATTGGACAAGATGATGAGACGCTTTCTTTGGACTAGAGTGCAGGGTAACCACACAAGGACACTAGTTATTTGGGATAAGGTTTGGAAGACTAAGAAATTTGGAGGTTTAGGAATTATAATAGCAATGAAAAACAACCAAGCTCTAATAACCAAGTTGTATTGGAGATGGCTAACTTATCCTGACCAAGTATGGAGTAAAGTATTGAAATTTAAATACTATCTCTCACAAAATATAAAATATCTTCCTCGCCTTCCAGTATCAGGAGTGGTATCAGAGACCTAGAAAGCTCTAAATAAAGGAGCATCACTTATCAAAGAAGGGTTATATTGGAAAGTGGGAGATGGAAAAACTACTAGACTGTGGGAATATTCTTGGGAACATTTCCCTTCCATAATTTATCAGTACCCCAACTTAATAGGACTCAAGGAAATTTTTTAGAGAAAAGGGTGGAATCTCATAAGCCACTATTTTAAAATGCCAGATCAACTACAGGACAATCTTAGTTAGTGGCAAGTCCCCGAGGAGTTGAGGGAAGAATGGGCTGAGGAGAAAAGAGAACTGAAAGAAATATTGGATAGATGAAAGTGGCCAAGGAGTAATGGACCTGATCAACTTGGTTGGGGACATACCAAATTAGGAATTTATACTATCAAATAAGGTTATAGAAAGATTATCCAAAGCACTCAAATTGGTCCAAAGCCCCCTTGGTTGCAATTATGACAACCCAAAGGATGGCCAAAGATAAATTGCTTTATGTGGTTGGTTGCACATAATAGTATTATGACTTAGGATAACATGAGGATATGTGGATTTATTAGATCCAACTGGTGTGTAATGTGTCACAAAGAGGAGGAAACAATAGGCCACCTCATTTTTTTGTGTCCCTATGCCCAAAAAAACTAGAGTTTGTGGTATAGTATTTTTTGTCAATCAGAAAGATCCATTCTCATTGAGAACAACTTTTGGTCCTATTGGAAGACCAGTATATTTTAATTAAAGACCTTGAAGATAGCTTAGGATTTGGGTTTGGGTTTCATCTACTGGCAACTTTGGTTGGAAAGTAATAACAAGATTTTCAACAAGGAATGTAGACCAGAGGAAAGAATTTGGGGTACTCTAATTAGAAAACTTTTAGAGATGGTGCAGGCTAAAACCCAAGAGGACTCTTAGATGGTAGAGGATGAAGCAGATATATGGACACAAATCCAAAAATAACTACAATATGGGAACTAAGAAAGGAAGGATAAGAATAGAAAGAGGGCTTTATATACTTAGGATGAAGTCTATGGATTTAAAAGGAAAGGGTAAATGAAACACCTTTACGGGTCATCACACAGGGAATAAAACTTCTAAAATTTGTACAGTCAAAGGAACAAAGTTGTGTCGCATTTTGAGCCTTGCTAAAAAAGACAGGTTATCAACAGTATTTGTATAATTTGAGTTTTTTCAATAAAATTTTTACCTTTTTTTCTCAAGAAAATACAATCTAGAATTCTTTTAAATATGCTTTCCATAATTTTTGTTATTGGACAAAAATTCTCAAAATATTATATTACCTTTCTTGGGAATCAATACAATAAATGTGTTCTTCCAAATGGTTCTGCTTTTTGGAATGGATTAAAAAAATCTATTGATATTATGATTAAAGGTTTAATATGGGTGGTGGGAACTGGAGAATTTTTTTTTATTTGGATGGATACTTGGTGTGATAAAAAACCACTCAATTTAGATCTAGTTTTGAAACCTTGGATGAGATTTCTTCAAGAAAAATACGATGATAGGGTTTCAAACATTTTGTACAAGGATCGAGAAGGAAGATGCAAATGGAAAGAAGATTTTTTTTGCAAGTATACAAGACATTGATGCTAGGAGGCAATTGAGTAGAAAGATAACAAATGTAATTATTCTGAGGGGTGCCAAGGATAAATTGATTTGGTAGTTGAATAGCTCAAGAGAATATACAACAAGAAGTGGATATAATGTTCAACACCAACATAATAATAATATCACTAGAATTTGGAGAAATATTTGGGATAGCCCAAGCATTCCTAAAGTCAAAATATTTGTTTGGCTAGTAGGTCATAGAAGAATTTTATCCTGGGATAACCTTATGAAAAGGGGTTTTCATGGCCCCTCTAAATGTGTTTTCTGTAACAAGGAGGAGGAGAGTATTGACCATCCCTTGGGACATTGCTTAATAGTTTAGAATCTATGGCAATGGATTCTTAATATGTTTGGTAAATGCATGGTGATGAATACCAAAATTGAAGATTGGTTAAAGCAATGGCAGAGCACTTATAAAAGTGAGGCTTTACAGACAATATAGGATATATCAAATGATACAATACTTTGGACTATATGGCTAGAAAGGAATATAAGAATATTTAATGGAAAGGAAAGCAGTTTAGAGGTAATAAAAAAGAAGATATGTTTAGCCATAGAGGAGTCTAAAACAATCCTAACAACTCACCCAATCTCTAATTTGGAAGCAGAGAGTCCTGATAGATGAAGTCAAGTCATTAAAGGGAATTATGATGTTGGGTAAAAGAGAAGAAAAAATAAGGTAAAGAATATAAAGTGGAAACCACCAGATGTGGAGTGGGTTAAATTGAATTTTTATAGAGCATCTAAAGGAAACCCAGGACCATTAGGAGGAGGAGGAATAATTAGAAATAATAGAGGAGAGATTTTGTCTCATTATGATTTCAATTGTGGATTTAAGAGAAATAATGAAGCTGAAGCTTGGGTATCTTTAGAAGGGTTAAAAATATGTAAACAAATGAAATGGAATAGAGTTTGTATGGAAGGTGATTCTCTCATAGTAATAAATACAATTTTGAGGAAAGCAAAGGCTCCATGGAACATACAAGAGATAATTATGGAAATTCAAGATCTTGCTAAAGAGTTTGAAGAAATCAGGTTTACACATATATTAAGGGAAGGAAATAAATGTGCAGATAAGCTAGCCAATAGAGGGATTTTGATTGAGGATTGTGAAGTTAACATCTTCTTTCCATGGTTAGAGGAAGTAGAAATTTTAGTTGAAGCTGACAAAAATTGTTGATTGCCTAAATCAATTAATGATTAATATTTACTTTAATGTTTTCTATTGGTAATATATGTTTTATTTTGTAACAATAATGTGTGTTCATTTATACTATTTATTAATTTTTTTGTGGTTGCACTTGTGTTTCAGGAAGGAAACTAGCAATCTAGATTTGGTAAAGCAGACTATGTTAGTGAAATATTTTGGAAATATTAGTCTACTAAGATGCAAAGCATAGATAGTAGAGGTGAAATTTTGGCATTGTGAAGGCTGCTATAGGAAAATTTCAAGAAAGATGCTAAATTATGGAGTAATTGTATTCATACAAAGATTTGAAAACATCCAAAAAATGAAAATCAAGAATTCAAACATTTTATGTAAAATGATGTAGGTTTCTAACTATAGCATCTCAATTGAGATGAGAAGTGTATCTATTTATAAAATATCAAGCTCTAAATAAGAGAGATGTAATTTGTTAAGGGTGGGGGACCCGAGTACAACCCTTTTTTATCAAGCAAAAAAAATACAATAAATGTGTAATTAATCTCATTTATTATTTTATTATTTTTATAGCCTCTTCAACTAAAGCCAACAAATTGTTCTTCAATAAGTTCTAATGTTTTTGAATTTTTTTACAAGAATTCACTAGGGCCAATTGCCTTATGAGGTGGATAGAGAAAACTAACTTATGTAGCTCCTTCATTGAGATCTTATTTATTAAGAGTTCCTTTTATGGGTGTGTGATAATTAATGAAACATTTTGCAAAATCTTACCTAAAGCATATTTATATTTTCTACCTTCTAATATAATTTCTTTAAAATAATTAGTTACTTCCTTTTTAATGTCTTCTTGTTCCTCAATACTTCTTGCATCTAGAGTTAAAGCATTTTTGTTCTTAAAAAGATTTTTTTTTTTTTATTGGTAAATAACGGTTTTGAAAGGAACCTGTAACCTTTTACAAAAAGATAAGGGTTAGGAGAAGAGTTCCCAACTAAAATATAGCTGAGGAAACAAGCCCTCTGTGGGCTATTGGAGATAAACAACTTAAACTGAAAAAGAGAAGCCCACGCAGAAGCAAGAGAGGAAGCCTCACAGGCTAAGAAGAAAAGCCTTCGTAGGGGTAGTAGAGAAAACCTCATAGTTACACACAAATTTGAAAAGGGTTTTCTCGCACAGGAGTGTTGAGTGGTGATTTTGCCCAAGTGTAAAACCACACTCACAGTTAGGATTTGATTAAAAACCCTCTCTTGCAAAGAAGTATAAACTTCTCCAAGGTTCCTTTTATCTTAATGTGTGCATGTATGCTTGTCAAATGAGTGCAAGGAATACCTTAGGGTTCTGTAAAACAACTATTAACAAGGGGCCTGTGTTGGGGTTACTTTAGTAAAAAGATGCCATTATTGTTCATGAAACCTAAAAAAGAAATAAACATGATTGGTCCTGATATGACCATGATGTGAGGATGAAATTCCTTTTATCTTGAAGTATTTTATCTGGATTTCCTCTTCCTTTATTAAGCAAGTTAAAACAATTTTTTCTCTACTTGCTTTGCTTTAGACATGGAAATAAAAGATAAAATCTGCTTCCAAAATGTGGATCCGAAAATGATGCAAGAATTCCTTTATGTTACTATGATCGCATCTGATTTGCCTTATCAATAACCATCTTTAATGAAATTTGGTTTCATAAAGAGGGTTAGCTGATTGCCTGAAAATGCCTTGTCAAGTACCCCCTTTCAATGAAATTGTGATTTTCATGAAGGAAGTCACTTTATATTTTTAATAAAATGGCCTATGAAATTGCTGAATGAATTATCCCCTGTTTATGAAATTTGAAATTTCATAAACGTAGGCTAATTTATGCTCTAATAAAATAGCCTTTAAAAATGATTTTAAATTGTCCCCTTTTAAGTGGAAAGATAATTTTCACATAGGGAAACTAATTCATCATCTGCCAGTGAAAATGCAAAGCTGGAAATTGTAATTTCCTTCAAAATCAGAAACCATGTAAAGCTGGAAATACAAAATTCCTATTAACCATAGGAACCTTAAACCATTTCAAAATTTTTCCTTTGCTTTGAAACAAAATAACAATTGCTTTAGATCAAATCGTAAAGCTTATTCTTAAATCTAAGTCATTGTTTTTGGATATTTTTTTATATTTTTCAATTTTTTTTATATTTTATTTTTAAAGTATTACATTAAAAATTGAAAAGGATCGGGGTTAGGGAATAAAAAATAAAATGAAAAATGAACATTAAATCATGCTGCAACTCAAAAATTCCAAAAACCCTGCAACGTTAGTATCCTGCACATAAAACCAACAGTAGAGTGACCCGTAGACATACAATTCAATCTCTAATGAGGTGTGATCTCCTAAGCTAAATAAAAAATACACTGAACAAAACAACAAAGTAACCATACATAATTCATAAACTTGTTGTATATCAAGGTATTGCAAAACAATAAGGATTTTCAATTAGCTTCCAAGAAATGCAAAATACAATTTCATAAAAATGGCATTAATGGTAAACTCCAGTCCAGCAAGGTGGAAGGAAAACATCCAAATGTAGACCCATCATGCATGCAATTATGCTTCCAATAGTTTCCAACCCCTATCCTCTCTTTCACTACTATTTTAACCTTCCCCAAAAACATTTCCCTTTTGGTTTCTTCTTTCTATCTCTCTCACGACATGTGATCTTGAGTAACGTCTTATTCCTATCCTTCATGCTTTCGTTCAGTTAGCCTCTTCCCAATAACACCCTTGAATTTGGGTAACGCATCTTCTTACGTGAGCTGCATAATGTTTCTTTTTCAAGTTTGGTCTTGTATTTACTTTCTTGTAATCAATCATCACGTCTAGCTTAATAACATCCTTGATGCCCCTAAAATGATGTCATATTGTCAAGCGGATATCCTATAAATACATGCAACCATTTATTACAACAAATTTAATCCACATGGCTTCTATATCGCAAGGTATTGCTTTGTATTCACACTATCCAGCGCTTGTAATTTTATCCACATTTCACACACCCTAAGTAACACTCCTTTCACTAGCATGCAAAACTATTGTGAAACCTCTAATGAATGCTCAGGTGAATAGGTTGTTGCCTGCATTATTCATGCATCCACATGGCTGGTTTGAATCTATCGCTAATCCTACTACATGTCCGTCTAGCTATATTGCTCATCATCGAGCTTTGCAATCATCTCTTCATACATACACTCACCAAGCTCCTTATGACATATCCAAAAAAACTACTTGATTATTAACAAGATGCCCACTGTTGATGCTATCGTTGGATTTTGATGCCCACTATTTGATTATGTGCTTGTGGTTATTGACGTAGCCTCCGCATTTGATTTGTTACTGCCATATCTAATAGTTCGATAGTAGTGGATATCGCGTTTGTAGTTCAGAAGTTCATTTGCGTTTACATTGTCGAAGTGTTGATATTTCCATTAGTGCGTACATATCTTGGGTTTACTATGGAAACATCCCTTGAGATCTATGAAATCAATTGGGAATGGGTATTCAGAACGATTATCCCTATCCACCATGCTTGAATCCAAATGAAAAACGCATCTACTGCATATAGAAAGTTTGGAAGGATGACACTGTTGCATTAGCACTTTGTTATGAGTTTATTCACATCAATTTGTTGGTGTGCTAGTGATGACATTGTATGTCGGTATCGACATGCTAAAACATGTCACCCCAATGTCTCTCCACCTTTTATCTATTAGGAACAGTCAGGCCAACATTATCATAATGTGAAAAAATACACCTCAATCTATGCTTCGAACATCATCGTGAAAGGATAAATTCCATGTCATCATGATTAGAGTCCACTGAATGCCACAGATCCACTCTGTTGGTCGTCGATGAGTCTTTTGAGCTATCATTGATTCTTAACATCCTGATGGTGTACGTCCTCATCCAAACTGTCATATGTCATGATGGTCTGTCACCATTACCGCATCATCTTTGTCTATTGCTATACTAACACTGAGCCCTGTTGGCAAGTCATCATTGTTTCAATTTCTCCTCAAAACATCACCAAGTCTACCCGGCTATGTTCTATCGACCATCGAATATGTCATCCTTGACGAAAACCTATCCAGCCACGTTGGATCATCGCCACGTATGCGTCATATTTCCATCTATGCTCTGTGTTTGGCAAACTGTCATCATCCTGCAAACATCAATAATTACATAACCTAAGAGACATATGAAAAACGATTGAACTTTTAAAATGAAATCAATTGAAAACTAAGCCAAAATTATTTAGAATTTTAAACTTAACACAACACTAAATATTTCAATACAATAAAAATAAAACCCACCTAACACCTAAAACAACGAGCATGGACATCTAAATAATAATAATAAATGAAATTAACCTAAGCTTTATATTTATATTATTTTATTTTTTATTATATATTATTATTATATATGAAATATATACTAATATATATATATATATATATATATTTATATTTTAATTTTTATACTTTCTTTTTATTTACTTAAATTAATTAAACCTATAACTACAAAATTAATCCATAACACAATTTTAACAACAATTGACTCAAACCAAAAAACAAATCCAAAGGAAGAAAGCTTAAAGGCCTAGAAACACTAAACACTTAATCCTCACAACAAAACATCACTGATGTAAACAAGAAGAAACTACCCAACTAGGACCTTTGGAGACTGAAATGCAAATTTCAAGGATGGTACCTGTCCAAAATATTACTCCAAAGATATCAAAACTTCCCAAAATAAAATTTAAAGGTGGGTCCCTAAAAATTGGGGCTAGTTTTGGAGAGGCCACAACAAATGGTGACTCTGCTGGGGAATGTTCCCGAGCATTTCAGAAAAAAAACCCAGAATCTCTATCTTCGAAACCCAACAAAATGAAGATTAGAAATAAAATTATTCAGCAACATCCAGATATGATGGAAATTAACAATTTCAATTGAAAACACATGAACCATGGTGTTAGCTGAGTGTGTGAAAGTGCTTTCCTTTTAGCATTCTCAAAAATAATTTAGAATCATATCATCATCATCGTCATCATCATAATAATTATCAAATTCTATCAAGGCTTCTGTATAATATTTAGATTCAACCATTGATTCACCCTCTTCAACTTCAAATAATTCCTCTTCCTCAGATTCATTCTCCTCAACTTTGAAGAATTCATCTTCCTCGGATTCATCTATTAGCGGTCAAGGGTTTCTTCGAAGGGATCTACTATTGTATTCAAACTTCTAAAGTTGTCCCAATCCTCCTTTGTAAAAAGTGACCCTAAGCCAACCTCTAGACTTTGATCAACTTGATCATCACCATCCTCATTTGCTTGATTTAAGACTACTAGGTTTGAAGGTTGGTGTTGGTTGGAATCCACTACTCTTGAAACACAATCCATCATAGGAGAAGATGGTTCCTCAACTAGATTCTTTGGTAGCATTTGATTATAAGCTTTAGGGTTGAGCAATGATAATTGACCCACATCCAAACCTTTTGAAATGCATCATTGTTCTACCGTTATTGCCTCATTGTAGGCTATAGACAAGGATGACTCTTTAAGGACTCTCCCTAGAAATGTAGAGGTAAAAGGATCTAAGGCTTCTAGGTATACTTGGATAGCCTCTTCTTCTGAAATGATGTAATGAATCTCCATATCGATGTATAACCTATGGAACCTATCATTAAATTGGCTTGTGGACTCATTAGGTTTTTTACAGACATAAATAAAATGATTTAACATCCTGTTTGGATCAATCAATTTTCCAAACTATTTGAGAAATGCTACTCTAATTGATCCTAAGGGGTGATAGAACCTACAGGTAAACCGATATACCAATCATAAGCAAAATGAAATAATGTGGATGGAAACATCCTACAAACAACATCTTCATGTATGATTTTCAAATGAATTAAAATGCTCTTATATCTTTGAATATGCTCTTTAGCATATTCCATCCCGTCATGCCTAAAATGAGGTAGATTACACATAATGTCTATAGGCATATGATTTGAAGGCCTAGGTATATTCAAAGGATAACCTACCCCTAAAGAAGCAAGAAATACCATTATATAACCTCAAAGAATATGACTTTAAAACCAATTTTGTTAGTCAAAGAAATGTCTTGCAATAAGCATGAAATGACTAACAAATCTCAAAATATATGCATCAATTAAAATATGACCTTAAATACCATTCTCCAATTAGCAAAAGATTAGCATAAATGTATCATCAATCAGAGAATCTTCAAATAAATAGATATGATAAATAAAATCTCATTAGTAAAGATAAATGCATTCTAAACACTCTTTCAACTAACATGAACAAGTTAGCATCTATAACAAAACAACCAAATCAAACCCTCCTTCTAGCACCAAAATGTTGAGTGGTGATTTTGCCCAGGTGTAAAACCACACTCACAGTTAGGATTTGATTAAAACCCCTCTCTTATAAAGAAGTATAAATTTCTCCAAGGTTCCTTTTATGTTAATGTGTGCATGTATGCTTGTCAAATGAGTGCAAGGAATATCTTAGGGTTCTGCAAAAACAATTGTTAACAAGGGGCCTGTGTGGGGTTACTTTAGTAAAAATATGCTATTATTGTTCATGAAAACTAAAACAGAAATAAACATGATTGGTCCTGATATGACCATGATGTGAGGATGCAATTCCTTTTATCTTGAAGTATTTTATCTAGATTTCCTCTTCCTTTATTAAGCAAGTTTAAATCAATTTTGTCCCTGCTTGCTTTACTTTAGACATTGAAATAAAAGATAAAATCTGCTTCCAAAATGTGGATCCAAAAATGATGCAAGAATTCCTTTATGTTACTATGATCGCCTTTGATTTGCCTTATCAATAACCATATTTAATGAAATTTGGTTTCCATAAAGAGGGTTAGCTGATTGCCTGAAAATGCCCTGTCAAGTACCCCCTTTCAATGAAATTGTGATTTTCATGAAGGAAGTCAGTTTATATTTTTAATAAAATGGCCTATGAAATTTCCGAATAAATTATCCCCTATTTATGAAATTTGAATTTTCATAAACGTAGGCTAATTTATGCTCTAAGAAAATAACCTTTAAAAATGATTTATAAATTGTCCCCTTTTAAATGGAAATATAATTTTCACATAGGAAAACTAATTCATCATCTGCTAGTGAAAATGCAAAGCTGAAAATTGTAATTTCCTTCAGAACTAGAAACCATGTAAAGCTGGAAATACAAAATTCCTATTAACCATAGGAACCTTAAACCATTTCAGAATTTTGCCTTTGCTTTGAAACCAAATAACAACTGCTTTAAATTAAATCTTAAAATATTTTTCGATTTTTTATTTTTATTTTATTTTTAAAGTATTACATTAAAAAAATTGAAAAGAATCAGGGTTAGAGAATAAAAAATAAAATGAAAAACGGACATTAAATCATGCTGCAACTCAGAAATTCCAAAAACCCTGCAACATTAGTATCCTGCACAAAAAACCAACATTAGAGTGACCCGCAGACACGCAATCCAATCTCTAATGAGGTGCAATCTCCTAAAGTAAATAAACAATACACTAAAAAACCAACAAAGCAACCATAGATAATGCATAAAATTGTTGTATATCAAGGTATTGCAGAACAATAAGAATTTTCAATAAAATTCCAAGAAATGCATAATACAATTTCATAAAAATGACATTAATGGTAAACTCTAGTCCAAAAAGACAGAAGGAAAACATCCAAATGCAGACCCATCATGCATGCAATTATGCTTCCAACAGTTTCCAACCCCTATCCTCTCTTTCACTACTGTATTTAACCTTTCCCAAAAAATCTTCCCTTTTGGTTTCTTCTTTCCGTCTCTCTCTCGACATGCGATCTTGAGTAACGTCTTATTCCTCTCCTTCATGCTTTCATTCGGTTGGCCTCTTCCCAATAACACCCTTGAATTTGGGTAACACCTCTTCTTACTTGGGCTGCATAATGTTTCTTTTTCAAGTTTGGTATTGTATTTACTTTTATTGTAATCAATCATCGCGTCTAGCTTAATCACATCCCTGACGCCCCTAAAATGATGTCATATTATCAAGCAGATATCCCAATACATGCAACTCTTTATTACAATAAATTTAAGCCACATGGCTTCTATATTGTAAGGTATTGCTTTGTCTTCACACTATCCAGTGCTTGCTGTTTTATCCACATGTCACACACCCAGTAACTCTCCCTTCACTACCACGCAAAACTACTGTGAAACCTCTGACGAATACTCAGGTGAATAGGTTGTTGCTTGCGTCATTCACGCATCCACATGGCTGGTTTGAATCTACCACTGATCCTACTGCATGTCCATCTAGCTATATTGCTCACCGTCGAGCTTTGCAATCATATCTTTGCACATACGCTCACCAAGCTCCTTATGACATATCCACAACTACTTTATTATTAACAAGATGCCCGCTGTTGATGCTGTCGTTGGTTCTCACGCCCACTGTTTGATTATGCGCTTGTGGTTATTAATGTAGCCTCTACATTTGATTCGTTGCTACCATATTCAATAGTCCAATATTAGTGGATGTCGTGTTCGTAGTTTGGAAGTTCATTTGTGTTTACATTATCGAAGTGTTGATATTTCCATTAGTGCGTACATATCTTGGGTTTACTGTGGAAACATCCCTTGAGAGCCATGAAATCAGTAGTGAATGGGTATTCAAAAAAAATTGTCCCTATCCACCATGCTCGAATCTCGGCAAAAAAATGCATCTGCTGCATATAGAAACTTTGGAAGGACGACACTGTTGCATTAGCACTGCGTGATGGGGTTATTCACATCGGTTTGCTGGTGTGCTAGCAATGACATTGTCTGTCGACGTCGACATGCTGAAACACGTTGCCCTGATGTCTCTCCACATTTTATTTATTTGGGACAGTCAGTCCAGCGTTATCATAATGCGGCAGAATAAACCTCAATATGTGCCCCAAACGTCACCGTGAAAGGAGAAATTCTATGTCATCAGGATTAGAGTCCACTGAATGCCACAGATCCACTCTGCTGGTCATCGGTGAGTCTTTCCAGCTGTCATTGATTCTTAACATCTTGATGGTGTACGTCCTCATCCAAACTGTCATATGTCGCGATAGTCTGTCACCATTACTGCATCATCTTCATCTACTGCTATACTAACACTGAGCCCTGTTGGCAAGTCATCGTTGTCTCAATTTCTCCTCAAAACATCACCAAGTCTACCTGGCTATGTTTTGTCGACCATCGAATACGTCATCCTCGACAAACATCTATTCAACCATGCTAGATCATCGCCACGTATGCATCGTATTTCCATCTATGCTCTGCGTCCGGTAAATTGTCATCATCCTGAAAACATCAATCATTACATAACCTAAGAGACATATGAAAATCGATTAAAATTTTAAAATGAAATCAATTGAAAACTAAGGCAAAATTATTTAGAATTTTAACCTTAACACAACACTAAATATTTCAATACAATAAAAAGAAAACCCACCCAACACCTAAAACAACGAGCATGGACATCTAAATAATAAAAAAAATGAAATTAACCTAAGATTTATATTTATATTTTTTTTTATTTTTTATTATATATAGGAAATATATACTTTTATATATATATATATATATATATATATATATATATATATATATATATATATATATATATATAATTTATACGTTCTTTTTGTTTACTTAAATTAATTAAACCTATAACTACAAAATTAATCCATAACACAATTTTAACAACAATTGACTCAAACCAAAAAATAAATCCAAAGAAAAAAAGCTTAAAGGCCTAGAAACACTAAACACTTAATCCTCACAACAAAACAACACTGATGTAAAAAAAAGGAAACTACCCAACTAGGACCCTTGGAGACTGAAATGCAAATTTCAAGGATGGGACCTATCAAAACTATTACTCCAAAGATATCAAAACTTCTCAAAAACAAAATTTAAAGGTGGGTCCCCAAATATTGGGGCTAGTTGTGGAGAGGCCACAACAAGGAGAAAACCTCACAGTTACACATAAATTTGAAAAGGGTTTTCCCACACAGAACAAAACCTCATAGTTTTAGAAAACCCAAATAAAAAATGAAGCAATACAATGCAAGGCCATCCATAAATGAAATAGGACCATCCACAAAAGAAATGGGACCACCCGCAAACCAGCATAGGACCATCCGCAAAATAGTCGAGGGCCATCCATAAAACAACATTGGACCATCCGTAAAAGCCTTCCCAAGAGATATATATATATATATATATATATATATATATATTATATATATATATATATTTTTTTTTTTTAAAAAGGTTTTCCCGCCTAGGAAAAACACATTATTTTGGAAGGCCCGAGATGGAGAATACTCCATAGGACCTAATACTAGAAACACTAGCATCAAGCATATCCATAAAGATAGTCCATGTAGGGTCATCTACAGGCCTAAAAATGGAACAGTCGAAGGAGATCACTACAGGCCATGCGATCTCCCAATGAAGAAAGGTGAAGCACAACAAAAAATAAAACCTGGTAAAGAAGACACCCTCAAAGAAAGAAGAATATCAGGTACAACACAATGTCAAGAAGCCCTCCGTTGCAATGAACAATCAATGCATGGTCCCCCATCAAGACTAGAAAGAGCTGCAGGTAGGACCACCCACAAAGTACTCGCAGATCTGCAAGAAAACCCCAACCTTGCCACTAGAGAAAAACCCACGAAACCCTTCTACAATACAATGTAGCACATGATCCCCTCCAAGACCATAAAAGGAAGAGAAGAAATCTATCAAAAACCCCTAGACATGAACTGCAACAACCTCGAACCGCCAACCACGGGAAGGATTCAACTATGAACGATAAGATCGAGGTCTCCCCCAAAGCCCAAAAAGTACAGTGAATGACCATCCCAACAAGAAAAATAAATGAAATAAATCCGTCCAAAACCTCGAACCACCAGCCACAGAAATCACTCAATTGTGAGCAATTAAATCGGGGTCTCTTCCAAATCCTAGAAAAAGGGTGAATAACCTTCCCGGCAAGCAGAACGAATGAACCAAAACCCATCTCGAAGAAATGCCAAGTTTTGGAGAGGAACAAAGAGTTTCCCCTACATGAAGTAAAGTACATGGCCCCTTCCCATGGCCAAAGGAAAAAATGCAGGGAAGAGCTCCACTAGCCCCACTCCCAAATCGAGCAAGAATGAAAACCCCCCAAACCATGCCAAAAAACCAAGTTTGTTTGACCAAGCAACACCACCAAAGAAAAATTCTTGGAACACATCAGGAAGACACAGAAAAGGTCCTGGAGGCCCTCCAAGCACCAAGAAAATATAGGAAAGGCCAGACATCCTAGGAAAAATAGGAGATCTAACTAGAAATCCATAAGAAAGCAGGAGATCTGCCTAAAAATCCACAGGAAAGCAGGAGATCCATCAAAAAAATAAGAGATCTACCTAGAAATCCATAGGAAAGCAAGAGATCTGCCTAAAAATACATAGGAAGAGCCAAGGAGGAAGCAAGAATTTGAAAATGTGACCTCCTGCCCAAAGCGGGAGGTATCTTGCTCTCTTAATATTTCACTATCAATTTATTCTAAAAAATAACAAATTTATTTTAATAGTAGCATCAAAATATTTGGTATTTTTATCCCCTTTACTAATCCATATTTCCCTAGTTTATTTTAATTGGTTATATGTGGTTGAAATAGGCCCCACCCATATTACATCATCATTAGATAGTGGTATTATAATAACTTGGATATTATGCATGTTTTTCTTAGCAAGATTTGAACTTGGGTCTTTTCCTTTAAAGTTGAGGAATTTAACTAGTTGATCAAATATATTTGATATCTTTCCCTATATTTTTGGATGCAATATGATTTCTCCTTTTATAATACATTAAAATAATAAAAAAGTAATTGTATGTCTTGCATATATCTTGGTGCATTTCATTAATGTTTTATAATTTCTTAAAAATTATTATGCTTAGATGTAATTTCCTCCTTTGTTTTAAATATGTTACTAAAAATATTTAACATACCAAATCTTCATTTGGCTCTTTAGATATTTTGAATTTTGAACAAGCTTTTATATACATGATCCTTCAAACCATGTTTTATCTCATCATAACATAACCATTGGAAAGAAGTTAGTGTCTTGTAGCCATGTAGATTAAAATTATAATGGATTTGAATCACCATTATTAAGTATGTTATGTCTAAGAAGAATGGGTTTGCAATCTTATCTTGCTCACAATAAAATGTATGAAGAGATTGTATACTCTATTTTCAACCAAGTATTAGATAAGAAAATTGTGTTCAATATTTCTACTATATGAGTTTTTCATATGTCTATAATCCCTTATATATTGAAATATTGAAGGAATAACATCCCAAAGAACATTTGAACTGGCAAAGAAAACAAAATCATCCATTGATCTAGACCATGTAGGAGTAACACTCTTCTTTTCTAAAGGAGATATAACAGTGTAGATGTTGCTCAAATAATCCATAGATCATATTTATGGATCATACTTATATTTGACACAAATAATTGAGTTCCATCATCTATCATAAAGAGTAACTATAATTAAAACATATGCATTTATGATCCCAATTTTCATATTTTTATCTTTCCTATAAAATACACTAGAAACTTATTTGCTTCTAGATTCTAGTAATTTTCCATCCTTTTTGTGATTGTCCCATATTATTGTAATACATCCTTAATCTTCCATAGTAGAAATTGCAATACAATCTCTGCACTCCATATCTTTTTTAGTGCATCCATACATTTATTAATACTTATTTTTGTTTCTTGTAGTAAAATAAATTCAATACAAAAAACTTATAACTTCCTTAATAACTCTTTTTTTAAGGGTCTCATAACCGTAATATCCAAAGATACTATTTTTATCATCACTATCTATTCCAAGGTTAAATCAAAGGGGGGTTGATGGTGAATACTTTGGTACTCCATATAGGAGGTCAAAAGTTCAAATCCAAAAAATATTAAGGTTGTATATTGAACTTCAATAGACAAGTATTGTATTTTGTATATCTTTGTATATTAGATAAACAACATTGTCCCATATGTATGATAGCCTTCTAGACATCAAATATTACTTTCTTTTTTTCCAATTCGTATTTATGGATAGACCCATTTTTTCTTAACAAGTTTATGATATATGTTTCTAGTTTCCAAAATCAATATCCTTTTGAGTTCCATTTTCTCTTTGTTCCTACTTTAAGGATCTTTCTCTTCTTTATCCATTCCCATCAATATTTTCATCCTCTTTAATATCTGTAAATTTTCTAGATTTTTAATAATGTGACTTGTCATCTATAGGTTTATGTTCCCTATAAATCCTAAAGTGTAAGGGTTATCCTCCATAGTACTTTCTTATTCTTTACTAAAAATCCTAAATTGAAATAAGTATCCTCCATCCTAATTTATTTATTATGCTTCTCTTGAAACCTTGAATTTAAAAGGATAAACTCTATACTACTTTTGATTTTATTGCAAGGAGATAATTTCCCACTACTTGAGAAAAAAAAAATATTTACCTAGATTATAATAAACCTCTTCTATCAAATGGAATGAGCTCAATTAGTTCAATTCCTTGACTTTCAAGAAGGATACCAATGTTTAAATCTTGTTAATTGATATATGCATAATATCCAAGTTATTATTATACCCTTGTGTGGTCATGATGAAATATGGGTGGGGCCCATTGCAATCCCATATAACCAATTAAAAATAAATCTTCTATTTTCTTCATTTTAAATTTTACCTCCATATATTCCTTTGCACCTTTCAATCCTTTTGAATTTTAACTTGTACATTATACTTCCTTACCCCTTGTTTTTCTCTTAGATTCTTCTGGTGTTTATTTTGAATAAACCATGAAGGTATTCTCCATTTTATGAGGAACAAGGGCTTTCTTTCTCTTTATTTTTTTGGAGAGATAAGAATACTTAATCTAAGTCAGCTTGTACAAAAAAATTGTCTCCTTGATTTATCTTGAAATTTGTCTCATGATCAAACATTTCATCCCTTTCTCAATCATTTTTATTTTGTAATTTATTTTTATGTATCCAATATCATAACTTTTGCAACATCAAAATACAATATCTTTGTAATCCACTTGTTGATCTTATTACCTTTATTAATCTTAATGAATTTTGATAGAGGTTTTGAAATATCCATGATAACATATATCTTGGTATACATACAATATTTTTTCTCCTCAATAGTTGGGTCCTTATGGATGAACTTCCCTAAAATGTTAACAATATTCTTAAAATATCCTTATTGATAAGTTGATATGGAAGTTCAAATATATTAACCTAAATTAGAATCATTTCAATAGTTTATATCCATAGAAATTTCTCATTATATAATCTTAAATACAAGTCATCTCTCTCCCAAAACTAGGGGCAATGCCCATTATTTTACTCCAAACTATGAAATTAACAAATGTGATGATTAAAAAACCTTTTAAAAGGAAAGTCATTGAATAATTTGATCAATCCCCCTTTCAATTAAATTCACTTTCGAATGTCTAATATTCTTGGTAAGTATTTATTTAACTTGAATATTAATCCTTGAATTTAACCATTATATTATATTTTATCACCTCATCCTTGACAATTACTTCTAGTGTATCTTTTACCACCTGTATAGCATTATTATCGATTTGTTCTTTTATCTCTAAGGTATCCCTGCTTCCAACTAAGGAATCCTTTATTCACTTAGATATTTCACAAATGACTTTCCTTCCTTCATACTTAAACTTTCCTTCTAAAAATTCTTAATTTTTAATATTCTTTAAATATCTAAAAAACTCTAAGGTGAGGCTCTCTCCCTACTCGCATTTGCACTTACTCTCTCCTCCTGCTTGCACTTAATTCCTCCTCCTATTCACACTCAATTTTACTTGCTACTGTGATAACATAGGAGCTTGGATTTAGAACAGTAATGTTCACCCATAGGATTGGAACTTTGATGTATAGTGCAAAACTTTCACTCCTTACCATTTGGTCCAAACGCCATAAGCACGTGACTATTTTATTTTTAAGTATAACATATTTATATAGAACTTTATAAAGTGTCAATAAATTTAAAATCTTATAACATGGTTGATCATTATTTTTGAGATATTAAGTACTTATTTTTTATCAATTAATTACAAATAAGATAGGTTTATTAAAATATATGTAGAAAACATTGAGTACAAAACTCCATTTAAGAACTCTTAAAACCATCACTTTATTAACTAGGTCATATAAATCCATAATATTTCAACTAATCAAGCAATATTAGTAATTATGAAGATAGTACACCTACAACTTAAGATATAATTCCTCCATAATGTTATGGTTAAATTAATATTTTATTTAATCCTACAATATTACTTTAAATAGATTATATAGAAATGAAATGTGTCCCACATGTATTACATCATAACCACATAGTGGTATTACAACATCTTGGTAATTATGCATGTATCGGTTGTTATTTAGACCTTGGTCTCCTCCTTGAAATTGAAGGAATTGAACAAATTGAGCTAATGCCATTTTATCAAAACTTCAAATTTCACACATGATATTTTAACCTTGTTTAAGAGTGATTTCATCCTATAATACTGATAATCATTAAAATATTACTTTATCAATGCCATAAAATACAAAAATTAGAAATCATTATCAATAGTAAACACTTTTATGCTTTAAAAAAAATTGAGAAGTCATAGAGGTTATATCCCTCTCTCTCCATCTGCATATCTAAAGTCCATCTCTCCATCTATCGTCCTGTAATAAATAACATCATGAGATTGATACATAATATACACATAACATGGATGGATGCATGTCTTCTCATTAATGTGATTGATCATGTAATATATATATATATATATAGAGAGAGAGAGAGAGAGATATGTATGTATGTATATTGGGATGAAACCCTTCAAATAATTATTTTATGTAAAATAATAATACATGTATAATGCACTAAAGTGACTATCATTATTGAAAATTATCAAAACTAATCACTAATAAATGGGTCAAGCACTTAGTCGACCTCAAAGAAGAGTATAAACAAGTTATGTGCATACCTTTTAGATTAGTATCTTTCTATAGGACAAGAAAAAGTAATTGTATTACTAAAAGCATTAAATTTTAGAGAAGAAAAATAAAAAATATGATTAAATTTTAGGGGATGAGTATGAGCAAGGAGCAAGTGCAAGTAGGGATTAAGTGCAAGCAAGGAGTGAACCTTACCTTTTATTGATTTAGATATTTAGGAAATAAGGAAACAAGTGCAAGCAAGGATCATGTCTCACCTTTTTTTGTTTCATATCTTTGTAGAAATATTAAAAAATAAAGGATACTTATAAGAAAAAGCTAGGTATCATAGAAGGAAAGTCATTTATTAAAGTATGAACTAAAAATAAGGATGTATCAATTAGGAAAAAGAGAAAGATTAAATCTATGATAATACCTATCCAAATAGTATATGCTAGACCAAAAACAATTATCAAGGATGAGATGATCAATCATGACATAATGGTTCTTAAAAGCATAAAAAAAAAATGTAAGTTCCACAAATATTGACCGTGTTTTTTGAAGATTTAAAATTTGCATCAAGGGGAAGTGGGAATTGAATTCAAATGACTCCATGAATTTTATTCAAAAATAAATTTTCCTCATCATATTCTATAGTTTGAAAATTATAGATAAAATAATTAGTGGTAGCCCATGGTTTAGGGGGAGAGATGCATTATATCAAGGATCGCAAAATGAGAATTTTTCTATGGAGATAGAAATTATTAAAATTATTCTAGTGTAGGTTAGGATTTTTTAACTTCCATAACAACTTATTAATAAGATATTTTTAAATAATATTGCATTTAAATGCTACAAATATCATGAGATTGTACATATGGAAAAAAATTACAAAGTAAAAACAATATAAAAAGAAATAGAAAAATATGGTTATAAGACCAACATGAAGCATGAAGATAATTTTTTTGTAGAAGGTGGATTAGATCAGGTAATTTCCACTCCTAAAAATGGTAAAAATTCCATTCTACATAATTAAATGGTAAAGGCTATCACAGTTCACTTAGATCAACCATTAGAAGAAACAAAGAAATAATTACAATGTGCAAGTTCAAGATAGAAGGATTTAAAGGTATGAAGGAATATTTGAAAGAAAATATTAAAGAAAAGAAAGGAATAAAATGTCAAGTTTAATCTAGGTACATTGTCCTCATTTTCCTCAAGTAGTATAAAATCATATCCATTCAATAAAAATACAAGTATTGTAGAATTTATGCCTTACACTTTAGGTTTTCAAGACTAGTACAATAAATAAAGAAATATGGAGGATGTCATTCATAATTTAGGAATTTTAGGGTAGCATAAGAAATTAAGTACCATAGAGGGTGATCCTTGCACTTTAGGTTTTTCAAGGTAGCATGAAGAATAATATGTTTTCTAGTTTATTTCTTGCACTTCAAAATCTTCAGTGCAACATAACCTAGAGATGATAAGTCCGATTATGAATAGTCTAGAAAATGAAAGAGATTGATAAGGATGAAAATGTTGGTGGGAATGGAAAATGGAGAGAAATATCCTCAAATAAATAATAAGAAGAAAAAGAAACATCAAGATATATTGATTTGGAAACCAAAAATAAATATCATAAGTGCTAACAAGAAGTGGGACTAAGCCCACAAATAAGAAAAAAGTGTTGATGAAAATTATATCTTGGAATTTTAGGGGTATGAAAAATACCCCTAACAAAGAGTTACTAGGGAATTTAATGGGTTGTTATAGTCCTAGGTTTATTTTAATATATGAAACAAATAAGTAATGATGAATGTATGGATGCATTCAAAAATATCTAAAAAAAATGATTTGTCTAGAAATTTATGCTTGGAGCTTTAGGAGATATTGCAACAACATGGATAAATGCAAATGGGATGGATAATTTTTAGAAGCAAAAATTAATTAGGTTGTTGGTATTTTTTAAATAAAGAGGAAAATATCAAAATTGAGGCTATAAATGTATATCCTCAAACTGTAAGTGCTCTTGGTGAAAGATGTTGGAAGGACAAATTTATTTATGTCAAGTTTAATGATGATTCATAATTATGATCTATGGATTCTTTTGGGGGTGTAGTCTTATGGATTATTGGGGGGACTTCTACATAGTTATATATTTCTGGAAAATAAGGATGGCACTCTTTGATGGTTTAAATCAATGGAGGATTTTGCTTCATTTGTCAATTCAAATGGATTTCGGGATGTTATTCCTTCAAGATTTCAATATAAATGGGATAATAGATGTATTTGGTAAAATTATATAGTAGAAATATTAGAAATTTTTTTTTTCTAATGCATAGTTGCAAATGAAGTATATAAATTCTTTAAATATTTTATTGTGAGTAGGATAATATTACAAACCCATTCTCTTGAGATGTACTCTACTCATTAATAGTCATCCAAATCCATTTTGATTTTTTTTCTATGTGGCTTTAGCATCTTGATTTCTTCTAGATGGTTATGTTATGGTGGTATGAAGAAATTTTTGAAGGATAATGTATGTTCAAATTTTCATTTCAAAAAAGGTAGGCAGGAAATTTGAATTAAAATTTTCAAAAAATAGCATGCAATTTACACCTTGGCTTGGTTCCCTTTTGAATCAAAGCATGTAATACCTCCTCCAAGGAGAAGATATATGCCCACCTTCACCTAATATAGGTGACATTATAGATAGGAAGGATTTTTCTAAGGCACTATTTGGATGAAGATGCAGGTTCAAACCCCTAACACATATTTTTGAAAGGAAAAGCTTTTTTTAACTCTAGAATACATAGGAATCATCTTGCAAATGGAGGCTCAATTTAATATTTGTCTATGGTTGTGGTATGGTAGTTTGGATCATTTATTGAAGGCTTAGTGGTATGGGATCGAGTCATGCTAGGAATTTTTGCATTTCCTCATTAGGTCAAGGGGCTTCTATGGAAACATCAACATTTATATCATTGTCAAGTGATAGTGAAGATTGGCCAATAAGGGTGTCTTATATGGGTAGTGTCACGAGTTTAAACCCTATACACGCTATTTCAATCATTGTTTTGTGAAGGCATGATATGTAAATAGGAATTCATTTTGAATCCAAAATGCAGTAGTGCTTGGTTGGCTAGCTCAATAGTCCTTCCATGGTAGAGACTCAACTTTGAGTCCCTCCATCACCATTTGAGCTTCTTACCCAAGTTGGACGACATGTCATCATTTTTTGCCACATCCATTTTTATATATTTAAACCTCTTAGACCAATAAAAAAAGAGCAAGTGGTAGTGATCTAGTGACTCAAAAGAGATGACATGGTGAAAGTCAATTGGAGAACTCTAGTAAATTAGGCCTTGCCAAGTGGCAAGTCAATATTGGCTACTGCTTCTCTAAGGTTAGAGGATTTGATTTTTGTTTTATGAGTCCTTTTTTTCAAATCATTTGATTTTTTGAGCTCTATGCACTAGCAATATCAATTCACAAACCTATTGTAGTGTTAGGAGTTGGATTGTGTAATATGGACAACAAAGCCCTAGTTACTTACCTTAATGGAAAAAATTACAATAAATACTCAACTTAAACTATCAGTCTCCTATGAAACAAGAACTTTTGGTGTATCTTTTAGGAGGAAAAAGCAACAATTCTTGATGATAAATCTTGGCACCAAAAGGTGGAGGCTCTAGGTTTATTTTTCTTTATGATTGAACTAGAGTTGCTTTTCCATATCAAGGAGGAGAGTGGCCCTGTCAAGGTATGGTCAAAGTTGCATGAAATTTTTGTAAATATTAATACTACTAAAGTAATTTTCTTGGAACTAGAGCTTTATTTTCTTAAGCTAGCTAATTTTGATAACATTGAGGACTATATTACAAAATTCAATGCTTTAAGGGTAGATATTGCATATTTTGGAGGCAAAAAGAAAGATGATGTAGAATGCATTAAGATTGTCCTTGGTAATCTCTCCTCCTTTCAAATATTTAACCTCATATTTTATACAATTCCTATGTTCTTGGCATCCCAAAAGCTCTTACTCTTGATCAACTTTTCTCTCTTCTAGTGCATCTTCATATTTCAATGTAAAATTGTGGTGGTGGTACTCCTTGCATAAAGTATCATGTAAAGGAATTTTAATCTTAAGATAATAAGATCCAAGGGACTATAGACAAGGCTAAGTATTCAAAAAAATAAAGACCACTTGTGAATATTGTAAAAGGGAGGGACATCCTTTGAAGAATTGCTTGCTAAATTTGTAGAAGATTAAAGCTAAGTTCTTGGAGCAAGGTGGACATCTTTCAGATGATGAGGGAGATTCAAATGGATCTACCTAAATTGTATAGGTCCACTAGAGAATATATTATGGGGGTGCAATATATTATTGTCATTAATGTCTTCTCTCCTTGACCTCTCAGTTCATATTATGAGGGGTTAGAATTTATAATTTACTTAATGACCAAGAGCTCACATTGTGCGATGTATTGAATATGCATAAGAGAATCTTATTATACAATGTATTTGATATGTTATAATATTTTATTATGTAATACCAATGGGTCATAGTTAACCTTGTTATGGTTAAACCTTTTTTAATATTTGTAATTAGCCTAAATCCCACTTATTATGTTAGCTTGGGTTAAATTTTATGATATAATTAAGGGTTTTGGAATCGCTATAAATATCCCCCTCACACTCTTCATTTCTCATCAGGGTGTTGTGCATTAATATCTATGTATATTAATTATTTATGGTGCCTATGCGAACCCACCATATGTTTTTCTCTTTTTTCCTCTTCTATGCTTTTTGTATAAGATTTGAGTAAATGAATTGCTTTTATTCATTTCTAGAAAATATTGTGAATTTTGATAACAAATAATTTAGTCAATCATGATGTTTATCTTCATCTTGATGAAATTCAAATTTTAGAAGATAATTGACTAAATGAGATTTTTATCTTTTAATGAAAATGGTATCAAGGAGCTAATTATAAAACTATAGCAATTTGAGGAATATTAAAAATATCTTTAATAAAAAGGCAAGTTGGATATGGTTTAATTGACTTAGTAGAAATGTAATGTTTCATTATTTTGATAAGAGTGGCTCCTAGTAGATGACACATACATTAATAAAAAAATTAACAAATATAATTTAGATAAATGAAGTTGCTAGTAGTATTGAATTTTTATTGATGGGGAAAATTGACTTACAAGAGTCCATCAAGGTCTTAGGTGTCATGATAATACAATTTATGATATTATCAATATGTACTTCATTAAAATCAAGTTGGGGATGTGAGTGCAAGACATAAGTGAGCCTCACCTTTTCTTGTTATAGAAAGTAAACATGTGTTATGAGTGCAAGTAGAAAGCAAGTGTGAGAAGGAAGCAAATATTGATCAAGGAGCATGCACCACTTCTTGTTCTATATCTTAGATGAAATTAAAAAATTAAAGGATTTTTGTGAAGAAATATAGGTATCATGGTAGGAAAGTTATTTTTGTAATTTCTTATTAGAAGTAATGATGCCCTAGTTGGCAATATGGATGTCCTAGTTAGGGACAAGAAGAAAAATGGATTTGTGATAAACCCTATCCAAGTAGTAGATAATACACAAAAATTGATTATCAAAGGATGAGATGATTAAGCATGGTGTAATGGTTCTTAAAAGCAAAGGGTTAATATACAACTTCCATGAAAGTTGTCTAGGTTTTTTCAAATATTCAAGGTTGGATCAAGTGGAAATGAAGATTAAATTAAAAATACTCCATCACTTTTCTTTTGAAAAGGTTTTTCCTCATCATATTTTCTAGTTAAAAAATCAAGGATAAAATATTGGATGGTGATCGTTGGTATAAGGACAAAGATGCATAAAATTTAAGACCATGAAGTGAGATTTTTACTTTGAAGATAGAGAAAATTATAAGGATTTTGATATGGATTAGGAGTTTTGGACTTCTTTATCAACTTATAAATAAGGAGGTTTTGAAGAATATTGACAATACTCTAGGGGAGTTCATCTAGGAGGGACTGACTACTAAGGAGAGAAATCATGTTGTGTATGCTCGTATATGTGTTGCCTTGGATATTTCATAATCTTTACCATATTCCATTAGGAATAAATTAGAATAAAGAGAATGAGATCAACAAGTGGATTATGACAACATTGCCCTCCTATATCACAAATATTATGAGACTAGACATATGGTAAGAGATTGCAAAGTGAAAATGATGGAGAAAGAAATGGAAAATTTTGGGCATAAGAAAAACTTCAATATGAAGCAAAGAGCTCATACATAGTAGAAGTTGGGTCAAATCAAATATTTTTGTCTCCTAATATAGTGATAAAAAATACCCTTTGCATCATCAAAAAGGCAAGGTTGTTACAATTTACTTAAAATTACATATGAGGATGTGCAATATACAAAATAAAATTCAAGAGTTAAAGTGTAAAGGAATATAGGGTGGCAAATTTTAAATAAAATGAGGCAAAAGAGGTCAACATTAGTCTAGGTAAATCATCTTTAATTTTCTCTAGTATTATAAAATTCTCTCCTTACAACAAATATGAAAGTAGTATAAAGTGTATCCATTGTACTTTAGGATTTCAAGGGGTTTCTAGAGCAGCATAAGAAAGTAATTACTATGGAGGATCATCCTTGTACTTTAGCGGTTTAGGGGAAACATAAAGAAGAAAGTGTTTATGAGGCTAGCCCTTGCATTTAAAATTCTCTAGGGCAATTTAAATCTTTAGAAAGTAAGTATTATTATGAACAATATGGAAAACTAGAAGAGACTGATGAAGATCAACATTTTTTGTGGGAATGGAAAAAGGAGAGGAAGGTCATCAAAGAAACAAAAAAAAGAAATAAACTCAAAGAGATATCATTTTGGTAAGCCAAACAAATATCATCGATGTTAAAAATAAATGGGCTAACCCCATTAACAAAAATAAAAAGTGATGATGAAAATGATATCATGGAATATGAGGGTATGAATAATCCCCCTTAAAAATATTACTAAGGAATTTATAGGTTGTGTAACCACCAGAAAGGCTCACACCAGAGGCGAGAATCCCGTTATTGCAATAGTAAATGAATAAGCAACATGCATAAAAGATAAAATTGACAACAAGATGTATGATAAACACTTTATTTATTCATGAAGTCCAATTTGTGTTACAATTACGTCCCTCTTAGGGATAATCACGTTGATACAATATTACAATAGGGTTTCTTGTGATTGTAATCCTCTTCAAGATAGGTGTGATGCTCAATGCGCCTTTGTAGGGTGACACAAACTGCTCTAGGGTGGAGTTGACCCTCTTCTTCACGTTGAGGAAGGAATTAGATGATTGACTCTCCTTTGAACCTACTTTCCTCTATTGCAAGCCACAATACTGATGCGTGATCTGCATTATAAACCATGGTTGAGAGCCATGGTTAGCACTCTGATAGGCTTACCCTCAATTCCAAGGGTAGTGGGCTTGACCTCCTTGTCCAATTGATGTTCAAGGGTCGCCTTTGATGTCCTTTCGATAGATTTGGTGGTTGAATCATTTGATTGGGCCTTCGTTTGCTCGAATTTGCACTTCTTGACTCTCCTAGGCACCTAGGGCATCCATGACTAATTGATCTTTAGAGTATTGGCAAAGTAGCTCTCAAATGCACGTGTTCAGTATGCAATTCGATAGGGCTTCACTGCTCTTTTGATCAATCAACTTATATCTCTCCCCATTTGAAGGGGGTATTTATAGCATGTCCCTAGGGCTAGGGGTGGCTTCATGGAGAAGCCAAGATCAAGAAGGGGTGGTTAGGATAGTTTGAATGGAAGCTTTCATCCTTCAACCACCTTCTTCTAGATCAAATGGTCATTCCAACCGATTTGGCTCGGATTGAAGGCCAACTGAACTTCAGTTAAGACCGTAGGTCACAACTAGGGTCTAGACTACAAACCATAGGTCTCAACCATGGTTCAGCCTATAGACCATAGGTCTGGGCTATGGTTCAGACTGATTAGGCCAAGGAGCCCAAATTGAGTGGTTAGAACCATTGCTCTATCTTGGAGTCTATCCAAGATCTTCCATATGGTCTTGTAGCATGTCCATATGAGTAGTCACCTTCGACATGACGCATTTTAGGTGTCTACAGATGCCCCTTTTGAGATGCATTGTGAGATCGAACAATGCTGAGCAAAAATAGACCTCCTAAAATGATGTCAAAGGTTCTATGATGATCATTAGTCAGATCAACATTAGATGCCCCAGGTCCAGCAAAAGGACGTGCATCCTGGAATCATTGCTTCCAACTCTTTGGAGGCTTAAACTTGAAAAGCTTGTGCTCTTCTCATCTCATTCGGGTAGCGTTGTGCATTCCATAGGTATCTTATGACCCATAGATCCGAAAGGAGCAGAGAACAAGCAAAATCATATTTGCTATTTTCCCCAAGCAAAGGGGTAAGCTTATGATAGTTGTTTACAATGATTCGCAAGGATGAACACAATTTTGACAAGATCAAGGGATCTACGATCTTCGGGATCTTCTATTGATTTTGATTATGATTTGATATTATGACTACCCCCTCAAGCGACGAGTCGATGAGGGTAATGACAATGATTGAAGCGACGATGTCGCTTGACCACCATGGATGATCTGAACAAATTTAGATTTGAGCACATTAAATGCTTGGCTACGCCTAGTTCAACTTTTGATTCCAACTATTAATAATGATTTGCACATTCCTATCCCATGGAGCAGTCAGGCTACAATAGCCATCTTAGGGAATCGAATTGATACAAATCCAATCAGATTTGTGTTGAATCAAATTATCGATGATTTGCTGAAAAAGATGTCATAGAAGAAATGACATGAAACGCCTCATTCCCGTGGAGCAGTCCATCCATGAAGGCTTTCTTAGGGATTGAGAAGAAGCATATCATATCAACGATGAACATTTTTGCCCCAAATGTCCTTATGGTAATTTACTCATCTTGTCGGATTGCATGGATCGCAAGTCGCTACAACCGCCAAGTGTATAGGGTAAATTACTGAATACGAGGCACATTTGGATTTTTAATTATTTGAATTTTTTTTTGAATTTAATCATGGTGCTTGAACATCACCAAATTTGCAACATTGATTGCTTTTATTGAAATTTTGATCCAATGGGAGTCATTGATTTACCTTTTTAGACCTTCCCATGGTGGGATTTTACTAGTTTTTCTTCCAGTTGCTAACCGCAGACATGATGTGCGGTTCCCATTTTGCAAATTTTGGGAACCATGGCTAAGATCTACGATCGCAAAACCCTAATTCTTGGACCACAGGTTTTAACTACGGTCCACGTGGAATAGTAAAAAGTTATAAAATTTCAAATTTTCACTTTTTACCTCATTATTCTTTTACAGTTTCAGAGCTCTGACAGTGACAACTTTAAACCTGCTCTGAAACCCTACCTGATCATACCGACATTCTACCTATCGCACGATGGCAGCACGGGAGGAAGCTTCATCCAGCCAAGGTCGAAGCGAGGGCAAGGTAATTCGATACCTAGACCATGCATTTTTTTACCAGTAAAATTAACCTCACTAAGAAATGAGATAAATGAACCCAATTAAACTGCTGGCAATGAACCTCAGACTTAGATTAGGCTAGCTAGATTAGGTTTTTAATTTTTTTCTATTTTTGGGCGAGGAATTAGCCCCATCCGAGGTTTGAATGGAGACCGTAGGTACCAGCTGCGGTCAACATTCAAAATTCCAACGGTCAAATTTTGACCGTATGCGGACCGTAGGGTTGACCCGCGGTTCGCGACTTTAGAAAAATTTTCCTAAATTTTTTATTTTTTCTAAGTTTAATAGGCAATTAATATTATTTAATGCATTTTTGAATCGCCTAAGTATTTTTTTATTTTTATGAATGTCTTATGACATGTTTTTGCACTTTTATCAGTTTTTTAAATGTTTTTATCATTTTTAGTTAGCTTTTTCCTTATAGTATGCTTTTATTCCAGACATTGACCTCTAGGGCGAGAGAGCCAGATCTACTTAAGACTCTCCATGGATGGCTCACGGGTGGTGAGCGTGACTGGTTCAGAGCCATTGGATTCGGCTATGTCTTGGATTTACCCACTATTCGGGTAAACCAAGCTTACTTGACTGCATTGTCCAGGCACTGGAATGCCCAGACAAATACATTTCACCTACCCATAGGTGAAATGACTGTCACCTTAGAGGACGTATATCAGATCTTTAGGATCCCTATCGATGGTGAGGCCATCGTATCCTCTAGTTCTGGGGCTAAGAAGCCCATTTTTGATGCTATATTTGGAGACTGGAGCCAGCAGGCTCAGGATGCTATTGACCATGGAGGAGTCCACATTGCTTACTAGGAGGGTAAGCATATCTTTTCAGTTCACGTACTATCTTCATGATCCTCATGGTACAGATTGTGCTTCCAGACTCCTCGAGCATGAGGATTCCTTGGAACCTCTTGGCTAGCATCTGGAGAGTCATCCAGAGTTCTACTAGGTAGCCATTGCACTTAGCTTGGGGTAGCACGCTATTATGCCACCTCTATAGGGAGCTATACCAGTTTACTGAGCGGAGTCGTAAGGGCATGAGTTGTAGTCTACTATTGTAGATCTAGGGCTGGCAGCATATTAGGATAGAGCATCCTAAGGATCTATCACTAGATATTACTACTATTGCTGTCAAGCGCTAGTGCTATACCACTTGCTGGCCTCGCGAGGAGGAGGGCACCTATAGTAGGATTCATGTTGGTGATATCCAACATTACATTACTCAGTTCATGACACTTGGCCTGAATGATGTTTAGTGGTGGCCATACATGGATTGCTCAACATGGCCGAAGGTGGGTGAGAGGCTTCGACAGACTCATCGAGATAGATGGTTGATCGGTCGTAAGGCCGAGATCTAAGAGTACCAATTTTTCTCTCATGTCCTATGATAGTTTGGGATGGTGTAGGACATTCTTGAGATCCCATTAGATATCGATGCTTGGCATTAGAGCATGATCTATAATGGATTCAGCCTATGGCTCTAGGAGATGAGGTTGATGATTACTAGGAGACTGGTGTTGAGATGGCTATGACTACCCCAACATATGATGGATGGTGGTCATTGTTTAGGTGGTACGGGATAGGGCCTTTGGGCCGAGAGCCAAACAGGTAGCAATAGAGGTAGAGGTGGATCTCGATGGGCGTAGGGTGCGCTAGAGGATAGAGGGTGGTTGGGGGGTAGAGGCTACCATTGAGGAGGCTCCTGAGGCTGACCCTGAGGATGAGGCTTTCAAGGAGGGTGAGGTCCCTCCTGATAGTGTAGAGGGGGTGCTCCTAGCGTAGGTGGCTGACTTGTAGAGTTAGCTTGGCAGGTTCTAGACTCAATAGTGAGAGCGAGATATGATGATTGCTACTCTACAGGCTCAGCTGACTGATAGGGATAGGCGCTTGACTAAGGTGTAGGGATAGATTGAGACTCTAACTATGTGGGCTACAGCTATAGAGACATAGATTTAGACACTATAGACTACACTAGAGCTAGCTCAGGCACAACAGGATGCGGTAGTGGCAGAGAGAGATCTGATCAGGGCATCGAGGGGGGCTATGCCACCTCCTCAGGCTATCATGGGGCCTTCGGTAGCACCATAATAGTTGTACTAGGTGACCAGGATCCTATGGCTGAGGTCGAGTGATTATGGGATATGGTCATGAGGACCAATGATATGCATGCATCTCGGGTTGCTCGAGTGGACCAGCTAGTAGGTTACATAGAGATGCATGGGTTATAGGTTCTTGAGGATCCTTTCACTCTCGAGTCTCAGTGGACCAGGACCAAGAATACAATATAGTCTATTGCTAGCTCGAGCCATCGTATCTACTAGAGTGAGAGGACACATAGGTCCTCTAGTACACATGGTGATAGTAGTCATACTAGGACTAGGGAGGTAGGGCAGTCTACTACCACATCCAGCCATAGGTCTCAGTGCATAGAGGTGCCCATCGCTCAAGGGGTAGTTGGATGAGTGCTAGGCCTCTTCGGGCTAGGTGGCACACAGGGCCCTCAATAGGATCCATAGGGCAATAGGGCAGCAGGGAGAGCAGGCTCTTGAGCATAGTATTGAGGGAGGCGGTGAGAGCTCTAGTATAGGGGAGCAGGATAGAGCTAGGGCTTTTATAGCATAGACTACATTTTGATATATCATCATTTTTGGTGTAAGGTCGAGGACCTACACGATTGTAGCCTACGGGCATTTTTGCATACTCCCTATGTACTCATTTGGACACATATTTATATGATATGATCATTCTAGCTCATTCTGTGTACATGTGTATATATTTATTTTTTGATCTTATGTTTATGTGATGCACATGGATGCAATGCTTATGTTATGTTGATACTATATGATGCGATGGTGATGTCATGCATTAGATAGCTATTTATTTTATGATGATGATATGCAGTGATCTAGATGCGTAGATATGCTTTTGATGATAAATGCATATGGATGCTATGGTTTCTTTTAACACATATTTGATATTGCTTCATTGTATGCATTATTTTATGGAAATGCTTTATTTACATGATGTTATTCTAATGTAAATGAACTTGTATGCTTTAATCACTTAAAACATAAGGAATGAATGCAGTGTGTATTTGACAATTTAATGGATGACGCCACAGGATGTGTAAAAATCATGACTATAATTGAAAATCCTTAAGATAAGAATTTAATCAATTAATCACCCATATATGAAATGTAATGGTATGCAATGTTTTATGATGCGAATGATATAATATGTCATTCTATTTTCTTTCGCACTTTTGAATGATATGCATGATATAGTCAGTGGTCGTCTAAACATCGTTGTTGATATTTATCCGGTATCTATCCTATATCTTGATTGTGCTTTATGCAATGATGTATCACTTCTTGGATACTTTGAAATTTGATGATTTGCAATGACTTTTACCATTTACTGGTTTATGCTTTTGTAGCATTTGTTGCTTTTTAGAGAGATTTTGAGGTTTTTCATGATACTCAAACACCCTAATAAACTTATCAAAAGTTGCATACTAACCACACTAGACTTCTGAGATAAAAGGCTTTTGCTAGGATAGACCCTAACTGTTCATTATCCCTGTGTGTGCAAATGAATATTTTAAGATAAGACACGAGCGTTCCCCGATGTCAAGCGGGATTCTTTCAGCCCATTGCTAAGATAGGGGTTCCACAAATGTCTTATCCAATCTCAAGTTTAGATTTCAGTTGGACTAAGCCACTAAGCAATGCAGGACACCTGAAGCTAGCTCTTCCACATTCAAACATTGGTCTTGTTCATAAGCGAGGTGCTAATGCGTCAGACATATCATCATGCGTAAGGTACAGTAGTGCTGACAATTCTAGGGATTCAGGCTCATTCCTTTCTATCCTTCAATTTTTGGGATACTTGCTCATATGTAGTGAAGCAAGGGAGTCGATTCCATCTTCTTTTTGAACTATCTTTGGATCTTCATTTGATCTCTCTTCGAACTAGATTTTGGATCTTCATTTGATCTCCGCTCGAACTTTTGATTTATGATCTTAATTTGATATTCACTTTGAACTTTGATTTAAGCCTATTTTCTGATCTTCACTTGATATTTACTTTTTGGCATTTACATTTGATACTCTTCTTCAGAAACTTTCCTTTGGGGAGATTTACTTGGAAAAATTATTTCTGGTATATCGATTGAGAATATCGATCTTATGATATCAATATGGGATATCACTCTAGGGAGTCGATCTATGATATCGATCTAGGGGCTCAATCATGAGGATTGATATGGGATATCTCTTTGGTATATTGCTCATTTTATCGTAAGCAAGGGATTCTGAATAGGGAACTAACCTGTCCTTTTGCCAACTACCAACATTTCCCATATCGTCTGCATAGAGGGATAAGCAAGAATAACTCTTTTCGCTTTAGGATACTCGGTCCTACTTCATGGCTTTCATCTTCCCCTAGTCCTTGTTAGGATTGTTTAAATTTGTTGATTAGTGATAGGCTTCTGATATGCTAAGGGCTATACTAACTGAACCTTAGCTACAAAAGCAAAGTGAGCTTTCTACCAACTCTTGATAAGACTACTAGGTATGATTGAGTGACCGAAAAACCCTAGTATATCTCCATAGCAACATTATAGGTTGTGTTGAAAAACATAATTACTCACATGAATGATGGATCATGATAAATGTAGAGATGCATGATTTAAACACAAACGTGGCATCGTTTGTAATACTGACAAACACAAATGCCTTCTATTATGGAATGCAATGGATGACGAATGCCTATATGCAATGCAGTAATGTGGTGGATGCATGAGTGAATGCAAAATGAAAATGCAAAATTCAAATGCAAATGCAAATGTTTTTGGATTTTATGCTTTACCAATTTTTTTGGATTTTATTGATTTTATAATTTTTATGGGTTTTGAGCCTCATAATTGACCAAACGATGAGTACATGCCTCTGGAGCCTTTAGATTGACCAAGCAATTTTTAGGAATCCTTGGAGCTTTTAGGATTGACCAAAGGGATTATGGGTACCTTTGGGGCATTTTGGGATGACCAAGCGATTTTGAGAATCCTTGGAGCCTTTGGGGTTGACCAAGCAGTTTTTAGAAACTCTTGGTGCCTTTTGCATTTGACCAAAGGGCTTATAGATGCCTTTGGAGCTTTTGGGTTGACCAAGTAGTTTTTTTAGAAACTCTTGGTGCCTTTTGAGTTTGACCAAAGGGCTTATAGATGCCTTTGGAGCTTTTTAGGATGATCGAGCGATTACAAGAAAATCCTTGAGGCTTTTGACTGACATGACCAAGTGGTTTTAGGGACCCTTGGAGCCTTTTGGGATGATCGAGTGGTTTTGACCAAACCCTCAGAGCTTTTGAGGTTGACCAAAGGGCTTACAGATGCCTTTGGAGCTTTTTGACTTGACCAAACCACTAATGAAAGTGTTTGGAGCCTTTTAGGATGATCGAGCAGTTACCAGCAACTCTCGAAGCCTTTTACTATGCTCTTTAAGCATAAAATGCCTTAATATGGATGATGTTGAGAGGTTCAGGCTCTTCAACACCCCCTAGCGATGTTAGGCGATAGGTACCTAGACCAATATTTTTAGATATGATGTAAGGTCCTAGCCAATTAGCCATGAATTTGTCATGCATATCTAGCGGTAAATTAGAGTTCTGTTGGTTTTCTTTCAAGACAAGATCCCCAACTTCAAAGTCTCTCTGGTGGACTTTGACATTGTAAGCTCATTTTAGTCACTCTTGATAAACGTAGAGATGCTCCAGGGCATTCACGCGATGTTCATCAAGTAACGTCAGTTGATCCAGTCGAGCTTGTCGTGCAGTGTCATCATCGATGAACTCTTTCAATGCGATGCACAACGTTGGAATTTCTAATTCCAAGGGCATAATGGCCTCAGTGCCATATACTAGTGAGAATGGTGTTGCCCTAGTGGGCATCCGAATACTAGTCCTGTAAGCCCAAAGTGCAAGGGGCAGTTGGATGTGCCAGTATTTGTGGTTTTCTTGTACCATATTTTTCAATATGGCTACCACTATCTTATTTGAAGCTTCAGCCTACCCGTTGGCTTGCGGATAGTATGGAGTCACAAAACTATGTTTGATTCTATATTTAGATGTCAAAGCTCTCATAGTTTTGTTCTTGAAAGATGTTCCATTATTCGATATTATTTTGGATGGAATCCCAAAATGACTTATGATATGCTCTAGTATAAACTCTGCTATACGAGCTTCGGTTGTCATTGTTAAGGGTATTGCTTCCACCCACTTTGTAAAATACTCAGTAGCCATGATTATGAATGTATGTCGGCCTGATGATGGAGGAGAGATCTTGCCTATAAGATCCAATCCCCACTGAGCAAATGGCCAAGCCGCTTGAATGGGTTGTAAGGCCTACGATGGCAAGTGCGTGAGATTAGCGTGATGCTGGCATTTAATGCATTTCTTGACATACGCATTGCACTCCTTCTCCATAGTGGGCCAATAGTAACCCATTCGAAGGATGCGCTTGATGATGGCCATGCCACTGAAATGGCCACCACACGTACCATCATGGGCTTGCAAAATTGCCCATGATGCCTCTTGGGGCTCTAAGCAATGAAGGAGAACTCCATCATAGCTTCTTCGGTACAAGATGTCTCCTATTAAGACATATTTGGCCACTTTCTATTTAAATGTGCACTTCACGACATGCGGCAATCCCTCTGGGATTATACTAAGCTTTAGGAAGTCTTTAATTTGTGACATCCAATTTTGATAAATCTCAGCTTCGATTGCCAAGATGACTTGCTCCCCCTACGTATTTACTTTTGCAAATGTAGACTCAGAAACAACCCTATGGTGAATGGTAGTACCACTCCCCATGGGACTCTAAGAGGTTAATGACCCCTAGGGTGCCTTCTTAAGAAAGTCTTCAGCTCTACAGAACCATTCAACTTGTGGTTCTACACTGATCATGTTGACTGATTCTCTGTTATCATAGGTTGCACGCTCTACTGCTGGATGAGAGAGCATCTTGACATGGATGGTAGTGAAATCAGTAGATAGATTCTGAGGGATTAAGGATCCCAAAGAAGCCATGGTATCTACAAACCTATTTGATGATCGAGGGATTGCCTCGATGTCATACCATTCCAGTTTGGCCAAATATGTATCAACTAGATCTTTATAGGCTTTCAGTACGGGACACCGACACTGAAAAAGCCCCTTGACTTGATTTACTATGAGCAAGGAATCATCGAAGATGTTCAATCTCTTAATATTCATGGCGATAGCTATGTGGAGGCCCAATAGTAGGGCTTCGTATTCAGCGTTGTTGTTGGTGCACGGAAAATCCAACTTGAATGACAAGGGCATTGGAGCTCCTTGCGGTATGAAGAACACTATTCCGGCACCACCCCCTTGTTCGCACTTCGAACCATCGAAGAATAGAGTCATATCAACATTGTTCTCTGGTTCTTTGGGTTTGGGAGCTTCAGATATGATGAAGACTGCATCATTCGGAAGCTCAATTGTTAGAGGCCTACTATTTGATAGTGGCACCTCAGCTAATTGATCTGCTATGACCTATCCCTTAATGGACTTCTGGCTTATGAATTCTAGATCGAATTCCATCAAAAGCATGATCCACTTCGTAGTATGCGTATTGTGATAAGTCTTACTCATCATGTACTGCAAAGGATTTTGTTTGGATATAACATACGTCGTATGACTTAACATATAGTGTCACAATTTCTTGGTAGCGAACACTACTGCTAAACACAATTTTTCCATGTATGCATACCCGAGCTCATAGCTCACCAAAGTTTGACTAATGTAATATATGGCCTGTTCTTTGCCTTGCACGTTCTTTTGGGCCAACATGGTTCCCAGTGCAAAGTCAGTTGCCGATATATATAGTAGAAAAGGCACCTCTGGCCTTGGTGGAGCTAGCACTGGCGGCGTCACCAGGTATTGCTTTATCTCAGTGAAGGCTACCTTGCAGTCCTCATCCCAGTTGAATGGGACACCCTTATGTAGCAGTCGATTCATGGGTCGACATTTATCCGATAGTTGGGTGATAAATCACTTTATCGAGGCTACCTTGCCCTGAAGGCTCCTTAATTCCTTAATATTGGTGGGAGGATGCATTTCCAAAATGGCCTTGACCTTCATTGGGTCTACTTCGATGCCTCTCTTGGAGATGATGAACCCTAGTAATTTTCTAGAAGTTACACCAAATACGCACTTCTTAGGATTCAGCCTGACGTTGTGCTCTATCAGGTGATCAAAGACTTTCCTTAAGACCTCTGCATGCTCTTCTCATAGCAATGACTTGGCTAGCAAATCATCGATATAATATTCAAGAATTTTGTGCATATAGTCATGAAAAATGTATGTCATGGCCCATTGGTATGTGGCACCAACATTTTTGAGGCTGAATGGCATAACTTTATAGCAAAATGTTCCCCATGGCGTTATAAACATGGTTTTGTGTTGGTCTTCGGGTTTAATCTGAATTTGATTGTAACCAGAAAAACTATCCATTAAGGAGAGCATTTCATGACCTGTAGTTGCATCTATGAGAGCATCAATATTGGGCAATAAAAATGAATCTTTGGGTGTTGCCTTATTTAGGTCTCTAAAATCCATGCAAATATGGATTCTTCCATCGAGTTTTCCCATGGGTACCATATTGGACACCCATTCTGGATAATCGATGGAAATCACAAATTCCACATCCAACAACTTCTATAGCTCATATTTCACCATTAAGGCCACTGTTGGGTGCATTTTCCTAAGCTTTTGCTTGATCGACTTCTTCATCAAATCTAGCGAAAGGTTATGAGTAACCAATTTTGGGTCTAGACCTGGCATATCCTTATATGACCAAGCAAACAAATTTGGTCTCTCTTTCAGTAGAGGGATGAGGGTGGCCCACTCATCTGGAGTGAGACTCTCTCCAAATTTAACTTTCTTTGTATTGGTGGGATCATCATTGATATCCACCTCAAAGGTTTCCTCTATCGACATATGCGATCCCTCCTCCAGTTGGTGAGGCATAGGAATCAGATGAATGTCATCAGCCGGGTTGAGTGGTTCCATGTTGGAAGCATTTTTGGCATGATAAACATCATATGCACAGCCTGGTGCAAAATGGAAAGGTTGCAACATTTCTTCATTGGGGAAGAAATCCTCAGGCTCAATGGGTGAATCAGCGTGATCCTAGTCGATAGCATCTTTGTTAAGATACAACGGTTTAGATGGATCTACTGGATTGTGGAGTGGAGTGGTCAAATCAATGGAGACCATGTTTATGGAATGGAATTGATCTCCAGGACCACACGGACTGACCTCTACAAAATATGCATAGTCCTCATACCCATGATCTGGCTCTAATGGCATAGGCACAAAAGGGTCTTCCCTATGAGGACTATGAATAACTGGATCCTCCCTATGCATTGAATGCAAAATAGGATCATTCAGCTCATGGAGCTGCATGTAGGTCGATGGACGGGGATTAACCAACCGATGGATTTGATCCAAGTTTAACCGTCTTGCTCTCAGACGTGGACCAACATGTAGCTGCCTATAGACCTCATCGATGTCGATGGGTTGATGGTGGTGATGCAAATAAGGAGGACCAAGGTAGGCCCTCTCTAGCTCATCTTCTTCATCACTATCATAATAGAATCCTTCATTCACCCCCACTCCTGGAGGGCGCTCCTCTAAGTGAGGCCCCATAAATCTCACTTCTTGCATACTATCATCGCTATCCAAAAAAATTAGATAATTATACCTCATGTACGATGCTACCAAGAAAATTGTCTCGGTCCCTTCCCTTGGATGATCAATGTTGGGAAGGATCTCTTCGGTATCCTGTACCGATTCCATAGGCAATAAATGATGCACATACAAAGGCCTGATATAAGCACCTTCGACTTCATCCTCGGGTCCATCATCATTCGAGGGATCCTCATCTGCATCATAGCCTGGTCCACTCATATCGGAGGTGGACTCCACTCCATATTCATTACAAATATCTCCTAACTCGAGATCACTTGCAGTCATGGGGTTGCACCCTTGCATGTCTGTGTCATCGACTGCCTCATGGGTTTGGTGTCCCAGTTGATCTCTGGGGTTCATTTCTACCTCAGTCTGCTCAAGGAGCCCTTCATGATGATCTTCGAGTGGCTCAATGGTGATGACAGATATCATAGGGTGATTCCTCTAGAATTTGGAGGGATCCAGATGATATGGATTAAAATCCACATCGTCCGCCATGTTGAGGTATAGATGATCTAGGGATGCTATGAGCAAATCATCCTGCCCATGTATCTGTAACCCTAGATTGAATCTATCAGTGACTAACTGATAATGAGGTTCTAACGGAGTCCTCCATCCTTGTTCAAAGAGACCAAGGTCGTACCCATGCCAGTGATATAGCTCAAAAATATGCATGGCATACTCCGGATTAGACAAATAATGAATGTTTACCATAAAATGTTCCTCGTCATCTTCATCCATGGGCTCTCATGTTGGAAGCTGATCTAGCCCCACATAGATGAAGTTAGTCTGGTTAGGCGGTTCTCCTAGTGGAACCACCGATCCAACCGGATAACGATGGGTGGATGGTCTGCCCATCTCTTGTGCAGTCTTCAAAATTGGTTCGAAGGTCACATTTTGCACAAGGTACTCACCTAATCTGGTATTAGCGAGATGTACAGTCACCCATGGTGTGGATGACCCTATTGAAGATGCAGGTGAGGTAGGCTGAGGTGCCTCCTCGGCTTTGTCTTGGGGTTCCTCAACTTCCATGGGAATGGGAACGTCTTCGATGATTGGCTCGGGCTCATGCTCTTTCTCTTTCTCACCCATATTCACCTTTAATTTCTTATCATCCCGATGCATGACTGATGTTGATGGCTTCAAGGAAGTGGTGGTGGTATGCTCCGATCTGTGTGACATAGATGGCATCGATTGAGCATGCACTATCGGTTTACCTCCTGGTTTCCTTATTGGTGATGATGATCGAACATCTAGGTGCATTGATGGGAGTATGAAACCCCCAGGAAAATCTGCTAGGTTCACAAACTTAAATGGCTCCTCATCCGAAGACACCACGTGAACCAGTCCCTCATGAATATATTTCATGCATTGATGTAGTATCGAGGGGACACAATGCATTTCATGAATCCAAGGCCTACCGAGTAAAATGTTGTACTGCATGGCCCCTTCTATCATGTGACACATTACTAAAATGGTCTTCAAACCCACCTGTATGGGTAGGATAATTGTGTCGATAGTCGAACATAGTGCGTCGTTAAATGCTCTCAATGTAAATGTAGTTGGCACAATGTGTGATTTAGGTAGCTTCAAATGACTCAGTGCCTTGGTCGTTATTATGTTGATCGATGAGCCAGTATCAATCAAGACCCTTTTGAATGGCATGTGATTCACACACGTGATTATATGCAATGGTGGGTCAGTCATAGTTGTAGAAACCATCCTTATCTCATGATCGTAAAATTGGATCATCGGTTCTTGACACTATTGTACATGTCCCACAAAATTTGTGAATGCTTGTGCATCCTGGGCCTGTACTTCAATGGACCTTAAAATGTCCATAAGAGTCTCCTTGTGCCTCGGGGACTATTGAATTAATTCATATATTGACAACTTCGTAGGAGTTATCTGTAGGTTCTGGACCAACCTGCTCCTTAGGGTCACCACCGGTCTTGTTGGTGGGCCTAGAATATTCTGTGTCGATCGCTGATTCGGCGTGGCTTGTATCTGGATAGGAGCATGAGGTTGATTTTGTTGTTCGTATCTCCCATGCCTAGTAACAACATTGACCATGCCTACGAACCCCTGGGTAGGTGGTTCGACTCGTACCTGGTTAACTTGACCAACGTTGTTTCGAGGTGCCTCATGATTCGGTAAGGGGTTCTTATAAATCCCCATATTTTGATTTTCTGGCACCTATGGATTGTGAGGCACTACAAGCTCACCCTTGTCGATCATATTTTGCACTAGGTGTTTGAAAGACCAACACACCTCGATGTCATGTCCTTTCATTCTATGAAAGATGTAAAATAAATCATCTTGAAACCCCTTTGGTTTGGGTTGATTGGGGTCTATCATCTTGACTTCGGGCAATCTGATCACCTTGGCCTCGCATAACTGATGAAAAATCATCGTCAATGATTTCATCAATGGTGTGAACTGGCGAGGTGGGCGTTGCTCTTTGTTTTTGCCCTTATAGTTATTGCGCTTATCATACTGCACAGGCGGAGGCTGGGCCTGGTAGTTCTACTTCTGCTACCCCTTGTCCTCCCATTGGAGATTTAATACCACTTGATTTACATGGGCCTACTTGCCCTGATGCTTCATGGTACTCTTCTTCTATCCCTCTTTCCTATTTTTGAGCTTCAAGTTGCCCTCTTGCAACTTGATATCCTCAATCACCTTGGCTTGCACCAAAGCCTCTTCGAATGTAGCGTACTATTGCAGCTACAGTAGTAATGAGATGTGCTTGGCACAACTCTTCATGAACATCCGAGTTAATTCTATGGTAGGAATGGGGAATGGCAACTTCACCATTAATCTTCTCCACCTCTTTTCGTATTGTTCTATGGGCTCATCGTCGCGCTGAGCTAGCACAACCAAATCAAAAATATTAGCCTATTTCTTGATGCCAAAGGAATAGCATTCAAGAAAGGCATCATCTAATTGCTCAAAGCTTGTTATACTATGCTTCTTTAGCTGGTTAAACCACTCTCGGGTAGGCCTTAAAAGTGTCATGATGAACATGCACAACAATAAGGCATCGTTGCTTGCTATCTGAAAGCAAGCATCCAGAAAGCTCATTACATGTTCTTGTGCATCTTCATCACCCTTGAACTTATCTAACCTGGGCATGTCAAAATGCTCAGGGTAGGCCAGAGTAGGCACTAAAGGATCCAAAGGCTCGTTATGGATTTTCCTTAGAGTCAACTTTTGAATAGTCATGCCTTGTCTCTCAATGGCTTTAATTTTCTCGGCCAAGGCCTTATAGGCCTCTGAAGATAGAAAGTCCTCCTCCCTAAGTTGATGCGTAGGTGGCTTAGGAGGTACTATCTTCCTTGTGCGATATGGAGGTCTTTGCTCTTCCTCCTCTTCAGCTCGGGAGCTTTCAGGATATTCCTATTCGTATCCATCTCCCATTGCTACTTCATGTTGTCTATGCCTTTGAATATTGAGCGATGGTAGCCACTCCCTTTGTTCGGTAGTAACATGAGTACGAGCATCTCTATGCTCTTGGTGCATCTCAGCTTGTGAGAAAGCCTTCCTATGCATGTGCTCTCGATGCTCTTCTTGAGGATACAGGCCAGCCCTAGCTAATCGATCTTCCTGTTCTACACATTCCTTTTGAGCAAGGATACGCTCCTCGCGCATGCATTGCTCATATAATCTCTATCTTATGAGCCTTTGCACTTGAATATTTTCATCTTCGATACACTGCCTCTCTAGGTGAGCATCCTCCAATTGGTCTTGGAGGAGTTGGCATTTTTTCTCTGATGCCAGTCGATGTGACCTATCGATCTGGTCGATCGTGGGAGGCCTTTGATACCCCTGCTCTGTATGAGCAACTTTATGGGTTCTGTACCCATCAGACTGATATGTTGTGCCTTTGCCTCTATCTGTAAATATGGCATTGGCCTCCTACTATGTCCTATATTGTGAACCACCATGTGCAGATAGTGGGTGCATGACATGAGGGCACTTGGAAGCCTCCCCATGTTCTCTAGTAGTGCGGATGACACTCCCACTATGCTCACTCGGGGCTCGAGTGGGTGGAGTGGAAGGCTTGTAGCCTAGCTACTCTAGAACACTACCTAGACCTTCTAACTACCTAGACCACCATCGCTCATTCGATGGTGTACCATTATCTCCCACCTTTGATATGTCAATGGTGATTTTGCGTGTTGGACCACGCATGGGAGTATGGCTAGTTCTATGCTCGGTTGCGAGCCTATCTTCCTACCCCTGAATGGGTGGGTCTCTAGTCCTTCTGTACTCAGAAGGTGGAGCCATAGATCCTCTAGTAGACTTAGTACGTAGGGGCACCAACCTGGTCCCCTGCACAATAAACTCTTCAGTCGACCCCGTGGATGCGCGTGCATTACGGTCTCGGTAATGGCTCTCAAGTGGAACACCCTCATGTTGGAAGGCTTCCTGTTCTACTCTGTGCCTAGAGGAGTGTACTAAAGCTCCTCTATTTGGGGTTTGCTCTACTGGCTCCCCCATGTCGAGTTGTCTCCTCGAATGCTAGCCGAACGACGTTCGGTTCGCTCATGTGGTTGAGGATTCGACACGTATTGTTGTGAACTAGTTAGGGGTTGGTCATCGACGTTGGCTTTGGACCATTTTCGACCACCCCGTGTGTCCACCATTGTGTACCTAGAGTCTAAATGTATTATTATTAAGCAAACAAGGTATACAACAATGATTATCTCATTTTAAGTTTTAAAAGTGAGTCCTAAACTGTTTGATGTGTTTTCAATATGTGTTGTATCAGTTGTAGAAACTCTTATCATGTTTTTGTAAAACTTGTTGGATTTTATTCTTGGTTTAATGGATTTCACCTGTACGCTCGTAGCTCGACAACTTGGCTATGAACTCCAAGTCGCGTAAATCCCTGTGTGGTAATGAAGCCCACACCCGGACAAGGAGCATAGGTCCTGCCAGATCCTCACCCAATCTCACCCAGTCAGCGTTATACCCTTCGAAGAGGAGTACATGCAAATTTTCTGGGCTACGGATGGTTCTTGGATCCGGTATTGGTCTATATATCAAGGGTTCATAGGATTTGGGCCAACGGATGGAAGTTACGCCCACCGTCGTTGAACCCTACTAGTGGTTGGATGCCAAGCCCAACTCACTAGCGTTTAAGTGTTTCATGGTGTGTGTGGTTCTTTTTAATTGTACAAAAATAAATGCATCATGTAGCACTCATGCTCATTCTCTATATGATATGCAAAATGAAAGAACGTTTCAAATTTAGAGAATGCAAATTAATGTAGATGCTATTTCAGACAATGCACATTACAATGATGAATGGCCTCTAATCGGGCCTCAAACATGCAAACCGACACACAATATTTATCAAGCACGTTGTATTCTAGGGTGGACTACAATCAGAGATCCGTTGTTCCTAGAAGCGCCTTTCTAATGATGCAAAAATAGAATGCTAATCTAGGACTTAATTCATTTTCCTTTTTCTTAAAATGTCCTAATTAAATTTTGTTTTATGCATTCTGGAAAAACATAGATAGTAAGAATAGAGATAGAGACTAAAAATTGGACCTACCTCAGATCCTCATCTGATGGAGATTTATCCCTCTACTGTCTGTTGTATCTGCTGTAAACCATAGGTTGGGTCTACGGGCTGCAGTATGAACCATGGGTTGCAGCTACGGGCCAACAATTAGACCACAACTATCATCTGCGGTTTGCACCTGATATCAAAAAAACACATGGGTTAAAAATTAGGGGCATAAAATGTGGAGTTCCATCATGATCACCATCTGTAACCACCAGAAAGGCTCACACCCGAGGCAAGAATCCCATTATTGCAATAGTAAATGAATAAGCAACATGCATAAAAGATAAAATTGACAACAAGATGTATGATAAACACTTTATTTATTCATGAAGTCCAATTTGTGTTACAATTACGTCCCTCTTAGGGATAATCACGTTGATACAATATTACAATAAGGTTTCTTGTGATTGTAATCCTCTTCAAGATAGGTGTGATGCTCAATGCGCCTTTGTAGGGTGACACGAACTGCTCTAGGGTGGAGTTGACCCTCTTCTTCGTGTTGAGGAAGGAATTTGATGGTTGGTTCTCCTTTGAACACTGTTTTCCTCTATTGCAAATCGTAGCTCGGATGAGCGGTCTGCACTATAAACCATGGCTGAGAGCCATGGTTAGCACTCTGATAGGCTTACCCTCAATTCCAAGGGTAGTGGGCTTGACCTCCTTGTCCAATTGATGTTCAAGGGTCGCCTTTGATGTCCTTTCGATAGATTTGGTGGTCGAATCATTGTGATGGGCCTCCGTTTGCCCGAATTTGCACTTCTTGACCCTCCTAGGCACCTAGGGCATCCATGACTAATTGATCTTTAGAGTATTGGCAAAGTAGCTCTCAAATGCACGTGTTCAGTATGCAATTCGATAGGGCTTCACTGCTCTTTTTGATCAATCAACTCTGTATCAATAATTCATCAATGCTTCCTATACAAATCATCTATATCTCCTCCCCATTTGAAGGGGGTATTTATAGCATGTCCCTAGGGCTAGGGGTGGCTTCATGGAGAAGCCAAGATCAAGAAGGGGTGGTTAGGATAGTTGGAATGGAAGCTTCCACCCTCTAACCACCTTCTTCTAGATCCAATGGTCGTTCCAACCGATTTGGCTCGGATTGAAGGCCAACTGAACTTCAGTTAAGACCACAGGTCACAGCTACGGTCTAGACTGTAAACCATAGGTCTCAGCCATGGTTCAGCCTATAGACCATAGGTCTGGGTCTGCGGTTCAGACTGATTAGGCCAAGGAGCCCAAATTGAGTGGTTAGAACCACTGCTCTATCTTGGAGTCTGTCCAAGATCTTCCATATGGTCTTGTAGCATGTCCATATGAGTAGTCGCCCTCGACATGACGCGTTTTAGGTGTCTACAAGTTGTTATAGTCCTCATTTTATTTTATTACAAGAAATAAAACTAAGTAGTAAGGAATTTAAGGATGCTTACAAATATTTGGAAGACATGGATTGTTTTGTAGTTTCTTTTATAGGATCTTTTGGGGGTATTATGACAATATGGGACAAACAAAAATGGGACAGATAATATTAGAAGCAAAAATTAATTGGGATGTTGGACTATTTTGTAAAAAATATGATAACATCAAAGTTGGGGTTATAAATGTGTATGCTCCAACTAGAGTAATTTCTCGTGCAAGATGTTGTAAATACAATATATTTTTGTCAAATACAATTATGATTCATAGTTGTGATCCATGGATTCTTAGGGGTGACTTCAACATGGTTCTCTCTCCTTCAAAAAAGAAGGGTGGTACTCCTAGATGGTTAAAATCAATGTAAGATTTTGATTTATTTTTCAATTCAAATAACCTTTGGGATGTTATTCCTTCAAGTTTTTAATATACGTGGGATAATAGACACATTGGGCAAATCCATATGTCTGAAAGAGTGGATAGATTTTTGTTATCCAATACATGGTTGTAGACAAAGTATATAATTTCCTTTTATATTTTATTGCAAGTAGGATTAGATCACAAACACATTTTCTTGATTTGTGATTTACTCAAGAATGGTCATCTAAATCCATTTTGATTCCTATCTATGTGGCTCCAAGACCCTATTTTCTTTCATATGGTTATGTGATAGTGTGATGAAGCAAATTTTGAAAGATCGTGTATGTAGAAGTTTGTTCAAAATATAAAATGTCTAAAGAAACAAATGAGTATTTGGAATGCCAAATATTTTGGTAATATATTTAAAAACAAAAGAGGAAATTGAATTCAAGATCAAAAATTTACATGAGATAGTAGAAATCAATGGAATGGGCCAAGATTGTTATGCATAAAAAAATAGTTACTTTTTTATTATCATAATGTATTGAGTTTTTTTTTAAGTATGTGTAATTTGATCTTATTAGGTCAAGGCCAAAAGTGTAAAATAGTGCTTATGCGAACTACCAATATGTCCTTTGTATATCTAAGCCTATGGGCATCACTTATGTAAGTCTATAGATGTGTTCATGTATGCCTAAGAGAACCCTTCATGTATTCACCCTTAGTAATATTGGTTAATCCACCTTTGTAGATAACATGGATTAAAGGGTGTAATATATTTATTATATTGTAACTTAAACTCTCTCTTTTTTGCTTGAGAAAAAAGGATTGTACTCGGGTTCCCCACCCTTGATAAATCACAACTCTCTTTTGTAAAGCTTGAGATTTTAAAATATTCAATTCTTATCTCAATTGAGATGCTATAAGTAGATGCTACATACCAAACCTAGTATGTCGGCTAGGTTTTCCAAGTGAAAATAATTCATATTTATTTGGTTAAATTTTTTATTTGAAATCATCTTTTATTATTTCTCATCTGCGAATCCGTAGTTTTGCCTTTACGGTGAGGGTGTGCCCACCTGAAGTGGCAAGTCACTTACTAACAATTGATTCGATAGTTTTCTAATTTATTCAATTCTATTTCATTTGCATAGTTCGGTTTCTAACAATTAGCATGTTGTGTTAAAGAAGAAGCAAGGAGATTGCTCCAAGTGGTATCAGGTTGGTTTGGTTGCTTCACTGCATAAGGAGCTCTATTGCCATTTGAAATCCACCATTCGCCAAGTTGACAGTATACGCGGTACATCCCAATGGATTTTAGGGTTTCAAACGTGCGCTTTCAACTCTGGGTTAGGCGGGTTGTGGGTACTCACACAACCATTCGAGCACATTTTCACATTCAGGAAAATACTAAACATACCGAGCATCATTATACTAGAACCGTCTGGTTGATTCATAAACGAAAGATATTGGCTGTTCAAATCTCATTGCGAGGACAGTGACAAATATTCAAACGTTCACGTAAGGGGTGCAAGGTTTGCTTTTCTCACCTCTAATCAGGATTCGCATCATAAAATCCAAAGGTCCAATTGTGCTGATTCAATCTGCAATGAGTTGAGTTTCTTGAAAAACGTTGAGTGAGCGCACGTATGTTGTCGACCAATTGTATGAAGGTATTTACCAAATATTAATTTATTTCTAAGGTTTAGCCAAGGTTCAAAATATATTTTTTTTTACGGTGACTAAACATTATCCCACATTCGATATAATTGTGGCAAGTCATACTTTATAATCCAAAGGAGGCAAATAGTATGTTGTGGCTCTAGACCACACGAGATCCCTCCCATGCGTAGCCAACCCCTCCCACATGTCCTTCATATATTTTTGTGCATAGCCAACCCCTCCTACATGTCTCTCATCCATTTTTGTGCTTTCTCTCTATCGCATTAATTTCGCTTATCAAGAGTCCAAAGGGTGTAGTCGTTCGGTTGCCACGTATCCCTCCTATTTGTCTTCGTATCGGTCTTCATATCTTGGTTGTGTCCCTCTTGTCTGTCTTCGTGTCGATCTCTGTATCTTGGTTGTGTCCCTCTTGTTCATCTTCATGTCAATCTATGTGTCTGTCTTTGTGTTGGCCTCCGTGTCTCGGTTGTGTCCCTCTTTTTTGTCTTCATGTCAGTCTTCATGTCTTGGTTGTATCACTTTCAGTGTGGCTTAGTGTCCTCGGTCAGTCCCGATCAAGTCTCGCATTGGTGTCCAATACCTTCTTCGCATTAGTTGTGGTCAATAGTTAGTTGCATCGTGTCCAATATGTGTCCCTCGTATGGGTCGTCCCTCATGCATAAGTCGTACTCCCTAGGGCGTGTCTCGATCGACGTTTCTAGGTTTGTCTTAGTCTCGATTCGAGGTCCAGTATTGGTTTGCGTTGTTCCACATAGTCCAAGGTGGTCAAATCAGTGTGTCGTATTTGAGGTCAAGTGTCAAGTTGTTAAGACAAGTGTCGAAAACCACGTCAAAAAGTTGTCAAAGGAAAAATTTGCTAAAGTTGTCAACGAAATGTTCAAAGTTGTCAAGGAGGTGAGCCAAAAAAATTGAATCCGCATCACGGTTGGAGCGACAATTAGGCGGAAAATAAACCAAATTTTTGGCACAATTTAACAATTTTTTGCAGAAAATTGAAGCTCAAAGGCTCCTAAGCAGGAGATTTTGGAAGGTGCATGAGCAGAAGTTGGACCAAAGGATCTGACGGACGATTATCAAGCTCGAAAACTCCCAACAACAACGCAAGAAGAGCTCGTCGAAGCCAAGGTACAAAAAATTCTCCTTCTCCTTCCGAAATTGGTAGTTTTAATCCGAGTCATCCAGTGGTCAGCCCAATGGCATCCAATTCCTCTCCAGATTCCGCACAAGAAAACGTCACCCAAGTAGAAAGTAATCATCCAGTGATCAATGATGAGGTGTTAAAAGAGTTAATATTAAATCTTCAGATGATGACTGCAAGCTTCAACGCATCTAGGAAACCGCCCCAACCAAATCCTTCTAGTTCCAATCATTGGAGTACGAATGTCTACTATGACGACTATACACACCATAGAGGTCAAAATAGTCAATCCCTGAATCACAATGGTCACCAAAATATTGAGGATGGGGGTAATGAAGAAAATAGGGAGCAACAAAGAGGTTTTAACAGACCTTATCAAAATAATAACCAAAGACAGAGAAGTAACGAGGAACAAGATAGAAACAATGTTCACTCCCAACCAAGAGGTCCAACTGGAGTCAATTATCCACGCGTTGACATGCCTACCTTTGAAGGCCAGGATCCACGCGGGTGGATTGCAAAAATGGAAGGCATCTTAGAATTCTACAAATTCCAGGAAGGGGACAAAGTCCCTTTTACTGCAACCAAATTCGGCACTGAAGCTTACCAATGGTTTACATGGTATAAACGTGAGGATCCCCAATATGCATTATATTGGGATACTTTCAAAAAAGCCTTTCTTCACAGATTCGACAAAGGTCCCATAGGTTCATACACAGTACGATTGTTGTCACTTAAGCAAACAGGATCAGTAGGGGACTATATTTCAGAATTCACCAGTATGCTTCACTATGCACAAGACCTACAACAGGACGTGGTAGTAGCGGCTTTTCGAAATGGATTAAAAGCACATATTAAAGTTGAAGTAGACCTACACAATCCATCCAAGTTGGATGAGTGTATAAGGATTGCTGATTTGGCGGAGACAAAGGCGCACGTAGGCCCATCCACACGACGTGATTCATATGGGCGACCTCCATTCCGCAACAACTCTTTTCACAGAAATGATCAACCGTCATGGTACTTCTGCTACAAATGTCGCACTCAGCATCAAAAAGACCAAGCATGTACACCACGACAAAATTTTCAGATTGAATATGCCGACAAGGAAGAAGAAGAAATAGAGGAGTATGACGCACCTGAGGATCTCCCAGTTGAGGACCAAAATGAACACAACGAAGTTGTCGCTGAGGAGGATACTATGACTATTTCAGTACATGCTCTCATGGGGTTATCCTCTCACCATACAATCAAGGTGGCAGGTTTCATTCGAAAATAGAGGGTGATAGTATTAATTGATTTCGGAAGTACTCACAACTTCATTGATGCAAAACTTGCAAGGACATTGGGGTTGCACGTCTTCTCTTCTAGTCAAGATCGGTTTCAAGTCAGAACTACGAGCAAGGAAATTTCTCAATGTCTAGGTAAGACATCTTCAGTTTCATTACAAATGGGTACGTATACTTGGCAAGGTCCTCTTTTTGTTATGGAATTAGGAAATTCAGAAGTTATTTTAGGCGTTGCATGGATGGAACAATTGGAAACCACAGTGGGTTTTAACCACAAACATCGCTTTGTCGAATGGCAAGCCAATGGGAGGACTATTCGTCTTCAAGGACTACCCACACCTCCATCAAAAGTTGTAAGTTCACATAGCATGGAAAAGATATTAAGAAAATATGGTGGGGGATTCATAGCCCGAATCAATTGCATAGAGAAATTAGACCAAGATATACCTGAAATCAAAGAAGATGATCTCCAAATCATTGTGGCTAACTATGAGGAGGTTTTTCAAGAACCAAAAGGATTACCCCCAAAAGATCTCATGACCATGCCATACATCTAGTGCCTGGTAGTCTTCCACCCAATGGTCGTCCGTATCGATATCCCCAACCCCAAAAAATAGAAATTGAAAATATTGTCCAAGAGCTATTAGACCATGGTGTCATCCATCATAGTACGAGCCCTTACTCCTCACCAGTAGTCTTAGCTCGTCGAAAAGACAATTCTTGGCGTATGTGTCCTGATTTTCGTCCTCTCAACAAAATCACGATCAAAGATAAATTTCCTATCCCTGTCATTGATGATTTACTAGATGAATTACATGGTGCCAAATTCTTTACCAAATTAGACTTACGTTCAGGGTTTCACCAAATCCGAGTTAGGGAAGAAGATATCCCCAAAACAGCTTTTCGAACTCATGAAGGTCATTATGAATTCTTGGTCATGCCCTTTGGTCTCACTAATGCACCATCTACATTCCAAAGTCTCATGAACCAGGTGTTTCGTCCATTCCTACGAAAATTTGTTCTAGTCTTCTTTGATGACATACTCATCTATAGTAAATCATGGAAAGATCATTTAGTACATGTGGACAAAGTTCTCCATATCCTACGCAAAGAAAAGTTGTTTGTCAAAAGATCTAAATGCTCCTTTGGTGTTCAAGAAGTTGAGTACCTCGGTCATATAGTATCTCACGAAGGTGTTAAGGTAGATCCCAATAAGATTAAGGCAATACAAGATTGGCCCTTGCCTAAAACCATCAAGAAACTTCATGGTTTTTTGGGTCTCATGGGATATTACCGCAAATTTGTGCGTGACTATGGTAAAATTGTGGGTCCTCTCACGGCTCTCACCAAGAAGGATGCTTTTCAATGGTCAGTAGTAGCTACTAAAGCCTTCGAGGCTCTCAAGGAGGCAATGTGTACGACTCCAGTTTTGGCCACTCCAGACTTTCAAAAACCATTTGTCATTGAATGCGATGCCTCAGGAACAGGTATTGGTGCAATACTCATGCAGGAGGGTCATCCCTTGGCATTTGAAAGTAAACAACTTTCAGGAAAAAATTTGGGTAGATCCACCTATGAAAAAGAAATGTTGGCTATTTTACATGCAGTGGAAAAATGGAGGCATTACTTAATCAATAGTCATTTTATTATTAAAACCGATCACAACAGTCTCAAACATTTTCTAGAACAAAGGTTCTCGTATCCCGAACAAAATAAGTGGTTGACTAAATTATTGGGATATGATTTTGTGATTGAATATAAGAAAGGGAAAGAAAATGTGGCAGCGGATGCATTATCTAGAAAATACGAAGATGAAGTAGTTATTAATGCCATTTCAGGACCATGTTCACAGTGGGTGTCTCAGTTGCAGGCAGAATGGTTGTCCAACAGTGAAACAACTCAAATAATTCAAGAATTATCTATGGGTTCCTCTAAATACCCTCTTTTCACATATGATGACCAAATATTACGTAAGAAGAATCGCATTTACATCCCTCACAATTCACCAATCAAAGTACAGATTCTAGAGGAGTCACATGCTTCTCCTTCAACAGGACATTCTGGGTTTTTGAAAACTTACATGCGGGTTAAACAATCCTTTTGTTGGAAAGGATTAAAAGCAGAGGTTAAGCAATGGGTAGCTGAATGTGAAGTGTGCCAACGCAATAAGGGAGAAACAGTCAAATCACCAGGATTGCTTCAACCGTTACCTATTCCGGATCGCCAGTGGGAACATATTTCCATGGATTTTATTGAAGGTCTTCCTAAGTCGGAAGGTAAAACAGTAATTTTCGTGGTAGTTGATCGCCTTTCCAAATATGCTCATTTTCAGGCTTTACAACATCCATTTTCAGCAAGCAAAGTGGCCAAGGTATTTATGGATTCAATTTTTAAATTACATGGAATGCCCAAAAATATTGTAAGTGATCGTGATCCCATATTTACTAGCAATTTTTGGAGAGAATTGTTTCGACTTAGTGGTACCAAATTAAATATGTCTTCTGCATACCATCCACAAACAGATGGTCAAACGGAGGTAGTTAACAAATGTTTGGGTACCTACCTAAGATGTTTTGTTCAGGATAAACAATATCAATGGAGTCAATGGTTGTCATTGGCAGAATGGTGGTACAATACTTCTTACCATTCTTCCACTAAGATGTCTCCCTTTGAAGCATTATATGGAACAAAGCCACCAACAATAGCCGATTATGTACCAGGATCTTCCAAAGTGGCCCAAGTCGACGATTGGTTACAGAAGAGACAAGCAATGCTCACTATCTTGAAAGATAATTTGGTCCAAGCACAAAATCGTATGAAGCAGCAACAGGACAAGCAACGTTCAGAAAGAACATTCAATATTGGTGATATGGTATTCCTACGTCTTCAGCCCTACAAGCAGCTATCATTGAAGCTCAAATCCAGTCAGAAGTTGGCACCACGATTCTATGGTCCTTATAGAATTGTGCATCGCATTGGCGAGGTAGCATATCAACTGGAGTTACCCCAATCCTCTCGCATACATCCAGTATTTCATGTCTCCTGTCTCAAAAAGGTGATTGGCCAGAAAGTACACTCTCAGTCGAAATTACCAGTGTTGGATGAAGAAGGGCGTATCTATCTACAACCAGAAGAAGTGCTACAAACTAGAACACGCAGACTCAGATTTCGTCACATCCAGGAATTTCTCATCAAGTGGCAGGATTTACCTGAAGAAGATGCAACCTGGGAATCTGAAAGTATTTTCCAGTCATTTCCAGCTTTGAGGACAAAGCTTTCCGAGGAGGGGAGTCATGCTACATACCAAACCTAGCCTGTCGGCTAGGTTTTCCAAGTGAAAATAATTCATATTTATTAGGTTAGATTTTTTATTTGAAATCATCGATCATCATCTTTTATTCTTTCTCATTTGCGAATCCGCATTTCTGCCTTTACGGCGAGGGTGTGCCCACCTGAAGTGGCAAATCACTTACTAACAATTGATTCGATAGTTTTCTGATTTATTCAATTCTATTTCATTTGCGTAGTTCGGTTTTCTAACAATTAGCATGTTGTGTTAAGAAGAAGCAAGGAGATTGCTCCAGTACATACCTACATTTTTTTACAAAAAATATGAATTTATTATATATTTTTTGGATCTTCTTAAATATATATATATATATATATATATATATATATATATATATATAAATACAAATATTCAATATCTTTTCTTGACAATTTCTAATCTTGTTCATCCATCCATCCAAGTGAAATCTTGATTAGTGGTGGTCTTTGATGATGCTAAGTTGTCATTGTGCCACTTGAATATCCATAATTGCTCTGTTGGCTCCATGCTTCTGCTTCTTTACTATGATATTTCAAACGGTTGGTCCTATTGTTCCTTGATGTGTTGGCAATTTGAGTTATCTTGTGTTGTCATTGATGTCACATGGATCACATTGAGTTTTGGTGGCAAAAGCACTTCATAAATAATTATTTATGATATTTTGGAGAGCATGGATATTTACAGGGTTTTGTGGCACAAGAGGCATATAATATTTAATTTTTTAAATATTATATTAATGGTTTTTATTAAAACCAATGGTAAAGGTTTTTATTAAAACCAATGGTAAGGGTTTTTATTAAAACCGATGGAAAGGTTTTTTATTAAAACCAATAGAAAGGGTTTTCATTAAAACCATTGGAAAGGGTTTTTCATTAAAACCACTATGCTAAGACTTCTCCAAATTATGATGGATGAAAATGTTTTCCAATAAAACCTAGGTGTAAAAATTTTCATGGCGAAATTCAAAAGAATGAAGGAGATATCCCAATTCAAAGTTAAGAGGTGAATTATAAAATTTCTATTTAATAATTCTAAGGTCTAAAGTTGAATTACATTATCTGTCGACATGCAAAGGTTGGGGAGATTAATAAAGATTCACCGACGTCATTCAAAGGATGGAGGTGCATATAAATAAAAGGTGAAAAACCTTTGTTTATAGAAGACTAGAGATAGCGCATGAGAGAGAGTCGTCAAAAGGGGAGCAACGAAGAAAGAAGGATAAATAAATTTTGATTTGAGAGCAAGGTCAAGTAAATAGCGCGGGAAAGTGATGTCACGCAAGAGGACTCCTATAGCGCAGTTGGTAGCGCACAAACTTTGCACAAGGTAGGTTCGTTGTTCGAATCCCACCAAGGGCAAAGTGTTTTGCTAAGAAAGTAAAATCGAGTTTCAGATTTGAGCGCAGGTTAAAGTTGGGTGTTTGGGATTAAAATTCCAATGTGGGCTAGCGCCCACGTGGTAAGTGCTTCACAGCGCTAAGTGAGAGGAATGGAGTTCAACTCCCACGAAGGTGTGAAGGCGCATTAATTTTGGCAAGGCATTTTGGCAAAGATGATTTCAAAGGTTACAAAGGCAGCGAATTTCATATAAAGGTATTTATCTCCAGCGCATGGTAATATTTATTATTACCAAAATTTTGGTGCATTAAAATTATTTATGTGATAAACTAGGGATTCATAAAGATTTTAGGGAAATAAATGCTTGTTGTATGTGTTAATGTGCTTAGGGAGTTATAAGGTGTAGAATTAAATATTTGTTATTGCTATGTGTGATTAGGGAGATATAAGGTGTGGAAATAAATATTTGTGATTGCTGTAAGTGGAGTTATAAGGTGTGGAATTAAAAATAAAAGAATAGGTGCTTGTTGTATATGTTAATGAAATTAGGGAGTCATAAGGTTGAAAAGTGTTGAACTTGTTATATGTCCTAGTGCATGATTTAATTATGAAATTAAACTAGGAACTTGAGACCTAGTTAATTGCTACCTTGAGTTAGAAGACATGCACATGAGTTAGGGTTTGAATTTGAAGAAAAATTGCTTGATTATGTGCCTTGGCTATTGAGAGGAAGTGGATGGATTAGAAAATCAATTTTATGGATAAAATTGATGATTGAGTTCCATGATTGCTTTAGTGGAGTTCATTGAGAGTATTGCCATTATTGAGGAGGTTTTTGCTATTGCTTTGAGGAGATTATTGTTGGTTACTTGTTAAGTCCATTGCCACTATTTGAGACCATTGAGGAGATCATTTGCTAGTCACTTGTGGATACATTTGTCTTTCATTTGAGGAGATCATTGTTGGCTATTTGAGAGCTCTTTGCTTGAGGGAGTTGTGCTTGTTTCTTGAGAGCTTATTGACATTGCATGAGGAAGATATTATTGAGAACCTATTGCTATCACTTGTGGAGATTGTCCTTGGTTGGTTGAAGTCCTCATTGTTATTGCTTGGAGAGGTTTTCATTAGAGAGCTCATTTGCCATCCATTTGAGAGTACATTGTTGAGCATTGTTGTTATCCATTTGAGAGTACATTGTTGAGCATTGTTGTTATCCATTTGAGAGTACATTATTGAGCATTGTTGTCATCCATTTGAGAGTACATTGTTGAGCATTGTTGTCATCCATTTGAGATATAATTTGTCATACATTGTTGAGATCATTGTGGATCATTGTTGTCATCCATTGAAGAGTACATTTGCCATTCATTGTTGAGCACATTGTTGAGTACTGTCATCATTCATTTATTATCCATTGTTGAGTTCATCATTGAGCCTTGCCTTCATTTATTTGTGATTGAGATTTGAGTGCTACTTGAGATTCATTGGTTGATCCTTTGGGAAGGCTTTTGGGACAGAATTTCTAGACAGATTTGAGACATCTTTTATGCATGATTGGTTGAGCCTTTGGGAAGGCTTTTGGGATAGAATTTTTGGACATATTTGAGACAAATTTTGTGCAAGAGTGTTTGAGACTTTTGTGAAGGCTTTGAGAACATATTTGGGACAACATTTGAGCAAGATTGTTTGAGCCGTGTGAGAAGGCATTGAGGTAAATTTGTGATCAGTGAAAGAAACAGGACATAAATAGAAAACACATCAACACCAGTTGCCTAGCTGAGAAGATCAGTGGATAGCCTAAATGAGCAGATCAATGGATAGCCTAGCTGAGCAGATCATTGGAGAGCCTAGATGAGCATATCAGTGGAGAGCCTAGCTGAGTAGATCAGTGGATAGCCTAGCTAAGCATATCAGTGGAGCCCACCTGAGCAGATCAGGACAACCTAGCTTTGAGAAAATCAAAGTAATCATTTTATTGGGATAAGGATCCCTATTTCTTTGTGAAATATTATAAGGAGAATATTTTGTGGACTACCCCACATTGGGGGAACCACGTTAAATCTTGTGTCTCAATTGTGTGTGATGATTTGTGCACTTGCTTACTATTGCTATCTATGTTATTAATGCACAATGCTATATTTGGTTATTGGAATTGAGGAAACTAATTGATATTGGTTTGGAAAGAAAGTAAAAAGTGGACGCTATACTGTTCACCCCCCCTCTCAGTATAAGCTTGTGTTCTTCATGATGTTGTTGCACCTCTTTGAAATCCAAAATATTATATTTTTTTTGCCAAACACACCATACTTGATGCCTTTCTTACTCTATGTAGATCTAAAATATTGATGCCTTAAGCCATACCTCTAAGATTGTTACTACTTAGGGTGGTGTGGGTGCCAATATGCTACAACCTTAACCTGACGTTTTGTTTCCTTTGATTCTTCAATAATTTATTTTTTATTTTAGATTTTTCTTCACAATCTTCTCTCTTATATTTTTTTTGGTGCATCCTTGTGCACTTTTGACAATATTTCCTTGGACTTTGTTGTTTCTTCTTCGATAGACTCTATCATTGTTGCTACTATAAATTCAACTTTTGAGTTTTCTAATGGTTCTTCAACTTGTTTTCTTGCCATAGTTACTTCTTGCTTCTCCTTGGATCCTTGCTCTTTAACATTTTTCTTCTAAATGTAGCCATGAATTTGCACATTATCATCTGTATTTTCCTTCTATTATATCCTCTTTATTCATTTCTTTTAGTTCCCTTTGAAGCCTTTTTATTTCTTCTTCATATCCTTTGATGGTGACCTTCAAACTATCTTTTTATATGGGTTCCATTGACTCAAGAATGCATGCTCCATTTCATCCCAAGTGAAACAATGTTTCCTTTCCTTAGTAATACTTGCCCACCAATCATGAGCTTCCTCTTTTAAAACATAGAAAAGTTTGCAAGTCCAAAAAATCACTAGAATATAGAGATCTAAACTTCATCCACCATTCTTGAGCATCAATATCATCCTTTCTAGTGAAATTAGTAACTCCATGATATCAACCCAAAAATTTCCATAAGCAACTAAGGTTTTGGGAAAATAAAAACAAAGTTTTTCATTTTTTTAATATCCTCTAATCCTTGTTATCACTGATAGAACAATTTAAATGTAAAATAATTGATATAAAAAAAATGCAACCATCCATTACAACTTTATTAATCCAATACCAAGCTTCTCCTCCAAAGGGTTCAACACTATTGCGTAGACTATTACTATTATTGAGAAGAAGTGTGGACGACTTCGATGGTGGCATGGTTCTCGATGGCGATGGTGATAATGCTAAAAAAATATTTTTTTGATAAATAATATATTGCAGCTAAAACTCAAATCACTTATCATTGCCAATAATATTCAATTTGCTTCTCTTTGCTAGTAATCTTGTCTAAAATCTTCTCTTTCTATAATATCCTCTTTGTAAAATCTCCTCTTGCCCTTAATCTTTTCTTGCAAATAATCTTCTCTATTGTAATTTAACCTTCAAGTCATGTTGGTTTGAGGTTAACTTCTAATTGGGGATTTGGTATCTCTATAAATACCCTTGAATGACTGATCCATTTTATTGAGGTGTGATATATGTGAAATATTGTGGGTACCTACAAGCACCCACCTCTTGTTCCTTTTGTGTTGTTTCTCTCTCTCTCTCTTGTTTATCAATGTTATCTTCAAACTGCTCTTACATATTTTTCATAATATAATCATGGTGAATGTATGTTGTTTTTGGAAAATATTATGAGTTTCAACATGGTATTAGAGCAAAGAATGCAGTTACATCACTTGAAAATATAAAATACCTTTCATCCTTCAATGCAATACAAGACACCTTTAAGGTAATCAAAGGGAACCATTTGCTTGGGTCTTGTCTTTTTTGAAATTTAAAATTTTTTAATTTTCAAAATTTGATATTTTGGACACCAAGCCCTTTCCCTCTTATCATTTTCTTCCTTTGTTGTTTGCTTTTCTTTTTTTGCATTTGTGCATGCGCACTTGTTTGCTCCACACTTGACATCTTGGTTTACTTGGACCTCCATTTAAAAAATAGAGTGCAATGGTAGGTGCTTTCTATTTCCCACACGAGGTTGTGAGTTCAATGCATGTTGACATTCATTTTTGTCTTTATCTCACTCTGTTACCTCCTCTATCACTAGAACTATCTCCTTCACATCCGAGGGTAGTATAATGGTAATGTGCTTTGTTGGCAGGAAAATAGTTGTAGGTTCGAATATCTAGGGGGCATTTTCTTATGCATGGTCTCTAAGAGGGCATCTCTTGTGGGTGATACAAGAGCTGGTGTAAGCACCCTCCTTGACCCTCAATATGATGATCACTTGCATCAAGAAATCAAAGCAAAGCTACAATGCAGTGGTTGATATTATGCTTTGATCACCAAAGGTCATTGGTTCAAAATGCAAGAACTTTTTTTATTGTAGCTTCTTTGAGAGGTAAATTATTCTTTTGGCTTATCCTTCCTTCTAGCACCAAACCATGTGACACAACAATTGGTAATCCTACTTATGGTGAGGATGCTAGTTTGAATCCCTTGAAGCCCTCAAGTTGTTAATGCATACCCACAAGTCGTGAAGCCACAACTGTATGCACTGTGACTTTTTGGCTATTGAAGAATAGATTTTCCTGTCTCCAACTTCAACTAAGTGGCATGGTGAGGGGTTCAAGTCATATCGTCATATTTTTTTATTTATTCAAAGTTAGGGTATGTTGATAAAGGTGAATGGTTGTTGATATCTCATAGCATGCACATGGCACGTTGGTATGCTTGCTCATTTTCTTGGAGAAGGTTTTATGTTCGAGCCCTGTTGGCTACAAAACCTTTAAAATTCTAAATATAATATATATATATATATATATATATATATATATATATATTGTGGACTACTTCTAAGTAATCATATCCATCAACTTGTCAAATTATCATTCATTGAAGCAAGTATCACACAATCATTTTTGGACAAGTGTCAGATTTAGCCAAAAAATTCAATCCAAAAACTTCAATAAGTTTACACATATTTTTATGAGGGGTCCTGGTCCCCTCATACCGAGTGGGGTTTAAACCTTGGACCTCTCGAAGAGAGGTCTTTAATTTTACACTAGTTTTTATGAGGGGTCTTGACCCCCTCGTACCGAGGTTTGAACTTAATTCTCTTGGATGAAAACCCAAGGACTTACCACTACGATATCCCACATGGGTTAGATTTGACAATTTTTTTACTAAGGTTTGGCATTTGATTTTTTTTCTAACTTGGAGTGTTAATATATCAAACCTTCCAAAGGCCATACATTTTGCATATGGAAGTGTTTTTTTTTTTTTAAATTTGAAAAAACTTGTATTAAAACAAAGATCAATTACAATATGGGAAGAGACTCTTCCCAGTCGAATTCAGAGAAAACACCATTTGCAATGGAGCCAAATCTCCTGAACCATTAACTAGCTAGCAGGGGGACGACATGGACAATTGATGTAGTTTGTCACGAAATCGCGACACTATTCTTCTCCTTAGGCCGCAAACATGCAACATGTCGCGATATCGCGACACTTTTCCCCTTTGGCCACGAAAAAGCAACATGTCGTGATATCGCGACATTTTCCTCCTTTGGCCGCAAAAATTCAACAAGTCGCGATCTTGCGATCCTTTTCTCCTTTGGGCACGAAAGTGCAACATGTCCGATATCGCGACACTTTTTCTCTCTCGGCCACGATGAAGCAACATGTCGCGATATCGCGACACCTTTTCTCCTTTGGCCGCAAAAATGCAACATGTTGCGATATCGCGACACCATTTCTCTCTTGGCCGTGAAAATGCAACATGTCGTGAAATCGCGACACCTTTTCTCCTTTGGCCGTGAAAATGCAACATGTCATGATATTGCGACACCTTTTCTCTCTTGGCCGTGAAAAAGCAACATGTCGCGATATCGCGACACCTTTTCTCCCTTGGCCGTGAAAAAGCAACATGTCGCGATATCGCGACACCTTTTCTCCCTTGGCCGTGAAAAAGCAACATGTCGCGATATCGCGACACCTTTTCTCCCTTGGCCATGAAAAAGCAACATGTCGCGATATCGCGACACCTTTTCTCCCTTGGCCATGAAAAAGCAACATGTCGCGATATCGCGACACCTTTCCTCCCTAGGCCGTGAAAAAGCAACATGTCGCGATATCGCGACACCTTTCCTCCCTAGGCCGCGACGAAGCGACATGTCACAATATCGTGACACCTTTCCTCCCTTGGCCGCGACGAAGCAACATGTCACGATATCGCGACAACTTTTCGCCCATGATCGCAACGGCGCAACATGTCGTGATATTGCGACAACTTTCCTCCAACGATCGCGACGATGCAACATGTCGCGATATCGCGACAACTTTCCTCCAGCGACCGCGACGGCGCAACATGTCGTGATATCGCGACAACTTTCCTCTAGCGACCGCGACGGCGCAACATGTCGTGATATCGCAACAACTTTCCTCCAGCGACCGCGACGGCGCAACATGTCGCGATATCACGACAAATTTCCTCCAGCGATCGCGACGGTGCAACATGTCACGATATCGCGACAACTTTCCTCTAGTGACCGCAACGACACAACATGTCGCGATATCGCGCAAGTGTTTGGAGCACATTTTTTCTAAATTGCATGATTTTTCAAGCTCTATGCAATGGTGACATTAGTTACAAACTTGTTACAATTTTGGGTGAAATTTTGCGAGAAATAGTATCTTTGGGGTATGTTATCTCAATGAGAAAAATTATAGCACTTGGTTAGTTCAAATAGTATGATTACTTAGAAGTAAAAATCTCTAGTTTATCTTTAACAATGAAACAGGTCTCAATGATCATGAACTTGCTAAAAAGGAGGAAGTCCTTGGTCTCTATTTCATGTTAGTTGAGTTGTATGTACTTTTCCATATCAAAGAGAAGAACAATCCTACTCAAGTATAGGCAGCATTGAAAGATCTCCATAAAAAATTAAGTGCTACTGAAGTTAACAAAATAGAGACGAAGCTTTCCAATCTCAAAATTTCATATTTTGGGATTGTTGAAGACTATATTTCTCACTTCAAAGCCCTAAAAGTTGACTTAGCTATGGCAAGGTAAAACGTGACAAAGATTGTGTCAAATCTATTACTTTCATTCATACTCCTTTTCATACGTTTGGATTGGTTCTCTATGTGAATGCTATGAATATCAACCAACCACAACCTATTTCTATTAAAGAATTTTTTAAGCTTCTTATCCATTGTGAAGTTGCAATGAAGAATTTTGGAGCTCTTTCTTATTAGCAAGCTCATCCAAAAGACTTCAAATCAATGGAATCTAAGGTTCAATTACCCAAAGGCAAGTTTAAGATTTCAAAGGAGTCAATCACATAAAAGTATTGTAAAAGGGAAGGACACTCCATCAAAAATTGCATAACAATATTGAAGTTATAATATATTTATTTTATTGTAATTTAACCTTCAAGTCATGTTGATTTGAGGGGGAATTTGGTATCTTTATAAATACCCCCAATGAATAATTCATTGTATCGATTGTGGGGTACCTACCAGCACCCATCCCTTGTTCCTCATGTCAAAACCCTCTCTCTCCCTTTTACAATGATATCTTCAAATCGCTCTTGCATATTTTTTTAAAATAGTTGTGGTGAGCGTATGTATTGGAATGTTGTTGAAAATATTATGAATTCCAACAAAGAGACAACATATTGGTTCAAAAAAACTAGGAAAATAGCTCAAAAAAGGAGATAGAAATACCAAAAACTTTTATACTGCAACAAAAACATTTTTTCTTTTCGTTATGTCAATTTTTTTTAACCTCTATATGGAAGAAAAGGAAAAAGAAATAAGGAAGAAAGCAATTAATTATTTTAAGGATATTATATGAAATATTAGGCAAAATAAAAAAGCTTTTTGCAAAATATTCTATAAATTATCATTGAAAGATACATAAAATTGTGATGAAAAAGATAATTACAAAGGAGAGCTATATGAGACAGTTTTCTATTTCCTTCTTAACACTACACTGACCCTCGATAAACTTTCTACAATTAAAAAAAAAAAATCATTAAAAAGTGATATATTAACTACCGTTAAAAATAAAATAAAAACTATAACAAATAAAATCAATACTACCTTTATTATATTCATTCTTAAAAAAGACTAGTAGCTGCACAATGCATCCGTGCACCCATACAACTTTAAAAAAATAAATAAATAACTCTATATTTATTGGAACTTTGTACTTATTGTTATCAGCTAACCTCAGATGCTATCTCAGTAAATTTTGTTGATTATTCACTTCCAAATACCTATGTTCTATATCAGTCAACCACACACAAAACTCTAGCCTCTTGACTTTCAATAAGAGAATACGAGCAATTTTGCCATGCATAAATGCTCCCTTTCAGCTTAATCTAAATGAAATACGATTAAACTGCCACTACAAAAACTAGATGGGTGCTGAGGCACAAAGTTGAAAAAATTCTTGTGTGTTTTGAATAAATCAAAATTGATCTACAAGGCCAAACTCGAGCCACCCTAAAGGTATGGGAGAAATATGAGTATTGCATTCCTGTTAAGACATTTTTCTACGAACAAAACCAAATTAGTAACGCCCGATTCGCATGTTAAATGCTTATGGCATCCAAACCCAAAGTTCCAGTCATTTAAAGCTATAATTTTTTTAAATGTCATATATTGTTGAACATGTAACTGCGAATTAGAGGATGCATTTGTTTCATTGAAAACATTGAGTGAACTAGTCCTAAGGAAGTAACACTCCAAAATCTGGAACGAAAATCCCGGTTGAGTTCCATTTCTAGCCTAAACCGTTTTCTTCCAACACTAACAAGAAAGGAAAAGGGCCCATCAAAATCCTAGGCTGCTGTCCTGGCAATCTGAAAAATACAGGTCAATAATTCCATCTAAAAAGTTCCTAGATAAGACTGTAATCACCGAAAGAATCATTTATCTATTTTGAACAGACCATTTTCTTTTTCCCTCACTTTGAATAGACTTTCAAAAAATAAAAAGTTCCTGGTATGTACTTCTAAACATAATAAGTTTGAAAAACATAATTTTAACAATAAACCTTCGCACTAGGTATCTTACTGGCAAGTTTCTTAATCTTCAGAAGAAGGTCCGAGGTTTAAGCCTGGCGGCCTACGTTGAATACAAAAAACCGCGGTTAGCCTGGGGAACGGTTTTCTTTAATATAAAGGTTTTTGGGCTTTGGCTCTTCTTCAGGAGGTCCAAGGTTCAAACCATGGCGTGGGTGGGTGTGTGTCCTGGTGGAGTTGTTGTAATAGGTTGGGGGTGGGTGAGTGTGTGAAGGGTTGGGTGTGTGTCTCCCTGGTGGAGTTGTTGTAATAGGTTGAGGGATTCCTAGTCAAAACCCCCATATCTTAATAGTACCAAAAAAAAATCCGCACTAGGCACCTTACTGGCAAGTTCCCTCGATCCTCGGAAGGAGATTCGGGGTTCAAGCCTAACGGCCTAGTCTGAATACAAAAACCCCTTACTATCCTGGGGACGGTTTTCCTTAATATAAAGGTTTAACCGTGGCGTGGGTGAGTGTGTGAGGAGGTGGATGTGTATCTCACTGGTGGAGTAAACAGGTTGGGGGATTCCTGGTCAAAACCCCCATATCTTAATATTACCAAAAAAAAAAAAACGTTAAATTTTTTAAAATAGACTCAAAGTCTTTCATAGCCCAAGTTAATTTATCCTCTATGCAAGAAATCTTTTTTTCAAGCTTTTAATCTACATATGAAGAATAGATATGAAAAAATCATTCCAGAACATCCTCTCATACATATTAAGTTGAGGATTGGAGAAAGATTTGGCAATCCAATGGTTGGTCGAAAGTAAACTGTTTTGAGCACAATAGAATTCTTACTGTTGATAATCTGAGACGTAGGGGAATTGTTGGTTCATTTTAGTGTGTTTTATGCTATAAAAGTGAGGAAACATATGATCACCAAATGTTTGAGTAGTCGTTCACACATTAGATCTGGGAGAGATGGTTTTTAGCTTATAAAATCAAGCCAATGGTGATATGAACAAGAGAGATGGTTTTTAGCTTATAAAATCAAGTTGATGGTAATATGGACCGGATTAATATTTGGGAAAGAAGGAAAAGAGGCAAATTTAAATTCAAAGCTCTTCGTATCGGGAGGAAGATTGAATTAAACTTTATTTGGTGGCAATTGTGGCTGGAGAGAAATGGCAGAATTTTTAGAGAAACCTTTTCATCCTTGGATGGTGTCTGGCAGGTCATTTGGAGCAAACAGATACAATGTCAGTGTATGCTAAATAGGAAGCTGAAGCTAATATAGGGACAATGGAGAAGGAAGGTGATGTGTAGGAGGGGCAAAGCAGAGCTAGTTGAAAAACACCCCTAAAAGGTTGGATTAAAATTAATATTGATGGAGCTACAAAAGACAATCCAGGTAGAGTTGGAATTGGAGTGGTATGCTAGTTTGGATTTTATAAGCTAAAAACCATATCTCCGAGATCTAATGTGTGAACCAGATTAATATTTGGGAAATATGGAAAATGGATAGATTTAAATTTGAAGCTCTTCGTATCGGGTGGACGCTTGAATTAAACTCTATTTTGTGGTAATTGTGGCAAGAGAGAAATGGTAGAATTTTTAGAGAAACATTTTCATCCTTGGATGGGTCTAGCAAGTCATTTGAAGCAAAGTCATGGAAACTGTGGTAGTGTATGCTAAAGAGGAAACTTAGGCTGATATAGGGATGATGGAGAAGGAAGGTGAAGTGCAGGAAGGGCAAGGCAGGGCTAGTTGAAAAACACCCCCAAAGAGTTAGATAAACTGGAATTCAGCTATGGTAGTGCTGAGGGTATGGATATCTGCATTATGTAAGGTAATGTTTTATGGGTAATTTTTGAGCTAGGAGGGATTGGAGGAGGATTTTCTGTCTCCCTTGATGCCTGTCCAGTTCATTTTACCTTGTAATACAACTTCTATAAATATAACATATTTTTCATTTTTTTCAAAAAAAAAAAATTAATATTGATGGAGCTACAAAGGGCAATCCAGGTAGAGCTAGAATTGGAGTGGTCTGCAAGAATCATGTTGGGACATTGCTCTATCGGGAACAACAAGGCTTGGGTAAACCCAGGAAAAATGAAGCAGAAGCCTTATCTATCAAATATGCTTCTATCTAGGTAGTAAGACAATATTATAGGAGGATAATCATAGAATCAGATTCTCAATCTTGGTAGGAGCTCTAAATTGTGTTAGGAACTTTGCTTTGGAGACATGGAGGTTGAGGATTATTGTCACTCAAATTAAAGAGTTGTAAAGGGATTTGGATGATGTGATCTCGATTTATGTGGGTAGAGCTTTGAATATAGTTGCAAACTTTTTAGTTAAGACGGATACCTAGAAAGAGGTAGGATTTCAGTGGCACAATGGCATGGCTATTGAAATCGAGAGGATTGAGCAGGTTAGTGAGCAAATCCAACATTTAGCTCATTTGGACAATCATTACAGATATATAGTTTAGAAAATTTGGCTCCATTACACATCTCCTATTAGTTTTGTGATCAAAAGTGGTTAGTTTTTAAGATTTTAGACTTTAGAATTATGAAAATTTATTATAAAATTAAAAAGAGGAAACAAATGCTATCTTTAACTAAAACTGAAAAAAATCTGATTTCAATTTATAAATAATCTTTTTTAAAGGGATAAATATTTCTTATATAATCATTATATAAATTTTTATTTTATTTTTTAATATACACCTATTAAAAACAGTTTCAATCTGCCCCTTAAGTTTGACCAGCACCTCTTGAACTAAGCATTCATCGTCATTCCATATTCACTTGTCTTCTTTATTCTTTCCAAACAGAAAATTCAGAATAAAATTTTGAAAAAGCGAAATTACCTTAGCCATAGAATAAGGGTGAATTCAAGACAAATTATTATTAGTGTGTTGCTTTGCACATATGATGTTTATTTCTCTTGATATAATTAAAAAATAAGTAAATAAATAAAAAATAACGCTAGGCATTCACCGTCATTCCATATTCACTTGTCTTCTCTATTCTTTCCAAACAGAAAATGCAGAAATTACCTTAGCCAGAGAATAAGGGTGAATTCAAGTCACACTATTATTAGTGTGCTGCTTTGACTATATGATGTTTATTTCTCTTGAAATAATTTAAAAAATAGTAAATAAATAAAAAATAACAACTCCAAAGATTTTGATCATTATATAGGGTTCGCAACTTGACTTTAGAGGTATGCTTTATCTCTAAGGATTTTATCATTCACTTTATTATTTTATTTTTAATATAAAAAATTTAAAAGTGAGTTATTATTTTTTTAATAATTTTTTTGATTGGTAAAAGGGGTTTTGAAAGGATTTCGTAACCTTTTACAAAGAGAAGAAGGTTGGGAGAAGAGTTCCCAACCAAAAAATAGTTGAAGAAACAAACCTTCTGGGGTTATTGGAGAAAAACAGCTAAACCGATAAAATTTGAATCAGGGTCATTCCATCCAAAATCATATAGAGGATAAAAATTCTGCCCAAAAGACCATCCCACCCAAAATCATAAAAATGGAAAATTTGAATAATGACCATTCTGCCCAAAACCATACAAATGATGAAAAATTTGAAACAGGGTCATCTGCCCAAAACCATATAAAAGAAAATTTTGAAACAGAACCATTCCACCCCACCCAAAATTTAATATTAAAATGAAGAAAATGAAGAAAAAAAAAGTTTAAATTTAAATTTAAAAATCATTCCCACCATTATTTAATAAATTATTTATTTTTAATTAATTTTTCTTATTTTTATTTCACATAAAATCCACTACAAATCCATTAACATAACTCTCCCAAATATATTTATAAATTAAATATAATTATGAGTTTTATAATCCAAGATTAGGTATTTCTCTGCCCCTAAGAAGGTAAGCTTATGAATGGATACCACCTATCAAATACAGCGAAGATTGTATTCATGAAGAGAAATCTGTCTGATGCTTATTTAATGAATGAGTAGTGTCTTCAATTGCCACATTTGTATACTATATTTTCCATATCTCTGCATTTCTTTCTAATTGGACTCTATGTACAATCTTCAGCAATATAATTCAAACCAAACTATAACAAGAAATGATTAGGCCACATCCTATTCTGAAAAACTTGCTTCCTGGATACAAGAATTTCCTTATATTCTAGAAATAAATTGCTCCAAATAATATTTAAGTCAGTCTAAATATATATATATATATTTTTTTTTGGAAGTTTGAAGATGTCTGGATTCATTCAAATGTCTTTTCTTGATTATGGGCATGGAAACCATCCTAAACCAAAAATCTTTTCTACAAAAAAATTCAGAAAATTGTACAGAAAGCTGCATTCTTCCAGATTGAATTTATATTCAAAAAAAGTCAACATAATTCATTTTCAATTTAAAACAAGGAAAAACAAAAACAATTTGAAGCTTGTATGATCCTTTTTGAGGCCATCTAGGTTTTGGAGAAAAATGTGTCTACCCCTACCCCAAACCTTTATATACAATAGGGAGTAAGATAAACTAAAGTATAAATGGAAGGATGACTTTTCTAGACCTGGGATAATAATCATCAGAAAACTGCTTAAGATACCAGGCATGGTGGGCAACAGCCCTAGGCCCAAGATTGGCAGCAGTATAGAGAAAAAAGCTGAGACCTGCCAACGACCATGTCATAATTGCCCACCCTAGCCATTCCACGATCTCACCCAAATAATTAGGGCAACTCACATACTCATAAAGCCCTCCCCTGGGTATTTTATAACCCTGGTCCCCTGGCCCGCGCCGCAGAGATAAGAGCACCGAGTCCGCCCAAACATTTATATACATTCCCACAATGAATATCCCCAAACCCACCAGAAACGCAGGGCTGCCGAGCCAGCCGGTCGCGTAGTTCCCGTAGTGAGAAATCCACCGGATCTGCAGATACGTGTTGTACAAATTGTAGAGGAAGGCCATGGCCGCTATGCTGAGGGGCACGGGCTTGCCCCGCGGCCCCAGGCGGAGCGGGTATATGCAGACCCTGTGCGTGTAGTGTGTGAGGAAGACGGCGAGAAGGACGATGGAGGTGGGATTGGCGGCCATGCGACCGCGGAGGTAGAGGAGGGCGCTTAACCACACGGTGGGGCTCTCCATCACCAACCACGCCGCGCGCGCCGGGATTGCGGTGCCCCAGCCGGAGCGCGAGTGCCGGCCGTACGGCGCCGTTATGAACATTACGGAGATCACAGTCATGGCTGACATGGCGAACATGCCCTTGAGAGCGGTGAAGTAAAGGAACCTATCGGGCTCCATGTGAGCTGTGGCCTCGGCCATTGATCCTGCTCCTGCCGCTGCTCCTGGCCCCTGCCGCTGCCGAGGAATGCGAAGGATGAGGTTGTAATGCGTCTCGACTCCCTCCGATTATTAAAGAGAACGGCACCCGTGGATTTTCTATGGGACCAATTGGTACGGTTGTTATTAAAAGGTCAAGATTCTTCTTACCTGGACTCTTTCCAATAGTAAAGATCCTTTCTAAGTGGATCTGGACTCTTTTCATCGGATTTGTTTTCTTGGATTTTTTTGGTGAGATAGGTTGGTTGGTAGCAGTTTAGTGAGATGATTGGTTGGTAGGGGTTTAGGAGTTTAGTGTTTGTTAATAGAGGTTTGAGTTTTTGTTGATTTTAATTTTTTTTTAATTGAATAAGTGATTTTAACTTTTACATAAAGGGTGGTCCCATTAATTTTGACTTTACCTTTACAAGTTGAGGTTCTATTGGCTTTATCAATAGACTAAGGATTATAAAATTTTATTTTCTTACACGTTCTACAAGGACGATATACTGGTTAGGGTTTTGGCTTTTCTTTGGGGATGTCAAGGTTCAAACAACATACCTAAAAAGGATAGGTTAGGTGGTAGCCACAACATACCTAAAAAGGATAGGTTAGGTGGTAGCGGCCAAGTGTTGGTTGTTTTAGTTCGATGTTTTGCTATCACAATTTAATGCCTTAAAATTTCGGGGTCCCATTGACTTTCGATGCCCTAAAGGGTTGTAGTTCTGTTGACTTCGTCTAACCGAAGGTCTCGTTGACTTTCAATATCTTAAAGGGTTGAGGTCCCATTGAATTCATCTAACCGAAGATTCCATTGACTTTCATGCCTTGAAGGGTTGAAGTCCCGTTGACTTCATCTAATCTAAAAATCTTGTCCCGTTGACTTCATCTAACCTAAAAATCTCGTTAACTTTGTCTAAAGACTAAGGTTTATAATAACAACATTCAATAAGCCCCCAATACCTAAGTGGATTGGTAGTTGCTTTTGTGGCCAGACACTTACCAAGATGACATTCAAGTTCAAACCTTGAGGATAACTTGTTTGCAAAGGTAGTAGTCTTATTTGAATCATTTAAGTGGGTGTTAGACTTATAATGACGATACAAGATACGAGTCCTGATTTGAATCATTTAAGCGGGTGTTAGACTTATAATGAGATACAAGATAGAGTCTTGACCGATCTATGGTTCCCTTCACGTCAAATCAACTTATAATGTGGTTATAACCAACTTTCTTATAAATTAAAAAAAAAACAACATTTAATAATATTATTATTTTTTTAATATTATAGTTAGTAGCCCGATCCGACTCCTCTGCGTGTTGCACCTGACAGATGACGACAATCTGTTTCTTGCTTGTCCAGCGATCCCCTTCATGCCACGTGTTGAACCAGATTGACGAAGACAGTGCGAACCATGTGTGTTCGGCGGTCCCCATCTCACGTCGGGTTACCATTAACGAGACGGTGGATGTGTTGGAAGCCTTCGCTGATAGTTTGAACCTTGCCAACTACGCTGACATTTACTAAAAATTGTAATTGTAACCAATTTATCTATGCTTAGTTACGAAGTTTGAGTTCGTATTCGAATTCGACACTTTTAAAGTTTGAAAAAAATTCCGATTCAGAATAAAATTCAATATAAAAATTTCATATATTATAAATGCTAATATGTAAACTTAATATATACACAACATTTTTCAGGATCCATTATAAAACCAACATTTTTCAATCACATTCTCCCAAACCCTAATTAAAATTAGAAATAACAATAAAAATTGGAAAATTAGATACTTTCGAGTCAAATTTTATAGTTTAATAAATAATTTAAAATAATAACATTGAATATGTCTAAACTTAATGGACTGGATTCTTTCCATAGCTTTTGCACCCTATACAAAATTTTAGGTATAACGAAATACAATGAAATTAAAAAATAATGTTGTTGAATAAATAATTTAAAATAATAACACTGAATATGTCTGAACTTAATGGGTTGACTTGATTCTTTCCATAATTTTTGCACTATATAGAAAATTTTAGGTATAACGAAATACAATGAAATAAAAAAATAATGATGTTGATGAGATGAGGTAATTTCCTGACTCCAATTTAAAAGGAAAACTTTGGTAGATGATGATTTACACATTTGGGCAACCCGGAGACGGGATGAACATATGGTAAATTATATGTCTAGCGATTTACACATTTGGACAACCCGGAGTTGGGGATAAATAGATGGGAAATTACCTGAATTATGCTTCATACAAAATAAAACCACACATTAACATGCCAAAAAAATAAATTGTCGCAAGTGTTTTTCCCTTCTACTTTGCTGGCACAATTGTTTATGGTAGAATTTAAAATTTGTTCGTCGAATTAATTCATTAAGAGTTCATATTCGATGAATTTCAACTAAAAAAAATTGACGAATTTCACAACTAAGCATCTATGTAATCCAAAAAAAATATTATTTTTTAGATATTAAAAAAATTACATAATAAAAAATTCAATGTAAAAAAATAAAAAATTAAATTCACTTAATATTCAACATCTCTTAATCTCCAGGTACATACCATCACAAGTAAAAACAAGGCTATTCTTGCACCACAAGTAAATACAAGGATATACATAACATCACAAGTAAATACAAGGCTATTCTTGTACCACAAGTAAATACAAGGCTATTCTTGTACTTGAAGACGAGGGAAATTGGTGAAACCTAAAACTGAGTGGGATTGGATTGATTGAGTGAATTTATTAGGTAAAGGGGATCGTTAGTCTTTCACTATAATGGATTTAGTAATTTTAATATTTTTTTATCGGTTATTAAAAATAATATGAAAATAATCAACTTTCTTATAAATTAAAAATATTAACATTCAATAATATTATTATTTTTTAAATATTTAAAAAAATTACAAAATAAAAAATTCAATATAAAAAAATCAAAATCATATTCCCTTAATATTCAACATCTCTCTTAATCGCAAGTTACATACATAACATCACAAGTAAATACAAGGCTATTCTTGCACTTAAGACGAGGGAAATTGGTGAAACCTAAAAATGAGTGGGATTGGATTGATTGGGTGAATTTATGAGGTAAGATTTTTGAATAGAGATTTAGATTTGAATTAATTTAAAAAGAGATAAGGTTATTTTTTATATTTTATTATAATTGATAGAGTTTTTTTAGGGTTAGGTGGATTGGTAAGATGTTAGGTATTTATTAGGAGGAAACTTAAGTTCAAACTTTGGGGGCAAGTTTAAGTTGGACAAAGTAGTAGTTTGACTTGAGTCCGTTGAATGTGCGCCAACTTGATAACGATGGTACCAACCCGAATTATCATGGTTTCCCTCACTTTGGGTCATGTTTATCGAGGCAAGATAGGGGTTATAGTGATAACACCATGATTTAACTCTAGATCGGAGGCAATACGACTTGACCCTGTGATTAGTTGTTAAAAAAAAAAAAAGTAGTTGTCGATTCCTCTATGTATCAAAAAATAAAATAAATAATAAATATTTGGATAATCATATTGTCCTATATATTTATAGCCAATATGACGTATTATTAAATTATATATTTATTTTAATAATATTAAAAAGTAAATACAAGACGCAAGCAAATAATATATTATACTATGTAAAGGATTAGGGTTTTTCTTAAAAAATATCTCATCTTTTAGGAGCCATATCTTCGCGAAGAGTTATCCGATTCAATTGATTCTTGGACCAACTTGTGCAGAATTTGAATAGCTTTAAAATGAGTGGTCATATGCAAAAATCCAAGCAATATTGAGGGAGATACGACCCTGTGAAGTCAACCATTTGGAACAAGGGCAGTGACGATTTTTCAAGTCACGAAAAGCGAAATTGCAAAGTGCAAAGGATTAGGGTTTTTCCTGAAAAACATCTCATCTTTTAGGAGCCATATCTTCGTGAAGAGTTATCCGATTCAGCTGATTCTTGGACCAACTTATGCAGAATTTGAATAGCTTTAATATGAGTGGTCATATGCAAAAATCTGAGCAATATTGAGGGAGATACGACCCTATGAAGTCAACCATTCGGAACAAGGGCAGTGACGATTTTTCAAGTCGCGAAAAATGAAATTGCAAATATTTGCCAACTAGGGTTCGAACGATGGGAAGAGCAATGAAGGGCTAGGACTTCAGCGAGGCAAGACATTCTATCTGGACAAAGAATTTTTTAGCTAAGTTTTTTTTCCTTTCTTTATCTTAGAAATTGTGCATGAAAATTTTATAAAGTTTTTATCAAATATTATATTTGCTATAGGATTTTCAGATAAATTTCAATAGATTTTGAGTTTTAGTTTCCTTTCCATGGATCGATTTATAGTTAAATCCTTAGAATCATCTCTAGTGGTAGAGGTTAGTGAGCGCACCTCAAGAGATCCTCATTGCTCCAAGATAGGGTAGTTTTTGGTAAATTTAATGGGTATTGGCCAGGGGCTTCAGCCTTGAGAAAATGGATTGATAGGAGTTGGAAGTCTCCAGGAGTGATTCTATCATTTCTTCCCAAAGGTTTCTTCCTAGCCATTTTTGTTCTAGGGAAGAAAGAGAAAGAATCCTAAAAGGGGGTCCTTGGTTTATGGGAAGAGCAGGACTCTTCCTTACCCGTTGGTATGAAGGCTTTTCACCTAAAAATGTAAATCTATCCCTAGTACCAGTATGGGTTAGGATGTTTGGGTTACCCATTGAATTTTGGGAAATAGATACCTTCAAGGCAATAGGCAACACTCTAGGAGAATTCCTCGAGATTTCAGATACAACAAAAGATGGATTTTTGGCTATTTATGCTCGAATATTGGTCATGATTGATATAAGTAAAGCTTTACCAGAATCAATCATTCTTAAGTATGGGGATAAGATGTGGACCCAAACTATAGATTATGAAAACATATCTTTTAGATGTAGAAGATGTCATAAGGTGGGGCATATTGAGAGATCATGCCCTAAGAAGAGCCCAACATAATCATTTGTAGAAAACCGCAAGAGAAATTTACAAATGGTTATGGATGAAGATGGTTTTCAACTTCCAAAAAATAGATCTAGAAAAATAGAAGAAAACAAATAGTGGAGACCAATAAGGAAGGATATTGGAAGAAATACCAACTCTTTTGAGGCTTTAGCCTATGAAGAAAAAGTAGATCAAAACTTAGAGGACACAATACAACAATTTCAACATATTAGCAAGGAACTATCTATTCAATATGATCCTAATTTAAGGAAGAACATTCTCGATGAAGCTAAGGAATGTGTCTCATCAGATTTTGAAGACTCTCTTGAAGTACCATGCACCATTCAGGAAAAAATAATTGGTAAAGAAAATGCAGTTTTAGAAGTTAATACCTCTGCCATTAATAAGGAAATACTATAAAATGAGCAGGACAAGTCAAAAGCTTCTATAATAGAGCTAGGAGAGGATAAATATGTTGAAAAACAAAATTGTGAAAGAATATTGAGGAATAGAATAATAAGACCTACTCCTGATATAGGCAAGGCAAAAAGAGGAAAACCCTCAAATTATCAAGCAAGATCCAGGGAAGCAAGAGCTAACATAGAGAAAGGAACACAAACTAAGTTGGTTGAACTTCTCTTTACCAAACAACAAAATGATATTGGTAATACGCAGGAGGGGCCAAAAGCCCCTAATGAGACATGATTATCATCTCATGGAATATAAGGGGTGCTAATGCCCCCTCAAAGCATAGGTGTATTAGGGACCTATGTTTAAGTAATAAACCTGATATTCTCTGTATCCAGGAAACTAAAATGACAAAAGAAGAAGTTTCAAAAACTATGAAAGCAGTTTGGGCAAGATGTGAATGGGATGCTATGGATTCTGAAGGAGCGGTAGGGGGAATTCTAACTTGTTGGAATCCTTCTAGAACCTCTTGTGTAACCATTCATAAAACTAGGCATTGGATAGCCTCTTTAGTCACTTGCTACTTTGCAGATATTCGTTTCATCCTTATTAATGTCTATGGACCTACAACTCAGTCAGGTAGATTAGAAGTTTGGAGTGGGATTGAAGCCTTTATGAGAAGTAAAGACCAAGAAACCCGATTCATGATCATTGGAGATTTTAATGCCATAACCAAGTTGAATGAAAAATTTGGGGGAATTAGGAAATTGACCCAAAGTATGAAATATTTCTCAACTTTTATTCAAAACAATAATCTATGGGAAGTTGAGTTTGAAGAAGACAACTATACTTGGACCAACAATAGGAGAGGCCAGAACCTAATAGCAAAAAAATTAGATAGATGCATTCTCTCAGATCATTGGCTAGATGAAGGAACTTGTGCTAAAATTAATACCTTAACAAGGATTGGTTCAGATCACTGGCCAATAAGAGTTACAATGGCGGTAAGTGAATTAAAAAAATATCATATTTTAAATATGAGCAGATGTGGGAAGACCATCCTCAATTTGTTGATATGATAGCTCAAACATGGAATTCTTTAGGTAATGGTGGGTTGTATGCTCTTCCAAACCAAATTAAAGCTATGACATCTAGATTAAAAGAATGGAACAAGAACACCTTTGGAAACATTTTTGAGAAGAAAGAAGATCTAAAAGATAAACTTTCAAAATTCCAAAAAGGTGATGATAATAATCCAAGCTCAGAGGAAAGGGAGTTGCTTAGTGAATATCATAATATTTTGAGTAAGGAAGAGAAATTCTGGAGATTAAAATCAAGACAGACTTGGTTAAAAGAAGGAGATAAAAATACAAAGTTTTTTCATAGGATGGCTATAGTACAGAGATCATCTTCTAGAATTAGTAGAATTAAATCAATAGAAGGGGTTTGGATTGAAGATCAAAGTGAAATTAGAAAAGAGGTAAAGTCATTTTATCAGAATATTCTAGGTTCAGAGGATACCAAAGTTCTTAATGATAAACTTCTTCAAGATGTTCCTTCAGTTATAACGAATGAAGACAATAGGAAACTGATGGAGCCTATTACTCTAGAAGAAGTTCATTTAGCTCTTTTCTCTTTTAATAAGGATAAATCCCTAGGTCCAGATGGGCTCTCTACAGCTTTTTACCAACATAATTGGGATATAGTGAAGGATTCTTTATTGGTGGCAGTGGAGCAGTCTAGGGTAAAACAATACATTCCTTATAAAATAAATGCAACTTATCTTACCCTAATTCCAAAAAAGAAGGATGTTGAATTGTTTGATTCTTTTAGACCCATAAGCCTATGTAATATGGCTTATAAGATTATTTCCAAAGTGATGGCGAATAGATTAAGGCCATTGTTAGACAAAATCATTTCAGAAGAGCAAGGAGGATTTGTGAAAGGGAGACAAATTTTGGATGGGATCATAGTAGCTCATGAAGTTATACATTCAACAACTTCAAGAAAAGAGAAAGCTATGATCTTAAAACTTGATATGAGTAAAGCCTATGATAGGGTTAAATGGGATTTTCTTTTTGCAGTTTTAGATAAGTTTGGTTTTGGGAAGAAATGGGTTAGATGGATTAAAGCTTGTGTCTCTACAGTTTCTTATTCAGTGTTGGTCAATGGGTTAGTGATAGAATATTTTAAAGCCAAGAGAGGCCTTAGACAAGGAGATCCTCTATCTCCTTATTTGTTCATTATTATGGCAGAAGTTTTGAGTAGGAACTTAAAGAAGGCTTACAAATATGGGCTTATAAGTGGACTTAAGGTTAGTAATAACATCGATAACATCACCCATCAATAGTTTGTAGATGATACAACCCTTTTTTGGAAAGGCAAGGATAAATGAGGCCAGAGCTTTGAATAACTTTTTAAAAGAGTACGAAAGAGCTTCGGGAAAAAATTTAATAGGACTAAATCCAAAATTTACTTCCTTAACACTCCTGCTAATATCAAAGCAAGAATTTACAGGTTGCTTCAAATGGAGGAGGTAAATTTACCAACAACTTATCTAGGGATGCCTTTATTTGAGGGGAGAATGAGGATAGATTTATGGAATCCAGTTATTAGTAAAGTTCAAAATAAACTTCCAGCTTGGAAAGGTAGATGGTTATCGTTAGCAGGAAGAGTGCAGTTAATTAAGTCAGTCTTACAAGCCATTCCAACATATTATATGTCATTGTATTCTATGCCAAAATCAGTTGAAAAAAGTTTAATCTATATTATGCGATCCTTTTTATGGTCAGGTTTACATGATAAAAGGAAATTTCCTTTGGTGAAATGGAGCAAGTTGTGTGATGACAAAACTAGGGGAGGTCTTGGTTTAAGAGTTCTTACAGATGCAAACTTAGCTCTTAGGGGAAAAGTTATCTGGAGATTGTACAAAGAGAGTCAAAGACAATGGGCAAGAATTCTTCTAAGTAAGTATGTTGATCCCAATGACCCAAGTTTAATATTTACAACATTCTCTCTTCCAAATGGTTCTACTCTTTGGAATGGTTTAAAAAAATCTATTGATCTTATGATTAAAGGTTTAAGATGGGTGGTGGGAACTAGAGAAAAAATTTCTATTTGGATGGATACTTGGTGTGATAAAAAACCACTCAACTTAGATCCAGTTTTGAAACCTTGGATGAGATTGCTTCAAGACAAATACGGTGATAGGGTTTCAAACATTTTGTACAAGGATCGAGAAGGAAGATACAAATGGAAAGAATATTTTTTTACAAGTATACAAGACATTGATGCTAGGAGGCAATTGAGTAGAAAGATAACAACTGTGATTATTTCGAGGGGTGCTAAGGATAAATTGATTTGGGAGTTGAATAGCTCAGGAGAATACACAACTAGAAGTGGATATAATGTTCAACACCAACATAATAATAATGTCACTAGAATATGGAGAGATATTTGGGATAGCCCAAGCATTCCTAAAGTCAAAATGTTTGTTTGGCTAGTAGGTCATAGAAGAATTTTATCCTGGGATAACCTTATGAAAAGGGGTTTTCATGGCCCCTCTCAATGTGTTTTCTGTAATAAGGAGGAGGAGAGTATAGACCATCTCTTGGGACATTGCTCAATAGTCTGGAATCTATGGCAATGGATTCTTAATATGTTTGGTAAATGCATGGTGATGAATAGTAGAATTGAAGATTGGTTAAAGCAATGGCAGAGCACTTATAAAAGTGAGGCTTTACAGACAATATGGGATATATCAAAAGATACAATACTTTGGACTATATGGCTAGAAAGGAATAGAAGAATATTTAAAGGAAAGGAAAGCAGTTTAGAGGTAATGAAAAAGAAGATATGTTTAGCCATAGAGGAGTCTAAACCAACCCTATCAACTCACCCAATCCCTAATTTGGAAGCAGAGAGTCTTGATAGATGGAGTCAAGTCATTAAATGGAATTATGATGTTGGGTACAAGAGAAGCAAAAAGAAGGCAAAAAATATAAAGTGGAAACCACCAGATGTGGAGTGGGTTAAATTGAATTTTGATGGAGCATCTAAAGGAAATCCAGGACCAATAGGAGGAGGAGGAATAATTAGAAATAATAGAGGAGATATTTTGTCTCATTATGCTTTCAATAGTGGATTTAAGACAAATAATGAAGTTGAAGCTTGGGCAACTTTAGAAGGGTTAAAAATATGTAAACAAATGAAATGGAATAGAGTATGGATGGAAGGTGATTCTCTCATAGTAATAAATGCAATTTTGAGGAAAGCAAAGGCTCCATGGAACATACAAGAGATAATTGTGGAAATTCAAGATCTTGCTAAAGAGTTTGAAGAAATCAGGTTTACACATATATTAAGGGAAGGAAACAAATGTGCAGATAAGCTAGCCAATAGAGGGGTTTTGATTGAGGATCGTGAAGTTAAATTCTCCTTTCCATGGTTAGAGGAAGTAGAAAGTTTAGTTGAAGCTGACAAAAAATGTTGATTGCCTAAATCAATTAATGATTAAGATTTACTTTAATGTTTTCCATTGGTAATATCTGCTTTATTTTGTAACATTAATGTATTTTTTTTATCAATAAAAATATTTCATTAAAAGTGGGTTTTGAAAGGGCCCCAAAACCTTTTTACAAAAGGTCAACAAACCAAACATAAGGCCAAAGGACAGGCCAATTGAAGAACACATTAAAAATCCCACCCAAAGCAAGAAATTAAAAAACTCCCGTCCAAAGTAGGAAATTTAAAAAATTCCGCCCAAAACAGGAAATTTAAAAAATATTTTTCAAAGAAATTAAAAAATCCTGCCCAGTGTAGGAAAAATACAAGTTGAAAATCCCGCCCAAGGGGAAAATTGGAAACCAAAATCCCGCCAAGGAGAAACCAAAATTTGAAGCTGCCTGGAAAGAAAATCCACCACAAGAAGGCAGATGGACCAGGGTTAGAGAAACTCACCATTCAAACTTGGATGGGCCATCCCATATGAGCATGGTTGAGACTAACACGAACACGTAGAAAAACTAGAATCTCGTCCAAGAAAACCAGGAACCGCTACAGGAGAGAGGGAACAGCTGAAAGCTAAAGAGTGAAACAAGATGCCACCTAGGGACGACCCGGGAAGGTAGTCCACGAAGTAACATCCCGCACAAAGACTGTAAAATATATTAGCAAGTATGAGGATATCCACAGGCCACGATATCCCCTTGCACATGAGGTTGAGATGCAAGGAATCCAGAAGAAACCAAAGGATCCGACATCGAGTAGAAAACCTATAAAAAACCTGGGAAAGACCTGAGAGCAACCAGGAAAGGATCTCAAAATCTTAGTAGGAAACCTAGGGGAGAATCCAGGGACATCCCAAGTCATGGGCATAGGTAGAAAACCCTCATGCAGGTTGGACAAGGAGCAGACAAGTGGATCAGGGACCTCCCACCTAGAGGAGATCATCTGCAATGATAGCAAGCCTAGAGATAAGGGCCTAGGAAATACCATGAAACTTGGGCAGAGCCAGGGGAGAGGGAGGCAAGGAAGTAGAGTGGGACATTCTATGAGACATCCCTACTAATTTTTTTTCCCCCCAAACATTAATGTATTTTCACTTAGACTATTTATTATAATTTTTGTGGTTGCACTTGTGTTTCAGGAAGGAAACTAGCAATCCAGATTTGGTAAAGCGGACAATGATAGTGTGATTTTTTGGAAATATTACTCTACTAAGATATAAGGAATAGATAGTAGAGGTGAAGTTTTGGCATTGTGAAGGCTACTATAGAAAAATATCAAGAAATATGCTAAATTTTGGAGTAATTGTATTCATACAAAATTTTGAAAATATCCAGAAAATGAAAATCAAGAATTCAAATATTTTATGTAAAATGATGTAGGTTTCTAGCTATAGCATCTCAATTGAGATGAGAAGTGTATCTATTTGCAAACTCTCAAACTGTAAATAAGAGAGATGTAATTTTTCAAGGGTGGGAAACCCGAGTACAACCCCTTATTATCCAACAAAAAAAAGTAAATACAAGGCTAATCTTGTACTTGCAAATGAGGGAAATTGGTGAAACCTAAAACTCAATGGGATTGGATTGATTGAGTGGGTTTATTAGGTAAGACTTCTAAATTGTGAATAGAGATTTAGATTTGAATTAATTTAAAAGAGATAGGGTTGCATATTATATTTTATTATAAATGATAAATATTTGGATAACCATATTGTCCCTTATACCTATAGCCCAATATGATATATTATCAAATTATATAATTTTCAATGAGTTTACACAAATTTATATGACGGGTCTTGGTCCATTCATACTGATTATTATTAAATGAATTTACACAGGTTTTTTTTTAGGGGTCTTGGTCCCCTCATATTGAGTGGGGTTTGAACCTTGCACCTCTCAAAGAGAGGCCAAAGCCCTTACCACTATAGTAATATTACAACTATTATTATCAAATTATATATTCATATTAATAATATTATAGCAATACAATACTATAATAATATCAAATTATATATTTGCATAATAAAATTATAGCAATTTAATACTTGTAATATGCAAAATAGTTGTATGAACAAGAGTAAGAAGAAGAGGCCCCTCTTTTAATCGTCACAACAAAAAAATTATTTACCTTAAAGGAAGGTCAAGAAAATATTAAAAAGTTGTAACAAGTAAGACTTATGATGTGGATGGATCATGGGCATAGTATTTAAAATGGAGAATAGAGGACTTAAGCACTATACATCGAGAGTGTATTCAAGAGTATCATCTAGCATTAATTTTTAAGGGATTGGATAATAAGTATCACAATACCTATTTTTAAGAGTGGATATAGTCAATCCCTCAAATTATCGAACCATTATGGTCAATCCCCTCTTTGCAAAGTTGTTTGGAAGCATGGTTGAGAGTAGAATCAATAAATGGGTTGAAAGAAAATGATTTTAATTACATCCATAAGACCAAAAAATTCTATGGGACCAAGAGCCCTATTAAAATATTAGATATGGTGTACAAAATTACTCCCCTTTTGAATTCAAACTTTGGACATCATATTCAGAGTTTCAAAGTTTAACAATATCCAAGAAATAAAATTGCCCAACATCCTCTTATAATCTTTTAGAGTGTGTTTCTTTTGTTGATTTTCATGAGAAGTTTTCCTCTTTTTTCTATTTGCAATTCTTCAAAAAGTCCCATTAGTGAGTTTAATTTTAGAGTGTTCTCATATATAATCCTAATGTCCTTATAGGATTCACATTCTATGGTAAAATATTTCAGTCTCCACTACTCTTGTTGTGCAAAATACACATGTTTGTTCTAACCATATCTCTTGAGAAGGTCTGAGGTGTAGACCAATTGGTGTGGAAAAATCCCGTAAGATAGACGGATGCCCAGGGTTCAAATATTGGGCCTTGTCAGACTGAATGCTTGTCCATTTCTTGGTGCTTTCAGTGCCGCAAAAGGTTTAAAATGGATGCAATATGGTGGTTATAGTGGTGGATTGTGCGGAGTACTATATGGTAGCTTTTGGGGTGGACAATGTGAAATACCATGGCAGCCATAGAGATAGACAACACACCGAATAATCATGGAGGTTATCGATTCCACCATGTAAATATAAAAAAAAAATCTCTTGAGAAATTTTTCATCTCCTAGTTTCACATATGTGATGAGGTGAACTAGATCTTAGTTGGGATATAAGCATTTTTCCTTCCATTTTATTTGTGTATCTATGTACTTCTTTTGGTTGTGTTCATAATTTGGATTAAACTTGTTGATGTATAATTAATTTTTCCTTCCTAAATTTTCATTGTACATGACAAGTTAGAAATTTTTCCTCACATACTATTTAATTATTTTGTTGGAGTTTGGGACCTCATAAAATTTAAAGCTCCATTTTTCCATCCATTTATTGTTTTGTTTAATCCAAGTGTATTTTCTTATATTCAATTTTTCTTTGATTACCTATTTTGGCAACCTACTATCTTTCATTATTTGTATTTTCTTTAGTCACCCGAATAGTCTTATCATAGCTTCTACTTCTAGTGGAAAAGTCCTTGTTTCAATAAGTAAAATCTCATATGGGACTAATGCTTTAATTCTAAAATTATTTGTAATTAGTCACTTTTGAATTATTTCTATTTATTTCCATTTAAAATTTGATGTATTACTAGCCCACACCTCACACCCATATAGCACCACTAGAATAACTAATAATCCTAAAAGGACCCTAATGGTTATTCAATATCATAGCTATGTTTTTTTGCTCCTATTTAGCAACGAGTAGAGTTCCCTCCATCCTGCTTGTATTAATTTCATCCTACATATTCTCCAATTGAGTTTTTTTTTTTAAATCTAACCTAATGTATTTGTATTCTACTACTATCTCTAAAGGATTTCCTTCAAATAGAATATATGGTTGTGTATGCTCTCTCCAAGAAGAGAAGACCATAATTTTAGACTTGTTAGTGTTTACTTGCATCCCATATTCTTTGCAAAAATTCTCTAAAGATTTTAAATGTTCTTTTAAACTTCCAAGTATCTTGTCATTCAATATGAGGTCATTGGCATAGAGAAGAAGTTTCACTACATAATTAGCCAATTTTATTCCCTCTCATCCCTTTTATCCATTCCTCCAATTATCAATGTAAAGGCTAAATAAAGTAGGTGACAATGGAAAACCCTGTCTCACCCTAATATCACTCCCAAAACACTTTTTTTTTTAATTTACATGGTGGAATCGGTAGCCGCCATGAATTCGGGCAGGTTGTCTAGCTTTTATGGCCACCACAGTATTCTGCGTTGTTTGCCCCAGAAGTCGCCACACAGATCTTCGTGCAGTACGCCCCTATAACCACCATGCCACAATCATTTTAAACCTTTTACGCCACTGAAAGCACCAGGAAAGGGACAAGCGTTCAATCCGACGAGGTCTAATATTTGAACCTTGGACCTCCGCCCCTTATGGGGTTTGGATGAACCAATTGGTCTACACCTCGAACCTACTCCCAAAACACTTTGATAGTCCTTTTGGAGTTCTAATTTTTGCCACCACCTACTCATAAAGTTTGTGTACAACTACTCTATAGTTGGTTGGTATGTTAATTTCTTCCATTATTTTCCATAATTTACCTCTAGGTACTATGTCAAAAGCCTTTTTAAAGTCCACAAAATAATAATAAACTTCTCCTTTTTCATTATATATCCTCTCTATTAGGTGCCTTAAAGTAATGCAATGATCTATTGTTGAGTACTTTAGTCTAAACCCTGCTTGCCCTATTGCCCTCTTTCCTTGATTTTTTGCTCATTGATTGATTTTGCTTTCTACTATGTTGTCAAATGATTTTGAAAAAAGAGGATTAATCATGATGGTGTGGTAATTTAAAGGATTGTTGGTGTCTCCATTTTTATGCAATGGTATGACTAGGTTGGTTATCTATTCTAGTGAAAAGCCTCCTTTAGTGATGCCATTACAAATATTTTGGATTTGTGGTGCTAAAATGTCAATACCACACTTGATATGTTCACCTTGTAAACCATGTGTATCTTGAGATTTACCAATTGCTATTTTCTTAATGCCCTACTTCACATATTTCAAAAAAAAAGTTTTGTGGTTGTATCAATGATAAAAGATGTATATTTTTCTTGGTTTCTCTCATATAATTGCTTAGCATATTGCAACCATTGTTTGCTTGTGATATTGTTTTTTGTGTTCCTTTTGCTTTGTTGTAGCTATTTTCAAAATTGTCTTGGGCTATGCTTTGCAAGATATATAAACTCTTTTTGCCTTACTCTTACGTATTAATCCTTTTTTATTTTTACTAACTATTTATATATCTTGGCCTCTTTTTTTCTTTGCCTGGTTATTTCAAGGTTCTCCTTACTACCTTGCATTATTCATCATACCATGGATTTATAGGGAAGCTTTCATGTTTTCTTTTCTTGGGTTTTAACTTTTTACATGATTCTAAGTCTTCTCTAATTATATCCATTAGTTTATTACTATCAAAAGTATAAGTTAAAAAATATCTATCCTCTTTCTTTCCTCTCTTTGCATAATCTACTTGACTAATGTTTTAAAAGTTTTAATTTTTCTTTGTCATGGAGATGTTTCCTATTGTTTTTTTTCTATCTCTTGAAGATGTTCTTCTTGTTCACTTGCTTACATTTGGATCTTTATGTACTTTGGATTGTGATCAAATTTTAGCTCCCTGAGAACTGCTTCAAGTTCTAGATATTTTATCATTGAAATAAAATTTGATGAGCAAATTTCATAATCAACTACATAGTGTCCATTATGTGTTTTACAAGTATATTTCCATATTTTTTCCACATGTTTATGCCATTGTATATGATAAATCCCTCTATGCTACATAGTTTAAGAAGTTATTCTCCATAATGTGTGAAAAGAAAATAAGACAAAAGGACAAGCAAGTTTTAGACCAAGACACTCAATAATAGACCATATCATAATTTTGAGACATCATTGAAAATATATGGAATGAAAAAGGAGAAGCCTATTATTTTTTGTGGACTTCAAGAAATATTTTGACACAATACCCATAAGTAAACGAGGGATCAAAATGGAAGACTTAGATATACTAGAAAGGTATAAAGAATCATTTTGTATACTCTATGAGGAGGTCCGAGCTAGATCAAAATGCAAGTATAGATTTTAAAATGCTTTACAAGTGATGTAGGGGTTAAACAAGAATGCCCATTATCCCTTACCTTATTTGGTTTATATATTAACAAATTAAAAAAAATAATTATGTTAGGGTACCTAAGGATAGGTGCCCTAGAATATGGTGGTTAATATGTACAATCTTGATATATAAACTTGTCCTTAGCTAACTTAGCTAACCCAATGGTTTCCATCATGTTTTTGATGTAAAATATTTTTATTTTTTCCTATATCTCTTCCTTTAAGTCATTGGTGAAACAAAATTTGAAAAATATTTCATCTAATTATTTCATCATGTTTGTTGATTTCGCTAACTATATCTAGTACTAATGGACCAAATAAACTTACCTTAGTTTATTTAACATTACTATGAAGACTTCGTGTGCATTAGATCCAAAATCAGACTAGCAGGTTCTTGTAGAATTTGTCCCATATAGGTGTATTACTAGATGTTTTTTGGAACCATTAATATCACTGAATAGATTCATGCTCAAGTTTGGAATGAATCTATGGGCACCTTTAGATCAACATAAGTTTTATTTTAAACAAAATATTATTTTTCTTAATATATCTAATTGGTGGGGGTGTGCGACCATCAAATTTTGGGAACTCCACCTTAAATGTGCACTATAGCATTTCCAAAGTGTCTTTTCCTCTCAAAGTGTGCTATATTAGGCTAGAATTGGAACTATATTGGGTGATATTATGTTGTCTTCTATATTGTTTTTCTTTTTTTTGAACTAGGGTAATAGTCATTTATCGTATTTGATGTCAAGCCCTACTATTTTAGATTAGTTTATCCAAATTGGATATGGATGGAAGTGATTATGTTAGTATATCCTTGAGTCCTTTTAGATATTCATCTAACTTATTCATAAGACCATTCTAGGGTTACCAAGGGTCTATTAGAGGTATTATTGATGCTAGGTCTCAAAATAATAATTTTGGGGCAGTCTATAGACAAAAAACATAGTCCAACATTATGAAATTCTACCTTGTCCTCCCTATGATTATCCAAGGATTGACAACTTGTCCTATTATCCTTGTAAAGGGTTAGAGTCTAACAGATCTATACTCATATTAAATCAAACTTCTATAAGTATTTTGATCTAGTAATGAGACGAGTGGATTATGATCCCCAAGGAGACTTAAAGGTATAATACCTTGGTCCTACTTATGTGGGATTCCTCACCCCTATTAACAAAAAGTATCAACAATTGTGTGGAGTTCAGTTGGGCCTTCTAATTTATAACCAATTCATTGTGATCTTCTTATTTTCTACAAGTTGTTTCTAGTGGCATATTCCTATGATGGAATTTTATTTTACTTTCATACTTGGTTTCCACAAGTAAACCCAGATTAGTTGTGGGTAGTTTTTTTTAGTTTTCTTAGCTAGGATTTATATATTCCTTGGAATCACAAATATATTGGTCTCATTCATAAATAGTGTTCAACCCATTATTTTAGATCTCTAACTACAAAGGGTTCCATTCTTCCCATAGCCACACTATCATATCTTTGAGGTACGGTGTAAGTAGTCTCTAGGGGCTAATTGCTTACTGTTGCACCATAGAATATTGATGACCAATGGTTACCTAAATTAAAGAAGATTCCCTAAATACTATGGTTCTTCCAATATAGTTGAAGGTACATGGAAGCTCATGGTTGTGTATGAATGTTGTCTGAGACTTGGGGATTGGTGGTATAAATACCATCTCACTTTTCTAGATACTTTATGTGTGGTCTAGCTTAGATAAAAATAAAAATTATCCATGAATTTTTTAAAACCCTTGACACAATGTTTGTATTGTAAAAATTATCTTCATGGAAAGGAAATCATTGCAACAAAAATATATAAAACAAAAAAATGGTTGTTGCAATAGACTAGAAAGATATAGAAAAAATGGTTACTCTAATGGAACATAATGATACCAAAAATATTTTCTATTACCACATAAATGACCATAGAAATATATATGGTACCAAATGATATGATACTAACTACAAATAAATTATCCAAGAATATAAAAACATAATATATGAGAAAATAATTGTTGAATTTAACAAAATAAAGAGAGATTTATTGATATTCCCAAGTCGATTATAATTTGTTGTGGGATGCTTTTAGGAGGCAACTTACTTTAGAGAAAAAATCAATACAAAAGATTATTTGGGTTATTGATACTCTTTCTTCTTCCTTTTTCAATGAGTTATATGGAATTAAAATGGGCCCCACCCATATTACATCATCACCACATAGTGGTATTACAACAAAGCTTGGATATTATCCATGTATCATTTGGCAATATTCTAACCTAGATCTCCTCCTTGAAATATTAAGGAATCTAACTGGTTGAGCTAATACCACTTGATATTGATACTCTTTATTATGATGCAATATATAATAATTCTCTAGGATCGACTAGGCATCTCAAAATAAGCACCTAAGCTAACCAACCCTAACCTTAGTGCACAAGGGTTTACCCCACATATGAAATAGGTGTCCCAACTAACTAACTAACTATTACAATCAAATTAATAAAGGGGTAGGACACATGGTTCCTTAAAAAATATAATATGGATGGATTGAAGTGAAATTGGCCTATATCCTAAAACAACCTAATGGACTTAGTAGGCATTCTAAATGGTCTAGAAGTGGGCCTATCCTAGTTGCTTAAGGTAGAAGGATATACACTAATGATATCGAGGGTTTATGTTTTGGATTTAAAAATACTTACAAAAACAAATAGAATAAACTCATTACCCAAATAATAAAATAACTCACATAGAAAATAATATGCATGATATACAAGGTGCCCTAAGACACCAAGCAACTCATTGAAGAAAATATAATTACAATCCAACTGAAAAATAAATGATTGGTAGGAAGGGGTATAAATACCAAGTTACATGAGATATTTAGGTCAAGGTTAAAGACCTAACATTTAGGTTAAATAATAAATATTATAATAAATTCACCTATACAAGGTGTACAAGGGCCTATATATCTTATATTAAGAATAGAATATAAAGGTCAGTCATGTCATCAAGTGAAACTTAAATCAACATTCCAACATCACCCATTAAGTTGAATGAGGGATATAGAGAGAGACCCTTATCATTCATCCTCTCTTAAGGACACTCTCCTACTCCAATATATTGTCACTTTCACACAAAGGTTACCCTAGGCATTACCTTGGTTAGGATATCTATTATCTATTATAATAATGATACAAATATTGGATCAAGCATCCCACAAGCATGAATTCACTATACATGGTGCATCTATATATTAATGTGTTTATTCCATTGATGAAACATTAGAATGTAAACAGGCTTGATGATGCCTTGATTGTCATAATGAAGTGTTATTGGGAACTACTAAGGAATGCCCACAAAATTCAAAATCATAAGCATCCACTAAAGATGCTTGGTTGATTCATTGGAGACACAATATTTAGCTTCCATAGAATATTGAGAAATAGTGGACTAGCATCTACAACACCACAAAATTAGTTCAAATCCTACATAGAATACAAAGTTAGTGGTGAAATGCCACTCATCCAAGTTGCCAACCTAATATGCATTTTAGAAACTTGTCACAATTGGTGGTGTACCAACAAAATAATGAATACCCATTTGATATATGAAAGGATCCTCTTGGTCATAGTCGAATGAATCTTATAAGGTGCCTGCATATATCTAGAATAGTATTTTATGATAAATGCAATATTTAGTCAAGTTTAAGTGAGGTAAAGGAAACCTCCCTCAAGAGACCAATATAGAATTACATCCACCAAAGGAGTCATGCAATTTGTTCAAAGATTTAACCTATAATAAAAGGGATTTTGAGTGGGTTTGCACTACTCTATCCTAAAGCACTAAAGAATATCTATGATATACTTGGGTTATGAGATAGTGATCCTAGATAAAGTCTAATAAATTTGAACACACAAGAAATAGTATAAAAACACCAAATATGCCATATCAAATCTGTCATGAAGTGGTAACTTTATGAATTGAATAAAAGTATATGAGTTTCCCATAATGAGAAGATTATCTATATATAGCACAATCACCACTGTCTCTCCATATTGATGTTTGATGTAAACATCATGTTGTGCCTCACATCGTCAAAACCATAAACTGAGAAAGGAGTGTATCTTCTTATAACATGTACATGGTGCCTACTTAAGCCCATACAAGTACTTAGTCAAATGACACACTAAAGGGGTTTAATCCTTAAGATTAAAACTAGGAGGCTACTACATGTAGATATTATCTTGAATATTATTATGAAGAAATAAAATTTTCACATCCATGTGATATGCCTTCCATCCATAAGAAGCAACAATGAAAAGAATCAACCAAACAAATTCCGTTCAAGAAACAAGAGCAAATGTATTTAAGTAGTCAACTCCCTCTATTTTAAAAACTCTCTTGGTCTTAAGGTATACCTTATGCTTCTCAATATATCCATCATAGTTTTGCTTATTATTGTAGATCTATTAACACCTAACAACATTTTTCATGCTGGAAGAGGAACAAGCTCCCAAGTTTGATTATTCATCATAGACTCATACTCAATAAGCATGTCATCTTACTAATTTGGTTACCTCTTTGTTTGGAAATAAGTGAGATGATCTCCAACAACCTCATCCTTTAAAACCAAAGCTCGATAAGGGGCCTTCCAATGGCACTCCATATAAATAATAGGTTAAGCATCCTAAATGAGGGTTTATATCCACTTCGGTGTTGGATAAACCAATGAGGTTGATACTTCTAGTTGAGAAGCCACATTAGAATATATAACTAAAGTATCAAAATCAAATTCACCATATCTCCAACAAAAATCACATCTCAACAAACATGAATCTCATGCCTTTGAGGATTATATAGACAACATACCTTAGAAGTATCTTAATACCATATCAAAATACACCTATGAATCTTAGGTGTAGCCTTTTCTATAGAGCCAAAGATAGAGAATCAAATTTTCTATAAACCTCTTAGGAGGTCATATTTTGGACTGCTCAAGTTGGAATCCTATTGATGATGTGTGCTACATAGGTGACAATTTCTTCTCAAAATTTGGGCTCAATCCCTTTGACATAAAGCATAATTTGAGTCATATTCTTAATCATGCTATTCTTCCTTTCTACTATTCCATTTTGCATTAGGATATAGTGAATAATCCTTTGAAATATAATAAGAGATCTAAAAAAGTATTACTCACATATTCATATCCTATATTTGTCCTAAGGCACTTGATATTTCACTCAAGTTGATTCTCCACTAGTACCTTGAAGTACTTGAAATTCATTAAATCCTCATCCTTGGTATGAATAATATACAACCAAACATATAATAGATGCAATATTACTTCAATGGTAAGGGATTTGGCCTCTCTTTGAGAGGTCCAAGGTTCAAACCTCACTCAATATGAGGGGATCAAGACCACTCATAAAAACTTGTGTAAACTCATTGAAAAAATATACAACCAAACATATTGGAAAAAGTCATCAATAAAAAGAAGAAAGTACCTATTCTTGGAGAGGAATGGAATACCCATGGGTGCACAAACATCATCGTGAATAAACTCCAAGGACTGTGTAACATGTATAGTAGTCATATTTGGAAAGGAATCTCAATGCTACTTCCCCAAGACACACCCATTTTAAACACCACTAGGAGGAGATATAGGAGAAATACCAATAGCCAACTGGTGTTAATTCATGTTCCTTAATGATCCATAGCCAAGATTTTCAAATCTATGGTATCATATTTTACTAACATTATTTATTTTTGCTAACATGATCACAAAATATTTTGACCATGATGGAAGAGAAAATGTAGTAATTTGTTTTCCCAAATTGTACATTTGATATGTCTCATCAAAATAACTAGAGGTATTTGTCTTGAAGCCATCATCAATATTCTTGATCACCTATCAATCAAGCAAAAATTCTACCTCTTATTGGTATGAGTGATATGATATATAGAGAAGATATTGGAACCTACACTAAGAACATGGAGAATTTCATCAAAGGAAGAGGAACCCATACTAAACTCACCACACTCAACCACCTATAAGGAGGAATCATCCACAATGACAACATGCTTTCCATAATAATTTATGCTATAGTAATGTATAGGGTGACGATGCTTGATCATGTGTTGAGTTACCCTTGAATCTGCAATCCACTATTTTTTTTATTTTTTATTTTTTATTTTTATTTGTGGAAAACATCCCAAAAGGGATGCCACTTTCGGGTAAGACACAAGGAGGCAGGGGTATCCATTCCGCCAAAAATGCCCAGGACTCGAAATCTGCAATCCACTCATTAGATAAAATGGATGACTAATATGTTGAATAAACAACTACATAAGCCTATGAGGTTTCACCATTGAGATAATTCTCACCCTAATATTAGAAGAGAGCAACATCAACACCCTATTATTTTGTTTATTATTCAAGATTCTTGATCTAAATTCGACAAAATTAAGCCTTGTGGCCTTCCTTATTATAAAAATTATAAACATATTCCTTGAAGTTCTTAGATTTCTTCTCCCCTTGTTTTTACTTCTTAACATTTATTTTGATGACTTCTTTTGCATGAGCTTGATTATTAGGAGAAGAATTTTTTTTCTTTGCCTACAAGCCTAATGATAAAGAAGAATACCTCATTAAGAGAAGGGGAAGAGATGTAGAAAAGTAAACCTGAATCATTTCAAACATAATGTCGATGATCTCATATGGATTAGATATGTTTTAAACATAATATTAAGAAGTTCAATGTCCTTATTCCTACTTTCAAATTTTCTCTCTCCTTGTTCATGCCCTTAGTAATTCCGATGTCATTTTATAACTTCTTAAATTGACTGATGTATTCATCCATGGTATCAAAAGAATCCATGTATAAGGTAGCACACTTTACCAAAAATCTATTAATCTAGGTGGTATCAATGTGGTTACACAAGTCATGAAATTTATCAAGTAACTTCTTTGGACCTAATATGGTATTGAGATGAGTGTCATAGAAATTGTTAATATAAAGAGTTGTAACACCAAGAGCCTCATCCTTCTTATTCCTGAATAATTACTTTCTTTCTTTATAATTTATGTCTTGCGTGTCCTCATTCACATGCTTAAGGACTCGCTTACTCTTGATTTTCCATGTGGCATAGTTTGGACTATTCAATAAGGGGCACATGTTGATCCATAACTTTCCTACTAGTAGAGCCCAAATCTTGATTTTCCATGTAACATAGTTTGGACTATTCAATAAGGGCACATGTTGATCCATAAATTTTATACCAAAAAATAGCCTCTTATATGTAATTGTGATAAAAATAATATTGTTAATGCATAAAGCTCCAAAAAACATGTGATTTATTAAAAATAGGCTTAAAACATGTATGTATGCAAAAGTTATGGTCCCAAGAGTTTACCCTCAAAATTGCAAAATTATACCCTAAGAATCTTTAAAACTTCAAAAATTAAACTTGTAACTATAGTGAACGGGGTGCCACATGTTGCTATCTGATTGGATGAAAAATTCTAATCGAATGCTGATTATATAGGGGATTGATGAATCTCATACTACCTTATGTTGCCAACCTATGCAAGGGGGTGCCACTTGGATGCTGATTGTGCAAGCCATTGGGTAGAGTTTTAGTGAAGCAAGAGATGCCATGTGTCACTTTTTTATGTGCTTTGAAAAATATGCCATGCTACTTCTACTACTGACTATGTAGCTATTGATGATAAATGGGAGATAAGATGGTGGAATATGATTGGTTAACCCTCTTTTTATAATATATTTTTTAATTTTGACATGCCAATTGACATCATGTTGATGACATCATCATTCTAATTATTCACTACCATGACATTATGTTGATGTTACGATATCACATCATCACTTTCCTTAGCAAAGCACTGAGTATGAGGTTCTAACTTTGAATCTCTAGAGGGACCACCTTAGCAAGGTGCATGCTATCCACTAAGGATAATACCCATGTTAATACTATAGTGGACCATCTTCAATTAAACAAAGGGTTTGTGCTAAGTGCTTTGACACTTAGTTCCTTAGTGTCATTGGTCCATGCCAAAGAGGCACGTGGGAGATGAACCCACATATTTTGGTTGGAATGGCTTCATAGGCTAGCCAATGGTTGACACACACTCCATTAAGGTTGTGTGAAGGACGACATGTGGATTGTTACCTCCTCACATTTAAGCAAAATACCTTTAGGATGGGTTGAGGGTATGTGTGGCCCCCATATATATATTAATTATATAATATACACCTCTTGTATCATCCAAATTTTACATGATAATAAAATATTCCCCTTTAAAAATTTTAAAAATTAAATGGGAAGGAATTTTTTTGAATTACCTAGAGGGAAAGTAAAGAAAATTATTGAATGAGGACCCCCATAAAATTTTGAAAGGAAAACAAAAATGCTAATGGTTCATTCATAATTACTCTAATTTTCCCTACATAACCTTTTTCTTAAACATAGCCAATCAACCCATCCTCTCATGATATTATAGAACAATAGTTGTTGGACCATGTAAAAAAAATTATCAAGTGGTATTAAGGTATTTATGTAATGGTCCCAATATAACCATGTCGGTTATTATTATTTTTATTAGATCGAGCTATAGTTTTAGCTAGGCATCCCTTGAGTATTAGGGCTAGGTTATTGTTGTTTTTTTTAATCTATAAATAGGAAGAATTTGGTATTAGTTGATATCATCTAGATAATTTAGATTTAAGTTGCTTCGGTACACATTATAAGACTTTGCCCTCTCTAAGTGGTATTTGGATTTCCTTGAATCCGATTGGGTTTAATTATTAACTATTGATCTAGATATACTCTATTATTATTTACTTAAATTATTTATCTTTTGGTATTGTTGTTGCTATTTGAGGTTGTTTCACATTGTTGTTGCTAGTTGAAGTGTTCCATAACAAGTAGTATTAGAGCCTATGTTCCTAATACCCTACACACTGACATCAAATTTCATTATTTCTAACTTTTGTGGATTACTAGTATACTTCACCATCTTCATTCGTCATCAGTGAGGAAGGCTTGAAATGGGTTGGTGAATCCCACGTTGCATAGGTTGGAGAAGCATGTCATTTCTTCTCTTTCTGTTCACCAGAGATGATAAGGCCTATGAGCAACTCTAGTCTGATCTACATCCAATGGTAATAGCAAGGCCAGGTTTTGATTTTTCTTTGTAACTACACATACATCTTTCAAGTTAGTATTAATACAATATTTTTCCCCAAAACACGCTAATTATTATTTTTTTAAATTGCAAATAAGCTCCATACCATATAAAATTATATTTTCTTTTGTTTAATTCTCCAACCCATCCTCTACTTCCCTTATTCTCCATGTGTCCTTTAAATATAATTAAATTACAAAAAAAAAATAAACTACATGCACCCCATTTTATTTCTCCTTCCACATGTTGCCCCTTTCCACACCTTCCTCTCCACACGTGCTCTCTAAACTTTAATCCCTCCCCTCATTTCTGATATAGATTAAAAAAACACACTCATTCCTCTTCCGATGTGCCCTCTAAAATTCACTCCCTTACCCCACTCACCCCCCAACGTGTCTTCTTCCTTGCTTTCTCTTCCTTTCCCCTCATCCCTTTCCCTTTTTATGTATTATTAATTAAATTTTTATTGTTTTTATTCCTACCCATCCCTTAGTAATTATTTTTTTCAATTGTTTATATGGGATCGAAATGGGTCCCATCCGTATTACATCATCACCACATAGTGGTATTATAACAAATCTTAGATATTATCCATGTATTGTTTGACAAGATTTGAATCTTGATCTCCTCAAATATTGAGGAATATAACCAATTGAGCTAATGCTACTTGATTCATCCCCTAGTAAATTAATTTAAAAGTAAACCAATATATAAATGTAATTTATTTAAAAAATATATATAATAAATTAATAATAAAAAATATATATATTATTTAAAAAATATATAAATAAATAAATAAATAAATAAAAAGAGAATAAATGAAAGAAAGAAAGTATACATGTCACTGGATCCTTATGAGAAACATAACTTTTGGTGTTTGTTTCTTCAAGTTATGAGTGTATGAATGAACCCGCTAGTAATATTAGTTGGACACAAGTCAACAAGTGATTACAATGTACTTTTACTTTAGAGGATGTGTGTATGAGCAAAAAGAGTGTCAATCCAAAAATTTTGGTAAACATCACACCACTCCCATTAATATCAATAGTTTTGACCAACGTCTTATTTCTTCTTTAAACACCATGAATTCACCTCCATCCAACACCCGAGGTTCTTCCACTTCTCCCACTATTGCTCCAATTAGTAATCTTCTTCTTGACACTATTGACCTAGACCTATGTGCATATCTTGCATATCATGATCAAATGATTGCTTTAATTATCCAAACATTGACTAACATTGAAAAACACCTAAACCTATCCCCTATCTTTCCTCCTCTACTCTTAGGGTCTCAAAAAACCATCAAGTAAAAATATTGACCATCAAATGAGTACCAAATTCTACTATTTATCCTCATCCATCTCCTAGTCATAATCATCTACCTTTTGACACTTACAACCTAAGTTTTGCTTCTGACTTGGATTCCTTTGTAACGGTCCAATTATAGCCATGTCTACTAATTATTTTTATCTCAAGCCATAGATTTACTTAGTTAGCCCTTGAGAATTAGGGTTAAATTATTATTGATTTCATCTATAAGTAGGAAAAATATTTTATTAGTTTGGATCATCAAATAATTTGGAATTAAATCACCTTGGTGTGCATAAGAGACTTTGCCCTATCAAAGTGGCTATGAGAATCTACCCTCTCTAAGTGGCTATGGATTTGTTATTGCATTATTTTTTTCTAGATTTGATATTTGCATATTGTTTGTGGTACTTAAATCTATATTATTATTGTTGCATGTTGTTAATAATAATTTAATATTTAAGTATTGTTGTGGATATTAAATATTTATATGGTATCATAACAAGTGGTATTAGAGCATGATTTCAAAACCAATGGAAATTAATGAAGATATTTGGTGCCCTAAAAATAAAGCTTTCAATTTTTTGAAAAAAGTTACATTTGATTTCCTAGAACTAATTAGGGTTTTTAAAATTATTCGGCTCAACTCCCCTTCCTACTTTATATTAATAATAAAATAAAACAAAATAAAATTTAATTCTTAATAGAGAGAGCAAACATCCCCTTTTCATTTGTCTTTTCATTCTTCTCCTCTCATGCATCCATGACTTCACATTTCATTTTTTATTAAACCCCCCACTTTCACGTTTCATTTTTTTAATTATTAAACACCCCTTATCATTTGTCTTTCCATTTTTCTCCCTTCATCTATGACATCACATTTAATTTTTTTAAACTATTAAACCCTTGCTTTCACATTTCATATTTTAAAAATTATTAAACACTCCCCTCATTTTATTTAATTATCAAATTCCATTCAACTCCCCTTACTCCTACTCTTTCTCATATTGATCTTATTAATTAAATCGTCGCTTACACACTTTCTCATTTTAATACCATTTATCCCTAATTAAATAAATTATTTAAATAAACTTAGATGCAAGCTTACTACAATGGTAAGGACTTTGGCCTCTCTTTGGAGAGGTCCAAGGTTCAAACCCCACTTCGTACAAGGGGATTGAGACCCCTCATTAAAACCCATATTGTACCATAACATTTAAACTTGTGAGGGGTCCTGTAGTGGTAAGTCCTTGGGTTTTCATCCAGGAGATCCAAGTTCAAACTCTAATAAGATGGGAGTGGGACCCCTCATAAAATTCTATGTAAACTCAAAATTTAACTCATTGAAAAAAAATATTTAAATAAACTTTTTATTAAAAAAGAAAGAAAGAAAGATAAAATTTAAATTACAAACATAATAATAATAATAAAAGGGGAGAAAAATAATAAAAATGTTATGATGGAGTAAGTGTAGCCAAAAATGAGTGCGAGCGCAAGCCAAGAGTGAGTGCAACCAAAAATGAGTGTAGTCAAAAACGAGTGCAGCCAAAAGTGAGTGTAGTTGAAACTAAGTGTAGCCGAAAGTGAGTGTAGCCGAAAGTGAGTGCAGCCAAAAGTAAGTATAGCTAAAAGTGAGTTTGAGCATGACTGGGATTGAGTGCAACCAAAAGCAAGAGCAAGTCAGGAGTGAGTGTAGCTGAAGGTAAGTGAGAGCATGTCCAACAAAAAGCGAGTATAAGCATGAGCCAGGAGTGAGGAGAAAGTGTGAGCAAGGAAGCAAAAAGTAGAAAGCAAAGTGTGATCAAGGAATAAGTGCCATTTATTGTTCCAGATCTTAGGAGAATTTAAAGGATTCATTTGAAGAAAATCTAGGTAACATGGAAAGAAAGTCATTTGTGAAAGTCCTTACTGAAAGTATGAATGGCCAAGTTGAAAGTATGGATGCCCTAGCTAGCAATAAGAGGAAGAGTGAATCTATGGCAAACCTAGTCCAGGTAGCAGATTCTACACCAGAAGTGATTATCAAGGATGAGATGATTGAGCATGATATAATGGTTATTAAAACTAGAGGGTTAATATATAAGTTTCATGGATACTAGCTAGGTTTTTCTAAGATTCAAAATTAGATCAAGTGAAAGTGGGGATTGAATTCAAATTACTCCATGATTTTTCTTTCAAAAGAAATTTTCCTCATTATTTTCTCTAGTTAAGAAATAAGGGATAAAATAATTGATGGAGGCTCGTGGTTTAGGGGCAAAGATGCATTATATTTAAGACCTTGGAGTGAGAATATTTTGTGGACACAAAAACTATTAAAATATTTTTGGTATGGATTAGGCTTTTTGGACTTCCTTATCAACTCATCAATAAGGAGGTTTTGAAGAATATTGGTAATACTCTAGGTGAATTCATCCAAGAGGGACCAACTACTAAGGAGAGAAGGCATGTTGTATACACTCAAATATGTGTTTCCATGGATATTTCTAAACCTTTACCATAGTCTATTAGGATTAAATCTGAATCAAGATAATGTGATCAACAACTGGATTATGAAAATATTGCATTATGATATCGTAAATGTCATGAAACTAGGTATATGGTAAGAGACTATAAGGTGAAAATTATGGAGGAAGAGATATAAATTTTTGGGCATGAGAGTAGCTTCAATTTGAAACAAGGAGATCATATCATAGTAGAAGCTAGGTCAAATTAAGGATTTTCCACACCTAAGAAAGTGGCTAGAAAAATACCTCTACATCATCAGATGGCAAAGGCAATTATAGTTCACTCGAATCAACCATTAGACAAATAATGATATGGGGGATGAGGAAGTACAATGTGAAAGTTTAAATATAGAAGGAACTAAAGGTGCAAAGGAAGAGGGAAAGACAAATTATAAAACAAAGGAATATGAAGAAGTGAATTTTAAAGCAAATGAGGTGGAGGTCAAGTTTAATCCAGGTAAATGCCCTTTATTATCCTCAAGTAGCATAGAAACATCTCCTTACAATAAAAATTAAAATAGTATGAAGTGTATTCCTTTCACTTTAGGCTTTCAAGAGAAGTATAGTAAAGAAAATATTATGGAGTATATCTAGAAAATTTAGGGTTTCCTATCCAACATAAGAAAACAATGACTATGGAAGATCATCTATGCAGTTTAGAGTTTTCAAGACAACATAAAGAAGAAAATGCTAATGAGGCTATTCCTTGCACTTTCGACTCTTTAGGGCAACATAAATATTTAGAAGATAAGTCTCATTATGAACAATATGAAAAAATAAAAAAATATAAGAGATTGATGAAGATGAGAGTGTTGGTAGGAATGGAAGAAGGAGAGGAAGGCGATCAAAGCGAGAATAAAGAGAAAAAGAAACTCAAAATGATATTGGTCTAGGAAGCTAAATAAATATATCATAGGTGTTAACAAGAAGTGGGGCAAGCCCACTAATAAAAATAAAAAGTGAAATAATATCATGGAATATTAGTGGTATGAATAAAACCCCTAAAAAAAGAGCCATTGAGGAATTAATAGGTTGATACAGCCCTAAGTTTCTTTTAATATAGGAAATAAAATTAAGCAGTGAGGAATGTAAGGATGCTTTTAAGAATATTTGGAAGACATGTGATTGTTTAGTAGTTTCTTATAAAGGAGCTTCAGGAGGTATTGTAATAATATAGGACAAATGCAAATGGGATGGACAAGTACTAGACGCAAAAAGTAATTGAGTTGTTGGGTTAATTTGTAGAAAAAGGAAAACATTAAATTTGGGGTTATAAGGTGAGTATTCAGTTGCTCAAGGTTATTTTATATTATGCCATAATAATACCAACCAATCTTCTGACATATTTTCTCAGTTGTGGGCTCAAAAGCTACGAAGAGTGAGGGTTATTTATTTGGCTTTTATTGCATTGTAGGGTGTTTTTGGTGAGCAACTTATGAAGCGTGGTTTTCATGGCCTTGATTTGGAATGTGAAGGATAATATAGAAAATCTCAACCATATTTTTATTGAGTGTACTTTAGCCTCTGAGCTATGGAGGATAATGACCACTTTACTTGGCTTACAATGGTTCAATTTTTCAACTTTTGAATAGCTTTGGAGGGAATGGCCTAAACAAGAGGGTGTTGATCATTTTATTAGGCAGTTAGTTTGGATGGGTTCTACCATTCTTCTTTGGAATATATGGAATGAAAGGAACAATCAAATTTTTAATCAAGATAGGAAGGATATTCACTATATTTGGTAGAAGACCATAGCCAACTTAGTTGAATCAGTCCATCAACTCCTTAATCACCCCCAAGACTCCCACCAAAAATGGGATCAAGTGATGCAAATATTGAAGATTAAATATGCTAAGGGCAACCATCTCAAAGGGAATGAGAGTATTTGCAAGATGGATAGGACAAGAAATTGGCAATCTCCTCCTAAGGATTTTGGTAAAGTCAATACTGATGGAGCCTCTAGAGGGAACCCTGGAAAAGCTAGTGTGGGAGGAATTGGTAGACTTTCAGATGGCTCCCTGGTTTTTACTTTTTTTGAGAATTTGGGTATTCTTTCCAATAACCTTGCTGAGGGGTATGGTATCCTAAGAGGCCTTCAGGAGGCTACTAAGGTTGGATGGGAAAAGGTGTTAGTTGAGTTTGACTCTCAAGTCATGATTAATATTTTAAAGAATCCTTCTAAGAATAATAAGGTTGATTGGAGAATAAAAATAATTATTGAGAATATTCAATTAATCTAGAGGGGATTTTTGAAAGTTGATTACAATCATGTGGTCAGAAATCAAAACAAAAGTGTTGATACTTTAGCTAATTGGGCTTTGGACAAAGGTGATCTTATTTGTTATGGCCTCCCTCCTAGATGGTGGGATTCATAAATAAGGGAAGCTCTTATTTCTATCATTTCTTTGAATGACTCCATTTTTGAAGGTACCTAGTTTCTTCTAGCTTTTTTTTTGCTTATCTTTGGTTCAGTCAAGGTATTTCAATACCCTAGCTCAAACTATTCTTTATTTTGTTTCCTTTGTTGATTCTTGCCTTGAAAGTCCTTTGGTCTAGAAAGGTCATTGTTTTGTTCTTTTTTTTTTTTTTGTGTTTTTTCTATTTTTTCTTGTGTTTTTGTTGTTCTTGTTCTTGTGTTTATGTATGTTTGTGTTATTTCGTGTTTTTTGTGTGTAAGTGTTTTCTATGTTGTTTGTTTTTGTCTATTGTCTATTGTTGGTTGTTTTTCATTTTTATTTTATTTATTTATTTTGTAGGTTTTGTTTGTTTGTGTTTTTCATGTTTTTGTTGGTTATGTCTTTGTAGTGTTTTGTTGTTTTTGTCATGTTTGTATTTTGGTATGTTGTTCTTGTATTTTTTCTATGTGGTTCGTGTTTTTTTTTTAATCTTATTTTATGTGTGCTTGGTTGTGCTTTATCTTTTTGACACACTCAAGGAGCATGTTTTTTATTTTATTTTTATTCTTATTTTTATTTATTTATTTATTTTATATCTTATTATGTGTTTGTTAGCTCCTTGAGTATGTCAAAGGTGGTAGGCCAGGACCGTGCCTTGGGCGATTTTTGCGGAATGGATACCCCTGCCTCCTTGGGTCTTACCCAAAAGTGGCATCCCTTTTGGGATGTTTTCCACAAATAAAAAAAAAAATTGGGGTTATAAATGTATATGCTCCAACTATAGTTACAACTCATGAAAGATGTTGGAAGGACCTTAGCATATTTTTATCAAATACAATGATGATTCATTATGATCTATGGATTCTTTAGGGTGATTTTAATATTGTTCTACCTCCTTTGGAAAATAAGGGTGGAATTCTAGGATGGTCTAAATCAATGCAAGATTTTTCTTCATTTGTCAATTTAAATGACCTTTGGGGTGTTAGTCCCTCAAGATTTCAATATACATGGGATAATAGATGCATTGGGCAAAATCATATAGTAGAAAGATTGGATAGATTCTTGTTATCCAATAAATGATTGCAAACAAAGTATACAATATCTTCAAATATTTTATTGTGAGTAGGATCATATCACAAACCCATTATTTTGATTGTGAGTTACCTAATAATGGTCATCCAAAGCCATTTTTATTCCAATCTATATGGCTCCAAGATCCTAATTTTTTCTAGATGGTTATGTTATGGTGGGATGAATAAAAATTTGAAGGATCATGCATGTATAGGTTTGTTCAAAAGTTAAAATATTTAAAGGAGCAAATGAAGATATGGAATGCCAAATCTTTTGGTAACATTTTTAAAGAAAATAAATAAATTGAATCCAAGCTCAAAAATTTACAAGAGATAGTAGAAATTAATGGAATGGATCAAGATTCTTATATGAAAGAAAAACAATTAATTTTTTTATTATCATAATGCATTGAAAAATGAGTCATATTGGTTTCAAAAATCTAGAGAGAAATGGCTCAAGGAAGGAGATAGAAATACAATTTTTTTTAATGCTATAGAAAAAATTAATTTTTATGCTCATCATATCAAAAATATTATAACTCTATATGGAAGAAATATTGAGGATGAAGAATATATAAGGAAGGAAGCAATTAATTATTTCAAAAATATTTTGTCAGATTCTAGGCAAGATAAGGAGGCATAAGAAATTGTTTTGCAAAATATTCCATCAATTATCACTCAGGGATAAAATAAAAGCTTGATGAAGAAGACATCTATGGAGGAGCTCCATGAAGCAATTTTCTCTTTCCATCCTAACAAGGCACCTGGCCCCGATGGATTTCTTGAAATTTTCTTTCAAAAATTTTGGGATTTATTGAAGAGTGATATGTTAGTTGCGGTTGAAGAGGCTCAAAAAATGAAGACTATAATAAGTGAGATCAATGCTACTTTTATTACCTTGATTCCCAAGAAAGGCAACACAAAATATTTTGATAATTTTTATCCAATAAGCCTTTGTAATATGATTTATAATATCATTTCAAAAATTATGGCAAATAGGTTGAAGGGCATTCATGGTAAAAAGATTCTTGATGGTATAATTATTGCATAAGAGGCCATACATTCTCTTCATTCCATGAAAAACCTAGGTATGCTTTTGAAATTAGATATGAATAAAGCATATGATAGGGTTTCCTAGAATTTTCTACATGATATTCTTAGAAAGTTTGGCTTTGATTATAGTTGGTGTGAGTGGATTAAATATTGTTATAGCACTACAAAATTTTCTATTTTGATCAATGGTTCTCTTGTTGGTTACTTCAAGTCATCTTGTGGAATTCTTCAAGGTGATCCACTTTCTCTTTATCTATTCATTATTCTGGCAGAAGCATTAGGGAGAGCATTTTCAAAGGTAAAAATGGAAGGAAAAATCAAGGGTATTCAAGTTGCAAAAAATGGTCCCTCTGAATCTCATCTCCAATTTTTTGATGATACTTTTATTTTGGGCCATCTCTTAGTTAGTGAGGCCATGGAGTTTAAATCAATATTATCATGCTATGAGAAGTCTACTAAACAATTGGTAAATACTACAAAATATAGTATTTTTCATTAATATTGCCCTAGATTTACAACAAATTACTATGAGTGTTTTAGGGTTTAAAATTAAAAAATTTCCATCAAACTACCCGGGTATTCCTTTGTCTGATAAAGGAAATAAAAAGGAGCTTTGGATCTCTTTTTTGGATAGAATGAAAGCTTTCTTGGCAAGTTGGAAAGGTAAGTTCTTAACCATGGTAGGAAGGCTACAACTTATAAATACTACATTACAATCCATTCCTATTTATATGATGCCACTTTCAAGATTGCCAACAAGTATTGCATTAGATATTGATAAATTTTTAAAGAGACTTTCTATGGATAGGTTGTGAGGAACAATTTATGTTTCCTCTTTGTAAGTGGGATAGAGTTTGCAAAGGAAACACTTTTGGAGGAGTAGGCTTGCATAATTGAAAACTTAGGAATTTGGAATTAGGAGCAAATATTAGGTGGATATTATTTATAGATCAAATAAATAATTGGGAAAAAATATTACTTCAAAAATATATAGGTTCTCTTGATGCAATGAAATTATTTAGGATAAAAACTCTACCCAAAGGATCTTCAACATGGAACTTCATATTAGAGAGTTTGCAATTGATAAAGAAACATATTAGATGATCATTAAATGAGGGGATTTATACAAATTTTTGGTTTGATGCTTGGTTGAAGCCTTATCCTCTTATATTTGGCTCAAAATGAAAAACATTGACTTAAGCATAGTTTTACAAATTTTTGGTCTGATGCTTGGTTGCAGCCTTATCCTCTTCTGTTTGATTCAAAATGGAAACCATTGGCTCAAGCATTCCTAGCATGTAAAGTTCTAGAAGGTCAAAGTCTATATTATTATGATAAGAAACTCCAGATCATGGATTTCTTTTAGTAACCTGGTTGAAGGAGAGGAACTCAAAAACTTCAAAAGATGCTTTAAGAGTTTTATTTGCTGATTTTTATATGAAATAATGAGTTGGTTTTGAATTTATAAAAGGTTGGTAGATACTCAATCAAGTTGGGATATGAGGATTAAGAATAATCAAAATTTCCTTCTCCCAAATATTTTTCTAGGAAGAATGTTTAGTCATTAGAGGCTCTCCCTAAGGCCTCCAAATTTATTTGGTTAGTAGTTCAAAGTAAGATTATTATAGGAAAGAGTCTACAAAGAAGAGGATATTGTGGACCCTTTAGATGTGACTTGTGTGAGAAGGATTTAAAAGTTCATTTCTCACACCATTTGGGGTTATTTTTAAAAAATATGAAATTATACTAGGTAGCTCCACCAACATTGAAAGAGTTGATAAAATGTTGGATTAATTATTTCAAAGCTAAAGCATTATGTATTATTTGGAGGATTGGACCTATCATTATTTGTTGGAATTTATGGCTTGAAAGGAATAATAAATTTTTTTAAATAAATCTCAAAATCATGCCCAAGTTTGGAATCATATTATCACCTCTCTTGCAGAATATCTACAAATATTGTGCTCATCATAGGAAATATCAATTACAAAATAAGAGGTGCTAATAACTTGGATACATGATTTGAACATACATGGAAGAGTCATATGTGACAATGGAATTAAAACAAAGGATCTACTTTGATCTATGGTAAAATGAAAATATCCAAAAATTGGGTTTATCAAAATTAATTTTGATGGTGCTTCTAAAATAAATTTACGAAAAGCTTGTGGAGGTGGTGTTTTTAGAATAGTGAAGGAAATATTTTCCTCACTTATTTAGAACTATATGGAACTTCAACTAAAAACTATGTAGATGCTAGGGCACTTCTTACAAGGATAAAAATTGCAGTAGAAATAATATGGAAATATATTTCAATCAAGGGGACTCACAAGTTATCATCAATGCTATTAAAAAAAATGGATGTGGAGACTGGATAAAAAATAATATTATTGCTGATATTCATAATCTATTAATAGAAGCAATATATTGGAAGTGTGAGCATATTTATAGAGAAGAAAATTGAGCAGCAAATAAATTAGTGAATTGTGGTGTTGATCTTCATCCTAGTGAAATTGAAATTTTAGAAGGCAACTGACCAAGTGAGATTTTATGTCTTAATAAAAATGATGTCAAGGAGCTGATTGTGGAAACATAGCACTTTGAGGAAGTTGAAGAATATATTTAAGAGAAAAAAAAATATGAAAAAAACTATCATAAAAACCTATATTGCAACAAATGTAATATTTTGGTATTTTGATGGGAGTGGCTCCCAATAGAAACCACATATAACTTATTAAAAAATAATAAAATAGTAGGAATATGAGAGTATCATGTGTCATCGATCCTTGTAGAAAATATAAATTTTTGATCTTCATTTCATCATGCTGAATATTGGTTAGACATGAGTCAAAATTTTATTATAACATACAATTGTATCAGAGGGTGTGTGTATGAGTAGAAAGAAGTACCAACCTAGAAATCTTGGGAAACATCACAACACTCCCTGTAATATCAATAGTTTCGATCAACATTTTATTTCTTCTTTAAATTTCATGTATTCTCCTCCACACAACACATCTAGTTCTTCTTCTTATCCTCCCACTACTCCTCCAAGTCATATTATTTTGACCTTGGTTTGCATCAATATATTTTACAACAAGAAAAAGTAGTTGCTTCCATTATCAACATCTTGAATAATCAAACTGAAAACTTGATTAAAATTCAAAGAATAGTTGTACCATCCACTACTATGCCTCCTCTTGTCCAAGGGTTACAACAAACTATCGAGACTTAAATTTTTATCATTCATCAAACACCAAATATTAATGTTCTTCCACAACAACCACCTAGTCATAATCCTCTAGATTTTAACTCTTGTGACCTAGGCTTTGCCTTTGATTTAGACTCCTTAATAGGAGGTGCTTCTAGTTTCCTAGAATGGCCTCATGATGTTAAGGTTCCTCACATTGAAATTCCCACCTTTGAAGGTGTTGACCCTCAAGGATGGTTGGCCAATATGGAAGACCTTATCCATTTGCACCATATTTCAAAAACATGTCATGTCACATTAGCAACTTCTAAATTGGGTACCCAAGCTTATCAATGGTTGTTATGGCAATTTTGCCAACATGGTGGCCCTCCTTTATGGCTTGAATTTAATAAATGATTTCTTTTAAGGTTTGATAAGTGATATTCCACATTATATGTGGTATATATTATGCAAACTAAGAAAATAGAAACAATGGAAGATTGTTGCTTCGAGTTCACAAGTCTCCTCATCTATACCCAAAAATTGAGTCTAGTAGTGGTGGTATTTGACTTTCGCTATGGCCTTAAAGATAAAATTTGAAAGGAATTTGACATGCATGATCCTTATACTCTTGATGATGCACAACATATAGCTCTAGCAATAGAACAAAAGCTCCAATATTTTGGTCCTCCATATAGACATGATTTCAACTCTCATCATCCTTATTGTAATTTTGAGCATTCCATAGGATTTTTCTATTTCAAATGTCATTCACACCATAATTGAGATTAGGCCTATTAAGAATGTCATAAATTTCTCTTATAATAAGGAGACACATCCGTTTTTGAGGATGAAGATTCATTATAGCATGAGCAATCAAAAAAATTAGGAAAACAACTAGAAAAAGTGGATGAAGTAGAAAAATAAAATGATAATGTGGCTCTTTGTTATCATACACTTATGGATATCAAATATCACCACACTATAAAGATATAAATATTTATTAAATGATATACCAATGTATTGATTGATTCAGGTAGCATACATAACTTTATAGATAATAAGACAACAAAATCCATGAGCTTGTATATCAACACCTCAAATCAAGATAAATTTGAAGTCTTAATTGCAAATGGATGTACTACTTAGTGTGTGGGATGAATGGATAAAGTTGACATCCAAATGGGAGATTATACTTGGGTGAGAAATATCTTTTCTATGAACTAGGAAGTTTAGATGTTATCTTGGGAGCACAATGGCCATCTCAACTCAGTGGTGTCTACAAAAATTATAGATCAAGTGGAAAATAATGAAAGGGTAATTTATCTCCAAGGAGTTCAACCCCATCTCTCCAAGGTTTTTAGTTCCCATCACATGGAAAATATATTGAGGAAGAGTGATCTTGGATTCTTTGCCTAAGTTAATTACATGGGGGTTCAATATTTGGATCCATCTCTTCCCTTGGATCTCCAAAGTATTATGGATCATTATGAGCTGGTATTTTGTGAGCCATGGGATATACCTCTTAAGTGCACACATGATCATGCCATACATTTAATTCTAGGAATTCAACCTCCTAATGTGTGTCCTTATCGCTACCCCTAACTCCAAAAGTAAAAAATTGAGAAGTTGGTCCAAGAAACTTTAGAGCATGGAATCATTTGTCCAAACATTAGTTCATATTCCTCTTCGATGGTGATGGTATGATGTAAGGATAACTCATGGAATATGTGTCCTAATTTTCATCCTCTCATCAAGATCACTATTAAAGATAAGTTTTCTATCCATGCTGTAGATGATTTATTGGATGAATTGCATGGTGCTAGATACTTCACTAAACTAGACTTGTGTTATGGTTTTCATAAAATTAGGGTTAGAGAAGAGGAAATATTTAATACTTATTTACATACATATGAGGGTCATTATGAGTTACTAGTCATGCATTTTGGACTCACTAATGCTCCTTTCACTTTTCAAAGTCTCATGAACCATGTCTTTCATCCTTTTCTCTGTAAGTTTATCCTAGTTTTCTATCATGATATTTTAATTTATAGCAATTCTTGGGAGGATCATCTAGTTTATATTGACAAAGTCCATCTATTACAAAATGAAAAAGTCTTTATTAAAAGGTCCAAATGTTCCTTTGGGTTCCAAGAGGTAGAATATTTGGGACATATAGTATCTCACAAAGGAGTCAAGGTAGATCCTAATAAAATCAAAGCTATTCAAGATTACCCGTTGCCTAATTCAATTAAAAAACTTCATGTATTTTTAAGAATCATACGTTATTATAGAAAATTTATTCATAATTATGGCAATATTGTTGTACCTCTCATTGATCTCACCAAAAAATATGCTTTTGTTTGGACTGAAGCTGCTTCCTAGACCATCCAAGCCATCAAAGAAGTTATGTGTTCCACTCTAGTTTTGGATGCTCCTAATTTTAGAAATCCTTTTTTCATTGAATGTGATGCTTTTGGCATAGGTATTGGAATTTTTTTAATGCAATATGGTCATCCATTGGCCTTTGAAAGTGAGAAAATTTGGGGTAAGAATTTGGAATGGTTCCCTTATGAGAAGGAAATGCTACCTATTTTACATGACAGAGAAATAGAGGTATTACTTATTGAGTAGTTGTTTCATCATTAACACTGACCATAGTAGCCTAAAGCATTTCTTAGAACATCTCTCATACCTTGAACAAAATAGATGGATGACTAAAATCTTAGATTATGATTTTATCAATAAATATAATAAAGATAAAGAAAATATGGTAGTTGATTCTTTATCTCACAAATATGAGGATTATGTGGCTATTAATACCATCTCTTGTCCTTGTCCATAATGGCTTTCTAAAATTCAAGAAGACTGACCATAGTAGCCTAAAGCATTTCTTAGAACAACATCTCTCATACCTTGAACAAAATAGATGGATGACTAAAATCTTAGATTATTATTTTATCAATAAATATAAGAAAGATAAAGAAAATGTGGTAGTTGATACTTTATATCACAAATATGAGGATTATGTGGCTATTAATGCCATATCCGGTCCTTGTCCATAATGGCTTTATAAACTTCAAGAAGATTGGCTTGCTAATTCAAATACTGCTTATATTATTTAGGATATAAAAATAGGATCATCATTGCATTCTTGCTTCTCATACTCTGATGAAGTGCTTCACAAAAAAAATATCATATTTATCTTCATAAATATTTGACTACTAAGTCAAAGGTTCTCTAAGAATTGCATGCATATCCTTTGGTGGGAGACATAATTATTAAAAATATACCAGTGGGTGAAGTAGTCATTTTCATAGAAAGGATTAAAAGTAGATGTCAAGATTTTTGTGGCTAAATATGAGATATTCAATGTAACAAAAGGGAAATAATTAAATATCCTAGATTGTTGCAACCCTTACCTATCCCTAATCACCAATGGGAGCACCTATCCATGGATTTCATTAAGGGCCTTCCCAACTTAGAGGGAAAAATAGTAATATTTGTGGTAGTAGATTGCCTTTTCAAGTATGTTCACTTTTGTGCATTACAACATCTCTATTCATATAGTAAGGAGGCCAAAGTATTTTTGATTATATTTCTAAGATACATGGTATGCCCAAAACCATTGTGAGTGATTGTGACCCTATATTCACTAGCAAATTCTAGAAGGAAATATTTTATCATAGTGGTACCAAGTTGAGTATGTCCTCCTCATATCACTATCAGTTTGATGGTCAAACATATATTGTTAATAAATGTTTAGGTACTTACCTTTGTTGTTTTACTCAAGACAAGTAGTATCATTGGGTCTAATGACTTTTATTAGAATAATGGTGGTACAATACTTCTTACCATTTTTTCCTTAAGATGTTTCCATTTGAAGCATTGTATGGTCAAAAACCTCCATCAATCATAGACTATGTTCTAGGATCTTTCAAAGTTTCCCAAGTAGATGATTTGTTACAAAAATGATGAATCATGCTTCAACTTCTTAAGGATAAATTGCCCGTAACAAAAGGATTCATACCATTCTAAAAGAAAATTCAAGATAGGAGATATGGTATGTTATACCTATAACCTTATAAGCAATTATCCTTAAATATTAAGTCTAGTTAGAAGTTGGATCTTAGATTTTATGGGCTCTACAAGGTGGTTTGTCGCATTGGTGAAGTAGCATACTAGTTGGAGCTTCCACTATCTTCCCGCATCCATCTATTTTTCACGTATCCTATCTCAAATAGGTTGTTGGTCAAAATATGCAGTCCTAGATAGAGCTTCCATTACTTGATGAAGAAGGTCGAATCACTCTTCAACCTAAAGTAGTATTATAGTGCAAAGTTTATCATCTTTTATCTCAAAAAATTTAGGATTTTCTCATCAAGTGACATGACCTTCCAGAAGAATATCCTATATGGGAGCTTGAGATCAATTTCTAGTCTTTTCCAACTTTGAGGACAAAGCTTTATGAAGGGGAGAGCCATGTAATGGTCCCAATATAGCCGTGTTAGCTAATTATTTTTATCTTGGGCCATAGATTTACTTAGTTGACCCTTAAGAATTGGGGTTAGGTTATTATTGATTTCATCTATAGATAAGAAAAATATTTTATTAGTTTGGATCATCAAATAACTTAGATTTAAGTTGCCTTAGTGTGCATAAGAGACTTTGCCATCTTTGAGTGGCTTTGGATTTGCTATTGCATTAATTTATTCCCAAATTTGATATTTGCATATTTTTTGTGGCATTTAAATATGAATTATTATTATTGCATGTTAATATTAATTTAATAATGAAGTATTGTTGTGGATATTAAATATTTATGTGGTATTGTGACATCCTCAATAGGATGTGCTTCTAACTTTCTTGAATTACCTCATGATGTTACTGTTACTCACATTGACATGCCCAAGTTTAAAGGTGACAATCCTCAAGGATGGTTGGCCAAAATAGAAGGCCTTATCCATTTGTACCATATTCCTAAAATAGATGGTGTTGCATTAGCAACTTATAAGTTGGATATCCAAGCTTATCAATGGTTATTATTGTATCTCCTCCAACAGGGTGGTTGTTGGCAATTTTGGGTACTTTGGGTACATTGCTTTTGCTCAAGTGTATAAGTTGTCATTGATGTCAAAAGGCATTTTTGTGTTGATATCAAAAAGAGTGTGATGTCAAAAATATCTTGAGAAAGCTTCATATTGTTAAAGGGTTTTTATTAAAACCATGGTGACAAGGTTAAAGGTTTTTCTTAAAACCATTTGGACTCATTAAGGGTTTTTATTAAAACCAAGCTTAACTTAATGCAAAGGTTTTTGCTTCTTGAAAAACCTTGAAGGTCCATGTTTATTATTAATAATTAAATTAACTCAAACCTTTGACAAAGGTCTAAGTTTAATTTATTATTAATAAAATAATAATAATTATTATTTTAATTATTATTAAAGGGTCTTTTAACCCTTAAGCGACGCAGATAAAGTTTTCTTTCGCCGACGTGTTGCCATCGTTGGAGGAGCGCCGACGTCAAACAGTTAAGGAGAAATGGCTATATAAGTGGGGATGATTTTCTAAAGTAAGTGCACCACCGATTAATTGGAGTCTTCGATTTGCGTTTGCTCTGTATCATTCGAATAGCGCTTGGTGTCTTCGATTTGCGTTTGCTCTGTATCATTCGAATAGCGCTTGGTGTCTTCGATTTGCGTTTGCTCTATATCATTCGAATAGCGCTTGGTGTCTTCGATTTGTGCTTGCTCTGTGTCTTCGAATCTCCAATTGACGTCTTTGAAATCGTGCTTGATCTGTGTCTTGGAAACCATGCTTGGCATACTCGGATTTGAGCTTGGGCTGCATCCTTACTTTTTTGCTTGACGTTAGTGGATTGGCAATTGCACTTGAACCGTGTTTTTCCAGATTGTGCTGTGAGATGATTAATGCAAGCATTCGGTGACTTATGTTTTGGACAGTGCTAGGAAAACGAATACGTTTTCCATATCCTACGATCAAGTGAAGATAAAACAAAGGATAGTTTAATATTTCTTTGTCGGGCACTTGTGCTCCAACGACGATGGAGTTTGAGTAAAGGCGCTCGCTAGGCAGAGATACAGGTTTCGAATCACGTCGAGTGCATTTTTCCTTTTGTTGCGATGCACGAAGGAGAGCGGCTGTGATTGGGCTACGTAAGTAGAGGAGAATGCGCTTTAGCGCTTATAGTGGTGGCTCCTCATTTCTCCTAAGGTTGGAGAACTAAGTATTGCCAAGGTAAATCTTTTTATTGTTGACTTGGGATATTTGAGTTGATTTGATCAAGAATTATTGATGGAGGTATAAGGTTAAGTTGTAATCTTTGTTTTGACATTGTTATTATTAATGCTTGATGCTTATGTGGAGTAATAAGGTGTAAAGAGATTTTACTTTGTATGTATATTATATTTTTGGTGGTTAATATTAAGTTGGAGTAATAAGGTGTTATTTTGGATCTTTATTATTGTGTATTATTGTATAGTTGCTAACTCTAATTGGTGGTAAATTGAGAGTTAATGTTGTGACAGTTTTTGAGTTCTCCTTCTTCATCAAAGTAAAGGTATGGGCACATTCTTCCATGGTTGTTATTGATTGATGGTTTTCTAAAAATAAGTGTGGAGGGAAAAGGATTTCTACTTGTTTCCTTTTCTTGTGATGATTGGTTGAATGCTTCAAGGTTGATGTTGAGTTGAATGGTGTTGGTTGACTAAACCTTGTTTGATGAGCATTGTTGTTAAAACCCTAATTGGTTGTGGAAAGAACATGAGTATCATTGTTATATGAGATATTGCATGGTTGGCAATTGTTGGGTTGTGTTTCATGTTCTTGAGAAAAGCATACTACATCTATCTTATTCTGTTGAGATTGAGATTGAGTTGAGATTGATATTGGGAGTTAAGTATAGAACATATTGAGTCTCTAACAATTCTCTTTATGCTTCTATGAGGTTGATGAATCACATTGGGTCTCTAACAATTCTCTTTGTGGGTTCATGCTAAGCAAGTTTTTCTTGGTGAGCTTGCTGAGGTTTTGGACAGGTTTGGTGGGGACTTGTGAGCAGGTTTTGGATAGGTTTCGGTGGGGACTTGTGAGCAGATTTGGACAGGTCCTAGCAGAGGACTTGTGAGCTGAGTTTGAGAGTTCTATCAGAGAACTTGAGGATAGAGGTGCATTGGTTCTTTGAGAAGAACCTGAGGATAGATTTGGCAAGTCTTTGAGAAGGCTTGTGTGTAGAGGATTGATTTGTTCAAGAGTTGGACAGATCTGACAGACAGAGGAAGACTTGTACTAGACCGACTGACTGTGTTTGGTACAGGTTGTTGAGCTGTTGTGGACATGATCATAGAAGGCAGAGGTCTCTTAGGCTAAGCATTGAGGATAGGAGGTCTTCGGTGGAAAGGAGTTCCACGTGCTGGCAAGAGGTAGAGGCAGTTGATCTTCTGAGGGATCATTTCCAGAGCAGAGGGGAAGGTATCTCCTTTGAGCAGAGGCTCATAAATTTAGATAGAGGGGAAGGTATCTCCTTTGAGCAGAGGCTCATAAATTCAGATTGGGGGAAGGTATCTCCTTTGGGCCGAGGCTCATAAACATTGTAATTGGGAAGGTTTCCCAAAGAACTTTGAGATAACTTTTAGAGAAAAGTTTTGTGGACGTAGCCCAGGATTTCTGGGTGAACCACGTTAAAATTGGTGTCACTTTGTGGATGATATTGTGCTTTGTTTTGATATTGCTTTGGGTATATTGCTTTACTATTTTGAAGTATAAAGGAAAAAGTAAAAAGAGGTCTTATACTGTTCACCCCCCTCTCAAGTATAAGCTTGTGTTCTTCAATTGGTATCAGAGCGGGTGCCTTCGAAAAGTTTAACAGCTTGAAGGAAAAGCTAGTAAAGAACACAATGGATCATTCAAGTGGCATTGTAGAACCTATTAGTGATGAGTCTTCTAGTGATGAAGAGGCATATTACAACAAGAAAGGCAAGTTCTCTAGAAAGCACAAAAGTATGAAAAATATAAGATGTTTCAATTGTGGAAAGTTTGGTCATTATGCTACTGATTGTATTGTTCCCAAGAATGAAAGTGATGAAGATAAACAGGATTCTAAGAGCAAGGATTCTGAAAAGCACAAGCATCACAGGAAAAACAAAGATGAGCACAACAATCAAGGAAAGAGGTATTCTCACAAGCACAAGAAGAGTTTCTACCTAGACAAAGCAAGTAAGTGTTCTAGTAGTGATAGTGAAAGTTCTTCAAGTGATAATGAAAATGAGATGTTGTTCATATCAGAAAAAGAGGAAGAACCGAAACATAGATTCATTATCATGAAATGTCTTAGATGTGGAAACTTTGGTCACCTTGAGGATGATTGCACAAATAATGATTTGGTTTCTAGTATGTATGAGGATGCTTCAGAAAACTATAAGGAAGATGCATGTATGGTTTTTGAAAAGGGTAGCACCTCTAGTGATAAGAAATCTGAAAAAGGCTTTGATGATTCAAAAAGCAAACATATAGAGGAAGGTGAAGTAGATCTTAAAGGTGAACTTATTAGTGCTCTTAGTGCTTTGAAAAAGGAAAGAAAGAAGAATGCTAGACTCAAGGATAAGTTAGATGAATGTTGTATGGAGAGAGATGATCTTATAGAAAGTCTTGACTTCTCTATAGCTAAGACACAAGAACTCAAGGATGAGTTAGAGTCTAAGGTTCTTGAGTATAGTGAGTTAGAACAGAAAATGGCTTCTTTGAAAGAGGAAACTAAAGAGTACAAGGATAAGCTTCACAGGTTTCAAGATAGCTCCAAAAAGGTTAAGTCACTCATCAAAGGTCAAAGAAAGACAACGAGATAAAACAGGCCTTGGTTTTGTTAAGCCACACAAGGAACAAGTTGGAGAGTCTAGTAAGAGACTCCAAAAGGAAGAGAGTTCTGATGAGGAAAGTATTTCAGATCATGAGTCCTTGAATGATAGATGCACAAAAATAGAAAATAGGAAACAGAAAAAGGGGAGAAAGTTTACAGGACCTAGAAAGCCATTTACAGGAAAGTTTAATGGCAGATGTTTTGCTTGTCACAGGTTTGGTCACATGGCTTCACATTGCATGACTCAAGTAAGGAAGGTAAATGACAGTTTCAGAGGTGGTAATTTCTTTCAAGGGTATTGCTACTCTTGTAAACAGTTTGGGCACAAGGCAATTTATTGCAAGGCAAATATCAGGAACAGGTTTGATCAGAACAGGTTTGGTCAGAATAGGTTTGGCGAAAGGTTTGGTCAGAACAGGTTTGGTCAGAACAGGTGGATTCAAAGAACAGGTATGCCTAAAAGAAATAACATTGTTACTTGTTATAAGTGCAACAATGAAGGTCACACAACTAGACAATGTAGAGCTGAACTTCCAAGGTACAGGAACAGGAACAATGGTATGAACAGGTCCAAGGATCAAGGCATGGATAAGAACAGGAATGATAAAGAAGGAAAGGAAGGAACAAGAACAGGAATATGGACAAAGAGTTCAAGAGAAGGCCCGACAAGGAAGTTATAGACGCTGATGATGATCGATGCCTAATGGGAGTTTTACTCCCACCCCAGAATTAATCACCTCATCGAGAGGTGGGGGAGGGACTAAGCTAAGAGGCTCATTCTTAGTCCCGAGCCCCAAAGGTGACCCTTTGCCATTGATGACAAAGGGGGAGAGATATGAGTAAGGGGGAGAGCTTCAAAGTGAAGAGGAAAGCTTCAAGTCAGGGGAGCAAAACTTCAAAGGAAGATTCTCAGTTGTGGGCACAGTTGGTCAGTTGTTAGCACAGTTGGTTTCAGTTTTGGCTCTTGAGAAGTGTTTTCAGTAAAGGTTTGCCATCAATGACAAAGGGGGAGATTGTTGGCAATTTTGGGTACTTTGGGTACATTGCTTTTGCTCAAGTGTATAAGTTGTCATTGATGTCAAAAGGCATTTTTGTGTTGATATCAAAAAGAGTGTGATGTCAAAAATATCTTGAGAAAGCTTCATATTGTTAAAGGGTTTTTATTAAAACCATGGTGACAAGGTTAAAGGTTTTTCTTAAAACCATTTGGACTCATTAAGGGTTTTTATTAAAACCAAGCTTAACTTAATGCAAAGGTTTTTGCTTCTTGAAAAACCTTGAAGGTCCATGTTTATTATTAATAATTAAATTAACTCAAACCTTTGACAAAGGTCTAAGTTTAATTTATTATTAATAAAATAATAATAATTATTATTTTAATTATTATTAAAGGGTCTTTTAACCCTTAAGCGATGCAGATAAAGTTTTCTTTCGCCGACGTGTTGCCATCGTTGGAGGAGCGCCGACGTCAAACAGTTAAGGAGAAATGGCTATATAAGTGGGGATGATTTTCTAAAGTAAGTGCACCACCGATTAATTGGAGTCTTCGATTTGCGTTTGCTCTGTATCATTCGAATAGCGCTTGGTGTCTTCGATTTGCGTTTGCTCGTATCATTCGAATAGCGCTTGGTGTCTTCGATTTGCGTTTGCTCGTATCATTCGAATAGCGCTTGGTGTCTTCGATTTGTGCTTGCTCTGTGTCTTCGAATCTCCAATTGACGTCTTTGAAATCGTGCTTGATCTGTGTCTTGGAAACCATGCTTGGCATACTCGGATTTGAGCTTGGGCTGCATCCTTACTTTTTTGCTTGACGTTAGTGGATTGGCAATTGCACCTGAACTGTGTTTTTCTAGACTGTGCTGTGAGATGATTAATGCAAGCATTCAATGACTTATGTTTTGGACAAGTGCTAGGAAAATGAATACGTTTTCCATATCCTACGATCAAGTGAAGATAAAACAAAGGATAGTTTAATATTTCTTTGTCGGGCACTTGTGCTCCAACGACGATGGAGTTTGAGTAAAGGCGCTCGCTAGGCAGAGATACAGGTTTCGAATCACGTCGAGTGCATTTTTCCTTTTGTTGCGATGCACGAAGGAGAGCGGCTATGATTGGGCTACGTAAGTAGAGGAGAATGCGCTTTAGCGCTTATAGTGGTGGCTCCTCATTTCTCCTAAGGTTGGAGAACTAAGTATTGCCAAGGTAAATCTTTTTATTGTTGACTTGGGATATTTGAGTTGATTTGATCAAGAATTATTGATGGAGGTATAAGGTTAAGTTGTAATCTTTGTTTTGACATTGTTATTATTAATGCTTGATGCTTATGTGGAGTAATAAGGTGTAAAGAGATTTTACTTTGTATGTATATTATAATTTTGGTGGTTAATATTAAGTTGGAGTAATAAGGTGTTATTTTGGATCTTTATTATTGTGTATTATTGTATAGTTCCTAACTCTAATTGGTGGTAAATTGAGAGTTAATGTTGTGACAGCTTTTGAGTTCTCCTTCTTCATCAAAGTAAAGGTATGGGCACATTCTTCCATGGTTGTTATTGATTGATGGTTTTCTAAAAATAAGTGTGGAGGGAAAAGGATTTCTACTTGTTTCCTTTTCTTGTGATGATTGGTTGAATGCTTCAAGGTTGATGTTGAGTTGAATGGTGTTGGTTGACTAAACCTTGTTTGATGAGCATTGTTGTTAAAACCCTAATTGGTTGTGGAAAGAACATGAGTATCATTGTTATATGAGATATTGCATGGTTGGCAATTGTTGGGTTGTGTTTCATGTTCTTGAGAAAAGCATACTACATCTATCTTATTCTGTTGAGATTGAGATTGAGTTGAGATTGATACTGGGAGTTAAGTATAGAACATATTGAGTCTCTAACAATTCTCTTTATGCTTCTATGAGGTTGATGAATCACATTGGGTCTCTAACAATTCTCTTTGTGGGTTCATGCTAAGCAAGTTTTTCTTGGTGAGCTTGCTGAGGTTTTGGACAGGTTTCGGTGGGGACTTGTGAGCAGGTTTTGGACAGGTTTCGGTGGGGACTTGTGAGCAGATTTGGACAGGTCCTAGCAGAGGACTTGTGAGCTGAGTTTGAGAGTTCTATCAGAGAACTTGAGGACAGAGGTGCATTGGTTCTTTGAGAAGAACCTGAGGATAGATTTGGCAAGTCTTTGAGAAGGCTTGTATGCAGAGGATTGATTTGTTCAAGAGTTGGACAGATCTGACAGACAGAGGAAGACTTGTACTAGACCGACTGACTATGTTTGGTACAGGTTGTTGAGCTATTGTGGACGTGATCATAGAAGGCAGAGGTCTCTTAGGCTAAGCATTGAGGACAGGAGGTCTTCGGTGGAAAGGAGTTCCACGTGCTGGCAAGAGGTAGAGGCAGTTGATCTTCTGAGGGATCATTTCCCGAGCAGAGGGGAAGGTATCTCCTTTGAGCAGAGGCTCATAAATTTAGATAGAGGGGAAGGTATCTCCTTTGAGCAGAGGCTCATAAATTCAGATTGGGGGAAGGTATCTCCTTTGGGCCGAGGCTCATAAACATTGTAATTGGGAAGGTTTCCCAAAGAACTTTGAGATAACTTTTAGAGAAAATTTTTGTGGACGTAGCCTAGGCTTTCTGGGTGAACCACGTTAAAATTGGTGTCACTTTGTGGATGATATTGTGCTTTGTTTTGATATTGCTTTGGGTATATTGCTTTACTATTTTGAAGTATAAAGGAAAAAGTAAAAAGAGGTCTTATACTGTTCACCCCCCTCTCAGTATAAGCTTGTGTTCTTCAATTGGTATCAAAGCGGGTGCCTTCGAAAAGTTTAATAGCTTGAAGGAAAAGCTAGTAAAGAACACAATGGATTATTCAAGTAGCAATGCAAGAATAAACTACTTCAAGATAGTGATGAGTCTTCTAGTGATGAAGAGGCATATTACAACAAGAAAGGCAAGTTCTCTAGAAAGCACAAAAGTATGAAAAATATAAGATGTTTCAATTGTGGAAAGTTTGGTCATTATGCTACTGACGTACTATTCCCAAGAATGAAAGTGATGAAGATAAACAAGATTCTAAGAGCAAGGATTCTGAAAAGCACAAGCATCACAGGAAAAACAAAGATGAGCACAACAATCAAGGAAAGAGGTATTCTCACAAGCACAAGAAGAGTTTCTACCTAGACAAAGCAAGTAAGTGTTCTAGTAGTGATAGTGAAAGTTCTTCAAGTGATAATGAAAATGAGATGTTGTTCATATCAAAAAAGAGGAAGAACCGAAACATAGATTCATTATCATGAAATGTCTTAGATGTGGAAACTTTGGTCACCTTGAGGATGATTGCACAAATAATGATTTGGTTTCTAGTATGTATGAGGATGCTTCAGAAAACTATAAGGAAGATGCATGTATGGTTTTTGAAAAGGGTAGCACCTCTAGTGATAAGAAATCTGAAAAAGGCTTTGATGATTCAAAAAGCAAACATATAGAGGAAGGTGAAGTAGATCTTAAAGGTGAACTTATTAGTGCTCTTAGTGCTTTGAAAAAGGAAAGAAAGAAGAATGCTAGACTCAAGGATAAGTTAGATGAATGTTGTATGGAGAGAGATGATCTTATAGAAAGTCTTGACTTCTCTATAGCTAAGACACAAGAACTCAAGGATGAGTTAGAGTCTAAGGTTCTTGAGTATAGTGAGTTAGAACAGAAAATGGCTTCTTTGAAAGAGGAAACTAAAGAGTACAAGGATAAGCTTCACAGGTTTCAAGATAGCTCCAAAAAGGTTAAGTCACTCATCAAAGGTCAAAGAAAGACAACAGATAAAACAGGCCTTGGTTTTGTTAAGCCACACAAGGAACAAGTTGGAGAGTCTAGTAAGAGACTCCAAAAGGAAGAGAGTTCTGATGAGGAAAGTATTTCAGATCATGAGTCCTTGAATGATAGATGCACAGAAACAGAAAATAGGAAACAAAAAAAGGGGAGAAAGTTTACAGGACCTAGAAAGCCATTTACAGGAAAGTTTAATGGCAGATGTTTTGCTTGTCACAGGTTTGGTCACATGGCTTCACATTGCATGACTCAAGTAAGGAAGGTAAATGACAGTTTCAGAGGTGGTAATTTCTTTCAAGGGTATTGCTACTCTTGTAAACAGTTTGGGCACAAGGCAGTTTATTGCAAGGCAAATATCAAGAACAGTTTGATCGAACAGGTTTGGTCAGAATAGGTTTGGTCAAAACAGGTTTGGTTAGAACAGGTTTAGTCAGAATAGGTATGCCTAAAAGAAATAACATTGTTACTTGTTATAAGTGCAACAATGAAGGTCACACAACTAGACAGTGTAGAGCTGAACTTCCAAGGTACAGGAACAGGAACAATGGTATGAACAGGTCCAAGGATCAAGGCATGGATAAGAACAGGAATGATAACAGGAACAGGAATATGGACAAAGAGTTCAAGAGAAGGCCCGACAAGGAAGTTATAGACACTGATGATGATCAGTGCCTAATGGGAGTTTTACTCCCACCCCAGAATTAATCACCTCATCGGGAGGTGGGGGAGGGACTAAGCTAAGAGGCTCATTCTTAGTCCCGAGCCCCAAAGGTGACCCTTTGCCATTGATGACAAAGGGGGAGAGATATGAGTAAGGGGGAGAGCTTCAAAGTGAAGAGGAAAGCTTCAAGTCATGGGGAGCAAAACTTCAAAGGAAGATTCTCAGTTGTGGGCACAGTTGGTCAGTTGTTAGCACAGTTGGTTTCAATTTTGGCTCTTGAGAAGTGTTTTCAGTAAAGGTTTGCCATCAATGACAAAGGGGGAGATTGTTGGCAATTTTGGGTACTTTGGGTACATTGCTTTTGCTCAAGTGTATAAGTTGTCATTGATGTCAAAAGGCATTTTTGTGTTGATATCAAAAAGAGTGTGATGTCAAAAATATCTTGAGAAAGCTTCATATTGTTAAAGGGTTTTTATTAAAACCATGGTGACAAGGTTAAAGGTTTTTCTTAAAACCATTTGGACTCATTAAGGGTTTTTATTAAAACCAAGCTTAACTTAATGCAAAGGTTTTTGCTTCTTGAAAAACCTTGAAGGTCCATGTTTATTATTAATAATTAAATTAACTCAAACCTTTGACAAAGGTCTAAGTTTAATTTATTATTAATAAAATAATAATAATTATTATTTTAATTATTATTAAAGGGTCTTTTAACCCTTAAGCGACGCAGATAAAGTTTTCTTTCGCCGACGTGTTGCCATCGTTGGAGGAGCGCCGACGTCAAACAGTTAAGGAGAAATGGCTATATAAGTGGGGATGATTTTCTAAAGTAAGTGCACCACCGATTAATTGGAGTCTTCGATTTGCGTTTGCTCTGTATCATTCGAATAGCGCTTGGTGTCTTCGATTTGCGTTTGCTCGTATCATTCGAATAGCGCTTGGTGTCTTCGATTTGCGTTTCTCGTATCATTCGAATAGCGCTTGGTGTCTTCGATTTGTGCTTGCTCTGTGTCTTCGAATCTCCAATTGACGTCTTTGAAATCGTGCTTGATCTCTGTCTTGGAAACCATGCTTGGCATACTCGGATTTGAGCTTGGGCTGCATCCTTACTTTTTTGCTTGACGTTAGTGGATTGGCAATTGCACCTGAACTGTGTTTTTCCAGATTGTGCTGTGAGATGATTAATGCAAGCATTCAGTGACTTATGTTTTGGACAGTGCTAGGAAAATGAATACGTTTTCCATATCCTACGATCAAGTGAAGATAAAACAAAGGATAGTTTAATATTTCTTTGTCGGGCACTTGTGCTCCAACGACGATGGAGTTTGAGTAAAGGCGCTCGCTAGGCAGAGATACAGGTTTCGAATCACGTCGAGTGCATTTTTCCTTTTGTTGCGATGCACGAAGGAGAGCGGCTGTGATTGGGCTACGTAAGTAGAGGAGAATGCGCTTTAGCGCTTATAGTGGTGGCTCCTCATTTCTCCTAAGGTTGGAGAACTAAGTATTGCCAAGGTAAATCTTTTTATTGTTGACTTGGGATATTTGAGTTGATTTGATCAAGAATTATTGATGGAGGTATAAGGTTAAGTTGTAATCTTTGTTTTGACATTGTTATTATTAATGCTTGATGCTTATGTGGAGTAATAAGGTGTAAAGAGATTTTACTTTGTATGTATATTATAATTTTGGTGGTTAATATTAAGTTGGAGTAATAAGGTGTTATTTTGGATCTTTATTATTGTGTATTATTGTATAGTTCCTAACTCTAATTGGTGGTAAATTGAGAGTTAATGTTGTGACAGCTTTTGAGTTCTCCTTCTTCATCAAAGTAAAGGTATGGGCACATTCTTCCATGGTTGTTATTGATTGATGGTTTTCTAAAAATAAGTGTGGAGGGAAAAGGATTTCTACTTGTTTCCTTTTCTTGTGATGATTGGTTGAATGCTTCAAGGTTGATGTTGAGTTGAATGGTGTTGGTTGACTAAACCTTGTTTGATGAGCATTGTTGTTAAAACCCTAATTGGTTGTGGAAAGAACATGAGTATCATTGTTATATGAGATATTGCATGGTTGGCAATTGTTGGGTTGTGTTTCATGTTCTTGAGAAAAGCATACTACATCTATCTTATTCTTTGAGATTGAGATTGAGTTGAGATTGATACTGGGAGTTAAGTATAGAACATATTGAGTCTCTAACAATTCTCTTTATGCTTCTATGAGGTTGATGAATCACATTGGGTCTCTAACAATTCTCTTTGTGGGTTCATGCTAAGCAAGTTTTTCTTGGTGAGCTTGCTGAGGTTTTGGACAGGTTTCGGTGGGGACTTGTGAGCAGGTTTTGGACAGGTTTCGGTGGGGACTTGTGAGCAGATTTGGACAGGTCCTAGCAGAGGACTTGTGAGCTGAGTTTGAGAGTTCTATCAGAGAACTTGAGGACAGAGGTGCATTGGTTCTTTGAGAAGAACCTGAGGATAGATTTGGCAAGTCTTTGAGAAGGCTTGTATGTAGAGGATTGATTTGTTCAAGAGTTGGATAGATCTGATAGACAGAGGAAGACTTGTACTAGACCGACTGATTGTGTTTGGTACAGGTTGTTGAGCTACTGTGGACGTGATCATAGAAGGCAGAGGTCTCTTAGGCTAAGCATTGAGGATAGGAGGTCTTCGGTGGAAAGGAGTTCCACGTGTTGGCAAGAGGTAGAGGCAGTTGATCTTCTGAGGGATCATTTCCAGAGCAGAGGGGAAGGTATCTCCTTTGAGCAGAGGCTCATAAATTTAGATAGAGGGGAAGGTATCTCCTTTGAGCAGAGGCTCATAAATTCAGATTGGGGGAAGGTATCTCCTTTGGGCCGAGGCTCATAAACATTGTAATTGGGAAGGTTTCCCAAAGAACTTTGAGATAACTTTTAGAGAAAAGTTTTGTGGACGTAGCCCAGGCTTTCTGATGAACCACGTTAAAATTGGTGTCACTTTGTGGATGATATTGTGCTTTGTTTTGATATTGCTTTGGGTATATTGCTTTACTATTTTGAAGTATAAAGGAAAAAGTAAAAAGAGGTCTTATATTGTTCACCCCCCCCTCTCAGTATAAGCTTGTGTTCTTCAGTGGTCCTCTTTTGTGGATTGAATTCAAGGAAATATTTCTCTAAATATTTGGCAAGGGATATTCCACATCATATGTGATATGAATTATGTAAACAAAGCAAATGGAAACATTGGAAGAGTATTAGTTAGATTTCACAAGTATTATCACTTATACCAATTAATCAAGCCCAATGATAGTGGTATTATCCTTTTGCTATGGTCTTAAGGATAAAATTTAAAATAAAGTAGACATGCATGATCCTTATATTCTTGATGATGCACAACATATTTCTAGGATAGCTAAAAAAAATCTCCAAGATTATAGTCCTCCACATAGATGTGACTTCAACTCTCATCATATTTACCACAATTTGAGCGTTCAATAGGATTTTTTTATTTCAAATGTCATTCACACAATCTCCAAAATCAAGCATATGAAAAACATTGTAACTTTATTTTAGAATGTAGAGACACATTAGTTTTTAAGGATGAAGATTCATCATAGTAGGAGCAATCGATAAAAATAGGAAAACCAACAAAAGTAGATGTAACAAAAAAGGAGGATGATATTGTGGCTCTCTCTACTCATGCACTTATGGATCTCCAAGCTCACGACACTATCAAGGTATAATAATTCATTAAATAAAAACATGTTAATGTGTTGATTAATTTAGGTAGCACACATAACTTTATAGATAGTAGGATAATAAAATCCTTGGGATTGTATATTAATACTTCAACTTAAGGAAAAATTCAAGTCTTAATTAAAAATGAGGGTATTGCTCAATGTGTGGGTCAAACAATCAAAGTTAACATTCAAATGGGGGATTATACTTGGGTGGGAAATATATTTAAATGAGCTTAGGAATTTTATATGTCATCTTGGGAGCACAATGGCTATCTCAGATCGATGATATTATTATTAATCTACAAAAATTATATGTCAAGTGGATAGATAATGAAAGGATCATTTGTCTTCAAGGTATTTAAACCCTTCCATCCAAGGTGGTTAGTTCACTTCACATGGAGAAGATATTGAAGAAAAGTGGTTATGGATTCTTTGCCCAAGTGAATTGCAAGGAGGTATAATCCTTGGATCCATCTCTTCTAGCTCTTCTAGATCTTCCAATGGATCTCTAGAACATTATGGATAGCTATTAGGATGTCTTTAGTGAGCCTAGGATTCTATCTCCTATGCACACATATGATCATGCAATCCATCTTATTCCTAGATGTCAACCTCCTAATGTTCATCCTTACCACTACCCCCAACCCTAAAAGTTAAAGATTGATAAATTTCTCCAAGAAATATTAAAACATGGAATCATCCATCCAAAAATCAATCGATATTCCTCTCTAGTGGTTATGATACAATGTAAGGATTGATGAGCCCTAGAAATGCTCATATTTTGTATGGGTTTTTTTGATTATTATGCGGCAATATAATAGGAACTGTGTACTTTCATGAATTATTATGTAATTATTTAATAGAATTGTGTGTGTTATCTAATTTGTGTGTTTTAGTGTGTTTGTGTGGAAATGTAGTTGGTTTTGATAGATTTGGATCAGTCGAGGTCCTTCATGGACCTGGCACTCTGTTTCTTTCGAGATCAAGGCATGGTGGTTAGGCGCCTTCCTCTTCAAGGAAGGCACCAAGAGAAGGTAGGCGCCTTCCTCTTCAAGGAAGGCACCAACAGAAGGTAGGCGCCTTCCGTATAAAGAAGGCGCCCGACATACTTAGGCGCCTTCCGCATAAGGAAGGCACCCCATACAAGGCAAGGCGCCTTTCGCATAAAGAAGGCGCCCAACATCAGTAGGCACCTTCCGCATGAAGAAGGCGCTCAACATCAGTATGCGCCTTCCACATAAAGAAGGCCTCCAAAGCACTTGAGGAAGGCACCTTCCTCATAGAGAAGGTGCCTCCATTCTTCACTAGTTGACCAAATAAAGTGACGTGGGCAGTGTTGATCGGTGCAGTTCTAGTTCCACGTCACACAAGACAATTCTAGGAATTGCACCAATGGATGAGAATGTCTTACCTATGCCAGGTGAAGCATGATCCAGCTCAAGCAACTCGAACCAATCAGCGAACGTGCCACCGTTAGGAATGATGACTATTTTTAGCAGATGTCGATTGCGGTTACCAGACTGTCCCAGTTTAGTCTGGACTGAACTACTATTGTAACTTCCTTGTAATAGAAGATCTGTGTGTGTGCTATATAAACACACACAGACCTCTCTGATAGATATCCAGAAAGATCATCCAAAATTTATTGATTATTCTGAGGAGATAGAAGTATTGTAATAGTTATCTTGCAATTATAATAAAGTTCGAGAGTTCCTAATCACGTGTTCAGCTGGAAGGGAGCTGTTGGAGCCTGGGCCCACTCCAAGCTAGTATTCCTTCCCTTTTACTTGTGCTTTCCTAGATCAATTTCCTACTTTCATAGGTTTGCTTTTTGCACTGTTATTTTCATTGTTGTAGTAGAATTATTTTCATGTCTAGTTAATTATGCACGTATGAATATTTAATTTCCAAGGATCTAATTATTCATATGTAAACTATTGTGGTGTGGATGAATGAATGTCGTTCTTTTAAACCCCCCAATGATAGAATTAGCTGGACTCATCTCAGAAGTGGGTATTGTAAATGATCTTGTTTGAGACACTTCTAAAGTTTACGAAGCTCCCTGGTCTGACAATTTAAATGCATGGGCAGTGACAAAATAGGATCAAATTTAACCTGTGTTTGGCCCACAACATTTTGGCATCGTTGTCTGGGAAGCACCTCTACTAGATTAATTGCAATACCCAAAAAACTTCCATCTGACTTTGTATGAGTCCATTGAGGAAGAGAGGACCTGACGGTCATTTCATAAAACAAAGTCCACAGAAATCTGAGTCAGTCGAACACTCTGAATTTGAATTAGATTCACCCGACTCATCGCCAGTAGTCCACTGGAGTGAGAATCCTCACTTTGTGCAAAGTGCTTCCTCATCCCACCAACCTGGGGAAGAACGAACCATTGTAAACCCATTGTTTAGGAGGACACCCTCAGAGGAAGCCCTACTGTGGAAAGTTGTAGAGGATTGGACGATATCACCAACCGACTTTAAGGCCCTGACCCAGAAAGTTTTGAATGACCGTGAGGCCATAGAAACTGCATTAGAAACCACATATCTTGAAAAAATGGCCGAAGAAGAGACTTCATCTGGATTTAGTTTCCCGATAGAGGAAGGAGTAGGAGAAACCAAAATGAAAAACATATCCCCTGCTCACCTTCCTACCTTCAGAGGATACCCAACCGAAGACCCTGACCTATTTCTATTTAAGTTTGATGTTCTGTGCAGGTCTATGGATTACAAATCTGATACACAGAAGCTGAAGCTCTTTCCTTCTACATTAGATGATGCAGCTCTATGATGGTTCATCAGCCTGGGAGATAAACACATTGCTACATGGGATCAAATGAAGAAGCTCTTTTTAGAGCAATATCAAGACTTCGGGAGAGCAAGAGACTCCAGAGAAGAGGTCCTGAGCATGACGTAGAAGGAGGATGAATCTTTGGAGGAATACTAGGAGAGATTCAATTTCAATCTTCAATGATCTCCTCACGTGAAGCTAGCTGATAAGTCTCTTAAAAGCATATTTTTGAGAGGACTTAACAATGAATCATTAGAGGCTCTCAATATGATTTTTGGAGGTGATGTCTACCAACATGCTATGGAAGATATCCGACAATTATGCTGAAACTACTCAAGAAGGAGAGGCAAGACCACTTCTAGAACCATGAAAGCAACTACTTCGGTCACAAAAATAGAGATAGGCAACATGCTAGAAGATTTGAAAAGTGAGATGCTTTCATCTCTGGCATTGCAAATGGACACGCTGTTGTTGGAGAAAAAGAAGCAAGAAAATGAAGCAGCATTGGCTTATTTCTGCCCAAAATGCAGAGGGAAGCATGCAAAGAATGCATGCCCAGAGAACAAAGTTAGAGTATGCACGGTCTACAAACTAAATCATAAGACTCGATTGTGCCCATAATTGCCTAGTATCAAGGAGGATGTTGATGTCACTAAAGCCTATTTTATAGGCAATCGGAGGAGTTGGCCACAACCCCCTATGGGGAGTATGCCAATAGGAATGCCATCATATGGGGGAGGACCTTACATGCCACAAGGCCAGCCTCAACCACCTAACATGGGGTGGTGGGGGCCATCACCTTGGTCCAATGCACCCCCAGGAGCAACATTTTTGAACCAGTAGCCCTGGATGCCATATCAATATTCTGGGCAACAGTGGAGAGGCCATGCTCCATGGAATCCAGCTCCATAGAACGTAGCACCAGCTCACCCCTAGCAAAACCTACCAGCCTTGCCTACTATGAGACCTACGCAGCTACCTGCACAACCGATGACGAATCCAAATAATAAAGTAAATCAACCGACATACAATGTAGAAGGTGAGATGTATCCGATGTACCATATTAGTTGCAATCCTATTCAGCTTAGATCAGGTAGACAACTAGGAGTAGGGACACCTCCACTGATAGAAGAGGAGGCAGATGTAGGAGAAACACCTCTTATAGAAGAGGTGGAAGAAGAAGTGGCTGAGAGAACAAAGGCTCCATTTCCTAACCGGTTGCAAGAATAGAAGAAACTAATGCAGCCAAAGTTTGATATTCTTTCTAGCTTGAAAAATCTTATAGTAATAATTCCACTCTTTCAAGCTATCCGAGACGTCCCAATATATACTAAGGTGATAAAGGAGATGTGCTTAAGAAAGCCAGGATGGAAAGTAACCCAGACTATCAATGTCATGGGTAAGTTGGCAGATTTAATGATGGGGAAGGCATGTCATCCTAAATACGTAGACCCAGGCAGCCCAGTGTTGACTATAAAAATTGGGGGACATTCCTTGACCAATACGTTGGTCGATCTCGGTGCAACCATCAACGTGATGCCTTAGGAGACCATGCAGAAGCTGTAGCTCATAGACCTGAGACCCACCACAATGGTGCTGCAACTGGCCGATCGATCAACCGTAGCATCGAAAGGAATGCTTGAAGATATAATAGTGATGGTTGATGCATGGGAATATCCAGTCGACTTCTTGGTTTTACAGTCCAAAACAAGGTTGGGTGGCTACCCACTTATCTTGGGAAGACCATGGCTAGCGATAGCCGATGCTTACATCAACTATCGTGATGGGCTGATGACTATCTCCAATGGATAAAATATCAAAATATTGACTATTTCACCCCCGTGTAGTCCATGGATTCATTGGGAGAGCCCACGTTGACCAAGCATGGAGATAATGAGTTATCCATAATCCAGTCGATGATGGCATTAGATGAATTGGTGGAGGATGAAGATGAAGATGGTGCTATCACAGGATTCCTCCAAGGAGAATCTTCCATCACAATGCTTGAGTCACCATTGGTCGATGCCCAAGACCACCACATTCAATAGATAAATGTTGGGCCTAGAAAGATGTTAAACGTCAGCAGTGGGTTGACCCCCACACAGCTAACAAAAGTAAAAGAGCTCCTGGTAAAACACCAATGGGCGTTTGCATGGGACTACTCGGATATGAAAGGTATCAACCCAAAAATTTGTACCCATCGAATATACCTCAAAGAGCAGGTGACTCCAAGCAGGCAACCATAGAGAAGAATGAACCCGACAATGAAAGACATTGTCAAGGCGGAACTACAAAAACTCTTGTCTGTCGGATTCATCTATCCAATTTCTGATAGTGAATGGGTGTCACCGCTTGTGGTGGTCCCCAAGAAGAATGGGAAGTGGCGGATTTGTGTGGACTATAGGGCGTTGAACAAAGCGACCAAAAAGGATCACTTCCCACTCCCATTCATCGATCAGGTCTTGGATACACTTTTTGGGTGAAAGTACTTCTCCTTCCTGGATGGATTCAGTGGATACAACCAGATCCAGATAGGAGAAGAAGATCAGGATAAAACAATGTTCACCTACCCATGGGGAACGTTTGCTTATCGGGTGTTGCCTTTCGGGTTATGCAACGCACCAACCACCTTTCAAAGGGCGGTGCTTAGCATATTCTCAGACATGATAGGGGAAGCGGTCGAAGTGTACATGGATGACTTCACCATTTATGGAGAAACCTTTGAAGAAGCAATGACGAACTTGGAAAGAGTGCTCAAAAGAAGCGAGGAAAATAATTTGTCCCTCAGTAATAAAAAGTGCTTTATGATGATGCGAGAGGGCATCGTATTGGGACACCATCTCTCCGTGGAAGGAATAAAAGTTGACAAAAGAAAGATCGAGGTCATCAAGGACCTACCCAGCCCCAGAACGCAGCGAGAGGTGAGAAGTTTTCTTGGATCTATCGGGTATTACCGGTGATTTATCGTCGACTTCAGTAAGATTGCAAAACCACTGCACACTCTGTTGTCTAAAGATGTGGAGTTCAACTAGATGGAAGACTGTGAAAGAGCATTTCAGTCGCTCAAAGAAAAGTTGATATCTACACCTATTTTAAGGGGACCAAATTGGGCCATACCATTCCATATCTATTGTGATGCATCCAACAATGCGATTGGAGCAGTCCTCGGGTAGAAGGATGGTGAGGAATTTTATGCCATCTACTACGTCAACAAAAACTTAGCAGGGGTTGAGCTCAACTATACAGTGACGGAGAAAGAGTTCCTTGCGGTTGTGCATGCCATCAATAAATTCCACCATTATATCACCGGATACCAGGTGTTCATCCATACGGACCATGCAGCCATCAGGTATTTAATGAGCAAACCGGCTATTGGTGGAAGAGTTATCAGATGGCTCCTACTATTGCAGGAGTTTGACATAACAATAGTTGACAAACCAGGCAAAGACAACGTAGTAGCAGATTTTCTATCCAGATTGATACCAACAGATCATGCGGTAGTGGAAGACCAGTTTTTGGATGAACATTTGTTCACCATCAGCGAACAAACATCATGGTACGCAGACATAGCCAACTACTTAGCCACCAGAAGAACTTCACCTGCTCTCTCTTCATGAGAAAAGTAGATGGTGATAGAGAAGAGTGCCTCCTTTCTATGGGTTGACGACCTCCTATTTAAAATAGGACGTGATCATATTATAAGGAGATGCATAGCAGAACAAGAGTTTTCAGAAATACTCAAAGCTTGTCACGATGAACCATGCAGAGGACACTTTGTAGGGAAAAGGACTGCCTATAAAATCCTACAGGCTGGGTACTTTTGGCCCACTCTATTTAAATATGCGACCGCCTACACCAGCAAGTGCGATGAATGCCAAAGAATGGGTAGACCAACCCATAGGGACGAAATGCCCCTTCAACCTCAAGTGCACCTAGAGCCCTTCGATAAGTGGGGCATGGATTTTGTGGGGCCAATCAATCCACCTTCAATAGGAAGGAGATTCATTTTAGTCTGTACAGACTACGTCACCAAGTGGGTTGAAGTTCAAGCATTGAGGGATTCGAAGGAGGGAACAGTCGCTGAATTCTTATTTGCTCATATTTTTACAAGATTTGGGGTCCCCAGAGAGATAACAATAGACCAGGGGCCTCAATTCACCTCCAAGTTGATCGAAGAATTAATGAAGCAATATAGAATTCGGCACAATAAGACTACACCCTACCACCCACAGGAAAACGGGCAAGTGGAAGTGATGAACAGAGAGATTGAGAACATCCTGACAAAAACCATGCAGCAACATAGAAAATATTGGGCTGCACGATTACCAGAGGTAGTATGGGCGTATAACACCACATGGAAATCGACCACAGGCTTCACACCCTTCCAGATGGTCTATGGGAAGAGTGCAATGATGCCCATCGAGTTTGAAATCAAGACGTTGAGAACTGCTTTAGAATTAAATATGAGCTTGGAAGAAGCCCAAAAAGAAAGAGTTCGACAGCTGAATCAGCTGGACGAAATCTGAATGGATGCTTTACAAAGAACGAAGATCATACAAAAGCAAATAAAATAGTGGCATGATCATCACATTAAGCTAAAGCAGTTCTAGGAGGGAGAATGGGTGTTGTTGTACGATTCTAGGTTCCAGGAATGGAAGGGAAAATTAATGTAGATATGGATGGGACCGTATGAGGTGGTAGAGCTTATCAGGAATGGTGTTGTGCACGTCAGGACCATTGATGGTAGCAACACTGTGTTGACAGTTAATGGCCACCGACTGTGGCCCTACAACACATCCAAGAATTTACTGGTGGAATCCAGAGCAGGCATGGGGGAGACCCCATCCTTGTAAATCTAGACAAAAATCTTAGCAATAATATGGTAGACATGGAGGTGTCCACCAAAATTAGTTAGTTTAGGTTTATTTATTTCTTACGATGTGTTTTGTAGGGACGACGCCCACATGCAAGCTACAGGCATCCTAAGGCCAGGGCCTAACAGGCATGGATTGCATCTAACTGCCTGTATTTTCTTTTCTTTTTGTTTGCTTTTTGCAGGTGAAGGGCCTGATAGCATGAAAAATAGGTATCTAGGAAACCAGGCCTGAACCGGCTCAGCATCCCGACACCTACGCATGTAGTTTAGAAGCAACATCTATCCAAGCTCGAACGAAGGCAACAAACTCTCCTCCGAGGGAAAAATCACATGCCAGGCCTGGTAGGAAGATGTTGGGGCAGCATGAAGTAAGTCTGAGGAGGCTTGATCACCCTTGCCCGAATGATCATGACGTGGCTGCTAAGAGAAATGCCTTGCAAGATGCCTTCATCTTCAAAGAAGACTCTCCACTTAAGGAATGGTGCCTCCCTCCTCGAAGAAGGCACCTAACTAAGGTGGACATTTTCCATCATGAAGAAGGTACCAAGCTGAGGCAAGGTGCCTTCCTTATAAATAAGGCGCCCCATATAAATAAGGCGCCTTCCTTATAAATAAGGTGCCCAATTGAAATAAGGCACCTTCCTTATAAAGAAGGTGCTCGGCTGAAATAAGGTGCCTTCCTCTTCCTAAAAAAAAATAAAAAATAAAAAAATGATGAAGGCACCTTCCACACCAGGAAGGCGCATCCATTCAAAGTGCCTTCCGTAGCAGGAAGGCATCATTCTTTCAAAGTGCCTTTTGCATTAGGAAGGCGTTGTTATTTCAAAGTGCCTTCTATAGTAGGAAGGTGTCGTTCTTTTAAAGCGCCTTCCATAGTAGGAAGGCATCATCCATTCAAAGCGCCTTCCACATCAGGAAGGCGTCGTGCTTTCAAAGCACCTTCCACATCAGGAAGGCACCATTCATTCAAAGTGCCTTCCGCATCAGGAAGGCACCAGTCATTCAAAGCACCTTTGCATATAATCGATGCTTTGGTTTCACGTGCACCTCGATTCGAATGAGATCAACACATGATTGGGTGGCACCAGATTACCACCATCATCCCACGTGATGGAAATCCACCCCAACCAAAAATCTTGCAGAGTTACGGGGTGGGATCCTCGCGCACACCCCAAGGATGATGGATAGATGGTTTTTAAGCCAATCATGAGTCTGTCTTCGACATCGAACCTCGAACAACGTAGCAACGAGTCCAACGTAATCAGCACATGCAAAATGTGCATCCTCCATGTCATAGATCGATGAATCACCATTTTCCATGATGCACGAAGCATCCAATCAGGTACGTGCATAATTCAAATTAAATTTTTATATAATTTTTCATAAATTATGCAGTTTTGAAAAATAATGCCGCCATAGAAATCATGTACCCCTCCATGACCGAAACATTATGCTAAAATTATGGCTCGAGAAACGTACCCTGTCAACCCCAAAAAAAAAATGAATTAATGCTAGGAGTAGGCACCTTTTGTATAAGAAGGCACCTCCCTAAGAAATCTAAGGTAGTAAAATAGCGGATGTAGTTGTCAGACCCTAGGATGCCGATCTCTGGTAGGCCGTAGAAGCTGCATTCTAGGTAGCAGGGACTACATTAGCTATACCACCTCTAGTAACATCCGGGGTGGGAAACCCAAATAGGTGGAGTCAACGGATTGAGTAGAGGTAGACATTAGAAGCTAGCCGCCTCAACACCATAGTTCCACACTGGAAAAGAAAGACCGCACCTCCCGATGTCGATCCATAGAAAAAGCGATCACAGGTCGTAGGTACAGCCAGGACTACTAGAAAATGATGATGATGAGGAGTATGAAGGGCTACTTGTAGTTTTGATGCCATGAGGGCATGGCATATGTTAGGCATGGGGGGATGATGAGCCTTGGAAATGCTCATATTTTGTATGGGTTTTATTGATTATTATGCAGCAATATAATAGGAACTATGTACTTTCATGAATTATTATGTAATTATTTAATATAATTGTGTGTGTTATCTAATTTGTGTGTTTTAGTGTGTTTGTGTGGAAATGTAGTTGGTTTTGACAGATTTGGATCAGTCGAGGTCCTTCATGGACCTGGCACTCTATTTCTTCCGGGATCAAGGCATGGTGGTTAGGCGCCTTCCTCTTCAAGGAAGGCGCCAAGAGAAGGTAGGCACCTTCCTCTTCAAGGAAGGCACCAACAGAAGGTAGGCACCTTCCGTATAAAGAAGGCACCCGACATACTTAGGCGCCTTCCACATAAGGAAGGCACCCCATACAAGGCAAGGCACCTTCCGCATAAAGAAGGCGCCCAACATCAATAGGCACCTTCCGCATGAAGAAGGCGCTCAACATCAGTATGTGCCTTCCACATAAAGAAGGCGCCTACCAAAGCACTTGAGGAAGGCGCCTTCCTCATAGAGAAGGTGCCTCCATTCTTCGCTAGTTGACCAAATAAAGCGACGTGGGTAGTGTTGACCGGTGCAGTTCCAGTTCCATGTCACACAAGACAATTTTGGAAATTGCACCAATGGACGAGAACGTCTTACCTACGCCAGGCGAAGCATGATCCAGCTCAAGCAACTCGAACCAATCAGCGAACATGCCACCGTTAGGAACGATGACTATTTTTAGCAGATGTCGATTGCGGTTACCAGACTATCCTAGTTTAGTCTGGACTGAACTACTGTTGTAACTTCCTTGTAATAGAAGATCTGTGTGTGTGCTATATAAACACACACAGACCTCTCTGATAGATATCCAGAAAGATCATCCAGAATTTATTTATTATTCTGAGGAGATAGAAGTATTGTAATAGTTATCTTGCAATTATAATAAAGTTCAAGAGTTCCTAATCGTGTGTTCAGCTGGAAGGGAGCTACTGGAGCCTGGGCCCACTCCAAGCTAGTATTCCTTCCCTTTTTCTTGTGCTTTCCTAGATCAGTTTCCTGCTTTCATAGGTTTGCTTTTTGCACTGTTATTTTCATTGTTGTAGTAGAATTATTTTCATGTCTATTTAATTATGCACGTATGAGTATTTAATTTCCAAGGATCTAATTATTCATACGTAAACTATTGTGGTGTGGATGAATGAATGTCATTCCTTTAAACCCCCCAATGATAGAATTAGCTGGACTCATCTCAGAAGTGGGTATTGTAAATGATCTTGTTTGAGACACTTCTAAAGTTTACGAAGCTCCCTGGTCTGACAATTTAAATGCACGGGAAGTGACAAAATAGGATCAAATTTAACCTGTGTTTGGCCCGTAACAAGGATAACTCATGGTACATGTGTCTTGATTTTTGTCCTCTCAATAAGATCACTATCAAAGATAAGTTTTCTATCCCTATTATAGATTATTTGTTGGATGAATTACATAGTGCTAGATACTTCACTAAACTAGACTTGCATTCTGGTTTTCATCAAATTAGGATTAGAGAAGAGGATGCCACTAAGATTAATTTCCATACACATGAGGGTCATTATGAGTTCCTATTCATGTATTTTTAACTCTTGAATGCTCCTTCCAATTTTTAAAGTCTCATGAATCATGTCTTTCTTCCATTTCTTCATTTGTTTATCCTAGTTTCCTTTGATGATATTTTAATCTAAAACAAATCTTGGGATGATCATCTAGTTTGTATTGACCAAGTCTTTCATGTGTTAAAAAGGAAAAACTCTTTGTTAAAGGTCCAAATGTGCCTATGGGGTCCAAGAGGTAGAATATTTGGGACATATAGTAACTCATGAAGGATTCTAAGTAGATTCAAATAAAATCAAAGCTATGCAAGAATGACCCTTTCCCAAATCCCTTAAAAAAATCCATGGATTTCTAGGACTTAGGTTTATATAGGATTTTTTTTGCAACTATGGAAAAATTGTTGTGCCTCTCACTACTCTCATAAAAAATGATGCTTTTATTTGGACCAAAGCTTCTTTCCAAGCCTTCAAAGCCCTCAAAGAAGCTATGTGTTCTACTCTAGTTCTGGCTACTCTAATTTTAGTAATCATTTTTTCATTGATTGTGATGCTTTAGGCATAGGTATTGGAGTCATTTTAATGCAAGATGGTCATCTATTGGCCTTTGAAAGTAAGCAACTTTTGGGTAAGAAATTGGGATGGTCCACTTATGAGAAGGAAATTCTAGTTGTTTTGCATGCCATAGAGAATTAGAGGCCTTATTTATTGAGTAGACATTTCATCATCAAGACCAACAATAATAGACTTAAGAATTTCTTAAAGTAGTGTCTCTCTTGCCCTAAAAAAAATAAATGGATGATTAAGCTCTTGAGTTATGATTTATCATTAAATACAATAAAGAAAAAAAGAGTGTGGTGGTTGATGCATTATATTATAAATATAAGAATGATGTGGCTATCAATACCATCTCTGGTCCTTGTCCATAATAGATTTCTCATCTTTGAGAAGATTGATTATTTGATTTAGAGACTGCTTAGATTATTGAGGATATGAAAATATAATCATCATTGAATTATTGCTTCTCATACTTTAATGGAGTGCTTCACAAAAATGATCACATTTATCTTCATCAATTTTTGACTATTAAGTCCAAGGTTTTCCAAGAGTTGTATGCATCTCCTTTAATGGGACACTCAGGATTCTTGAAAACATACCAATGGGTGAAGCAATCATTTTCTTGGAAAGGATTAAAAGCAGATGCCAAGATGTTTGTGGCTAAGTGTGAGGTATGTCAACATATCAAAGTGAAAATAGTTAAATATCCTAGATTATTGCAACTCTTGCCTATCCCTAACCACTAGTGGGAGCACATATCCATGGATTTCATTAAGGGACTTCCCAAATTAGAGGGTAAAATAGCGATCTTTGTGTTAGTAGATCACCATTCCAAGTAATAGTGGGACTTGCATTGCAACATAATTTTTGTGCATTGTAGTATCCCTATTTAGCAAGTAAGGTGGCCAAGGTATTTCTTGATTATGTTTTTAAGTTACATAGTATGCCTAAACCCATTGTGATTGATTATGACCCTGTATTCACTTGTAACTTTTGGAAGGAATTATCTCATCTTAGTGGTACCAAGTTGAGTGTGTCCACTTCATATCGCCCTTAGTCTGATGGTCAAATAGAGATTGTTAATAAATGTTTGGGTACTTACCTTCATTTTTTTGCTAAATACAAACAGTATCATTGGGTCTAATGGATTTCATTAGCATAATGGTGGTACACTACTTCTTACCATTTTTTTAAAGATGTTTCCATTTGAAGCATTGTATAGTCAAAAGCCTTCGTCAATCACATATTATTATAGGTTCTTCCAAAGAGGCCTAGGTAGATGATTTGTTACAACAATGTTGAATTTTGCTTCAACTTATTAAAAATAATTTGAACCAGACCCATAATTATATGAAGTAACAATAGAACTCACATAATTCTAAATTGGAATTCAATGTAGGAGATATGGTATTTTTGTGCCTGCAACCTTACAAGGATTTATCCTTGAAGGTCAAGTCTAATTAGAAGTTGGATCCTTGATTTTATGGGACCTACAATGTGGTTCATTGCAATATCATATCAGTTGGAGCTTCCTCCCTCTTCCCACATCCATCCAATTTTTTATGTATCCTATCTCAAATAAGTTATTGTCCAAAATGTGTAGCTTGAGATAGAACTTCTAGTACTAAATGAAGAAGGTCAAATAACTGTTAAACCGAAAGCAATATTATGATCCAGTGTGTCATATTTGATCTCAAAAAATTTAGGAATTTCTCATAAAGTGGTAGGACCTTATAGAAGAAGAGACTACATGAGACTGAGAGCATTTTCCAATACTTTCTAGATTTGAGGAAAAATATTTTTGAGGGGGAAAGCCATGTAATGGTCCCTATTATGAATTTTTCTTGCATCCGTAGGATAAGTTGTCATGCTATAGGAAAACTACTACCAACAAGATATTACAAGAATTGGTCGACCTACCTCTTTAACTTGGGAATAAAGTTCTTTAATATTTTCTAGACATACCAAGTATGGTAAGGACACCCTTGATGTGAGCTTAAATTATTTAAGTTCATGCTCTTCCAGATTTATGGTGATAAATTAACAATTATAAATTTTAATTGAGCTAAAACAATAACCATTCTATTATGCCTTATGTATGACCAGTGCTTTAATCCTTTGGGCTATTGTAGAAAGATTTAATAACACTTAAATTAAAATAGGAAGAAAGAGAGATGAAATAAGCGATGCAATTATGTTCATTCGAATATCGTAATAAACATAACAGTTGACCAACAAAAGAAGCATTCATTATGCGTTCAAATAATGTAACCCATAACAAAGACACACACAAAGCTAAACATAGAAAGATAACAGGAAAGAAGCCCAAAATTGTATTAATATTTGAATGAGATTACATGAAGAGTTGGCTTGGAATCGCCATTTAACTCTTAAAATTTTTTATACAATAAATATCCTCATTCGAATATCGTAACAAGGACCTTTCACTCTTCCATTTGGATATCACAAAAATTGAGTCTCTAGACCTCTAGCTCAATAATCTAGAAATATTCTTAGCTTCTTGGGTACTTTCCTATCAAAAACCTGCATAGCAATGGGAGGAATGAGGATATGAAAGGGAGAAAGAAAATAAATAAAATACAATAGTAAAGAATAGGCACTCGAGTATACCTCTTAGAAAAAATATGCTATGTCAAAGCTTGATCGTTATTCTAGCTGTAGACGTCCTTATAGTTGTAGCAACTCTGTAACCGCCTGAATCATTTGTATTTGAATCATCCACCTAGTGCCATCTCCTGCCTTGTCATCAATTGGGTGTTGTACAGTCTACTTATCTAACTGTCTCAAAAATATGTTTTAGCAAAATTATCTGAAGCCCTGCTTAGTTTTCACTTACCTTCTCATTTCATTTTTCTATCATCATGGGCCCCATGCTGCGTATTGAATCAGACGTCTCTTGACTCTTCTTAATTGCATCTTTCTCATCTTGACTTGCACCAATGGAATTTGCTATAAGGATCCAAATTTATTCATCAATTTTACTAATCGTGTGAATCCTGTCTAATGCCCTAATTCGTTTGCTTTTGTCTTCCCTTATGAATGGCTATATACTCTAAAATAACCTACTGATGTCCAAGGAGAACATTGTCAAAGATATGAGTTGGTCAGATAGCTTGTATTCATCAACCTCTTCGCAAGAGAATTCTCTGATATCTCAGATGATTATTTGATATAAACCTTCTATGCTGAGTAATTTATGGGGATCAATATTGAGGTGCTTCAGCTAGATAACAATATATTTTCTACTTTTTCTAGTTCTCTGAACGAGTTATTCCATCTGGGTCTTTCCACCTTAAAACTTGTGACTTTTTCATACTCTCCTTGGTAGCTATGAGTCTTACCATCAATGGTGGTTACTTGCATGGATCTAATCTCTTTGTATTTGGCCTTGCATTTTTCGTACACTGGGAATATAGCTGATACATTTTTATCTACAATTTCTAATATTATTTTATTTCTTTATTTATCTCTATTATTGACCCAAAATTTCTAAACAGGTCTTGATCATTCCTACTTCTTTCTCAATGATTTTGATCATCTTTTATTTGAATTTGGTTGCAAGTTTTGGAACTTGTAATGAACTATTTTTAAAAGGTCTTTGCTCCTGAATCTTGCTGATTTCAACCTTCAGCTTCTCATTTTCTGATTGCAATAATTCAGCTTTAGACTTCCAGACGATCACTTCCTTATCAATAACTAGTACAGTATGTGCATGGAATTGCATTCCATGTCTTAATAACAAGACTAAGTCTCCTCCTATCGTTGCATCACCTATGTTGAGATCTATTTGGAGTGACTATATTCCATCAGTGGGAATGATAATAGTGGCCTTGGAAGTAGGCTTTGAAATTGATGGAGGTGAATTATGAATTCCACTTCTACTTCGAACCTCAGTCACCTTGTATTCCATGATAGATTGAATTTGTTCCTCTTTTTTAGTAGTGAATTGTATAAAGTTTTCTTTCTTGATCAGGGTGATGCTTATAGGCTCATTGGAACTCAATCCAATCCTTTCTATTTTGTGAGGAGGAGATATTTTAGTATCATATTGCAGTATTCGGCATAATTACCTGATAATTTTTTAAGATATCATTGAATCCTCCAACTTTCTTTATTCTCTTCCACGCCATGGCAAAGATCCTAATTTCTTTATTGTTTGCCATGATGGCTATTGGTACTGCCTGTGGTGAACCTGTAGCTATTTTTTGTAGATTCTGAAAGGCCATTAGAGTCAATACTAAAATTTTGACTATGAAACTCCTTAGGGTAGCAAAAATAGGCACAATCTCATTTCCTCTACTCGTACTAGGGGATTGAGAAGTAGAAGAAGTACTAGCTTTTTCCTCTATTGCTTGATCCTGTACCTCAACTATGATTTTGATTTGCTCAGGATTTAAAAATCATAACCTCCATAATAGGATCGATGAAATATTCTAGTGGGATGACGGTTACTTGAGGTACCTTTTTATCTAATGTATATTTCCTTACCATCCTCAAGTCTGCGAAGTAGTCCCCAACTATTTTTGTGTGAGTATGTGATTTTACTAGGTTTTTATTGTTCCATATCTATTCGAGATTAATTCCATTGTTTTGTACCCATATAAGATTTTTATCAAACTCATCTTATTTGTGTTCCATTGGATTAGACTCCAAAGAAATACTTTTGTAACGACTGTTGGGATCATATGGTCTCCAAGTGATTTCTATGAAATAAAATAATTCCATTGCAGGAAAAGCTTTTAACATCGCTAGATATCCTCGATACACATACTCCCCCATTTTTCTTGGAGTTGTGATCCAAGGAACTCTGGTCTTCTTCTTCCTCCATCTTAGTCTAGATTCTTCTGTAGACGACCTTACTATCTCTAAAGCAACCAGTGATTTGGGGTAACAAGTGGGAAAGAATTTTGATGGCAATTTACCTCTATATGTTCTAATGAAACTAAAATATTAATCAAGAAAGTAATCTCTAGCTTCCTTATCTTGGAGATACTTGACTATACTTGGTATCATTATGGGTGGTTCTTTTTGAGTGAGCACATGGTATATTGATTCTAAGAACCTTCCATAGAATTTTTAATAAGGGGAAGTGCCATCATAGATGTAAATTAACCTATCTTGAATAATTTCCCTTGACACTTATCCGAGTTGTTGGATAGCATTATCTTTGAACTACCCGATGATTAGGTGCACAAGGAATGAGTATTTTAAGAAATGGGGTATAAGATCCACATTTTTCTTTATGGCATCTTTTAATTCCTTGAATTCTTTGTCTATTGTATCACATATTACATATTTCCACCTATACAAAGGTATATTATAGGTGTTGTTGTACTGTACTATCAAATACATCACTTTGATACTGACCTAGTTGAGGTCCTCAACTCCCAAAACTATATGAATCATGTCAGCGTAGTCTCTCGTCCATTTGTGGAATTGATTCTTATGAATTGGGAAATATGTTGACACTAATTTGTAGTAATAAAATAAATTATCATAGAAGGCGGTGTCGATCATGTGCCTTACCTGCTTTGAAATCACCTTTGCATGGTAGCACTGTTTGGTTATTTCTAGCCCAAACACCTATTTGACCTTTTTTTCAGTGTAATTCAATAAATAGGCTTGTTTTACCCATTAACAATAGCCCTAGTTATTGTATCATAAGATATGGTTAGGCATGAAAACAATTCAAGAAAGAAATGCACTCTTGGGTACAAGAGTTTCGTCAGGTTGGTTCTTAATTTGTTGTAGTAGGGAGCTCTCTTATCTCTATCTTCATATTTTTGGTTGAATATGTTTTTCAACAGGTAGTGCAGGCGTCACCACTCTTCTATATTGAACTGTAAGTAGAACTCAACGAGTTCATTCTCACCCCATACTTGTTCTCCAGTATTTATGTTATTTAACTTCTTGAATGGCACCTTCTCATCTAATGCTTCAACTCTCAATTTTGAGTGTTACCCTATTAGAGGAGGCCATCTCTTAAATATCTATCGTTGGTTTTCTTAGCTCTCTAAAAATAGTTTGAGAACTTTGTAAGCATTGTGAGTTGCTTGTCACTATGGATATGTATTTAAATTTATCCGTGCATGAAGAGTTATTAACGTCATACTAACTACTGCTACATTGTTGCTATTATCAACTCATCACCTCAATTCTCCATAATAATCGGTCGATCATGAATCATCGTCATCTGTTTGATTTACCCAAAAGATCGCAAAATCATACATGTGTTAGATATTGAATCATTCGATTGGCACACATTGTTTTAAAAATTATGCTTGGAGAGATTTGAGGTCGAGGCCTGTGGTTGGCTTGTGTGCTCGTAATGCCCGAAGTGATGTGGCCATGTCAGCAAGATCATCATTTAGGGATGGACTAGCTTTATTTCTATATTATGGTGGAAAATTTTAACTGATTTTAGAATAAGAATGATTTCATACACACATATTTTTGTTGAAAAAAATGGAGTATTGCTTTTAGGTTAATGGCTTAACTTCAACCTTAGATGGATGCCAAATTCTTGGTTTTGTTGGTCTTGTAGTTTCATTATTTTAGAGAAGAGTTCTTTCTATTCCCAAAATGCTCAAGAGCATTTTCTAGCAGAGTTCCTAATTATTGTTGTGCTTGCACAACACACCCTAGTTTGCATGGATTGGAGACCCACTTTTTTATTTTGGTGAAATTTCTCTTAATTGTATGAGCTTGTTCATAATAGTCAACCATCCAAAAACTTAGGTTCTTAGTTGATTTTTTAATTGTAGACACCCAATTTTTGCATGCCTTGAGTTTGTCCTAATATTTATTGCTATTGATATGTATGGTAAACTCTTTAAAATAGAAAATTACCTCTCCCATTAGAATATGCTCAAAGAAATATTTCCAAAAATTACCCATATGCCTATTTTTCCATAGACCCCAAACTTGCTTAAATTCAGGCATTAAGAACCTAACATTTCCCCTTGTAGCATATATGGAATTAATTTCAAGACCTATATATCCTTCAATACTTAGTGCAAGTTCATAAAACCACCTTCATTTGGTGTGTCTTGAAAATATCTTTCTAACAAGTATAAACTTGCCTAGGTTATGATAAGAATTGATCTCCTATATTACTTATTTATATGTTTGATTGCCCTGTTGACCATTGTACCTACATTTTTCCATGTAACTTTTGAAGCCACTATTTATTTCAATACTTAGTAAAAATTCATAAAATATTCTCCATTGGATGTTGTCCAAACTGCTACATCCGAGCCCTGCCAAATGCATGATATCAAGTCAATGGCTCTTAAGATTTTATGGGTTTTAAAAGTTAAATATTAAGAAGCCTTGCTGGCTGTCCAATCTCAAATATATAGATCTCATGAATTTAGGGGTATTTTAAATATTGAAATCTTAAGAAGCCCTAATAGTCATTCAATCTTAGCACGAGTTGGGGATTTAAATATTGAAATATTAAGAATCCTTGCTAGTTGTCCTATCTAGGCAGATCAAAGGCTCATAAAGATTCGAGATATTTAATAAAAACTTAAGAGAAAATATTTAAATTTTTTGACAAGCTTTGCCAATCATCCAATTTGGGCTTAAAATATTTGACAAGCTTTACTAACCATTTGATTTGGACAGATTGAGTCATGAAAAGTTAAAAATTTGAAATAAAAAACTTAAGAGATAAAATATTTAAAAGTTTTGACAAGCTTTGCCAATTGTCCAGTCTTGATAAATCAGTGACTTATAAAGAGTCGAAAGTTTGAATAATAACATAAGATAAAATATTTAAAAGTTCTGACAAGCTTTGCCAATCATCTAATTTGGGTAGCTCAATGAATCAAGAGAGAGATACAGATATAAAAATTAAAGCCATAGGAAATTATCAAAAAATAATAAAAGTTGCTGAAAAACACAAAAAGTGGTGAGGAAATGTAGAGAAAGGCTGGAAAACATAGAAAATATCTAGAAAATGCAAAGAAAGACCAAAAAACATAGAAAATGTCTAAAAAGTGTAGAGAAAGATCAAAAAACATAGAAATAGTCTAAAAAATGTAGAGAAAGGCCAAGAAATATAGAGAATAGCTAGAAAACATAGATAATCGCCAAAAAAACCATAGCCAAAAAATGCTAGACATTGCCATAAAATATACAAGGTTGCCAAAACATGTAGAAGATTAAACCCATAGAAAATTGTGAAAAAATGAAAAATTGTTGAATTATTGTGGGACTTAGAAAATTAGTGAAAACATAGAATGTTGTCAAAATGGAGAAAAAAATATATAAAAACTAGAAAAATAAAAAAATAAAAAATTAATAAGAAAACAAATAATATTTTGGTGCCTACAATTTTTTGACTTTTTCTCATGTGATTTTTTCTACAAGTTATGTAACACAACTACTCGTAATTTAAAGAGTGGTACATGTGGGAGTTTTAAGGTTGGACAAGTAAACATAGATGTGTAGAGCAGTGGATGCAATGAAGTTAATAATGAGCCCACTTGCAACCAAAAAGGAAGAAATCAAATTTCTTGGAGCCTAATAATCTCAGAGTTTTACAACGAATTAAAATTTAATGGGGCATGGTCGTAGTGTGGTTGGGAAGTGATCCCAAGGAGCTTGCATCATGGTGATATTAACATTACTTAGATGGTGTTAGGGTGTAAAAAATTAAAAAAATGGTGAAATTAATACCCAGTCCACTTGCTATGATTTGTAGATCAAACATTGAATAACTTAGCCAATCAGGTTCAAGAGACTCAAAAAATTCATGCAAATTGAGGTTTTATGAGTCATGGCTAAAGTACAACAAAAGTAATCTTGAGGAGCTCACATCATAGGTGGAGGATAAAATCTTAGATTTGATATACCCCATGGAAAGAAATATAATAGTGATAAAAAAATTGTAAAAGTGAGGCTATGAAAAGAGCTAAAAAACTATATAAATATTGGCTCACTAGATAGAGAGGTTGGAAACAATCCAATAGTTTATCCCTTAAACTTAGCTTCTTCTTTGTTTACCTTTTTAGTTTGTATTTAAATTTTATGAACCAAGCCTAATATCATTTTGAGCTCTATTCCTATAATCCACCAAAATGAGTAAATCCAAATCATATGTACTCTGATTATCTTTATAATGCAAGGATTTTAATTTTTTTTGGGTTTAATCTATGCATGATGATGGTGGTTGTACTTGGTATATTTCATATTTTTTTTCTCTTCTGAATATTGCACCATCTTGGACCCTAGGCTATGTGAATACTAGTTAAGCTAGGGTTGGTTTTAAATTAAAATTACCAGTTTACCAAATTAGAACTAAATTTTAGGGTAGTATAGGCTTGCTTGTTTTTTTTCTTTTTTTATCTTGCCCTTAAACCTTTAAATTTTCTTTGAAACTTGTTTAGATTAGGAGTAGATTAATTTAATTTTAATTCTCTAAAGCTGATTTTATGTTGTGTCAGTTTAGAATTATATTTATGTTGTAAGCCAATCATGTTGAATATAATGAATGTAAATATGATATCTACAGTGTGCATAGTTTAAATGCACCTCTATTTTACATAGTTTAAATTCCACTTATCTAACATATGTTATAATATTTTTCAATGAGTTTACATAGGTTTTTATGAGGGGTCTCAGTCCCCTTATACCGAGTGGTGTTTGAACCTTGTACCTCTCAAAGAGAGGCCAAAGCCCTTACTACTATAGTAAGCTTGCAAATTAAATTTGAGTTTACACGAGTTTTATCAGGGGTCCCGGTACTCTCTTAACGAGGTTTGAACTTGGGTCTCCTAAATGAAAAACCAAGGACTTATCACTATGGTATCCCTCATGGGTCAACATATATTATAATATCAATTGCAATGGAATTAAGTAATTAATTTTAATGGTATTATGCCTAGTAAATTTACCTATTTGAGTCATATAAACAAAGGCCTCTTTAAGGAATAACTATCAACAACCTCTAGGTTTATCCACACCTACCAAGATCTAGCATACCCAAACCTTGGGGAAACAAATTCCTTTTCAAGAGGGAAAATACTCTATTTAAAGTAAGTTGGATTACCCTTGATACACCAAGAAGTTAACTTCTACCCCTTAATGCTTAGAAAAAATGGTACTAGGGGAAGAAAATATAGAGTGTGTCATTTGTGTTGAGGTATATTACATTATTTGGTACATGGTAATTTACCCTCATGGTACATTAACATGTAATCAAGTTCCTTGACAGGATCCTGATTCTGTTCCTTTGGCGCTTTCCTGTTCTAGTTCCTTTTGGCTTTCCTCAAGCCTATCCTGTTGTATTTCCTTGGTTGTCTTATTTTGATGTAATCAAGTTTCAATGTAATCAGGTTTTGGGATCCTTGATAAAAACCCATTTTTAATCTACCAAAAAAAAAATGTACCCTCATGGTACCTTCATGGTACAATTATATAAATACATAATATAAATATGTAATAGACTAGGGTTGAGTCTATAGTTTAGAAAGTGTGATTTAGATTTCCTATTTTATAAATGCCTATGTGTAGGAAAGGCATAAGTGTCATGTAAGAGTGTAATATGTAGGAAATGCACAAGTGTCATGTAAGTTAGAGTGTAGGTGTATATTGAGAGAATGTATACAAGTGTCATGTATCAAAGTGTATAAATATGTAATGTGAGGATGTGTACAAGTTTCTTATATTGGGAGTGCATGTAGAAGTGTAAGAGTTATGTAGATGTGTGTAAGTGTTGTAGAGTCAAGTGTCCATCTAGTATGCAAGTGGCAAGATGATAAGCCAAGAGTCATGATACTTGGCATATGGAGAGAAATAGTCAAGTACTTGAATATTCATATTACTATGGCTATATTATGGATATAATGGTCCATGGGATAGCAATCTGATTCATATATCATTATTATATTGTAACAGGAAAAGAAGTAATAAATCTTGTATATATATTTTTGAGCAATTAATATTGTAAGTTTTCTTCATGCATAGTTCATGAATTATTCAAGCCATTTGCATTCATATTTTATTATAGAAGTGAATGCTTATACTAGTATTACATAGGCCTTGATATACATATTAATTTGCTCATATATTATTCTACTCTATATTATTGATATTTTAACCTTTAAATTTATAGATATTTAAATTTTTATTCTATGATATTTTGTGATAACTTATGATATTTTGTGATAGTGGAGGATTAAAAAGCCAATAGTGGTATCAAAGCTACTACCTGACTCTATCCATTTTGATAGAGTTCATTTTATTAGCCACTATTTTTTAATATTCAAATTTATCCACTTTTGATAAAGTTTAATTAGAGTCTATCCACTTTGAAGGCGGTGAAGACTTGGACTCTATTTTTAAAGGTCTAATAAGAGCAAAATTTGAGAGGACAAGGTTTTAGTCACCTTGATTTGAAGCTTGAGTCTTTCCACTTGGTTGAAGAAAAATCAATGAAGACTAAGACTTAGCTATATTGATAGAAAGGGCCAACTCAGAGAAAAGTTGGACATTTGATAGAGGAAACCAACTTAGAGAAGTGTTGGAAATTTAATAGAGGAATCCAACTCAAAGAAAATTTGGACACTTGATAGAGGAATTCAACTCAGAGAAAAGTTGGATGTTTGATATTGGAAATAAACTCAAGAGAAAATTGGATATTTATTGATTGGAAATCAACTCAGAATATAGTTGAATATTCGGGTACATATAAAGTCACCCTGATAATATTTTTAGATTCTCTAGAAAAGAAGAGAATCATTATTGAAGATTGGATAGAACCAACTCAGAAGAAAAGTTGGTCATTCGAGGATATTCCTAGTTATCCTAACAGAGATATTGAGTTCTCTAAAAAATAAGAATTATATTTTGTTCTTAGGTGTGACCTAAGACATTGAAGATTGTATCTTAGAAGGTTGAGAAGCTTCCTATAGAAGATAGAGAAGAATTTTTTATTTTAATTTTTTTGAAGAGAATTAAAGATTCCATAGTATAGTAGAGTAGAAGTATATAGCTTCTGAGAATAAGCAAAAGCAAAGGATAAGTAAAGTAGAAAATAAGCAAAGAAAAAAGAGGAAAGTATTCTAAAGCCATTTAAAAAAAGAATATATTCACTACATCAGTGAAAAAATATAAGAAATTATTATTATTCTAAGATAAGCATCATCAAATTTTAAGAGCACTAATATTCGATGAATTGTTGCTTCTAAGATAAGTGCAGATTTGAGCATTGAAAAGAGAGGAGTTAGTGCTAATATAGAAGCACTAAAAACATACGATCACCGACCAAGAAAGGAAAATAGAAGGAGCTAAAAAAAAGATAGCTCACATTGTGCACCAATGAAGATATACAAAGCAAAAATCTCACATAAGGTACAATCATTTTCTAGTGAAGACTTGAAGTGAATCACTCATTGAAGAAGAAGCAAATATCGTGTAGACATCAAACTATCATACAAAATTTAGTAAGAGGCTTGAGCACCAACGAGATACCTGAGCATGAATGAGAGCCATGAGAACCAATGAGAGACCTAGACATGAATGACAAGCCTAGGCACCAACTAGAGACCTAAAAATAAATGAGAGGCCTAAGCACCAACGAGGATTAAATAATAGCTACAGACTAGAGCCCTAACAAGTGACTTGAGCACCATAAAGTAACCAAAGCACTAGCAAGTTACCAAAGTACCGACGAGTGATATAAGAACCAACAAGTTACCAAAGAATCAACAAGTTACTAGAGCATCAATGAGTGATCTAAGTGTCAACAAACACAAGAGGGAGTCCTGTAACTAGACCAATATTGAAGCAGACTAGTAATAAGCAATGTAAAGTATAGAATATGAAGAGATGAGAAGCTAGTGAAGCAAAGTGAAAACCAGTGAAGAGTTAAGAAGATAGCAAAGATAGGTGGATACCATCAAAGATATAGCAAACTAGAGAAACTAAGTGGAGACCAATAAAAATAGCAAAGTGAAGTAGGAACTAGTGAAGAGATAAAGTAATATGCAAATGCATAATGCTTGAGAATGTTGCTTGTAGTAGTAACATATTCAAAAAGTATTTGTCTACAGATGTAACATATTAAATAAGTATTTATCTACAAATGTAACATATTCAGGAAGCACATAAGTTATATTATTGACGATAGCCAATGTAATGCCAAGTAGGGTTAAGCTTGGTATGTTAGAATAAGATTGATGCTTAAATTGGAATGAAGTGAAAAGTCACTGCAGTGCATCTAGTGAATGTGCATCCAATGAATGGGCATCCAGTGAATGTTAAGCATAGTTAGTAGATGTTAGGGATAGCACAACTAGTTAACAAATATAAGTGCAATCTGATAAGGAGAAAATAAAGGTTAGTTATAATTAAGTTTCTAATTGCCTTTATTTTTAAATTTAAGGAGTTATAATATGACTCTAAGCTTAGAAGGTAATTAGTAGGAGTTATAAGTATTAGTTAAAAATATATTTTTTGAATTTTTTGAAATGTGTGGAGTGATAAGGGTTTCTACTTTAATAATTTTATTTGTTTATTTAAAATTTTCAAGCATTAGAAGAAGTTTTAAGTTTCTTTAAATAGAAGATTTATTTTACTAAGGTTTTTCAATTTTTGAGAAAATTTAAAATTAAAAGAATATTAGATTTTTTTTTTATTTTGCAAATTCAATTTTGGAGTTAAAAGGTTTTCAACATCAAAGGATTAAGAAAATTTATAATTTTCAAATTTCGTATTTAAGTCTTTTTAATTATGGAGTTATAAGGTTTTCTACTTCAAAGGAAATAAATCATTAAATTGGTTCTTATCATGGAAGAAATTGTTAGAAATGCATTCAATGAGGATAGTGAAGAAATTATGAGAAAGCTAAAGTTTTATTCTCAAAACTTAATAGATAATTTTGATGGAAATAAGCAAATGAAAAATATTTTAAAAGAAAAACTATCATTATTTCTCAAATATGCAAAAGATGAAAAGTTTACAACACTTATAAGCTATCTTCATGAAAAAAAATTAGAACATGGTGGAATTCACAAAACACCATTATACTTTCATCAAAAGAATGCTTAATGATATATTTGTCATTACTCACCTTTGAGATCTTTCAAGAAAAAATTTAAGAAAAGAAATATGGTACATACAATTTGAATGAATCTTGTGTTAGCTTCAATGAGGAGTCATTGAAATCAAGATTGTATTATTGTGATGATTTTCTAACTCAATGTTTAGAAGGCACATCATCAGGTATATCTTAGATAAATATACAAAAGAGAAAAGGAAGGAAGAAGAATAGAGGTAAGAACAAAAGGAAGGAAAACAAAAGACATGAATATAAAGCCAAAGAAGAATCATATATTGAAGAATACCTAAAGCCGGTAGACTAGAGAACCTGATGGATCACATATTGAAGAACTTCACACGAAGATAAAGATTGAAGACTAAATTTTTCATTAACCAAATAATGTAATACAAGGGGTTGTTGAGGTATTTTACATTATTTGGTACATGCTAATGTATCCCCAAGGTACCTTCATGGTATAATTGTAAACATGTAATAGATTAAGGTTGAGTCTATAGTTTAGAAAGTGTGATTTATTTTCCCCTTTTATGTAAGTTTCTATGTGTAGGAAATACACAACTATCATGTAAAAGTGTAATGTGCAGGAAATACACAAGTGCCATGTAAGTTAGAGTGCAAGTGTAGATTGAGAAAATGTGTACAAGTGTCATGTACCAAAGTGTACAAATATGTAATGTGAGGATGTGCATAAGTATCCTAGATTAGGAGTGCATGTAGAAGTGCAAGAGTCATGTAGATGTGTGCAAGTGTTGTAGAGTCAAGTGTTCATCTAGTATGCAAGTGGTAAGATGATAAGCCAAGAGTCATGAGACTTGGCATATGGAGATTAATAGTCAAGTACTTGAAGAGTCATATTAATATGACTATATTATGGAGATAAAGGTCCATGGGAGAGAAATCTGATTGATATGTATCATTATCAGATTCTAACAAGAAGAGAAAAAAAAGCTTGTATACAAATTTTTGAGCAACTAATATTGTAAGTTTTCTTCATACATAGATCATGAATGATTCAATCTATTCACATTCATATTTGATCATATAAGTGAATTTTTATTTCAGTATTACATAGGCCTTGATATACATATTAATTTGCTCATATATTATTCTACTCTACATTATTGATACTCAACCTTTAATATTGTGGCTATTTTATATTAGATCGTGTAAATATTTTGTGATAACCTATGATATTTTGTGATATTAAAGGCTTAAACATCCAACAATTTGCACACTCAAGAGGTAACTTATCAAGAATATAATTATGGAGTTTATTTTTTCATCCTCTTTTTTTATTTTTTGATAAGATGTTATGAATAGAAAAATATTATTAAAAAACCTAACATTTTTCAAATATGGTAGTGTAAAGAATACACAACTTAACATACATATTTTTGGTCAAACATGGTGACATGAACTACAAAATAGCTTAAAATTTGGACTTATTATTGTGTATACACCACACTATTAATATTGTCACTCCCATTTTATCCTTGAGATACAAACATTTTCTTTTTGGTGTCGACATCATGCATAATATAATTAATTCTATGTCATCCATTATGGAAGATCAAGATGCTTCATTGAATCCTCACACATCATCCAATGGTGAGTATTACAAGTCATACTAGCTACTACACTCCCCTTTGTGAATCCTTGGTATCCCCTTTTTTATTATTTGCATGATTTATTATGAGCTTGCTAAATGAATTGCTATAAATTATTTAAAATTATATAAGAAAAGAATTGCTTTATTTCATAATTATCATTAATATTTTGAAAGGAAAAAAATAATACATTTTCATGCAATATGTTATTTCCAATAATAACAAAGTTTCTACTATCTATCCATTATAGATTTCTTATGTGTTTTTAATATATTTTAATGCTCCCATCCCCCTCCACCTATTTCACCTGCTAGGAAAGTCCCCATATCCATAGATATAATTATCAAGAAGTAAAAAACCTTGATAGTTAAATACAAGTTAATTGACCCTTATGTAACATAACATTGTTTAATAAGGTTAATCATGATAACATTAACCCATATACCATAGGTTAAATAAATACATCCATAATAGATATTATACAATAGTTGCTCATAGGATTACACATGATTACATCATAAAATAACAACCATGCATAATAGATCCAAATTACATGCTTTCAACATAGTACATTCTACCACATTGGTAGGTTGAGAATGCAATTAGAAGTATTTTTAATCTTTATATTGGAAAAACATACTAAACATCCTTGCTATTTTGATTGGTATAATATGTTTAGTATATCCAAAGTTAGAAATACAATTATTGAGCTTCCCTTTAGTTATTAGAGATACATAAAAGGGATGGGGACTTATCTGCCACAAGTTGTTGGATTATGGAGGTTCATGTTTTTTTTGCTAATCATTTTTTCTATAGGTATTTGTGCTTCTCTTTCAAAGTATGTCATTACATTCCATTGCTATTAAGTACACATTTATAGGATATCAAAGAATGTTATACTAGCATGAGTCTTAATAAAATCATGTATTACACTATATTCAAAGTCAACTTCAACAAGTTGAAAACCTTTTCTAGTTCAAATTCACTTGGTGATGGATACCTTTAAAGAATCACCTCTACTAGCTATATTTTGCTTAGCTATAGATTATGTTCGAATTATAAAATTTTTAGTTGTGTTAACTAGAAATAAATGACATTATTCTATATGCTTAGTAATCCCATGCTTGAGTAGGGCATGTAGTTGGACTATTAGACAAGTTCAATTTAAGTACTCTACACTTCCTATTTTGAAGCATAATATTTTTCTTGAACACTTGGTATTAGTCCTAAATCAATAAAATATTAACACATCATGTGATTTATTTGATCATGATCATTGATATGATGTAAATCAAATTATTTTTTTCATTCTACTTGATGTTCCATGAGCATAGAGGAGGAAATTTAGGGACTTGCCTTTATAAATTTTTTGGATGTGGTAATCAATTGACATTAGCCTAAGTTAAATTCTTTGACTTTGAAGGAGGAGATACAATTTTAAATCTTTCCAAGCAATACATGCATAATAGCCAAGTTGTTATATTACCACTATATGGTATTTATGTAATAAATGTGGGTCTCATTTCAATCCCATATAACTAATTTAAAAAATTATGGATGTGGTCAGGATTGATCCCTTTTTTAGTACTAAAAGGGTATTGAATTTTATAATATTTTAAAGTATTGTGAACTACTTGTTTATGCTTTGTAGCATTTTCATCAAGAAGCCCTATCTTATAGGTGTTTCTTTAAATTGTGCCTTTTCATTTTCTTCTACTTTGTTGATTGATATAGATGGTCTTCAAAAGTTATCAATCAATATTATTTTGCTCCATTTTTACCACTCTGGTTCACTTAAATATGAAGGTAATTTTAAATTAATGGATTTTAAATGAAATAAAGGGTCATATTTTATTCACATTTCATACTTTGTGGGACTTGGTTTTAATATTTATAAAATATTTTAACATATCACCACATAGTTTCTTTGTCTTCTTTCTTAGTATACAAGGATTGGTTGAGAACATATTTTTTGTCTATCAATAACAAGAACCTAGCCATCAAATTGATTTCCAAGTCAAACTAGTTCGTTAATCATGCATTGGAAAATTATTGGAATGAAGAAGTAGTAGCATTTGTTAAGGTCTTGATAAACATCTTGTAGACATGTTTCTATATTTGACCATTAGTGTGTTACAAACTATCATGAAGGCCTTAAAATGATATTTTAAATTTATTGTTCCATCTCCATAAAAATTCAAGAGGCACTTAGGGCATCCATGACACATCTCATGATCATAAGTACTATAGAGGTTTAGTGTGTTTTTATCATACCCTAAAGTAATGTTAGGATGGTTTTTGAGTATTGTTGAACATTGGAATAAAATAGATATCTTATGAGATAATATTAGACTCTAATATAGTGAAATCTTGTTATTTCTTTATTTATGGAAAATAAGTTTGAGTTTTAGGATTGTTTGGGCTACTTAGATATTTTATGTTTGAATTTACACCTATTTCCAAAAATGAATAAAAGCAATCCATCCATTCAAATCTTATGTAGAAAGCATAAAAAATAAAAAAGACAAAAAAAAATAGTGGGTACCCTTAGGCATCATAAAAAACTACTATATTATCAAAATATAAGAATCAAAACACCTTATACAATGGATGGAGTGGTGGGGGGTTTTATACCAATACCAAAATCAAAATTACATGAATAAGTTTAACCTAAGATGACGTAATAAGAGGGATTAGTGTTAATTATAAGTTATAAGTTAGGTTTAACTATAAAAAAGTTAACTATGGTCCATAGACTTATAAAAAATAATAATAAAATAAATTAAATACATTTGACCAATGATTTCCCATATGCCTATACAAGATTGAATCATACAATATCATCCTTTGCTATAAGTCATATTACACTTTTAACATCCCCTCATAATATAAAGTGATATGCCAAGGAGAGGACATTAGTGACAATAATATCTTCCCCCCATAATGGATGCTCTAATGGTCATTTGAACTTAAAGAAGACTCATCTAGATCCCCCTCATCATTTTGAATTTTGTTGATGCAAAAATACCTTTACACAAGAATCTCCTTAGGCTTGACTAGTCATCAATACCACTATTATATATTTCCACACATATCCAAATAACACTTTTTTTAAAACTACATATGAGGAATAGAAGTTAAGAGTATATTGTTAGCAAAATATTACTATGCTTCACAGGTTAAGTAATTCCTAGAATCATAAATATCATCAATAATCATGCATATATCAAATGAAAAATAATCTCATAGAAATCTCATAAAAACGTTATTGAAATGACTAAACCAATGCATAAAGCAAAGATTCTTTGAGTTACAAATTAAATGGATATATCTTCAATATATAGATACATGAGACTCTTCACATTATATGAATCTTGATCTTTGTTCTCCTCAAAACTCACTTAACTCTTCATATTCTTCTCTTACATAATAAATATCACATATTACATAAAAATAAAATCTCTCATGATTGCACATAACTCCCTACTTCTAAACTTGACACATCACTCAAATAACTCTCACTTGCTAACTAGACACCTCACACACTTAATTACATGACACATGCTCACACCTACTAACTTGATACATACTATAAATACAAATATCTAAAAACACAATAATCTAAATATTTACAATGGGACCAAATAATGTAATACCTCCAACACCACCCCATATTACATTATCTTGTGTAGACCTTTTGCCTTCAATCTCTCAGTTTCTCCTTCTTGTCTTCATTCTTTGGTTTTGATTTTGGTACTACTTGTGATGTTGATATTGTTTTCTATTTTGATCTTGACCATTCTACTCTATTTTTGATAATGACTCTTATTGCTTTTAGAATTGTCTTAACAATTATTTTATATATAATTTTATCTAGTTCCATCATCATTATTCTTTTTCATCCATTATTTATACCATTTTATTTGCACCAATAATATTCTTGAGGATGATTATTGCCTCCACAAAATTTACAAGGATAAATATCCCAACATTTTTATTCCTTGTGTCCAAATCTATTGTGATGATTACATCTTTTCACACAGTGCATATTATTTCCATATTTTATATAGACCTTTGAATCACCATTATAATTTTTATTTTGATGAAGATCATTAGTATCACAACATACATATTTCATTAAAGGTTTATTCTTCAATTCTTGTCTTTTTGTCTTGATATCATTTAGAATAACCATTGCCTTGTATGCATTTTTCCATATACTAATAGGTATTTCAATATGATGTTCATAATGGTTATTAGAATCTTTGAGAAGACCATGTAAGCAATGCTAAAGTATTAAATAATTCTATATTTAGTCTTCTTGTGAATGGATTGTAGATGGTCCGTTAATTTTGTTGACCCATATTTTCCAACTTTGGCAGTTCTTTGAGAAACAAATAGTAAATGATTTCTTGAAGTCTTTTCTTTAACTACACTATGTTTTGTTTATGCACATTGAATGCTTGTTTTCAATCACCATGATGTGTTTCAAATAATCTAGTTCACACAAATTCTTTCAAAATTCTTCTTTTATTTCCTTTGATGTGGAATTCCTTATTACTCCCAAATATCATTTTTCTTCAATATTTTAATTTTTTCTTCTTTCAATTTCAATTTTATTCTTCTATTTCAATTTCATTCACTTAAATTTTATTTTCAATCTTTCAATCTTCCAATTTCTCAATTTTTTTTTTCAATTTCATAATCTTCTCAACAATAATATTATTTTTTATCCAGTCTCCACATCCATTTTTGTTAATAGCATTGATGATAATTTGTGAGTCCCCCTCAATTGAAATATATTTCCATCCTTTTTCTGCTGCAATTTTAATCCAAGTAAGAAGTGCTTTAGCCTCTGCATAGTTGTTAGTTGAAGTTCCATATGATTCTAAATAAGTGAGGAGAATTTTGCCTTCACTATTTCTAAAAACACCACCTTCACCAGCTTTTCTTGGATTTCCTTTAGAAGCACCATCAAAATTAATTTTGATAAACCCAATTTCTAGACATTTCCATTCTAAAATTAATTATGATAAACCCAATTTCTAGACATTTCCATTTTACCATAGATCAAAGTAGATCCTTTGTTTTAATTCCGTTGTTGCAGATTACTCTTCCATGTATGTTCAAATCTTGTAGTCAAATTATTAGCACTTCTTTTTCTGCAATTGAGACTCCATGATGAGCACCATATTTGTAGATATTCTATAAGAGAGGCACTAATACGGTTTCAAAATTGGGCATGATTTTGATATTTATTATTAAAAATTATATTATTCCTTTCAAACCATAAATTCCAACAAATAATGGCAAGGCCAATCCTCCAAAGAATACATAATGCTTTAGCTTTTAAATAATTTATCCAACATTTTATCAAATATTTCAATGTTGATGGAGATACCCAATATAATTTCATATTTTTTTAAGAAGTAACCCCAAATGGTGTGAGAAAACGAACAATGAAGGAGTAAATGGTCTAATGTTTCTAAATCCTTTTCATACAAGACACATCTGAAGGGTCCATAATATCCTCTTCTTTGTAGACTCTCTCCTGAAAGAATCTTACTTTGAACTACTAACCAAATAAATGTTGAGGCCTTAGGGAGAGCCTTTAATGACCAAACATTCTTCCAATAAAAATATTTGGGAGAAGGAAATTTTTATTTTTCTAAATTCTCATATCCCAAGTTTGATAAGTTCCAAACCAACTCATATTTTTGTGTAAAAATTGGCAAATAAAACTCTAGAAGCATATTTTGAAGTTCATCTGTAATTTGTTTTTGTTCCTCTCCTTCAACTAGGTCACTAAAAGAAATCCATGATTTGGAGTTTTTGTTCATAATAATATAATATTTGACCTTTGGAACATTACATGCTAGACACACTTGAGCCAGTGGTTTCCATTTTGAGTTTGATATGAGAGGATACGACTTCAACCAAGCATTAGACCAAAAATTTGCATAACTCCCTCATTGACTGACCATATAATATGTTTCTTTATCAATTTCTAAATATTTGATATGATTTTCCATGTTTATGATCCTTTGGGTAGAGTTATTTTTCTAAACAATTTCATTGCATCGAGAGAACCTATATATTTTTGAAGTAATATTTTTACCCAATTTTTTCCTTGATATCTGAATAATCTGCACCTAAGATTTGCTCCTAATGCCAAATTCATACTTTTATAATTCCGCAAGCCTGCTCCTCCAATATTATTTCCTCTACAAACCCTTTCCCACTTACAAAGAGGAAACCTAAATTTTTCCTCACAACCTTTCCATAGAAATTATCTTTGAATTTTATCAATTTTTGATGCAATACCTATTGGCAGTCTTGAAACTGACATCATATAAATAGGAATGGATTACAAAGTAGTCTTTATGAGTTGTAGCCTTCTTGCCATGGTTAAGAACTTACCTTTCCAACCTACCAAGCAAGATTTCATTCTATCCAAAAAATATATCCAAAGCTCCTTTTTATTTCCTTCATTAGACAAAGGAATACCCAAGTAGATTGATGGAATTTTTTTAATTTTAAACCCCAAAATATTCACAATAATTTTTTGTAAATATAGGGCAGTATTAATGGAAAAAATATTGGATTTTGAAGTATTTACCAACTATCCAGTAGCCTTCTCATAACATGAAAATATTGATTTAAAATACATGGCCTCACTAAGGGATGACCCAAAAGAAAAGTATCATCAACAAATTGGAGATGAGATTCAAAGGGACCATTTTTTGCAACTTGAATACCCTTGATTTTTCCTTCCATTTTTGCCTTTGAAAATGCTCTCCCTAATGCTTCTACCAGAATAATGAATAGATAAGGAGAAAGAGGATCACCTTGATGAAGTCCACAATATCCCCTACACTAATCTAGACTAATCCTAAACTAGGTGAGGTTCTTTACTGGTAGTTTAGTGTGGTTTAATTAACCCATTAATTAATGAGGTTCATTTTAATTGGATAAATCAAATAAATGAGTGAGTTGCAAGACTACCTTTGTAGCATCGGCTCCGCCACTGGAAGATCCCTCTGGTAGGTCAGCCATTTTGGGTTTGGGTGTGCGTTTTAATAGCGTTTCGTGTCAAATTTTTAACCTCACCTATCAGAGCTCTCTAGACAACTACAGAAAGATGGAATATAATAACATAAAAATGAGAGATTTTACTTTTATATTTCTCATTTTACCCTCAACCATGGCCAATAATCGCAGGCATAGAATTAGGGTTTTTTCGACTGTGGGTATCAGTCGCGGCTAAGGAATCTACAAAATTTAGCTATGTCTGACAAGTGCGGCTAGCATCCAGACATAGATACCCTTAAATTTTCACCATGAGGGGCTTCAAAATGCAAAATCAAAAATATATAATGGTTCAGAACCTTCAAAAATTTTAGAAAATAACAAAAACATTCAAATAATTCAAAATCCAAATGTGCCTCATATTCAGTCATTTATTCTATACAGTTTGCGGTTGTAGTGACTTGTGATCCATGCAATTCGATAAGATGAATAAGTCACTATAAGGACATTTGGTACAAAATCAATCATTGGTGGAATGGAGATGCTCTAGTCCAGGACATCATTCCACATGCGCATAAAATCACGCTAGGAGGACCGCAGACACACCACACCTCCTAACATTAAAACTTTGATAGAAGGAAGTTCACATTATGATTCAACATAAACCTAATTGGAATTGCTATCATCTTGATTTCCTAAGAAGGCCATAATAGCCAGACTGCTCCATAGGATAGAGATGTATAATTATTATTAACAGTTGTAATCATGGCTGAATTAGGCCTTGCCAAGTAATATCGAAATGCTAAAATCTTCAATTATCTAGATCAATCATGTTGGTCAAGTGAGTTGTCACTTAATTCAATTTTCCTATCCTAATCGATTTGTAACTTGAGGGAGTAGTCATAATATCAGTAATTATATTCAAATTCAATAGGAGATCACTCGATCTTGTCAAATTGTGTTCATCTTATGAATCATTTCCAATGACTATCATAAGCTTACCCTTTTTTGGGGCAAAAAACAAATATGACAGTTAAGTTAGTAGCTCTCCACCTATAGGTACTATTGTAGCACTGAATCTACCAATCACCACTGGAGCTTGCAAAAGCTTTACAAATTTAAGCCTTCCCTTAGTTGGAAGCAATGATTCTAAGATGCATGTCCTTTGGCAGGATTGGGCATCTAATGTTGATCAGATCAATGATCATCATTCAACCTATGACATCATTTTAGGAGGCCTATTTTTTCTTAGCATTGTTTTTTCTCACAATGCATCCAAAAAGGGGCATCTGTAGACACCTAAAACGTGTTATATGAAGACAACTACTCATATGGGCATGCTAATAGACCATATGAATGATCTTGGATAGCTCCAAGGTGAAGCAGTGGTTTTAACCACTCAGTTTAGGCAGAGTTGGCTAACTCAGCCTTAGCCACGGTTGACACCCACGACTAACAGATTTTGTTGTGCCTCAGAGCCACAACTAGCATCAAACTATTTTGAATCTCGGGTCGAACCAAATTCGGTTCTAATGGCCTAGGAAATGAAGATTCAAATGGTTTTGGGCAGGAAAGCTTCAAGAGATTTCCTCCCAACTGATCCAACCTCATAGATCTTGATCTTGGCTTCCCAAGCAAGCCAAGATTGTATATTAGGAAGGCTATAAGACCCCCCTCCAAATTGGGGAGAATTCTAGAGAAAGTTTGCATTTGAACATAGCAAAGCTCTGCCAAAATGGATAGCAAATTGATAACCCCTTGAGGAGAGTTGAAATGCTGGCCAATTATGGAGTGACAAGTATGAATCCATCAATGGAGCTTTCAAAGGATTAGGAAGCACAATCACACATTCAAGCTAATCGAATGCAAATCTCAACAAATTTGATCGCCAATCTATCATAGGACACAAAGACAACCCTTGATCATCAATTCCATGAAAGGAATCAGGATCTAAGCCCTGATTACAAGAGTAAGGATATTTTTGGCTTAGCCATAGCTGTTAGCCACGGTTAATAGTGCCCACCATGCCTCAGACCCATGATAAGGGTTTGATCTCTGATTTCATTTGTTTTAGCATTAGATTTACATTTTCAGTTATGCAATTAGTTTAATCTAGGATAGATTTACATTTTTTTGTTAATTAAAGGATTCCATTACGTACGGGTTTTACAGGTTAACCCAAAACCTTTGTACAAAAATAGCTTCACATTGAGGCACAAAATTCTTATAGTCCTGAGGACCCTCAGTCCTCTAAACCTACTAACATCCTTAGGCCAACGCCCATACATCAAAATAACTGACTGACTGGAAATCCATCGAGACCCTAAAATAGCACATACATGAGCTAGATAGACAAAAAAATAGCCACCATGGCGACAACAACCAAAAGGCACCCCTAATCACCGTAGGACAATCTACACCATAGTACCCTAAGACCCAAACTACAAAAAATCCACTACGCAGGGAATCCAACAAAAACCTTCTACGCAGGGCAGCCAATAGTAGGGCGCTAGGCCTCATCATCGTCCACTTTGTCCTGCTCATCATCCTTGTCCTCCTCCTGCGCATCCGCCTCTAGATTGGCCTCCATGGGCTTTCAGCCCTGGTACCCTTCATTGAAGAACACAACAATCAACGCATCAAGGAGCCCCTTCATCTACTGCATGATGTTGGCCAAAGTCGTAATGACATAGCGCTTGAGGACCAGATTAGTTGGGTCAGGACCCTCATCCTCAGAATCCACCTCAAGGGTTCTCGAGCTCCCCTACACCTGCTTGTTTTTCAGCCACTATGATGATCTTGTGGAGCTTTTGACATCCTCGATATTCATATTTTTCTTCGTGGGCCCTCCTATGGTCGGCATCTCCCCCACTCTCTTTTTCATCGGGGACCCTAAGTAGGGCCTAGGCAGCCCAGGGTTGTCCCTACCTCTGGAGATTTCAGCTTGGGGAGCAGGGAGTTCAATCTAGGGGGAATTGGCCAAGACATGACTATAAATGACCTTGTACAGGCCTTGGTGCAAAGGTAGGTCAGACCCTTTCTTGCTCCTACACGAATTGATGGTGTAGTTCATTGAATTGACCAGGAATTGAGGAATGCTTATGGGGTTTACGTCTCGAAAAAAGTTCATGAAGGCATAATGAAAACTAAGGAGGACCTTTCCAGGGTCCTCAACTATGATGAACTCCATCACATTCTTCATGACAACATTCCATGGGGTAGGGAGGTCGGTCCTTACCATGCCATTCTTCGCTTCCTTGTATATTCTGGAGGTATCCTTAAATTATTTCAACTCCACCTCCCAATTATGCTTTTGTCTATGAATTGACCTTCCTTTGGTTGTTTGTCCCATAATGGTGGCTAGCAGATTCACATCAATAATGAATTCCCACCCTCGGACTTCCACTCTATCGTCATCCCATGACTCCATTACAGCTACTATGATATCATGCTCTACTCCCGAAAATAGGTTAAAAAATGGGGTGAAGCCCCTCTCGGTGAGGATGGCTTCCCCCAGGGTCTCCATTTCCACACAGCTTGGCTCCATGAAGGTCATGGTTTCCTCGCTTCTCACTAGACTCTGACTTGTAAAAACTATAGCAGGTCAAATGGTCAACGTACTCCAACGCCTGCTCTTAATAGGGGGTGGTGAAGTTTTTGGATGCCCTCACGGATCAGATTCAGATCATCGTGGAGGAAGGTGCCCCACCTTGGAATGTGCACCTATTTTGCTTCCACCTAGATGGTGATCCACTTGGCTTCCTTTTTTAGCAAGAATATCATGCTAGTGAGCCACACCTCATACCTATCTGGACCCCTTATCTTGGTAATCATGGATTTTTTGAAATGATATACTTGGCAGGAAAACTAGGACCTCCTACAATGGCAACTTCATAAAGATCATGGTGGGGAGCCTCCAACCACTCACCTCGGGACCACGTCCAGCATTGAATGGCCCTCCTAGGGTGAATGCAGGCCGCTTTGTCAATGTGCCCAAAAACATCATGCCGAATTCTATTATTTTTTATGTTGTCCACTCCCGTGCACCTGATAGGTCGAAGTGGCCGATGTAAGTATCTCCTCCTATGGCACTAATAACGATATCCAACTTGGACATCATGTGAAAAAGTGGTCATAGTTCTATCACTCGTGATCCACGTCATCCTCATCATCTACAATCATTTTGAATGAGGGCCTCCACGTCACGTAGAACTCCCTAGGTCCACGTGACCAAACCATCAAAATTCACCCCTAGGTTTGCCAACTTGTTCGCTACCTTGTTGGATTCTCGAAAGGCGTGTTGGACCACCGTGTCACCTCTGGTTCCTAGTAGGATCCTCGCTTCCTTTATGTGGGCCTCAATCCTCCAAGGGGAATTTCTATTGTTCCTAAGAAGATTTATGATATTGAGTGAATCACCTTCCACTATAAGTCTACCATGAATCTCTTGCACCAATTCCAATCCTCACCAAAGAGCTCTAGCTTCTACTTCATTGTTGGTTTGGGTTCCAAGTTGTTCTACAAAGGCAAGCACCATGCAACCTTGGTGGTCCCTCACCACTCCTCCTGCCCCGGCCCTACCCGGGTTGCCCTTGGTAGCGCCATCAAAGTTTAACTTGAGCCAGTCTGATGGGGGAGGAAACCACTTTGATTCTGATCTAAGGTTGGGCTGACCTAGGAGGGGAGTGTCCTCAAGAGGGATACTTAAGGATTGTCCTAAGAGCTTCTCACTGGAGGAGACCGACTGAGATGATAGAGGATGAATAATGGCATTTTCTTTGGTGAAAGCAAGAATTTTGTTAGTAATGGACGCAGGATCCCTTCTGGACTCATTAAAAGCTCGGTGGTTCCTTTCTAACCAAATTTACCATAGGAAATGGTGGAGACAAATTTTCCACATGAATTTAAGCCTAATGTTGACAAAGGGATTGGGCCATTGCTAGAATACCTCATAGATGGAGGCCGGTTTAACCCAGGAAATATTGAAATCTTGGAACAACCCATTTAGGATGGTCAAGGAAATAGGACAATCAAGGAATAAATGTTGAATCGATTCCCAGTTTGCCCTACAAAGACAACATCTGTTAGGGACCATAATTCCTCTCTTAATCATGTTATCTATGGTGAGAATTTTGCCTTGTATGACAAGCCAAGAAAAAAGGGATATTTTGGGGATCAACTTCTTAGTCCACACTAACTGAGTCTGAAACAAAGGATCCTCAGGATTTAACAGTAGCTTGTAAGCCAATTTAACAGAGAAGTCTCCACTCTCTATTGCTGCCCACCGGACATGATCTTCTCCTCCTCTTGAAGGAATGAATTGCTACCTCAATATATTTTCTAGAGCCTCAGATTCAGCCTCCAAGCCTTGGATCTTTATCGGTCTCCATCTGGGTCTATTTCTATCCTGACTCATGAAGTCTGCCACCTTTTGCCCTAGGATTTCATCAGTATGGACTTTTAGTCGGGCTAGGTAGGGATCTTGAATGAGTGCTTCTTCTCTAGCCCACTTATCCTCCTAGAACCTTATGTTTTGGCCATTCCCCAGTATCCATCTCATGCCTTTGCTAACTATGTCTCTGCTTGCCAGGATGGCTTTCCAGAAGGCTGATCCTCTACTTTGAATTGTACTATTCAAAAACTCTATTCCTTGGAGGTATTTCCTTTTTACAATTGTTGTCCATTCATTCTCAACATTGGTGATCACTCACCATGCTTGTTTGGCCAGTAAGGTTGTGTTGATATGGGATACTCTTCTCAGGCCTAAACCTCCATTCTCTTTCAGTCGACAAACCTTGTTCCAACCAACTAAGTGTATCCACTGCTTGACTTCCGATCCTGACCAAAGGAATTTTTTTTGGTACTGTTCAATATTTTGGTATACCTTGGCCGGGGCCTTGAACACTGATAAAAAGTATACTAGAATGCTTTGGAGTGAGGCCATGGTCAGGGTTGCTTTGCCAACCTGGGACAAGAGGTGCCCTTTCCACCCTATTAATTTCTTTTGGATTCTCTCCAACACATTGTTCCACATTGACTCGACTGGAGCACCTGTGAATAGCGGAAGGTCCAGATAAGACATGGGGAGAGTTGATATGGAACACTCCAAAATCTTGGTAATATTGACTTGCCTAGGACCAGGGGTGTTGAGGAAGTAGATTTTACTCTTATTGAAGTTTACCTTCTGACCAGCAGCATCCTCATACAGATTCAGGATATGCTTGATAGTCTTGGCCTCTTCCACAGAAGCCAGGGTCAACAACAAGGTATCATCCATGAACTATTGATGGGTGACCGGGTTGGTTAGGGATGTTGCTTTGATTTTGGATATGCACCCTACCATACAAGCAGCTTTAATTGTCCTACCAAGGGCTTTTGCAATGATTATGAAAAGCATAGGGCTTATTGGATCCCCTTGTCTGAGTCCTCTGCTACTCTGAAAGTACCCTACCATTGACCCATTCATGAGGACCGAGAACCAAGGTTTGCAGATGCAGCTTTTGATAAGCCTAACCCACTCTGGGTGGAACCCAAATTTTAATAGGATGGCCCTCACAAAATCCCAATTGATGTGGTCATAGGCCTTATTCATGTCCAGTTTTAAGGTGAAAGCAGCCTTTTTGGTCTGAGACACTGAATGGAGGGCCTCATGGACCGTAATGACTCCATCTAGGATTGACCTCCCTTGAACCGAACTTCCTTGGCAAGGGTCAATGATTAAGGGTAGGACTTATTTCATGCGATTGGCTATTGATTTGGTAAGGATTTTATAGGTGACATTACAAAGACTAACTGGTCTAAAATCTACCATAGATTTGGGAGTTGGTCCTTTCGAAATGAGAGCAATGAATGTGGAATTGTAACTCCGGGGAATGTGCTTGGAATATTGGAATTCTCGGATAGCTGAACAAACATTCAACCCTACTACATCCTAGAAGGTTTGAAAAAATTGGGGTGGGAATCCATCTGGGCCCGGGGCCTTATCAGGGTCCATGGAAAATAGGGCCAAGCTAATTTCCTCATCTAAGAAAGGTGCATTAAGTTTCCCATTGATGTCATTATTTATTGATTGAGGAATGAATTGCAGCATGGCCTCTTTGGTTGTGGCCGAGCATGGGGCCTCATCTCCAAGGAGGGAGCTAAAGTAGGAGACTGCTTCATCTCTGATCTCATGGATGTATTGGGTGATAGCACCATCCCCTTTAGTCAGCTCCCTAATCTTGTTGTTGCTTTTGTTCCTTAGGGTAGTAACATGGAAGAATTTGGAATTTGAATCACCTTCTTTGAGCCACAAGGCTCTAGATTTCTACCTCCAAAAAGTCTCCTCACAAGCCAAGATGTTGTGATATTCAGCTAGCATGTTTCTTTCCTCTGTCCTGTTAGCTTCATCACATGCTCCATTTAGAATTTTATTTTCAATGACTGTTAATCTTTCTCTCACAACTTTATTGTTTTCAAATAGATTCCTGAAAACCTCCTTATTCCACACTTTGAGGTTGTCCTTCACAATCCTTAGCTTTTGGGAAAGTTTGAAAGATGGACTTCCCTGGAAGGATTGTTGCCACCATTGGTTGATACGGTCTCTCAGATCATGATGTTTTATCCACATTGCTTCAAAGTGAAAAGGCCTTCTAAAGGAATGGACCTGCTGCACATCTAAAAGGATGGGACTATGGTCCGACGTAATCTTGGGGAGAGAGTGGAGAGTTGAATATCCAAATATTGGAATGGCTACCTAGAACAATGAAAAATTGTCCAGTATTTCTTGGATGAGTTGACTCCCCAAGCGTTTTTTGCTCTAGGTGTACTTAGCATCTTTTAGTTTGACGTCCATGAGGTCATTAGAATTTATGAATTCGTTGAACTCATCCATGCTCCTGGTGGGTAAATATGTCCCTCCTATTTTTTTTTTAGGGATAGAGAGGCATGTTAAAGTCCCATGCTACCACCCATGGGATGTTGTGGAAAGCCTCTTTCATGTGGCTCAAATATTCCCACAAGGTTGCTCTCCCTTGAAGGGTGTTGGGCGCATAGACATTAGATAAAATCCATGATAGATTGTTGTCCATGTCATGGAAAAGCACACTTAGGACCCTATCGTCTTCTTGGATGACTCTGCCTTCCAACTTCCTAGGATCCCAAAAACACATTAGTCCTCTAGAGGCTCCTCTAGCCTACCTAAAGGTAACTTCCCCTTGTCACCATATTTTAGAGGTAATTTCTTTTGATAGTACTTCATCTATTTTTGTTTCTTGTAATATGAATATTGTAGGATTGATTTCTCTCCTTAATGAGCTAACCACCCTTTGTTTGGTTGGGCCATTAAGGCCTCTCATGTTCCATGAGAGGACCTTCATTTAGACTACTTGGAATTCTTCCCTCTCCCCCTGCCCTGAGGTGGAGGAGGTTTGTTGGATTTGTTATCATCTTTGAGGCTAGTGATAACTGGAGAAAAGAGTGTCCTCTGAGTCCCATTTGCAATCTCATTTTCAAGCCTGATTTTGTATTGTTTGACCTCTAAGATTCTTCCTTGCATTTTCCCGCTCCCACAATCAATGGGAGATTTCATTGAACTCCTAGTTTATTTTGGACTAAATTTTGGAGGGACAATTTGTTGTAGGATGGGGCTGGTACACCCTTCATTCACCATCATTTCTATGATTTTAGTTCTGGTAACTTCTTCATCCATGCTCTGTCTATATTCTCCTGGTTTTTGGGGCATGCCATAAGGGCAGTTTGGAGGGGGGCATGTTGGGGGAACATTCAAGGGCCCTGATCTTGAGGGGGATTCTAGGCTTGTTGGGAGATTTATTCCAGAATCCTTCGTTCCTTCATTCATCTGCTCTTCCTCAACCTCAGCTAGAATTTCAAATTTATTGTGACTAGGTATCGAAGGGCTTACCTATTCCTCCTGGTCTATCTCGACCTGTTGCTTTCCTTTTTCCATCTGTTGGGATGGAGCTCCTTGATCCTTGTGGTGTTGGTCATTCTTGGATGGCCTATAGACTCCTTTGTTTGGTGGGAACCAAAATCCTTGATTCCTTGTGTACCCTTTGCCATTCATCCCTCTTTGATCGGGTTTCTTTGGTGCTTCTTTAGGAACTACCAGATTTGGGCATTGATTTTTGAGGTGGCCCTGAGTTCGACACTCCACATAGAAGGTTGGCTTGTTCTCATATTCCATGGTCTATTTCCTCAGGTACTTTCCATATTCGAGTTCCACAAAGGTGGGGAGCTCAAAGTCTAGATTAGCATTCACGCATATTCTTGCATGGGTCATTCTCGACCTAGCCAGGGTGGAATGGTCGATTGCTACAAGTTCTCCAATGGTTCTAGCAATCCCTTTTAGGAAATACTCATGGAAAAATTGGGTTGGAAGGTTAGGGAGGTGAACCCAGATAGGAGCAGTATTAATGCTCTATGTTTCAGGATCAAAGTCCTCCCCCAGGGTCTAAGGAATAGGCTACGCCTACCTAGGAACCATGGCCCTCCTGTTAGGATGCGGTTCGCATCTTCCTGGTTATTGAGGTGAATGATGAAAAAGCCTCTGGATAACACCACAATCTCCATATTTCCTACTATCCTCCACTTGGAAAATGCCCATGACCTTATAGTCTCTATATCTGGCCTTCCACCTAAAAACTTCCCCACCAGGGAGTACGTTTCCAGAGATAAAAACCCATCCATGATGTTTGGAGGAGTGATTACCCTATTATTTTTAGGAATGAGAGGTGGGAGGGAGTCAAATAAGTCACTCCTTTTACCTTTGAGGGTCTCTGCAAAGGAGAGGACTTTTTTGGGGCCCGCAACCCCTGCATGGGTCCCCTTGTCAGGATCTTTGTCAGGGGGTTCGATTCCTCGTACTTTTCCAACTTGATCAGGGATGAAATCTTGACCATCCTCTATCTCCTCAAAAATCTTACCTACCTTTGGATCCTCACCTATCGCATCCTGGTGTCCTGGTTCACGAGTATCCTTCCTGCCTTCGACCATTCAAATCCCTCCATCGATCCTCCCCTGCTCCATTTCTCACCTCCCAAAAGATGCATAGATTTACATTTTAGCAAACATCTAATCGATTAATTCTAGGATTTAGAGGTAGATTTGCTTCCATTTCCTTGCAATTGTCAATTTAAACTAGTTTCATTCTTTTCAAGTTCTAATGGTTAATTAGGATTCCTATTGTTAGATTGCATGCTTTCTTTACATGCTTTACAGTAGTTTGATGATTTCTTGCATATATTCATAGATTTACATGCTTTCAAGCTTTCTCTATCATCGATTTATACAATTTTCCATCAAAAGCCTCATCAAGAGAGGCCTCCTTTGTCATTAACTCCTTTCATGTTGTTTCTTGAACGCAGGGTTTATAGGACCTAATCATTTTCAAGGCATTCAAGATAGCATATACCTCCAACCGAAGGAGAAGAAGGCTATCCTTGGCCTTAAGCAGTTAATGTACATCTATGAAGAGTCTACGGATTATAACACCCACTCGATTAGAGGGTTTCCAATATTATATTAATTGTATCACGAATTTGGGTATCCCTAAGAGGGGCGTATATGTAATCGATTTACATTCCACTGATACAAAGAAATTTTTATTTCTTGTCAAATTCATGTTATTGTATTTTAATGCTTTAAATTTACACTTAATTGGTACAATAGCTTAGGTATATGCTTTTCACAATGATACAATCGGAATTCAAACAAACCATTTTTTCGAGGCCAAAGCCCTCTTCCAAGGCCTATCTCTCCTTGATAACCTCCCTTACAATAAGCTCATAATAGAAGGAGATTTAATGAATATAATTAACAATATAAAAGGATCCCAATACCCATCTTGGAGTATAGATAACCTCATTGAGGAATCTAAAAGAGCCCTTCAAAAGCTTGACAACTATGTCATCCAACATGTTTACCATGAAGGCAATCAAGTTGTGGATACTATGGCTAATTTAGACCTTTCTCAAGAAGATATCTCTATTTGGAACAACAACTTCCCCTAAACTCTTGTGTGTTGTTGTTTGACTAATGGCCTCCAGTCCACATGACCCCTTGGTTTTTCTTTTGTTTATCGCAAAGGTTATCAAGTTTTGGTTCTTTTGTTTTTCTTGGCCTTTCTCAATAAGCTCCCTTCCTCTAGTCCCATGACCCTCTTCAAACTTATGTGGCTTCATTTCCTACTAATGGTATTCTATCTACATGACCCCTCAATTTTGTATGCTCCACATTCATTGCCATGTGGAACAATATTTTCCTAGAAAGAAGAATCCCAAATCATTGGTCATTATCTCCTCTCAGAAGCATGTGCCTTGCCTTGAGTGTCTCCCCTTCCTACACCTTCCCCTTGAATGTGATTTTCTAGTCTGAGGCTTTTATCATTTGCATCTTCTCCTTGAACACCTCATTGAGCCTTCCTTGGATTGCCATCCCTTACCTTTCCAAAATACACCAAAATTTGATCAATATGGTCTCAAGAACGAAGCTGGAGGAGAACCATAATTTTGAATTTTGTGAAGGTCAAAACCCAGTTGGCTTCCCTAGTCCTATCAATGTTGAGTAATGCGATCATCCATGCTCCCTCCTCTTTGTTCATTTTTGGTGCTATTCTTAAAGTTCAAGATATCCTTGGTCTCTGGAGTCTCTTTCCTATGTGCAACTTTTGTTCACATCCCCTCAATATTGGGGAGATAGTCTCTTATGACCTTCTCTAGAGGCCCTCTCTTTTGGCTTTCCCTTTTTATAAGTTTTTGTTTTGTCTCTCAGTTGTCTTAGGGATATTGTCTCCAATGACCCCTATTGGTGGTCCCCTCTATATGTAATGTATTTCTTATATAAGGTTTGAGGATCCTTTCATAACCCCTATTAGCTTTATGAATAGGTTAACTCGTAGAAAGCTCTATCCAGGATCTAAAATAAATCAAATAAATGCTACTAATAATAAAACTCAATAATAAAATCACAACAATATTTTATAGATAATATCTCACAGAATATAACTCAAATACACACAATATACGAATATTACATTAATGAATTAAACTAATTACATTGCATGGAGCTTTACCTCCAATATATCATTTTGTACGACTTTTTAGTTCTCTAATAGTTTCTCTCCTCTTTCATCTAGGAAATACGACCTTTCATATTTTTCTCATAAAGAAAAAGCTCTCATCTTGCCATATATCATGTGACTCTTCATTCTCTCTTGATACTTTGCACTTTTTCTCATAATGACACATACATTATGCAAATATAAATCATCTACCAAACTAATATTACAAGGGGGCCAAATAATGTAATATCTCCAACATCCCCCCTATATTACATTATTTGGTAGGAAGGCATTGTGTCTTAATTGTTTGATTCTTCTTTCTCTTCAATCTTTAGCTCTGACTCTATCATGGTTGGATAAATAATTTGTGTCTACCTCTGGATCAATGTATCTAAGTCACCTATGGATCTTTGTCTTTATATCACTACCTTTGGGTCACTACCACTAATTCTACCTCTAGGTCACTACCTCTGGGTCTTTACCTCTAGGTCACTGCCTCTAGGTCACTTCTACTAGATCACTACCTTTGGAACTCTACCTCTAAGTCACTGCCTTTGGAACTTTACCTCTAGGTCACCTCTAGATTATCATTATCTCTGAGTCATCCACTAGAATATCATAAGGCTATCATCTTTGTAGGATCATCACTACTAATTCTTTCATTGTAGGTTACCTCCCAAGGTATACTTGGGTCATAATTATTTATTTTATATTTCTTCATACTAAGATCAATATTATTATTTTCATTCAATAGATCTTGATTTTTCATCGCACTTGGTTTTATTTTGTAGAAACTATATAACATTCATTTCATCTTATTTCATTCATTCATACTTATCCATCCATAATTCATTTTCAATTTTTTACTTTCCTTCTCTTTATGTTGACAAGATTTTTGAGAATGATTATGTCCACAAATTTTACAACAATGAAGATTCCAACATTTCTCTATCTTGTATCCATATCTACCACAATGATTACATCTATTCTCTATTACAAAATTATTTATACCATTATGTCCTTCATTATTATTGATTCTATCAATCCCTATGATAGATTTGATGTTGTTATTTCCTATCACAAACTTAGTCTCTTGCTCATTACTACTAGCTTCAAGACCTTCATATTTTGGTCTTGTTATTCTTTGTCCATGTTTTCTTAAATCTGTGTTTTGTTTCCCATTTGCTTTAACAATTTTGAACCAATTCCTTTAGTATGTCTTTCAAAACAACCAAAAATATCATCAGACTGATCCCTATCAACATCAATACAACTTTAACCATCACTATCCTTGTCATCATTTGAATCCTTGTCATCATCAATTCTGATAGCTTAAGATTTTTTTGATCTATCATGAGCCATACTCAAATCATCTAGGCTACAATCTATATTTTCTTTTTGTGTCACAATATGCATTTGTTTTCATAGGTTCTAATTCTTTATTTGATTTCTCATTACTTGATAACAAACATATGTGATTTATCATAAGATTTTTGTGTACAAATTTTGATTGTGCAACATACCCTAGTTGATTACTCTGATCTCTATGATTCCCTTTAGAAGATTCTTTGTCTTAACCCTTCCTTTTCAATGCATTATACTTACAAGATTTTGTATTATGCCCTTCTTTTCACAAATATGACAATAGTTTTTTTTTTTTTGCTTTTGTGATGAAGTGCAAAATTCTTTTTCTATTACAAGATTCTTATTGGATGACTCATTTCTCAATTGATTTTCAAGTTCATATTGTTGAAGAATATTTATTAATTGTTCAAATGATATCCTTATATTTGATACTAGAAGAGATGTGACCAATATTTTGAATGATTCAAGAAGTGCTCTAAGTATAACTAAAACTAGAAGTTGATCTTCAAACTTTTCTCTTAAGGTATGCAATTTTGATTTTAATTTTGACATCCTTCGAAGAAACTATTCTATATTTTATCCATCATGAACTTTTAGTGCATACAACTGTGATTGTAGATGTAAAATGATTGCCTTATTCTTTCCTTCAAATATCATATACAATTTTTCTAATGTATTTTTTTAAGTTTCTGCTTCACTAATGTGTGCTTGAATTTCATGTGATATACCAAATAGAATTAACATAAGAGCTTTAGCATCATCATCTTTGAATTTTTGAATTCTTGTTTTATTTACTAGAATGTTTCTTTGTCCATTCACTACATCCCAAATTTTTTCAACAATAAGTATTGACCTCATCTTATTTTTCCATGGGGTAAAATTAGGCCCCTTTAATAATTGTGATTCATAAAAAAATATTCTTGTATTTGCCATTTCCTTTGGAGTAGTAGCCCTTTTATCTCCCTAGGTTTAAATTTTACAAATTTATATTTTTCTACAGTTTGAAGTTGACTACCTTATAACTCCCTAATTATAAATTTGATAATTTTATAAAATAATATTTGCAAAATTCAATGTTTCAATTTGATGTAATAGTCCTTATTTCTCCAAAAAAATTAATTTGCAAATATTAAAAAAACTAATCTAAAAAATCTAATATATTAATTACAAAACTTGTAATTAATTTCCTAGAATTTCAAATTACTTTCACAGATTTCTAAATTAGGTTTTCAAAACTTTACAAAACTTCCCAAAAAGCATAAATGGGGTTTCTAGGGTTTCAATTTTATGATTTGTAGCCTTATATCTCCAACCATAAATTAATCTATATGCAATTAAATTAATTATGTAAAACCTTATACAAAATAATATTTCTCAACCTTATAACTCCTATTTTCAACAATAAATCAAAAATTAACTTGAATTACTTTTACCTCCCAAAGTGGTGCACAAAAATTACGATCAAATATATTTGACCTCCTCCTTTTGCAATGCTTAGCCTTGATAAAAAATCACTCAAGATTTCGGTAGACGCAAGACATAACCTCTACTACATGGCATAGTCAAATGTTGTTTGATTGTAACATTCCAATCACTCCCAAAAAAATGTTTGCTCTTGTCCGCTTAGGATGCGTTCTATAATGTTCTATCATTCGATAAGATTTGTTAGAATTTGGTGGTAGGGATACGTGGCTTGTTAAGGGTCATCTACATCACCAAGTATGTAGGTAGTGAATGTTCCAAGTGAATAAGTGTTTCTATTGGCACCTTGGACATTACACCTTTCTCAATGATGTTTCAAATTTGATCGATTGCTTCCATATCACAGTAATTATTTTGCTTCTTCCTGCACTAGCCCCTTTTTGGAAAGACAAGTCTATTCCTTTGCTTTGGTGATTGATATTATTTTACTACATTTGCTCTCAAGCTTCAACTATTGCATTTTCACTTGTTATTGCACTTGCTCCATGATTGTTGCGCTTCCACTTGTTGTGCTCACTTCATGAATGTTGTACTTTTGCCTAAGGTGCACCTACAACTCATACTCTTATATTGTAGTGCACTTAATAATAAATTAAATAGATTATTCCTTTGCTTGCTCAAGCCAAAAATTTAATTCCTTAAGCTATACCTATTTTTGTTGAATGTCTTACACCTTTTGCATTAATTAGATAAACTTTGTCCTTACTAACTTTTTTCTTCCTTTTATTTGAATGTTGCCTCTAAGCCTTTTTTTCAAGCTTAACAAATGGTAAATTTGTCTTCTCAAATCAACATATATTTGGTTCTCTTCTATTTCATGTAGATCATATTTATACTCCTAACACTTTGTATTCTATAATTTAGTGTAAGATTAATGGCGATGAAGATGCTTTGCTTTCAACCTTGAAAACTTGAAACTTCAATGCCTCCTTCTTGCTGCCTTCAATGCTGACTATGGTGCTTACAAACTTGCTATAAACACTCTTTTTGAATGCTTAAACAAGATGCACTTTAAACATAAACTTGCAGTCATTTTTCTACTTCAAATTGTTGCCTTTTGAATCTACCCAATGGTGGCCTTTTTAATATCCTATCTCCTTAAAACTTGTTGATTTTTCCTCAACCTTTGGCCTTCTTTCTCTAGCCTATTCATCAAGGTTTTTCTATGTCTTGAAGTCTTCAAATTCCTTCTCAAAATTTGTCAGAATTCTAGTCAAATTCTTCCTCCTTCAATTGGTTTCATAAATGCTTATGGACTTGTTGTCGGATAACGACAATTATCCTAAATTTGATGTGATTACCCTTTTTCAGGAGTTTCTTCTTCTTGCAATCTTCTACCTCGAACATCCTTAAAAAAACTTCTCTCATGACCACTTCTTCAATTCTATAATAAGGCTTCTCTATCCTCTTTCTTTCTTATTTCTTATTTCTTCTTTCTTCTTTCTTCTTTCTTCTTTCTTCTTTCTTCAATCTCTCCCTATCTCTTATCAATCTTCCTTGTGGCTCTGATACAACTGTTAGCTTTCTGAATAGGTTAACTCACAAAAATATCTATCCAAGATCTAAAATAAATCAAATAAATGCTACTAACAATGAAACTCAATAATGAAATCACAACAATATTTTATAGATAATATCTCACAAAATATAAACTCAAATGCACACAATATACGAAGATTACATTAATAATACAGATTGATTACATTGCATGAAGCTTTACCTCTAATATATTATTTTGTATGACTTTTCAGTTCTCTAATTGTTGCTCTCCTCTTTCATCCAAAAAATGCAACCTTTCATATTCCTCTCATAAAGACAAAGCTCTCATATTGCCACATATCATGTGACTCTTCATTCTCTCTTGATACTTTGCACTTTCTCTCATAATGACACATACATTATGCAAATATAAATCATCTACCAAACTAATATTACAAGGGAGAAAATAATATAATATCTCCAACAACTCCTTCCTTCAATCTATCAAAAAAAATATTAAAACTAGCCTAGATTTACCATGGATTGTTATGAAGATTTTAAGGTTTAAAATTAGAAAAATATTTTCAACATACATAGGTATTCCTTGGTATGATAAAGGAAAGAAGAAGGAGCTTTGGGGCTTGATTTTGAATAGAATGAAATATTTTTTAGTATGTTGGAAAGTTAAATTCTTAATCATGTCCATAAGGTCATAAATCATAAATATTGCATTGTAATCTATCTCTTGGTATATATGACATCATTTTCAAGACTACTAGTAGGTATAACTTCAAATAATGCTTCAAGAGTTCTATTTACCCAATTTTATGCAAAAGGATGAGTTGGTTTCAAATCTATCAAAATATGGTGGATACTTGATGAAGTTGTGATATAGGCCTTTAGAGAAAATATAATTTCTTACTCTCAAATATTTCCCTTGAAAGAATATCAATCACTTGAGGTCCTTCCTAAGCCCATAACCTTCCTTTGGTTAGTAGTCCAAAGCAAAATTATTACATATGAGAGGTTACAAAGAAGAGGATATCATTTTAGCTATGTATCATTTAAGAAAAAATTTAAAACATCTAATTTTTTACTTCTTCATTTTCCTTTTGCTTATGCCATGGCTTTTTTTTTAAATAAGAATCTACGAGGTAGCTCCATCAACATTGGAATAGTTGATGAAATGATGGATTAATTATTCCAAATCCAAAGCATTATTTATTTTGTAAAGGATAGGTCCTATAATTATTTGTTGGAATATATGGCTTGAAAGGAATAATGGCATTTTCAAAAATGAATCTCAAAAGCATACCCTACTTTAAAATCATACTAATGTGTATCTTGTATAATGTTTATAGGCATGGTGCTCATTATGAGAATCTTAAATGTGAAAAAAATTACTTCTTGTTTAGAGGATATAAATACACACATATACATATAACATTGAAATTTATAAAAGTTAGATTTATTAAATTTTATAGAATTGTGGAGTTAAATTTTCTTTTCCAAGGTAAGAGAAAGTAGTGAGTTTAGTTGAAGTTGACAAAAAAATGTTGATTGTCTAAATCAAATATTTATTAAGATTTAATTTAATGTTTTCTAATGGTAATATTTGTTGTATTTTATAACATTAATTTGTTTTCATATAAACTATTTATTACAGTTCTTATAGTTGCACTTATGCTTTAGGAAGGAAACTAGCAATCTAGATATGGTAAAGAGGACTATGATAGTGCAAAGTTTTGAAAATATTACTCTACTAAGATGTAGTGAGTAGACCATAGAGGTGGAATTTTGGTATTGTAAAGTCTATTCTAGAAAAATGTCAAGAAGAAGGATGTTAACTTTTGGAATATTTGTATTTACAAAGAAAATTGAAGATCCGAAAAATAAAAATCAAGAATTCAAACTTTTATGGAAAAATATGTAGGTATTTAGCTATAGCAAATCAATTGAGATGAGAATTGAATCTGTTTGTAAACTCTCAAGCTATAAAGGAGAGAGTTGTGATTTGTGAATGCTGGTAGACCCGAGTACAACTCCTTTTTCTCAAGCAAAAAAAAATTGTTAAAATTATTTTTCATGGTATTTCTAAAGGAAATCTATAAAAAGCTGACAAAGGTGGTGTTTTATAGAATAATGAAAGCAAAATTCTCCTTGCTTGCTTATAATAATATGTAAATTCAATTAACAAATATGTAAACACAAGGTCACTTCTTGCAAGGATCAAGTTTGCCATTAAAAAATGTGGAGATATATTTTATTTGAGGGGAATACATAAATTATTATTATTGGTAATGAAAAAAAAAATGTGGGCAAATGGTAAACAATAACATGATTTTTTGATGGCCACAAATTATTGTTGGAGGCAATATGTTAGAAATGTGGGTATATATTTCAAGAAGGAGATAGAGTAATTTAACTAATAATAATTTTGGAAGTAAGTGCAACAACGAGTGCGAGTGCGAGCTGAGATTAAGTGCAACAGTGAGTGCAAGCATGAGCTAGGAGTAAGTGCAGTAAGCACGATATGGGAGTAAGTGCAACAGTAAGTGTGAGTAAGTACAATTGAAAGTGAGTGTGAGCGAGTGTGACCAAAAGTGAGTGTAAGCACAAGCTAGAAGCAAGTGCAAGCACGAGCTAGAAATGAGTGTGCAAGCTAGGAGTGAATGAGATTAGAGAGGGAGTGTGAACTAAGAGGGAGTGAGAGCCAAGATTCCATTATGGTATAAGAGCGACACGTTCATTCAAAGTGCATCAATGCTTCAAATACTTACCATGAATGTGTGGAACATTATTTTCAAAAAAAATATTGAAGCCAAGGAACACTGAGAAAAAGAAGAGACAAGGGTAATTGTGAGCCAAGAGGGAGTTCAAGTTGGTATTGAGTGTGAGGTAGGAGAGAGTGTGAGGAAGGAGAGAGTGTGAACCAAAAGGGAGTGCAAACTAAGAGGGAGTATAATCCAAGATTCAATCATGGCAAAAGAGTGGCAGGTTCATCCAAAGTGCATCAATGCTTCAAACCCTTACCATGAATGCATGGAACATTATTTTCAAAAACATTGTTGAAGCGAAGGAACATCAAGAGAAAAAAAGACATGAGAAATTGTGATCCAGGAGGGAGTGCAAGTTGGGAGCAAGTGTGAGGCAAGAGTGAGTGCGAGCCAAGAGGGAATGTGAACCAAGAGGAAGGGCAAGCCAAGAGAAAACTCCACTAGCTATTGTGGAAGGAAAGTCAATTTTGAAAGCCCTAATGGGAAGTCAGGATGCTCTAGCTAGAAATAAAAATGTCGTAGTTGGAAGTATGAAGGCCCAAGCTAGAGGTAAGCGAAAGATCGAATACATGGCAAGTTTGAGAAGTAAGTATCAAGGATGAGATGAATGAGCATGATATAATTGTTCTTAAAAGTAGAGGGCTAATATGTAAGTTCCATAGATCATGATCAAGGTTTTTGGAAATTCAAAATTGGATCAAGTGGAAGTGGGGATTGAATTCAAATTATTCTATGGTTTTTCTTCCTAAAGGTTTTTTCCTCGTCATATTTTCCTGTTTAGAAATTAGGGATAAAATAATGGTTGGTAGCCCATGGTTTAGGGGAAGAGATGCACTTTATTTAAAACCATGGAATGAATTTTTTTTCATTGAGTCAAAAACTATTAAGAGGCTTCCAGTGTGGGTTAGTCTTTTTGAACTTTCATATCAGCCTATAAATAAGGATGTTTTGAAAATTATTGAAAATACCATAGGGAAATTCATCAAGGAAGGACCAACAACTAAGGAGCGAAAGTATGCTATATATACTTGAATATGTGTTGCTATGGATATTTTAAAACCTTTGCCACAATCCATTAAGATTAAAGCTAAATCAAGAGAATGAGATCAACAAGTAGATTATGAATATTTTACATTTCGTTGGCACAATTATTTTGATATTGGACGCATGGCAAGAGTTTACAAAGTAAAAACTATGAAGAAAGAGATAAGATTATAACCATGAGATAAACTTCAAGATGAAGCAAGGAAATCATTCAATAATAGAAGCTAGATCAGATCAAGGATATTCCACTCCAAAATAAGAGGTAAATAAATCCTATTGACAATATAAATTGGTAAGTTTAGAAGGAATTAAAGGTGCAAAATAAGATGTGGAGATAAAACCCAAAACAAAGACAACAAAAAAAAGGTCAAGTTTATTCTAGGTAAATCATCTTCATTTTCCTCAAGTAGTATAGAATCCTCTTCAGGTAATAAAAGTGAAAGTGGTGAAGATGTTATCCCTTGCACTTTAAGGTTTCAAGAGTAGAATAATATAGAAATTAGGTTGGAGGAAACCCATAACAATTTAGGGTTTTTAGGGAAGAATAAGAAGGTAATTGCTATAGAAGAGCATCCTTGCACTTTAGGGTCTCCAAGGAATATAAATAAGATTGTGCTTTTGAGGTTATTCCTTGCACTTTAGATCCTTCAGAATAAGGTAAACTTAAAGATGATAAGTCTTACTATGAGCAGTGTGAGAAGATTGAAGAGATTTATGAAGATGAAAGTATTGATGAGAATGAAAAAGGAGAGGAAGATCCAAGAAGCAAAAATAAAGATAAAAAGGAACACAAAGGGATATTGATATGGGAAAACACAAACAAATATCACAAGTGTTAACAAGAAGTGGGGCTAAACCCACAAATAAAATAAAAAATAACAATGAAAATAATATCTTGAAATATTAGGGGAATGAATAAGAACCCTAAAAAAGGTATTAAGAAATTGTGAGGTTGTTATAGACAAGATATTTTTGGATATAGAAGTTGGGCAACAAATATTTTATCCATTCACGGTGTTGAATTTCATCTTGACAAAATTTAAATTTTTGAAGGCATTTGATATAAAAGGAGTTGATTGTGGAAACTTTGGAGTTTAAGGAAGATGAAGAATATCTTTGATATGAGGGTAAATGAATAATATCTTCGATAGAATTACAAAGTTGGATATACTTTAATTAACTTGTTATAAATGTAATGAGAGCAATTTAATGTTTTGTTTTCGTAATGGGAGTGGCCCTTAATAGAAGCCACACATAGCTTATTAAAAAAACTAGTCATAATTTTGATCTTTGTCTTAACAAACTTTTAATTTTAAAAAGTAACTCAGAGAATTGTTTTTCTTAATAACAAAGATATTAAGAAATTGATAGAATGATATAAGAAATATTTGATAGAATATAGATTAAATATTGTATATCTAATGGTTTAAAAAACTAAAACAAAGTGGTTTTTAACATCCACATAACCATAGGTCATATGGGATGATGCATTTTGATACATATTTGTTATTATTATTAGATTTGACCTTTATCTAAACACACGAGAATATTGTGTACAAGTGTACCCTCTACAAGATTTGAATCTTGTACCTCTAATTGGAGTTCCAAATCTTCCCTGTTAAACTCAAGTTATGTTTGGTGTTAGGCCCACTCAAGTTGAAGATTATAAAAAAAAAACAACAATACCATCCCCAACAAAAGAAGGATTGAAAATATTAAAAGAAATTTTGCCTACACTTGACCTTGATAAAAAATAAATAAAATAGGCTAACATATAGTTTTATAAGAACTAATTTTAACATTAAATATATCAAATAAGCTTAATAGTTAAAACTTTGAAACTATGTAGGGAAAACTACTTTACCATTTGTAAGAGGCTATACATTGAGATGGATCAGTAGATCACATGTAAAAAGAGAAAGAGAAGAGTAGACTACATGTAAAAAGAAAAGGAAAATTAGTTTTAAAATTTTAGACCATAGAAAATATACCCTCATAAAGGATGTTATTTAACTAATATATAATATAGGAATTTTTCATTTTATTTTTCTAATGTAAAAATAATAAAGGGGAATGCTTATGTCTACAAAGTCAAAAGAAAGGGAAGGAATACACTTGTGTGAATTTACATGTATAAGTTGTGATCTAAGGTGCATGTTAGGTACGAATAAGGATTTTTCTTATGTAACTCTATGAAACACTAAGGTACAAATGCATGTTGGGGAAACCTCTATTAAATGGTTTACAATACAAGTGTAGGTGAATGTTAGGGTTACAATGCAAGTACAGGTGTAGGTGCATAATGTACACCTAATAAGTATTTTATAGAGATCCTTGGTTGAGGGTGTAGGCATGGTAGATTTTGATCTTCTGCAACAAGAGTAAAGTTTGGGACAATTATCGCTATCCGATGACAAGCCCAATTTTGCGTAGGAGAAGCATTCGGGTACAGGTAACCATTGTGCAGGGATGTGAGGTTCCAATGATGGACAAAACTCCATCCCTTGATGTTCTTCAATCTCAGGTTTCCCAGACTCCCTTTGGAAACCCTACAAGCAATCCTATGGAGCATGCAAATCTTGAGAGTGAGAGGAGGGTACTAGAGGGTTTCACTATTGACTCATCAATCCTTAATCTAGTAAAATCTCAACCAAATGTAGAGCAAGGTAAGCCCTTTTCAATGACTCTTCTTGATTCCTTTGTTGAAGTAGCCAATGACTTGTCAGAACGCACTATTATTTTATTTTTTTATGAGGGATTCCCCCTGAGTCTAAACTTCTTAAATGGGTTAGAGGGGTTTGGGAAAATACCAGAGGATGGATAGTTGAGGCTATTTGAGGACTAGGAAGGGGGTACATAGTTGTCTCCTTTGCAAATCCTAAACATGCCCAAAAAGCTCTCCAATACAGAAACATGGGTTATCTATGGGTAAACTAGCTATCTTCAAGGTTGGTCTTTGGATTTTCATCTAGAGGGTCCCTCTAGGGAAAAATACCCTCTTTGGATTGAACTTCCTTTTTATCTCTTTCATGTTGCCCATTTCTTGATAAAATTGCTTCCCTCCTTGGTAGGGTTTTGTGGTCTCACCCTGTTTTAGAAAAATTGTCTAATTATAGAATTCACCCTCATATTTGTGTGGAAATGGACATATCCAAGTCATTGCCCCCCTTCCTCAACCTCAATGGGCTAGGTTTCCATGTTAATCAACCTCTCGTCTACCTAAACCTTCCAAATGCTTATTTTTATTGTAGAGAGGTTGGAAACTTGATCAGGAATTACCCAAAAAAATTAGCAAAAAAAATAAATGGAAGCCACCACTCAAAAAATAGCTAAAAAATTCCCTACAAATGACCCTCATTCAGAAGTTATTGCTTAGAATCTAGCTAAAAAATTCCATGTTGATGGCCCTCAACACCCCCAACTTTCAAAAACCCTTCTCCTCTTCCTCAGGCCATGCCCCCAAAGAATCCCCTTGCCTCTTCCTCATCTTAGACTCAATCCTCGGATATTCCTGTTAATCCCCAAGCCCCGTTGGATTCAGTTGTGGACCTTGAGTTAGCTCTCATTCCTTCACCAGCCCCCATCAAAGACAACCCTATGACAGATGGGTGGAGAATGGTAGGTAAGCGACAATGATCATTGAACCCCCAAAATCCCTCCTTCTAACAAGAGGAAAAAAACTCTTTCAAAGATCTTGCTAGATCCTTCTCTCAAGTTGCCCAAAATATGGTTCCAACTCAACATACATACAATACTCAGTTGTTGCCCTTCAATGAAAATAAATTTTAATCTTTAATTCATGAGGTCGAGTAGCCTCCAAATCAACCCTCATGAAGTTAAATCTTCTTTCTTGGAATGTTAGGGGACTCTCCCTCCCTTATCGTAAGTTTCAAGTTTGAAAGGTTATAGCAAAAAATTATATTTTTGTTCTTTTTCTTCAAGAACTGAAAGCCTCTAGTTAGGCTCTCTCCCATTGTATGGATGTTATTGGTTAGGGATATGCATCCACCTTTACTACATCTCATACCAATGGTAAAGGAGGTGTTGCCCTCTCCATATCCAAGTCTCTTTGTTATGTTATTCTAGACCATGGTGAAGATCCTACTCATCATTGTGTCTGGGTTAGATTGGCTCTCAACTCTCTAGTTCTTGGATTTTGCTCTATCTATGCTCCTAATGACCCTCCTAGTCATATAGCCCTCTGGGAATGGTTAGTTGTTTCTCTCCCTCTTGCAAAATGGATCATAGGAGGTGACTTTAATATGATTGAAAATCCTAGTGACAAAAGTTGGGATGGTAGCAAACCTCTTTCAACAATTGAATTTGGTAGTTGGTTGTTTTGTCGTAATCATTTAGGTGTGCATGACCCTCTCTTTGGTAAATCCTCCTCTCATAGAGATAATTGGTTTACATGGTCCAATTTTCATCAAGGTTTTGCCAAGAAGTTTGTTCATCTGGATAGATTTTATTTCAACAATTATTTTTGGATAAATTCTCCATCCATGAGCAAGTCCACATTCTTTCGCACAAATTTGTCTGATCACCTCCCTATCTTTTCTTCTATAGAAAATTAATCCATTTCCCTTGATTCCATATTGACTTCCTTTTAAATTAAATGTTTCCCACCTTGACAACCCTACCTATTACCATCTTGTAGAGCATGTTTGGAACAAATTTTCTAGACCAATTGGTAATATTAGCTAGATCAAATGGTTTGAAACAACTATTTCCAATATTATTTCTTCCCTTAGATGGTATGGGCGCTCTATTTCTAGGAGGAAGAAGATTCAAGAAATTCACTTTCATAAAGAGATTTCTCATCTTCATTCCATGCTTATGAAAGATCCCACTAATGTTGCTATTCAATGTGACCTAGCTAATGCTGAAAATTAGGCGAGAGGTTATGAGTCATATCATGCTAGAGGGGCACAAATTAGATCTCACCTCAATTGGATCTCCCAGGGTGATAAGGGAACTAAATTTTTCTTTAACTACCTTAGGCATAAGAATATTTTAGAAAGGATTACTGAATTGGAGGACCCTTCAGGTCATTCCCTTTTTGACTCCAATGAGATCATGAATATTTTTGTAACCCACTTCTCTCAAATTTTTACAATGGAGCCAAGGGATGACATCCATATTCTCTTAATGGAATATGTGTAGGAACATATTCCCTCCCTAGTTGACCCCATTATTCAGGATCAACTTGAATGTCCTCTTTCTATGATTTATTTTTTCTATGAAGAATGACAAAGCTCCTAGTATGGACGGTCTTCTAGTGGAGTTTTATAAAAAAAATTGGCATATCCTTTCCTTAGATCTTCATCGTGTTTACCTGGAAGCTCTCTAGAACAATTCTCTTGGAGCTTATATCAATGTAGGGTTAATAAAACTTATTTCTAAAGGAACAACTCGTAATCAAATCTCCAATTGGAGACCTATTACCCTCCTCAATGTTTCATACAAGATCATAGCTAAAGCAATAGCTTTAAAAATCAAACATATTGCACAAGCTATTATCCACCCAGAACAATATAATTTTTTTAAGGATCATTATATCTTAGATAATCTTATGATGGCCTGGGAAACAATGCAATGGGCTATCGACTCCAATCAAGATGCCCTCTTGGTTAAGTTAGATTTTGACAAAGCATATGATAAAATCAGATGGGATTTTATTCTTCGTATGCTTTCTTGGCTTGGTTTTGGTCCAAAATTTTATAATCAAATTGGTATGCTCTTTGGTGATGCTTCAGCTTGTGTTTAGGTTAATGGAGCTCTATCCCCTTCCTTCCCTCTGCAATGGTCTATTAGACAGGGTTTCCCTCTTGCTCCTTTTTTGTATGTTTTGGTTGTCGATGCTCTTGGTTATCTTCTTCATAAGGCTCAATCTAATGGCCTCATTCAAGGTATTAAGCTTCCTGGGGATAAACATGCTCTTAACTCACATTTTGCTAATGATTCCCTTCTTTTTCTTCAAAATACCTAGCAGGAGGTGGAAATGGTTAAAGAGATTGTACAATTATTTTGTGATGTTTTTGGCTCTCGTATCAACCACTCTAAAATAAAAGTCTTCTATACTTCTTCCAATCCTAATGGTTGCAACTCCTCGATTGAGTGGAAGATCATCCCTCATGGAATGATCATTCGTTACTTGGGAATCCCCTTTGGGATTAATATTTCTCCTAAAGATATGTGGAACTGGGTTATGGAAAGACTTCAAAAGAAGTTCAATGCATGGCCAACTCGGTTTCTCTCCTTAGCAAGAAGAATTCAAGTTGTGAATAAAGTTATGGCAACCTCTCATGTTTACTACTCCTCTTGTTGGATGGCCTCAAAGGATGCCTATAACAAATTTACTCAGGTCATTCATAAATTTTTATGGACCAAATGGGATGGGGAGGTAGGCATGACAACCATCTCGTGGAAACTTTGTACTCAACCAAAGGCTTTAGGAGGTCTGGGTATTATTGATCCTCTTACCCAGAGCAAAAGTTTGGCTACGAAATGGGTTGCTAGAGCCATTACTAGAGAGGAAAATTGGAAACACTTGTTTCAATATAGAATCTCCCAAGCTACTCACAAAGGTAAATGGAAAGAAACCCCATGGGAGGATAAGGTCCTTAATGCACCATACTTTATGGTTAAAGGATCTATTCCTCTTACCCATAATTGGAAAGCTTGGCAATTAGTTTCTCATTTATTGGCTTGGAAGTCTGACTCCTTATGACATGGCTTAAGCATCGGTCTAAATAATCTTTGGTGGAGTAAAATTATCCTCCATAATGATAAACCTTTAGCTTTATGCAGTGCTCTTTGAGGATTGGTATTTTTGAAGAAAGGTATAAATAGAATAAGGGATATTTAGGTCCATGCAACTATTCAATTCTCACCTAGACCCAGATCTACAATTATTGTTCCCTTCCCTCTTCGTTCAAGGAGTCTTATGGCTTTGTTGTGGCTTCCATTCCATGTGAGGTCCTTATAAAGTTGGGAACAATTGCCTACAATATATGGGCTAATTGGGGCAAAGGTAGTAGATTGATTGATTTTCCATTTGGTTGTTGGGTTTCTATAGATCTACACGCATATCCAAGGTTTCTATAGTTTTGACTATGATGACAGAAGAGCAACCATAGATACAAATTATTGTGGTGATGACAACGATGATGGAACAACCATAGGCATCGATTGTTGGTAATATCATTATAGTATTGTGTTAATATTTCCATTAATGAAGATTTAATAGGATGCAATGGACTAGAGTAAGATAGCCCACCCAAAAGTGAGGCAGGTCAAATAAGTTCAGGGGATTGAACCTCAAAAAGCTAAATATGGATCGTTAAAAATTTTCTTGCCAAAGGTATTATAACAAAATATGCAAGAAGAGAGGAAATATGTTTTGGTTGGAAAGTTCCTAGGACCTAAGCTAAATTTAGAATTTATTCATGGATGGGTGTGAGAGTGATGGAGGATCAAAGGTAATATCGATATAATTACTCCTCCCAAGGATTACCTCTTGTTTAGCTTTAATCTAGAAGAAGACTTGAATGACATACTATTGAATGGTCCTTGGTTTTTTGGGAAAATAAACTATTTTTGACAAAATGGAATAAGGGTTTCAAACCAAAAAATGCAAACATGATTATTGACTCAATTTGGGTCTTACTTCATAACTTGCCTATCAATTTTTGGTGTGAAGAAGTGATTGGAGGGATTGCTAAATTAATTAAGGACTTGGTAGCAATAGACAATGCAACTAAAGCTAAAACAAGAATGATCACTGCTATATTTTGTGTGAACGTGGACTTGTCCAAAAAATTACCCACTCAAATAACACTACAGGATGGTAAAATATGTTGGAACCAAAAGATTGAATATGAGACCAAACTAGGAGTGATAAGGTAAGGTTCAATTACTACAACGGCTGGAGTTAGAAAGCATACACAATATGTAGGTGTGTAGTGGGTTGCACAACGAAAACCCTTGCGCACAATAGACAGAAAAAACAACAAATAAAGTTGGAAGCAACAGTGGTAGTGAGCAACAACAACAACAACAACAAAATTTGCTCGGACCTAGTTTATGGGAGTAGTAGGTAGGGCGAATAACTAGTGAGGTATCAAAACCTAAAAAGGGAAAAAAAAGAAAAACCTAGAAAATAGGTTTTTCAATTATTTTCAACCCATAAATGGGTGTCTGAGTTAAGTAATGGAACGGGTGGGAAAAGAAGTGGATAAACCAAGGTTTGGAGCAACTAGATATGATCGGGGAGTGGTTGGCATAGGAATCATAGTAGGGTAGGGCCATATTGAGGTCTTGGAAGGTACGTCAATGGATGGAGCCTTGGATGAAGAGTTGGAGAATGGTTTTCTGGGAAGAAAAATCCAAGAACCTCCTAACAAAGCAGTCCTAAAGACGGGGCAGGATGAATTAGAGGCAAACAGTGGTCAGGAGAATCGTGCCCTGGAAGTGGAACAAAAATGCTCTTGGGACCATGTGGTACATGTTTCTAAACCTACTACTACTCTTCATCTTTTGGTAAGCCACTTAAACTTGAGAGTTAAATATGGAATTCTCAACATTGCCTCAGAGATAATTTTGAACATGAATATGGAAGGGGAACACAATTTGGTGGGCAAGTTTTTTGGGGAAAGGCCAGATATAGATACTATTTGAAGGTGGGCCTTCATTAGATGGAAACCAGCAAGCTACATGGAGATTGTGGCACTCCCAAATGGGTTCTTTATGATTAAAATTATTGAGATAAGTGACATGTAGAAAATTCTAGGTGAAGGAAGAAAATGGGATGTGGATTTTAATCCTTACACCCAAAGTCTCAACACAACTGCTATTTGGGTAATATTACCTCACTTTCCCTTTCAAAATTGGCATGATAAAGTTTTAATGGCTATTGCAAATGGTATTGGTACCTTTGTTACCATTGATAGGGTAACCAAGTTGAATTTCCATATGGTGTTTGCTCGAATTTGTGTTAATATTGATCTGGATAGCAAGCTTTCAAAAACAATAGACCTAAGATCCCCAGTGGGTACTTGGACTCAGAGGCTGAAGTATGAAAATATTTTGCCCCTTTGTGATCTTTGTAAAGGGAGAGGTCGTATCTCAAGCTCCTACCCAAAGAAGAAGAAAGCTCCCAATAAGAAATTTTAGTAGAGGAAGAAGAGTAAAGATGCAGAGTAGGGTAAAGGTACGAATATCATGGTGGATAATCAAAAGGAAGTAAGCACCTCACACTAGTTGGTTATGGTGGCTAAGGAGGAACACATGGAAGATACCTCTTATGGAGTTATGGTAGTCTAACCCCCCTGGAGTTGTGGAACCCCTTGACTTTGTAGACCCTAACTCTTTTGCTTGCTTGAGAGAAGCTGAAGAGGACGAAATGGGAGACCCAAATGAAGTTGTGGAACTTGTGGAGAAGACACAATGGGTAAATCATGAGGGGGTACAACAAGAGAGTGTAAAACCTCTAGAAGCAGATGTAGAGGTTAACCCTATTGACACGATTCTTACAAATCAAGACAAGCAAGATGAAGCTGGAAAAGTGTTAAGGGAAGATAAGCAGATCCTAAAAAATATAGAGGTGAAGTTTGTAGCTCCAATACGAGAGGATTTTAGTTTAGAGGAGGTTTATATGACTCCCTCAAGGGTAACTAGAAATCAAGAAAAGAGAAATCCTCTGGATGTTGGCAAGGAACACAATGTAGGTATACCCCCTTTAACAAAGGTAAGGAAGAGGGAAATAATGGTAAATATAGCCAGAGGAACACAAAATATTATCAATCTAGGCAGGGGAGGGAAGAAATTAGCTAAATCTAAAAAATAAAGGTTTTGTCATAGAATGTACGAGGCATCAATGAGACTAGAAGATATAGATTAGTACAAATGTTGAGAAGAGATAATCACCTAGATATTTTGCTATTACAATAGACAAATGTGGTAGAATCAAAATTAGCAATGGTTAAAGACAATATTTGAAGAGGAGCAGACTTTGTTTCTCAACCCTCAATGAGCTCCTCAAGAGGAATGATGTGTATTTGGGATCCAAATAAATTGGAAGGACAAAAAATTATCTTATATGATAGATTTTGTGCTATCCACTTATTTTCGAAGGAGGATAATTCCCACTGGATAATTAAAAATGTATATGCACCCACTTTTGTGGTTGAAATATGAAGGTTATGGAGGGAATTGAGTGAACTCATGCAAGTCTTTGTAGGCATACTATGGATGATTGTAGGGGACTTCAATACCCCTCTATATCCATCTAATAAGAAGGGAGTCTTTGAAGGATATTCAGAGAGTATGACTGAGTTTGGTGATTTTATAAATTCAAATGCTTTGATGGACTTGGAGCTTAGACAAGCAAAGTTTACCTAGACTAATAGGTAGTTGGGGAGTCAATTGATTCAAATCAAAATGTATAGGGTGTTGATTTCTTAGGAGAGCTTAGTGTCATTTGGGAACACTACTCTCACGATTCTCCCAAAAATTGGCTCATACCATAATCCTTTTATTTGGAAAATAGTGGATAGGAGAAGGCTATTTGCTACTCCTTTTCAGTTTGAAAAGATATGGATTCAATCTTAATGGCAACAAGATTTTTTCAGGGGATAGATTGACTCAAGTAGTAAAGAAACTGAGATTTATTAAGTAGAACTTAAAACTGTGGAATAAAGAGGTGTTTGGATACATTATGGTTAAAAATGCAACTTTACAACAACAACTCATGGATTTAGAAAACTCTTTGCATTTGGGGGAGTATTCAGAGGAAGTCAGGACTAGAGAAAAGGATCTTCTATGTGATTGGCACAATACTTTGGCGTGTGAGGAGGCTTTTTGGTGGTAAAAATCAAGAGCTTTGTGGTTAAAGGAAGGGGACTTGAATATGAGGTTTTTCCATGTTTCAACTCTTAGGCACAAAAGTTTTAATAAAATCTAGGAGATCAATTTTGTTGATGGTTCTTCTACAAGGGATCCTTTCCAATTTAGAGGGGAATTTGTTCGATTTTTTCAAGATATGTTAGAAGTGGATTCGAAGTTAGATGAAGAGGTGATGAACCTGTTGTTAGACCATATTCTCTTAAATATTACAAATTGAATAAATGAATATCTCCTCAACCCCTTTACGGATGAGGAAATTAAAGAGGTGATCTTCATGAAGGGAGACAAATCTCTTGGCCCATATGGATTTTATGTGCTCTTCTATCACAAGTTTTGGTACATCATTGACAATGAGGTCACCTTGGCATTTAAGGAGTTTCAAACCTCTAAAAGATCCCTTCTGATGTGAATTATACTTTCTTAGCCCTCATCCTAAAGATTGTAGGTGCTAAATCTTTTGCATATTACCACTCAATTAGCCTGTGTAATACTCTCTACAAACTTGTGTCCAAAGTCCTTGAAAATTGGTTGAAGATGGCTCTCCCTTTTGTCATTGACATGTTGGAATATGTAATGCAACATTGTGTAAATTATTCTTAGACTAAAATATAAAGTCTAAAGAATAATATTTGAATTAGAATATAATTCTATCTTATGTAAAATATTCCCACCCAATTAATAAATAAATTAAGGGTGCTAGGAATATTTAATTTCTTGGAAAAAAGTTATTTCCCTTTTCTAGCAAATATTAGAAATTAACTAATCACTTTCTAATATTTGATAGATGTCACTTATCACATATCTCAAAGATTAGATTGTGATAAAATTAGAAAGTAACTAAAGCACTTTCTAATATTTGATAGATTGTGATAAGATTTAGGGTTGTAGTAGAAAATCTTATCTTTAAATAGGGGTGTTTTCTACTACATATTATCATATCTTGTCATATTGACTTGTGTTGTAGTTTATGTTGATGCATATTGTTGCATAACATTGAAGCATTCGTGTACTGTTGAATCATTGAGTAATATAGTGAGCTTCATAGTGAATGTTTCCCTTATTCATTTGAAGTAGGGTTTTACCACTCAATATTTGTGTTGTGGGTTTACCTCTTTTATGTGTGATTGATCTTGTGGAGAATTCTTCGATCTTGGAGATACTTTTCTTGTCTCACATTTGGTATCAAAGTGGTTGGGATATCCATCAAGTGTCTTCAATCCTTTGAGGTGAAAAACCCATTAAGAATGGTTGATCATGGAATCTCCTTCACACCTAAGCACATATTTGATGGATCAAATTTTAGAATATAGGAACCAAGGATGAGGGCTGAATTTCAAGAAAGAAAGTTATGGCCCATTGTGAATGGATATGAAGCAATCCCAACCCAGGAAAGGGCACTTGAGACATACAACAACAAGACTCACCTTGCACTTTCCATGATTATAAATAGTGTGAGTGATGAGATATTTCTCACTATAAGCCATTGTGACCATGCTAAAGATGCATGGGATTTGCAAAAACAAGTCCATATAGGGTCCAACACATCAAGGAAATTCACTTTATTGTCCAAAATTCTTAGCACTATGCAAGGTGAAGAATAAAGTTCCTTGATCTTCCTCTCAAAGATGAAAGACATGAGAACTCAACTATTGGCTTGTAATTGTGATTGGATAAGTGAGAAGCTCTTAAGCTTTATCATTTTGAGGAACTTGTCAAGCAAGTTCAAGAATTTTTTCACCATTATTGAGACTAGGCTAGAGCAAGAAGAGGATGGTATTCCTCTCAACACTCTTTCACAATTATTGATTCAACATGAAGAGTCTCTTAATCGAGACAAAGTGAATGGTCAAGTTGTCAAGGAGAAGAATGTTGCCTTGAGTGCCACTAAATCTTCCTTCAAGAAGAAATACAAAAGAAGGAAAAATCAAAATTTTCAACCCAACAAGCCTAGAGTTGATTTCACTTGCAACTTTTGTGGCAAGAAAGGCCACAAGGAATAAAATTGTTTCAAGAAGAAGAAGATTACAAAAAAGGAAGAGCAAGAAAAGGCTAAGGGACAAGGACCTAAGAAATGGTTTGGCAAGGGAAAGAAAAATAACAACAATGTAAAGCAAAATTCTAATAAAAATGCCTTTGTTTGTGCCCTCTACTCCATTGACTTATCTACTTCTAATGAATGGGTGTTAGATTCTGGATGCACTGACCATATGTTTTTTGAAAAGGATAAGTTTGTGTACTTTCATAAGCACTCTTCATATTCAATTGTCATTGGTGATAATACTAGACTTCAATTAGAAGGTGTTGGCAATGTTGTAATTGAAGGGAAATTACTTGATAATGTCCTATATGTGCCTAACCTTAGGAGAAATTTAATTTTAGTTCTGCAAGTTGCTATAAGTGGTCACACTATTGAGTTCAATGCAAATTCATGGAGCATTAGGAAATGCATGTTACCAATCATTATAGGTTATGTGAAGAATAATATTTATGTGTTAGGTGATGCTCCTCCTAAAGTGTGTTTAGCAACTAATGTTTCTCCTAGTAGCAAGCTTTGGCACTTATGGTTAGGCCATACCAACTATCAAAATATTCAAATGATGAAGTCCAAAAATTTGGTTGAAGGCTTGCCTAACATTTCACCTATTCATGGTTTGTGTGAAACATGCATCTTAGGCAAGATGAGCAAACAAAATTTTGCAAAGGACAAGTCAACAAGGGCCACACAAATTCTTCAACTCATTCATACAGATATTATGGGTCCATTACATGTTAGATCACTTGGTGGTGCATCCTATATTCTCACCTTTATAGATGATTATTCAAGAATGATCTTTGGGTATCTACTTAATAATAAATCATACTATTTTGATACATTCAAGGAGTTCAAATCTTTGGTATAAAATCAAAAGGGAGCAAAGATCAAAATGATTAGAAGTGACAATGGAGGGGAGCACAATAGCAATGATTTCAATGAGTTTTATTCTTCTCATGGGATCAAAAGGTAGTTTACTTGTCCATACACTCCTCAACAAAATGGTGTTGCAGAGAGGAAAAATAGGACAATAATGGAGATGGTAAGATGCATGCTTGGTGACCACTTACCTATTTATATAGGGGTTAAGTTGGAAGTAAGTACAGAATCTCAGTTGGCTGATGCTACATTGTATAGGCAGCTCAGTGGTAGTCTTCTTTATGTTACCATCACAAGGCCAGATATTGCTTTTGCAGTTGGTATGATGGCTAGGTTCATACAAAAACCTTATATTGAGCACTTACAATCTACCAAGAAGATTTTGAAGTACCTTGTAGGTACTAGAGATTTGGCACTCAAGTATTCTAGGTTTCCTTCATTTGCTCTTTTCGGCTATGCTGATTTTTATTTTGGAGGGGATATAATAGACAGAAAGTCTACCACAATATATGTTTTTAGTATTGGGTATGCAACTATCTCTTGGTCTTCCAAGAAGCAAGATACAATTGCTCTTTCTACAACGGAAGCAGAGTATAATGCTACGACAACAGTTGCACAAGAAGTGATTTGGCTTCGTACCCTCATGAAGGAAATTGGCTTTGAGCAATTTGGTCCTTCACGTTTGCTCTTCGATAATCAATCAACTATTGCCTTGGCTAAAAATCCTGTAATGCATCAAAGGACAAAGCATATTGAAATTCAAGCCCATTTTATCGGAGAGAAGGTATTGGATGGGACTATTCAGTTGGAGTATTGCCCATCATCTTCTAATTCTGTTGATTTGTTCACCAAACCTCTTCCCAAGGAGCAGTTTTGTAAGCTGAGGGACTCACTTGGTTTGGTGACCTTGTCCTCAAGGGGGAATGAAGTGTAGTTACACTTGTGTGATGACAACTTCATCCTTATGAGGTGTTTTGTGCTATATATATGAGTTGATCTTTGGTGGTATAATTGCTTTTTGCATCTCTTTTGAACATGGTACTTTCTTGTTTGCCTTGTGCAACTTTTGTACATGTTACTTTGTAGATGGAATTGTGCAATTATGGTATATGATGCAATTGCTTTATGTGAATATTTTACATGGTATTTTCTTGTTGCCTTGTGCAACTTTGTACATGTTTTTTTATGCAGTTGGCATTATGCAATTGGTTTATCATGGTACTTTCTTGTTAGCATTTATGCTACTTTTGTACATGATATTTTATGGTTGGCTTTATGCAACCAGTGTGCACACTTTATTATTTTCATATACCTTATGCAACTCTTGTACATGGTACTTTTTTGTTAGCCTTGTGCTACTTTTGTATATGGTACTTTAGAGTTTGCATTATCATGGTACTCCTTGTTTGCTTTATGCAACTTTGTACATGATATTTTTTGATCAACTATATAGCACGTGACTAAAATTATGGCTTGGCATTTTTTTTTTTAAAGCGAAAAACCCCTTGCGGGGCCACCTTGGTCTGAGAGACCACGAACATGGGGTTCTATACTGTCAAAGTCACCCGGGAGTCGCACCCAGCCCTGCCCGCACCAACATTATCAATTGGATTTTGAGTACCCAATTCAGCTTTTTGGTAGGATGGAGATTCGAACCTAGGACCTCCCTTGGAGGATTGTCCTCTCCTCTCCAACTCACCTACAACACCGGGTGGCTTGGCATATTTTTGTGATGACTTATAGTTCACTATTTTTTAGATCAGTTTTGTTATCATCTTTGGATATTCATATATGTTGTGGTGAATATATTTATGATGATGTATCTAACTGATCTTATGTTGAGCTGCTTGTAGCTTGCAGGTACTTTATTTTGGGATTTTGTAGGCTTATTGAAGACACCCTTGTGATGTTTTCTTCTTGTCATTTGCAACCACTTTTGGTTGATGGATGGCTTTGTAAGTTGCTTGTATTTGAAGCTACTCCGTTGGGGGCTTGCAGTCTCATTTTGGCCCATTTTGTATTGGTGCCTTATTGTAGACCATTCTTGGTCATAGAAGCTCATTGTAACTATATTACTCATTTGATTCTCATCCCCGTTTGTATCTTTAGAGGGAGAATGTTTATTTGTCTCATAATTCCTTTCCCCAATATTGCATTAAGGAGTGTTGGAATATGTAATGCAACATTGTGTAAATTATTCTTAGACTAAAATATAAAGTCTAAAGAATAATATTTGAATTAGAATATAATTCTATCTTATGTAAAACATTCCCACCCAATTAATAAATAAATTAAGGGTGCTAGGAATATTTAATTTCTTAGGAAAAATTTATTTCCATTTTCTAGCAAATATTAGAAAGTAACTAATCACTTTCTAATATTTGATAGATGCCACTTATCAGATATCTCAAAGATTAGATTGTGATAAAATTAGAAAGTAACTAAAGCACTTTCTAATATTTGATAGATTGTGATAAGATTTAGGGTTGTAGTAGAAAATTTTATCTTTAAATAGGGGTATTTTCTACTACATATTATAATATCTTGTCATATTGACTTGTGTTGTAGTTTATGTTGATGCATATTGTTGCATAACATTGAAGCATTCTTGTATTGTTGAATCATTGAGTAATATAGTGAGCTTCATAGTGGATGTTTCCCTTCTTCATTTGAAGTAGGATTTTACCACTCAATATTTGTGTTGTGGGTTTACCTCTTTTATGTGTGATTGATCTTGTAGAGCATTCTTCGATCTTGGGGAGACTTTGCTTGTCTCACATGACAAAAAACAAAGGGGTTTTGTTCAAGGACGACAAATTTTTGATGGGATTATTTTGATCCATGAGATCCTACATTCTGTCTCTAAATTAAAAAAGAAAGGTATGTTTCTTAAATTGGACATGAATAAATCATATGATAGATTTTCTTATGATTTTCTAATCAAAGTGCTCCAACGTTTTGGTTTTTATGAGGATTGGATCTCAATGATGAAAAATTGCATCTCCATTGTGATTATCTCCATCTTAGTTAATGGGCATGTAGTGGGTTATTTTCCTAGCCAGAGAGGGTTGAGACAAGGGGACCCCCTATCCCCTTATCTATTTATAATTTTAGTTGAAACTATGGGTAGAGCCTTCACATCAGCCACAAATAGAGGAGATATATAAGGTATCAAGCCAAATTCCACTCTGGAACCAATCTCTTTTCAAAATTTTGTGGATGATACTCTAATTTCGACAAGATCATCTCTTACACAAGCAAGACATATTAAGATGATTTTGCATTTCTATGAGCTTGCAACAGGCCAAACGGTAAATTTTAATAAAAGCAAGTTTTTTTTCCTAAATAGCAAGAATATTCAATTGTGGCATAGGTGATTTTCTAGCAACCTATCTAGGGATACCTTTATTCTATGGGAGTATGAAGGAAGCCTTGTGGGATTTGGTTATTGAATGTGTTACAAATAAATTGTCATCTTAGAAAGGCTCTCTTATTAGTCATGCAGGAAAGGTCGAGCTTGTGAAATCCTGCCTTCAAAGTATACCTATTTACTTCATGTCAATTTTTAAAATGCCAGTATCGATCTGCAAAAAAATGGAACAGATCCAAAGGATTTTTTTTTGGTATGGGGCTGAGGAAAAGAAGAGGATATATTTACTTACTTGGAACAAAGTCTATACATTTAAATAATATGGGGGATTGGGATTTGAGAACTCTTTCCAAAATGAACAAAACTCTAATGGGAAAATTGGGTTGGAATTCGACGAAGGAAGAAGACACTCCCTGGGTCAAAATTATAAAATATAAGTATTTATATAATTCCTCCTTCCTAGAAACCCTTAACCCCTCTTAGGGGTCCAGTTTATAGAATAGCCTTCAACTGGTAAGACCTCTGATCCAGTAGGGCTATAGATGGCAGATTGGATATGGTGCTAACATGAGATATTGGCAGGATACTTGGCTATTTAACTCTCCTCTTTATGAGATCCTAAGGTTTGCAAAATTAAGAACAATCATGACTCCTATTTATGGACTATTGGTTTGGGATTATATGGTGGAAGAAAATAGCATCAAGAAGTGGAAGAGACTTTATGTTGAGAACATCAATGAGGACTTGTGTCCACACCTAGAAAGTCTTAATAGATGCCTTAATGCCTACATCCTTAGTCATTGGCGACCGAATGATATATTTATTTGGATGAAAACAAAGAGTGAAGATTATTTTATGAAGTCTGGTTATAACTTGGCTGAAGGTGTAGGGGCAGTGTGGCCCCATGTAAAGGTTTGGGACAAATATCTCATCCCTAAGATTACTATTTTTTAGTGGTTGGTTATGCATAGTAAAATTATGACCCAAGATAATGTGAAAAAATATGGTTTCTCCTTACCAAATAGATGTGTTTTGTGTGAAAAAGAGGAGGAAAGCATTGATAATCTACTTCTTAAGTGCTCCTTTACCAAAAAACTTGTTTGATCATCTCTATAGTGAATTCCAAGTTCAGTGGGTTTTCCCTAGAACTATCTTAGACTTGAACTTGCAGTGGGAGCCTCCTTTTAAAGGCAGAAGAATCAGGAAGTTGTCGCTTCTAAGCCTTCCACATATCTAGTGGAGAGTTTGGAATGAAATAACCACATAATCTTTAAGGACTTGAAGATGGACTGGGAAATGGTTTGGAATCGATCAAGAAGTCTCTTGATGAAGAATTTTAACACTATTCACTTCAAGGAGGGATGGGAATCAGAGTACGAAAGGCAAATATTGGAATGCTGGGGAGTTAGAGAGAAATTACCAATACCTCGAGTTCATCCCATAAATCATGTAAAATGGATACCGTCGTCGATTAGATGATTCAAATTAAATTTTTATGGGACCTCAAAAGGTAATCCCAGGATGGCGGGAGCTGGAGGGATGATCCAAAATCATCTAGGTAAGGTAATCAAAGCCTTTCTGAACCACTAGGTGAACATATAAGTTATTTTACTGAAGCAAGAGCAACTTATGTAGGAATTTCTTTGGCTATCAATTGCAATCTAGATAAGCTCATAATTGAAGGAGACTCATAAAATATTGTGACCATTTTAAATGGAGGACAACCAGCCGCTTGGACTATTGATTTAATGATGGTGGAAGCTCGAGCACTTTTGGATAGACTCTAGAATGTGTCTATAAATCATATTTATGGAGAAGCCCACAGGGTAGCATATGATCTTGCTAATGAAGAGTTATGGCAAATGCCAGAAAGGAATGGGGGAATGATATCCCAATGCACATATATAATTTAGTTGACAATGATAATGCCACAGGAATTGATAATGGGGATCAGTAGGAAGAGGTCGTCGGGAAAGCATAAAGTATATTATATTTAGATATGTAAGGTGCATGTTGGTTTTCTAGTTTTGGATGTTTTTAGTGAAGTGTGTTTGTTGTTATGCGGTTGGTATAGGCTTTATGCCAGTGGGAAATCCTTCTTGGTGAAATGGACAGTGATTGGCCATATATGTTGATGTAAAAGGTTAGCATTCCTTTCAAAAATACACTTTTCCAACTTAACAAAAAAAAATATGAGAACAAACTGATAGATTGCAATATCTATAAAGTTATAGGACATCTAACCAAATATTGTCCAAATAAGCCTCCCCCCATGGAAAGAAGAGTTGGTGCAAGATGGAAATGGAGATCAAGAAATTAAATCAACAGAATCAATGCAAGATGGAGGTAGAGCTAGCAAATTAGTTTAATCCTTTGGAATACAAGGATAATATGGAATATTGTGAAATATAAGGAGATACAAAAGAAAAAGAAGTAAATCAATCAATTATAAAGGAACCCAAATAAAATATGCACATGAGCAAAATAAGGACTTGGATACATTATAATCTATAGAGGAAACTCCAACCCAAATAAGAGGTATGAAAAACAAGAAATATGGAAGAACTGGTAGAAATCTCTAACTCTAAGCAAGGTAGAGAATGGACCATTCCATTAAGAACAACAATAAATTCAAGAAAGAGTGTTGATGTGGGAAAGGAAACCCTTGGAAGACTTCCAAATACAACAATAAAAATTAGAGAAGTGGAAAAAAGATAGCTAATGAAATTCAACACACTTTGGAGCAGAGTAGGGGTGTAATCACCCTAAGGAATGCTAAATGAATTTCTTGTGTTGTAATATCTGAGGATGCAATTCCCTCGAGAAAAAAAGAATTGTCAAAGACCAGTGTAAGGAATATAAACCAGAAATTTTGATGCTTCAGGAAACAAAAATCCAAGAGGATAAGATGGAGGGTTCTAAAATGGTGATATGGAGGAATGTTGAGTTTGAAGGGATCTATGTTGTTGGGAGAGTAGGGGGCCTCTGGATCTTGTGGAACCATCAAACCATAAATGCAAGAATATTACCTTCTTCATCCAAGAGGTACCTTTCTTTGTTTGTAAATTGTACCAACTTTAGCTTCAATTTTGTATTGTCAAATATATATGCACCTAATTCCCTACAAGAGAGAAGAAGATTTTGGATTGAAATTCAGAGGCATAGAAGGGAGTTTGCACAAGAACCTTGGTTGATTGCAAAGGATTTCAATTCCCCTTGCTCATGTTTAAAAATATGGGAGGAAAGGAGGACTTGTCTAGGAGTATGGAAGAGCTAAGAGACTTCATTGACTCTTCTAGTCTGATTGATTTAGACCTCAAAGGTAGCAGATTTACATGGTCAAATAGAAGAGTGGGCCAAAATTTTATTCAATGTATATTAGACAAAATATTGGTTTCCAGTGCTTGGATGGATCAGTACCATGAGTATCAATTGAACACCCTTCCAAGAATTGCTTTTGACCATAATCCTCTTTTACTACAATCTTTCCCTCAAACTAAAAAATGTTGCCCATTTAGGTTTGAGTATATGTGGATGCTTCATCCTAACTTCCACTCAAAACTAAAGTAGTGGTGGAATTTGAAGGTTGTTGGTTCATGCATGTACAAAGTAACCAAAAAGTTACAATATGTTAAAAAAATGCTTAAACAATGGAACATAGAAGTATTTCATCAAGTATCAAGAAAAATAAAATGAAAGTTGAACTAGAACAAATTGAAGAAGAAATTTTGACCTCTAGAATAACTAAAGCCATTAATATGAAGAAAAGGAGGTACTTTTTTAATATCATAATGTGGTTGCCCAAGAGGAAGTGCACTGGAAACAAAAATCAAGGGTGTCTTGGTTGAGAGAAGGTGATAGGAATACAAAATTCTTTAAACTCACAATTATTAGAAGGAGGGGTTTTAATAAAATTGTGGAAATCAAGAAGGCTAATGGGGAGATAACCAATGAGTTGGAGGAAATCAAAGAGGAAGGTGTGGCCTTCTATCAAAATTTTATTTCTCTTGATCATATTGAGGATGAACAGGCTATGGCTAAAGTGCTAGAGTATATTCCCTCACTAGTTTCTCTTGAAATTAATAAAGAACTGACCAAACCCTTATCAAGGATGAGATCAAAGGGATAGTGTTCCTTATGAATAAATACAAGGCTCTTTGGCCTGATGGGTTCCCTGCTAGGTTCTTCTAATATTGTTGGGATATTGTTGGGGATGATGTAATGGTTATAGTAAAGGAATTCTAGGAGAAGGAAATGATCTTGAAGTCTTGGAATGCAACTTTCTTAGCACTCATCCCAAATATCAGTGGGCCAATGATTTCAAGGACTTTAGACCAATCAGTTTATGCAACACTGTGTATAAAGTTATCACTAAAATCTTGGCTAGAAGATTACAAAATCATCTACCTCTCCTAATTTCCTAGGAGCAAGATGGATTTGTGCAAGGTAGGCAAATAATTGATGGAATCATAACCATGCATGAAACTCTACACTTGGTCAATAAGAGAAAAGAGGTTGGTATGTTGCTCAAACTGGATATGCAAAAATTCTATGATAGGGTTAATTGGAGATTCCTAGATAAGGTACTGGAAAAATTTGGGTTTGACACAAAATGGAGGAAATGGGTCCAAACTTGTATCTCAACAACAAGATTTATTGTGTTGATCAATGGGGAAGTGGAAGGCTTATTCCAATCATAGAGAGGCCCCCATATCTCCTTATCTCTTCATCTTAATGGCAGAGGTTTTGGGAAGGGTAGTGAAAGCAACAAAAAGGGACAAGAAGATTAGTGGCATCCTCTCTGCTCCCAACTATGAAACTATGTCTCATCATCAATTTGTTGATGATACCATTCTCCTTGGAAAGGCATTAGTCCATAAGGCAAAGGAGTTGATGAAGGTTCTTGAATTGTATGAGGCTACCTCACATCAAAAGGTTAACTTCCAAAAGACTAGGGTGTACTTTCTCCACACTCCAAAGAGAAGACAAAGGAAGACTACTGAGATTTTAAATTTCCAAAGTAATATTCTGCCGTCAACCTACTTGGTAATGCCATGCTTTGTTGGGAGAATAAAAAAAATGAGATGGAATCTTGGAAAAAATTAGCAAAAATATTACAGGATAGAAATAAGACACTTTGAGCGAGGTTCGCAAATTGTTGTTGATTAAAACAACCCTTCAAATCAAACCTATCTATAGTGCACTTGTCTTCAAAATACCCTCAACTATTGCCAAGAGGATTGATCAAATCTATAATAGATTTATTTGGTCTAGAATGGAGGAGAAAAGGAGAATGACTTTGGTAGCCTGGGATAAGGTCTACAAAAACAAGTTCTTGGGAGGGCTTGGATTGAGAAAAATGAAGGTGCTAAGCAAAGCCCTAAGGGGGAAATGTGGATGGTAGCTATGCAAAAATAAAGGATGTGAATGGACTTCAATATGCAAAGCAAAGTATCTTGATAATTCCAACTCTTTCCTAAGGGTGGAGATCCTCCCAAAAGGTTCTACCTTTTGGAATGGACTTGCAAGAATCAAAAAGTTGCTTTGGGAGAAACTATCTTGGGATGTTAAGAGAGGTACTAAGTCTTTTTTGGGAATATTCCTAGTTGAGGAAGAATCCACTGAGTTGGTATGAAGAACTCAAAGAAGGGGCTCAATGGGCTATGGATAACCAAGGAATAAGAGTATGTGACTACTTCAGACTAATTGAGGAAGGTTGGCAATGGCATGTTCAAGAAGCTCCAAATAGGGAGATTAACAAGCAATTGGAGGTAGTTAGAAAATAATTGAGAAGCAAAAAAATTGTCATTTTTGAGGATGAAGATAGCCCAGTTTGGAATGGTGATGAGGGGGGAGAGTACAAAGTAAAATTTACCTTCAAATTATTGAATGATGCCCCAATGGATGGATCTCCTCTCCTTTGGGAAAGGGTGTGGGTGAAAGGACTAATCCCAAAAATATCCTTCTTCCTTTGGACAACTGCTAATAATGGAATCTTAACATTAGATAATTTGAGAAAAAGGGGTTTCCAATTGCCTAACAGATGTGTTTTATGCTACAACAAGGAGGAATTTGTGGATCATATCTTCCTTCACTGTGATTTTGTCAGAGCAATTTGGAGCAGATTATGGAATGATTTGAGAATCCAATGGGTCTCACCTACTTCCCTAAGAGACCTCTTGATCCAATGGGAAAGAAACTCAAATAGAAAAATTCTCAATGAATTATGGTCCTTTATCCCTCCACACCTATGTTGGGTTGTATGGAAGGAGAGGAACCATCACATCTTCCAAAACCATAGCAAAACTAAAGCAGAGGTATACCAAATTGTTAAACTTTGTGTTAGTGAGAATTATTCAATTTGTAGGCCACCAAGGGATGGAAAGGATAGTGAAATGATTAAGGTGCTTCAACTTCTCTCCCATGAGGGAAGTAATGGAGGGAGTAGCAAGCCTGAAGTATGAGGTGTTACCACCAAACCCAACTATTGAGGAGAAAATACAGTGTGTGGTTTTTAAAACCTTCTTTAAAAGAAGATGTAATTTTGCTAATTTTTGGGTTTCTTTTGTATTGTTCTAACTAGGTATGCTTTAGTTTTGTTGGGGTTTCACTAGGGTTTTGTTGTGGTATGATAAATGTATATAACTTATTATGCTTTGGTTTTGTTGAAGTATTGTTGGGGATTTGTTGTTTTTATGTGGATGTATGAAACTTTACTGTAAATAGGTTTTGCGAACCCTGTTAAAAAAACCCACCCCTTTATTTACCTAATCAAAAATATATATGGACTAATTAGAGATGGCTTAATGACCATATAATCTCTTCAATTAAATCTAGTTGAATCTACATTAAAAATTGTGTCCTTTGGCATTGGAATTTAAACTCAATGTCAAGTGGCAATTTAATTTTACCAATGCCCAGTGGAAGTCTCTTGTTGCTCAAATTTGAAAAGTTCCTATTGAATCCAAAACTTAGCTTCTTTGATGGTAGGTTTTGCATCAAAAACTTCCAACTTTTGAAAGTTTGGCTTTGATTTTACATATTTCTCCTCAATGCAATTTTTGTAATGCTTCAAAATCTATTATTCACTTGTTTTGGTTTTGTGACATGGCTAAATAATTTGGGGATGTTTTCTACACTTTTTTATTCCCATCCTTCACTAGATCTTGGAAGCTTGCTTTGCTTGGTTTTTCCCAACAAGATCATTGTCCCAAACTTTGGGATGTTTGTAGACTCATTTTTCTCAAACATATTTGGAAGTTTAGATGCAAAAAGGTGTTTATCGACTCCACTCCTCCATGGGGTATTGTTTTAGCAGACTTGTCCTTTGATATTTTGTTACATTTGGGATGCATTCATTCCCATGTTGTTGGAGCTTCTAGTACACTAGATGTTACCAATAGGCTTCATCAAATATTTCACATGATCCAAGATCTTCAAAAGTTCCAACAGGAAACAAAAAAGAAGGCAATAAACAATGATGAACCAGTTCAATAACTCATTACTTATTTTTCTTCCTTGAATACTAGAAGATATAATGAAAGACATGTTCAAAAATTCTCTGCATGACAGGCTCTCCCAAGGATGAGCGATGATATCAAGCATATTGTAACAAGATACAACTATAGTCTCTTTATTGTTATTAGCATGTATTCTTATGCGTACTCAGTTATGGATGTTTTACTCTTTATCCACCTAATTTTATTTATTTTTGTTGGTGGATGGTACTAGCACCATATTATTATAATATTTTGGTTAATGACTTAATATAGTATAGCTTTTACTCTTTCTATATATATGTAATGTAGGCATATCCATCAAGAAGGACATAAGGTAAATTTAAATAATTATAATTTTGATCTTTGTCTTAACAAACTTTTAAAAAGTAATTTAAGAGCAATTTTATTTCTTAGTAAAAATAATATTATGAAGTTGATAAAATAATATAAGAAATATTTGATAGAAAAATAACAAATATTATATATTTAACTTAATATTTAAAGGTTTAAAAAACAAAAGCAAAGTGGTTTTTAACATCCACATAACAATAAATCTTATGGGATGATGCATTTTTTTGGTTGGAGAAAAAGGGGTTGTACTCGGGTCTCCCACCCTTGAAAAATCACAACTCTTATCTTTAGAACATGAGATTTTACAAATAGATTCAATTCTCGTCTCAATCAAGTTACTATAGCTAAAAACCTACATCGTTTTATATAAAATATTTGAATTTTTAATTTTTAATTTTTGGAACTTTTTTAAATTTTTGTGTGAATACAAATATTCCACAGTTCAACATCCTTCTTGACATTTTCCTACAATAGTCTTCACAATACCAAAACTTCACCTCTATTATCTATGCATTGCATCTTAGTAGAGTAATATTTCCAAAACATTGCATTATCATAGTCCGTGTTAGCAAATATGGATTTCTAGTTTCCTTCCTAAAACATAAATGCAACCACAAAAATTGTAATAAATAGTATATATGAAAGCACGTTAATGTTATAAACTAAAGCAGATGTTACCAATGGAAAACATTAAAGGAAATGATAAGGAGGGAAGAAAGCAGAGAGGGGAGGGCTCTGGTCCCTTCCCTGCTCCCCCTCCCCTGGATCCTGGATCCTGCCCAGTCTCTGGCTCAACCCAGGTCATCCCTCCCTGGGAGTGGTTGTTTGCAGATGATCTCCTGGGGGGAGATCCTTCTCCATTTTCTGCACCCCTCCCAGCGGGCTCGGGCTTCCTTGGTTGTTCTGGTGGCCTGGTGCTTCCCAGGGATCCCTGTTTGTTTGGGGATCCCTTCCCTTTTTTCCCTCAGGCTTCCCCTTGGGGTTTTTTTGCAGGTTATTCGCATGGATCTGGTCCCCTGCGTTTCTCTGAGTGGTGGAGGTGATGGTTTAGGGTTTGACAGCTTCCTAGGGTCTCCCTTGAGGTCCTCACAGCTTTGGGGGTGGTCTGGGGGGGCCTCTTTCCTCCTTTGCTTGTGAATCCTCGGCGGGATCCTGTGGCTGTTGTTCTTCCCGCATGGAGGCTTCTTCATGCTGGTTCTGCTCCTTGGTGGACACCCTGGGCATCTGGTTTGGCCTTGGGGGGGGCTTTCCTCTGCCTGGGTTGTTCCCATTCCCAGTCCCAGTTCCCTGAAGCTGCTTCTGTGCTTGGACGGGATCCTTGGTCCCTGCTGCTGGGTTCCTATGGTTTCTGCTGCATGTTTCTTTCTTGGGGGGGTCTGATCTATGCACGCAGACCTTAGATCCCACTTGTATGGCTCCTTGGGATCCTTTCCCTGTGACTGTTTTCCTCTTCCCGCTCGGGATTCCCAGCCCCTGGATCCCTGTTTCCTTAACCTGCTTTCCTTGTTGTTTTCCCAGGGCGGGATCCTCGTGGTGAAGTTGTCTGTGTGCTTCCCGCTGGGCCGGATCCTGGCTCTCGGCTTCTTGCTGGGCGGGATCCCCCTGTCGCTGGGCGGAATGGCTTCTCGCTGGGCGGGATCCGCCTTTTTCGCTGGTTTTCCGTTGGGCGGGATCCGCCAAATCCGCTGGTTTTCCCGCTGGGCGGGATTTTCACCTTTTTGCTGGTTTCCCGGATGGCGGGATTTTCCTGGTGAAGTTTTTTTGATGCTTTCCGCTGGGCGGGATCTTCTCTGAGGTGGGTTTTAGCTGCTTCCCGCTAGGCGGGTTTCTCTCTTTGGTGGTTTCTGACTGCTTCCCGCGAGGCGGGATTTTATTGTAACGGTTTTTCTATGATTCCTGCTGGGCGGGATCTTCTCGTTGGTGGTTTTTGGCTTCTCCCCGCTGGGCGGGTTCTGTTTTATTATTTAATTGTCTTTGGTGGGATCGTCTGCTATGTCAAAAAATTTTGTAATTCGGTCTGAGATGTGGTTTCCTGTCTCAACCTTGCAGCCCTAAAGGTGCTTTCCTTCTATTGTTATAAGGTTTTGGGATCCTCTTAAAAAACCCGCTATGTATATAATGTTAATTACCAAAAAAAAAAAAACATTAAAGGAAATATTAATCATTATTTTATTCAAGCAATCAACATTTTCTTGTTAGTTTCAACTAAACTTACTACTTCCTCTAACCAAGGAAAAGATAATTTAACTTCATGATCCTCAATTAAAACCCCTCTATTGGCTAGCCTGTATGCACAGTTGTTTCCTTCCCTTAATGTATGTGTAAAATTGATTTCCTTAAACCCTATAGCAAGGTCTTGAATTTCCACAATTATCTTTTATATGTTTGATGGAGCATTTGCTTTCCTCAAAATTGCATATATAACTACAATTGAATCACCTTCCACCCATACTTTGTTCCATTTCCTTTGTTTGTATATTTTTAATCCTTCCAACGTTGCCCAAGCTTCAACTTCATTATTTGTCTTAATTCCACTATTGAAAGCGTAATGAGACACAATTTCTCCTCTATTATTTCAGATCATTCCTCCTCCTACCACTGGTCCTAGATTTATTTTAGATGCTCCATCAAAATTCAATTTTACCAACTCCACATATGGTGGTTTCCACTTTATATTCTTTGCCTTCTTTTTGTTTATCCTATCTCCAACATCATAATTCCATTTGATGACTTGACTCCATCTATCAAGGATCTCTACTTCTAGATTAGGGATTGGGTGAGTTGATAGGGTTGGGTTAGACTCCTCTATGGCTAAACAAATCTTCCTTTTCATTACCTCTTAACTGCTTTCATTTTCTTTAAATATTATTCTATTCCTTTCTAGCTATACAATCCAAAGTATTGTATCTTTTGATGTATCTTGTAGTGTTTTTAAAGCCTCACTTTTATAAGTGCTTTACCATTGCTTTAACCAACCTTGAATTCTACTATTCATCACCATGCATTTACCAAACATATTAAGAATTCATTGCCATAGTTTCCAAACTATTGAGCAATGTCCCAAGAGATGGTCTATACTCTCCTCCTTTTTACAAAAAACACATTGAAAGGGGCCATGAAAACCCCTTTTCATAAGGTTATCCCAGGATAAAATTATTCTATGACCTACTAGCCAAACAAACATTTTGACTTTAGGAATGCTTAGGCTATCCCAAATATCTCTCCATATTCTAGTGATATTACTATTTTATTGGTGCTTTACATTATATCTACTTCTCGTTATGTATTATCCTCAACTATTCAACTCCCAAATCAATTTATCCTTAGCTCCCCTCAAAATAATCACAATTGTTATCTTTCTACTCAATTGTCTCCTAGCATCAATGTCTTGTATACTTGTAAATAAATCTTATTTCCATTTGTATCTTCCTTCCTTGTCATTGTACAAAATGTTTTAAACCCTAACACCATATTTATCTTAGTGTAATCTCATCCATATTTTCAAAATTGGATCTAGATTGAGTGGTCATTTATCACACCAAGTATCCATCCAAATAGAATTTTTTTCTCTAGTTCCCACCACCATCTTAAACCTTTAATCACTATATCAATTGAATTTTCAAACCATTCCATGGAGTAGAACTATTTGGTAGAGAAAATACAGTAAATATTAAGCTTGGGTCATTGGGCTCAACATACTTAAAATAATTTTTGCCCATTGTCTTTAACTCTCTTTGTATAATCTTCAAATTACTTTTCCTCTAAGAGCTAAGTTTGCATTCGTAAGAACTCTCTTAAACCGAGACCTCCCCTAGTTTTATCATCGCATATCTTGCTTTATTTCACCAAAGAAAATTTCCTTTTATCATGTAATCCTAATCACAAAAATGATCACAAAACATAGATTGAACTTTTTTCTATCAATTTTGGCATAGTATACAAGGGCATATAATATGTTGGAATGACCTATAAGATTAATTTAGTTACTTACACTCTTCCTGCTAACGATAACCATCTACTCCCTATTGGTAGCAATCTACTGCTTGTCAGTGGGTTGCCCTAGTTCGATTCCTTGGATGGTGGGGTCTTTACCCAACGAGCTAAGTTTTATAAAGGTTCTTTATGTAAAAACACAAAAAAATTTAAAAAAGGTTTGAGGTGTAGACCAATTGATGCAGTGAAACCCCGTAAGGGGGATGAATACCCAGGGTTCAAATCTCGAGCCTCATTGGACTGAATGCTTGTCCCTTTCCTAGTGCTTTTAGTGACGTAAAAGATATAAAATAAATGTGGCATGGTTACGGGGGATGAATACCCAGGGTTCAAATCTCGGGCCTCATTGGACTGAATGCTTGTCCCTTTCCTAATGCTTTTAGTGACGTAAAAGATATAAAATAAATGTGGCATGGTGGTTATAGGGGCATACTGCACGAGTATTGTGTGGTAGCCTCTAGGATGAACAATGCATAATACTGTAGTGGCCATTAATACGAATAGCCTACCTAGATCATCATGGTGGCTACAAATTCCACCATGTAAAAAAAAATGATAACCATCTACCTTTCCATGCTATTAGTTTATTATAAACCTTACTTATAACTAGATTCCATACATATATCCTCATTCTCCCCTCAAATAAGGGCATCCCTAGAAAAGTTACTGGCACATTAGCCTCCCCCATTTGAAGTAACATGCATATCTCTGCTTTGATTTTAGTTGGGGTGTTTAGGAAGTAAATTTTGGATTTTGAGTTATTAACTTTCTACCCTGATGCTATTTCATAATATGTTAATAAGTTATTCAAAGCTTTGGCCTCATTTATCCTTGTCCTACCAAAAAGGGTTGTATCATCTACAAACTATTGATGGGTGATGTTGTCAAAGTTATTACTAGCCTTAAGTCCACTTATAAGCGCATCTTTGAAAGCCTTCTTCAAGTTCCTACCCAAAACCTCTACCATAATAATGAACAAATATGGTGATAGAGGATCTCCCTATCTAAGGTCTCTCTTGGCTTTAAATGATTTTGTTACTAGCCCATTGACCAACAATGGATATGAAATTATAGAGATAAGCTTTAGTCCATCTGATCCATTTTTTCCCAAATTCAAACTTTTATAATACTACAAAAAGGAAATCCCATTTAACTCTGTCATAGACCTTATTCATATCAAGTTTTAAGATCATTGTTTTCTCTTTTCTTGAAGCTGCTAAATGCATAACTTCATGGGCTACTATGATTCCGTCCAAAATCTACCTTCCTTTCACAAATCCTCCTTGCTCTTTTGAAATAAGTTTGTCTAATAATGGTATTAACTGATTCGCCATCACTTTGGAAATAATCTTATATGCCATATTACATAGGCTTATAGGTCAAAATGAATCAAACAATTATGCATCCTTTTTTTTGAATCAAGGTAAGATTTGTTGCATTTATTTTATAAGGTATGTATTTTTTTACCCTAGAATGTTCTATTATGACCAATAAAGACTCCTTTACTATATACCAATTAAGTTGATAGAATGTTATAGAGAGTCCATCCAAACCTGGGGATTTATCCTTATTAAAAGAGAAAAGATCTAGATGAACTTCTTCCAAAGTAATAGGCTCCATTAGTTTCCTATTATCTTCATCTGTTATAATTGAAGGAACTTCTTGTAGAAGTTTATCATTAAGAACTTCAAACTCCTCTAATACTATAATATTTTGATAAAAAAAATTTACCTACTTTCTGATTTCACTCTGATATTTAGTCCAAACTCCTTCTATTGATTTAATTCTACTAATTCTGGATGTTGATCTCTATACTATTGCCATCCTATGAAAAAAAATTGTGTTTTTATCTCATTCTTTTAACCAGGTCTATCTTGATTTTAATCTCCAAAATTTCTTTTCCTTACTCAAAACTAACTCCTTTTCCTTTGAACTTAGATTATTATGATCACCTTTTTGGAATTTTGAAAGTTTATCTTTAAGTTCTTCTTTCTTCTCAAAAATATTTCTAAAAGTGTTCTTGTTCCATTCTTTTAATCTAAATGTCATTTATTTAATATATTTTGAAAGTGTATACAACCCACAATTTCTTGAAGAATTCCACGTTTGTGCTATCATATCAAAAAATTGAGGATAGTATTTCCACATCTGCTCATATTTAAAATATGATCTTTTTTGAATTCACTTACCACCATTTTAACTTTTATTGGGCAGTGATCTGAACCAGTCCTTGTCAAGGTATTAATTTTAGCACAAGTCCCTTCATCTAGCCAATGATCTAAGAGAATGCATTTGTCTACTTTTTTTCTATTAGGTTCTGGCCTCTCCTGTTGTTAGTCCATGTATAGTTGTCTTCTTCAAACTCAACCTTCCATAGATTATTATTTTGAATAAAAGCTAAAAAATCTCTCATACTTTGGGTTAGTTTCCTAATTCCTCCAATTTTTTCATCCAACTTGGTTATGGCATTAAAATATCCTATGATCATGAATCGGGTTTCTTGGTCTTTACTTATCATAAAGGCTTCAATCCCACTCCAAACTTCTAATCTACCTGATTGAGTTGGAGGTCCATAGACATTGATAAGGATGAAACAAAATATGCAAATAAGCATGTGACTAAAGAGGCTATCCAATGCATAGTTTCATAAATGGTTACATATGAGATTCTAATAGGATTTCAACAAGTTAGAATTTCCCTTGTCACTACTTTAAAATCTATAGCATCCCATTCACATCTCGCCCATACTGCTTTCATAGTTTTGGAAAAAAAATTCTTTTGTCATTTTAGTTTCCTATATACAAAGTATATTAGGCTTATTACTTAAATAGAGGTCCTTGATACACCATTTATTTGAGGGGGGATTAACATCCCTTATATTCCATGATATGGTAATCATGTATCATTAGGGGCTATTGGCCTCGCCTGCAAATTACCAATATCATTTTTTTGTTTGGTAAAGAGAAGTTCAACCAACTTAGTTTGTGTTCCTTTCTCTATGTTTGCTCTTGTTTCCCTAGATCTTGCTTGATAATTTAAGGGTTTTCCTCTTTTTGCCTTGCTTGTATTAGGAGTAGGTCTTATTATTCTATTCCTCAATATTCTTTTACAACTTTCTTTTTTCTCAAATTTATCCTCTCCTAGCTCTACTATGGAAGCTTTTGACTTGTCCTACTCATTTTATGGTATTTCCTTATTAATGGTAGATGTATTAACATCTAACACTACATTTTATTTACCATTTTTTTCTCTTGAATGATGCATGGTACTTCAAGATCGTCTTCAAAGTTTGATTTGACACATTCCTTAGGATCATTGAGAATGTTTATCCCTAAATCAAGATCATACAAAATAAACAGTTCCTTGTTAATCTGTTGAACCTGTTGTTCTATGTCTTCTAAGCTTTGATCTAATTTTTCTTCATAGGTTAAAGCCTCCAAATAGTTGGTATTTCTTCCAATATCCTTCCTTATTGGTCTCCACTGTTTATTTGCTTTCATTTATCTATTTTTATTTTTTGAAAGTTGAAAACCATTCTCATACATATCCATTTGTAAGTTTCTCTTGCGATTTTCTACATATGATTCTTTTGGACTCTTTTTAGGGCATGATCTATCAATATGCCCCATCTCATGACATCTTCTACATCTACAAGAAATGTTTTCATAATCTATGGTTTGGGTTGATATCTAATCCTTATACTTAAAAATTATTAATTATGGTCAAGGTTTACTTATATCAATCATGACCAATATCCAAGCATAAATAGCCAAAAATCCATCTTGTGTAGTTTTTGAAGTCTCAACAAATTCTCCTAAAGTGTTGCTGATTGCTTTGAAGGTATTTATTTTTCAAAACTCAATGGGTAACCCATACTGGTACTAGGCATAGATTTACATTTTTAGGTGAAAGGCCTTAATACCAATGGGGGAGGTAGAGTCTTGCTCTTCCCATAAACCAAGGATCCCCTTTTAGGATTCTATCTCTTTCTTCCCTAGAACAAAAAATGGCTAGGGAAAAACTTTTGGTAAGAACGAATATAATCACTCTTGGAGACTTTCAACTCATATCGATCAATTTTCTCAAGGTTGAAGCCCCTTGACCAATACCCATTTAATATACCAAAAATCACCTTATCTTTGAGCAACAATGATCAATCCTTCGTGGTTTTCTCACTAACCTCTACTACTAGAGATGAACCTAAGGATTTAGCTGTAAATAAGTCCATAGAAAAGAAACTAAAATTTAAAATCTATTGAAATTTAACAGAATATCCTATAGCGAATATAATATTTGATTAAAAAATATAATAATTTATAAGTAAATTTTCTAAGATTAAAAAGGAAAAAAGAAACATAACTAAAAAATTATATGCCTAGATAGAATGACATGCCTTGCTAGAGCCCTAGCCCTTCTTTGCTCCTCCCATCATCCAAACTTTGGTCGACAAATATTTATAATTTTGTTTTTTGCAACGTGAAAAATCATCACTGCCCTTGTTTCGGATGATTGACTTCATAGGGTCGTATCTCCTTAAATATTGCTTGGATCCCTTCATATGATCAATCACTTTCAAGCACTTTAAATTCTGCACAAAGTGGTCTAAGAATAAGTTGAATCAGACAATCCTCCATAAAAATATGGCTCTTAAAATATGAGATGTTTTTCAAGAAAAAAAATTACCCTAATCCTTTGCAAAGTAATCAAATAACATGTACTCTAAAAATTAAAACATATTATAGAAAGAGATATATTGGAATGATGCATTTTGATAAAGATGTATTATTATAATTAGATTAGACTTTTGTTTTAAGCAAAAAAAATGGTGTACAACAGCCCCAAGGGCTAGGTGGATTGGTAAGTGCTAGTCTGGATGGGCACTTGCTGAGAAGAGACCTGGGTTCAAACCTTGGTGGTGCCAGTTTGCAAAGGTAGTAGTCTGCTCTAATCCTCTGAGTGCACGTCAGACCGATGACGATGGTACGAACCTCGAGCGACCAACGGTCCTCATCTCACATCGGGTCAACAATTAACAAGACAAATATGTTTGGTGGTTGCAATCCCTGTGGTTTGAACCCTGCGCTACCAATTACTAAAAATAGTGGTTGTAGCCAACTCTCCTATGTAACCCCCCAAAAAAAATACGTACAACTACACCTTATGCAAGATTTGAATTGTGTACCTTTAATTGGAGTTTCAAAGTCTTCTTTATTAAACTCACTCAAGTTGTTAGGTCAGTAACTTTAAAAAAAAAAAAAAAAACCTTTCAAAAACCAGTATATTATTTTAAAACTTTTAATAAGTCAATTGATAAAAATTGAATGCTTACCAATAAATTTGAATTGTGTATCTTCAATTGGAGTTTCAAAGTCTTCTTTATTAAACTCACTCAAGTTGTTAGGTCAGTCAACTTAAAAAAAAAAACTTTAAAAAACGAGTACTTTATTCTAAAACTTTTAATAAGCCAATTGATAACAATTAAATGCTTACCAATAAATTATCCTTAGATTTCCTTTAAAAAACAACCATCCCAAAATATAACTTAAAAAAATAAACCAACGTATAAATTTATAAGATCACAATTTTAATATTAAATATATTAAGCTTAATAATTAAAACTTTCAAACTCTATCGGATTTTTTTTTTTTTATCATTGGCAAGGGACTACATTGGTATGGATGAATAGAACCACATGTCAAAAGAGAAAGGGATGAGCAAACAACATGTAAAAAGAAAAGGAGGAGCAAACATACCGTTTGTATGAAATGATGATAGGTTTTTAAGGATTAGTGGATTGGTAAGATTTTAGGAATTTATTAAAAGGAAATTTAGGTTTAAATTTTGGGGGCATGGCTAATAAGAGCAAAGGCAATAGTTTGATTTGAGTTCGTTGAGTGTACGTCAACTTGATAACGATGGTGTCAACATTGAGCCATCAGGGTTTCCTTCACTTTAGACTTTGTTTGCCAAGGAGAGGCAGAGGTTATAGATGCAACTTAACTAATTTGACGTGTTTGGAGGTTTAACGACGGTACCAACCCTGAGCCACCAGGAGTTTCCCTCATTTTCTCTCACTTAGAGCCTTGTTTACCGAGGAGATGCAGGGGTTATAGAGGCAACTTCACTAATTTGACGTGTAAAATGAAATGAAAGATTTTAATTACATTCGTGGTACCAACCTTGAGCCACTAGTAGTTTCCCTCGCTTTCCCTCTTTTAGAGACTTGTTTACCAAGGAGATGCACAGGTTATAGAGACAACTTCACTAATTTGACGTGTGAAATGAAATGAATTTTTTTAATTATATTCGCGGTACCAACCATGAGCCACCAAGAGTTTCCCTCACTTAAAGCCTTGTTTACCGAGGAGATGTAGGGGTTATAGAGGCAACTTCACTAATTTGACGTGTGAAATGAAATGAAAGATATTAATTACGTCCGCGGGACCCAAATATGGTTTATAGGACCTTAAATATGGAAGTACAACTACTCAAATCATATCATATGATCTTTAATATCTTTGAGAAGGTTGTTCATTCTCCTGCTGATTTGGACTAGCAATTCTTCAACTTTTTTTTATTTTACTGTTTTCAAATAACTCTGCCATAGACCCGTTTCCAAGTGTTTCTTTATATTTGCCACAAATATCTGAAAAACTCGGGCATTTATAAACGAAGTGTTCCTCTGTCTCTACTGCCCCTGTGCTGCATAGAGTATCCTTTTCTTCCCATTGTTCTTTGAGCGTTGTCCATCTCCCTATATTACATTTAAGCCTATGAGAGCTAGTCCTTATCTAAGCAATGAGGATTTTCCTTTCACTTGATTTTGAGCGTTGTCCATCTCCCTATATTACATTTAAGCCTATGAGAGCTAGTCCTTATCTAAGCAATGAGGATTTTCCTTCCACTTGATTTCAACGCCTATATGCGTTTTTCCCTAGTTGTCATGGGCGTTGGGTTAAACTTTGCAATATAATGTTGTTGATTTTTTCCTTCCACTTGATTTCAACGCCTATATATGTTTTTCCTTTGTGGTGGGTTAAACTTTGCAATATAATATTGTCTTTTTTTGCTTTCATTTTTTCACATTCCACTTCTAAACTTCTCATTCACATAATTTTTTTTTTTTTCCTTTGTTGACATTTGGACATTTCGAAGAAAAAACCTGAAAAAAAATGTCACCCAATTATTAAAAATAAAAATATATTATCAATTTCCTTAATAAAAAAATAATTTAATATTATTTATTTATATATTAAACCAAATTTTAATTTAAAAAATATACAACTCTACTATTTTAAATTTAAACCTTAATCTTTTATATTCCAAAATCACTTCCAAGCAAATCACAATCGAAACCCATTTGTTTCCCAAGTGAAAGAAACATGATTAGACATTTCATTTAAACACATACAATCAATTTGAACTTGAAGGCGCGGCAGCCGCAGTAGCCCTCCTGGTGGGAAGAGCCCAGTCTGGTTGGGGCCGGAGTTCCAAGGATGATGAACAGTGAGGAGCCAACTGTAAGGATTATCGATTCATCCGACGACGAGGAAGTAGAAGAAGACGACGACATTGAACTGTTGGTTGACTGGAGAGGTAATCCTCTTCCCAAAACATCATCATCCTCGAAGCGCAAGCGCAAGAGAAACAACAGTTGCAATGGAACTCCAACGAGCAAGCCTGCCCAATTGGACCCCGAGACCTGCCGCAAGATTTCCTACGACGACGACTCTATCCTCGTCATTCTGGATAATACACCCAAGCCTTCAGCCACAACGCGGAGAACAAATGAAAGAGAAACAGAAACGCCGTTAGCTGAGGGTTCCACTCTCTCTATTGTCCTTGAAACTCCCCTATCGGCTCAATTAAAGAATGCAAACGACCCTACGCCGTTTATAGGCGATTTTCCACTCAAGGAGTCGGAAACTGAGTCTGCTTTTCACATGCGTCTCAACAAATGTTCAGGTACATTTCAGACGATCCTATTTTTTAAAATTTGGTTATATAGTATTGAAAGGGCGACATCCATATTGTATTACAGTGTTATTATACTATTATTTGTTTTAAATTGGTTATATAGAATTAAAATACGTCCTTGATAATTATATACATAAAATTTAAATTAATTTCTTAACCTACTGTATATATAGATTTACAAGATTTAGGACTTTGTTTAAAGTTGAAGCTCCTGCCATTTGATCACACGACCCCGAAATTTTGAAATATTTTTTTGTTTTATTTTTTATAAATTTGAGAGAGCTGAGAGATGGGTCAAGCACATAGGTTACGTATTTGGCAGTGATTATTTATTTGTTTTCTCACTTTCTTTATTATTTAAAGATTTATTTGGAACAACACTGTCCACCAGTAAGAAATTTCTGCATTGCTTCCATTTATCCTTGGAAGGTAATTTTCTATTTTCTGTATAGAGAAAAGACTTAAGTGTCATTTCGAGTTCCTTTGAAAGCAACTTTTTATATGTGATTGTTATTACTTCAATTTATCCTCAGCGAACTGGTAGGGCTTTTTAATTGAATACAGGAATTCTTAATTAAGTAGAGGGAATTTCCAGAGCAGAGCATATGTAAACATTGCGGCCGCTGATGATACGGGCCCTCAAAAAATGAATTCTCGGCTTTTTACATTTGGTGACAAAAAAAAAAAAAATATTATTTCAATTTTTTCGACATAATAAAATATTGTTTCATTTTTTTTTTAAAAATTGGTGATATGGGATCAAAACAGACCCCACCCGTATTATATCATGGCCATGTAGTGGTATGACAGCAACTTGGCAATTATGCACGTGTCAAGTTTGCCAAAATTTAAACCTGGGTCTTCTCCTTGAAAGTCTAGGAATTTAAGTGGTTGGGCTCATGCCATTTCATCAATTTCATTTTTTTTTTTTTTTTTAAAAGTAAGGTTTTGAAAGGGTTGCCCTTTCCCATTTATATCAACTTATTCACATCAGGAGAACCGCTTGATGTAGTAGTAGAATACAAATACCTGGGCATAGACTTTCATGACAAACTTAATTGGAATACATGTAGGATGAAAAGAACTCAAAGTGGCTGGAGAGCACTATATGCACTTCAAAACAGGTGTAGGAATGCCGAGTTGTGGGACTGGAAGACCACCAAGGTCTTATTTGGCCTACTTGTTACACCGGTTCTGTTGTATGGTTGCGAGGTGTGGGCTAGTGGCACAACAAATGCAAAATGGAGGCAAATAGAAAGGATTCAAAAATATCTAATCACAAACTTTCTCAAAATTAAGGCCACAACCCCTTATGAAATTATTCTAGCTGAAAGCTGGAATGTTCCCTTTAGAAGCAATTGCTATGACCAAGCTGTTATGTTACTTGAAAAAAACAAAAAACATGACAAATGATAGATGGCCTAGAGCAGTTAGGGACGAAGAGTTGCATAGGCGAAAGAATACGTGGATGAAACAAAATTAGAAATGGATGAAACGTTGGGAAATCAACATAAATGAATGCCCAAATGTCAACAAAGACATTAAAAATTATGTGAATGAAAAGTTCAGAAGTGGAATGTGGAAAAATGCAAGCAGGAAAAGACAATATTATATTGCAAATTTTAACCCAACGTATGACCACAAGGAAAAAGCGTATATAGGCGCTGAAATCAAGTGGAAGGAAAAAATACTCATTGCTCAGATAAGGACTAGCTCTCATAGGCTTAGATGTGAAACGAGGGAGATGGACAACGCCCAAAGAACAATGGGAAGAAAGGATATGTACTCTATGCAGCAGAGGGCAGTAGAGACAGAGGAACACTTCATCTATAAATGCCCGAGTTTTTCAGGATATCCGTGACAAATACAAAGAAACACTTGGGAATGAGTTTATTACAGATTTATTTGAAGACAGGAAAATAAAAAAAGTTAGAGAATTGCTAACACAAATCAGCAGGAGAAGGAACAACCTTCTCAAAGATATTAAAGATCATATGATATGATTTGAGTAGTTGTACTTCCATATTTGAGGTCCCATAGACCATATTTGGGTCTCGTGGACGTAATTAAAATCTTTCATTCATTCATTCATTCATTCACATTAAGCTATATAACCAATTTGGTGCCGTTGAGACTTTAACCTTGGTGTGGGCTACATCATCCATATGTCTTAACCATTGAACCAAGGACTTATTATATATTTTCAATATTTTTATATAAAAGTTGGCAAATTTTGATCTTCATTTTAATGGTGAATAGTTTTCGAAAAAGTTAATAAATTAGCTGATACATGAATCTTTCCCTTTGGCAATGACTTATAAGTTAAACCAAAGTAAACTTCATGTATTTAGGTAAAGGAGATTCGCATAGTTACCAGAAACAAGAAACAACAAATGTGATAGCAACAACAATGTGATGAGAAACAGGTATAATAGAGGTTAGGTTTATATATATAACTTTTTTCCCAAATCATCGAATAAATTATAATACCCTTGCGAGTGCTTGACAAGCTTTAACGTTTTTGAAAAAGTCGTAGTTTCTATTGTCAGATTTCACAGTAGTTTCCAGAAAACAAATGGAATCAAACATTACCTGATATTGCTTAACAAAAGAAATACAGAACATATACTGAAAACAGTATATGATATGGTGCTCGTAGACACCAAAATATCTTCACTCAAAGAGAATCAAAATTACATTCAAACCAATAATAAAATGATCAGTGAGGAGGGGTATTTATACCCAAGTACATGTTGCCTTTAGGTCAAGGTTATGAGACTGACCCTTAGGAATAAAATATTAAAAAATTACAAAAATACCTTTTTAAGGTTTACATGGGCCCAAAGGGCAAACATAACAAAAAGTTGATCGTGGCCTCAAGAGAAGCTTAACCACCACATATTCCAACATCCCCCCTTAAGCTGAACGGGGGACACGGAGAGAGGCCCTTACGTTGGATCCCCCCTTAAGGGACACTCTTCCACTCCAAGAAGCTCCCACATGTGCACAAAAGTGATGTTGGGCATGATCTTGGTCAAAATGTCTGTTGCTTGCTCTGATGAAGGAACAAACATTGAATCTAACATCCCACGACCTTGAAACCATCGCACAAAATGCATCCATTTCTCGATGTGCTTCGTCCATTGATGAAACATAGGATTGTGGACAAGTTGAATAGTACTCTCATTGTCACAGTGAAGAGGAACCATAGAACTCAAAGGTATGTCAATCTCCTCCAAAATCATTAACATCAACTGAAGATGCTTGGCTGCCTCATTGGCAGCACAATATTTAGCCTCCATAGAGAATTGAGAAATGGTGGATTGGCATTTGGAACACCATGAAATTGGGCCAAATCCCAAGTAGAACACAAAGTTTGTGGTGGATTGCCGTTCATCCAAATCACCAATAGTGGTTGATGAAGCACGAAGTGACAACAAGTTTGATGAAGCAAAAAACCTAGTTCAACAAGAAAGGCCAATGGTGGTTGAAGCAGGTTGTGCTTTACACAGTGTATATGATGAGAGTTTGACATTGAAGCAATTGCAGGTTGATGTGTTCGATGGTGAGTGCGATGGGATTCTGACATCAAAGCAAATGAAAGATTGTTGATAGTACGTATGATGGGAGTCAAACACTAGAGCAATTGCTGGGTGGTGTGCTCGATGGTGAGTGAGACAAGAGTGCACGAGACTGGTGTCAAACACCAGAGCTATTGTGGTGTGGTGCGTCCGACGATCAATGTGATGAGAGTGAGACAACCATTGCCTTTGTTGAACCAACCGTTGATGACAATGACCAATTTGGCGTAACACACGTGCCCTACGTTTCATGGTGGTGGAACAGAGGACCCGGTTAGGCATTAGTAACCTTACAATGTGGAAGGCCAATACGAAGATGAATGAAGTAGATTGGAGGAGGTTATAACTTGTGACACTACGTGGAATCAAAATAGACTCGTACATGGGATTGCTAGAGTGCAAGTTCTAGAATTGCGAGGAGTTACAGGAGGCCCTTATGAAAGAATTTAAATTGTTTTACATTGACAATGATGCTGTTGTTGAAATCTATAGGATGGAGCCAAAGTGAGACAAAGTCTGTTTGGTCCTACAATTGGAGGTTGAATTTATCCATTTTGGAGGAAGAGCCGTTAGATGCATTGAAGAGGCCTTTGAGTAGGCCATGAACCTCGAAAGCAATGCATCATTAAAATGTTGGGGTCATCTTAATGAGGACTGGAGCGACCTCAAAGATGAAAGTGACTATGGCAGCTAGAGTGATGATTCTAAGAACAAGAATAACTTTGAGGATGATTTGAGGGCATCATCCAAATATTGGGGTCAAGAAATCAATGAAGAGTGACTTTGAAGATGAGAGCGACAAGAGTGATGATTCTGATAATGAGTGTGATACAAAGAACGTGTGGACAGATGTAAAATCCCCCCTATAGGTATATGTAGCACAAAGGGAGATTGTTCCAAGGAGAGATGCCATTGGTGATGCAATTTGTGACAACTGCGAAAGTATTGGAAGACATCGAATTGAGTATGATACTTAGGGCAGACTTATTGCGCAACATCAAAGATATCTCTTGGGGCACTTCACATGCGAATGTTAGAGTGCTGCAAGTCAAGATGAACCAATGATGTGTGGAGAGTTTAAAAAGTTGGAGGAAAGTCAATGCTCTAAATAGAAGCAAAGAGCACCATGAACTTGATTGTGCAAGTGGTTGAGTTTGTGAAGGTTGTTGAGAATTTGTAGGTGGTGGAGAAGGCCCAAATGGTAACTACATAGGTGGTTGAGACTATGTAGGAAGATGTGTAACAAATTGTATAGACACCGTCAGAGATACATCCAAAGCTACATCCAACTTAGACGTGCAAGTGGAGACCTTGGGAGAACTTGGGTATTTTTTTTCTTTGTAGATGGACATTGAGAATAGCATTGAAACCGTCAACCTATCAAGGGGAGAATAAAGTGATTGTGTAGTCCAAATGAAGAAAGAGATGCAAAGTGGACAAGGAGAAATTTAAGGGTTTCGAGGCTACATACAAAAGAAGGATGTTGGAGAGGAAGACTAATTAACCATTGAAACCAATTTCACGAAATTGGCCAATTGTTAGACATAGATGACAAAGTGAGAAGTGTAGATGATGAAGTGAATGATCAAGAAGAAAGACATCTTCCATTGGACTGTTTGGGATTGGGTTGTTTAGCCCAAGTCTCAGGTTGTTTGGGGATAGGCCATTTGGTCTAGGACATAGGAATCATTCAAGATGGAATTAGACGAGATGGCCATTTGGTCTTGGAATCATTCAAGAGTCGACAAGATGGAATTAGACGAGGGGAGGATTGGACCATTTTGGAAGGCAAGCCATTGAAGACATGATGAGATAGTTATGTTTTGAAGACAAAATAAAAAAGTGGCTAAGTGTCAAACACGATGTCATAAAACCGACTTGCAGTCTAGCAGATGACAAGTTGGCATCTAGCTAGGCCATTCGAGTCATATGGCCAGACTACCTTACAATCATGCAGACGACAGACATGTCATGTGAGTTGTTTGGTTAGATGGCCCCTATTATCTAGTTGTTTAGGTTGGTTGTTTGGCTAGGCCGTTTGGTTGAGGGGCCCAATCGATTGGCCATTTAGGTCAAATGTTTGGCCAACAAGCCTGGTAGATTGGTTGTTTAGCTAAAGATGAAGGTTGTTTGGGCCAAGAAGGAAGTTGTTGGGGGTGAAGGTGAAGGTCGTCTAGACTTTGGAAGCTGTCATCTTAAGTCGCTTGGTGCACCACCATTAGAAATTTTGCTATTGGGAGAAAGGCTGTCAAATAGGAGGTAATCAAAATTTAGGCCATCTAGGAGGAGACCGTTTAGAGAAGCTATTTAGTAGAAGGGCCATCAGGTCGTCAAGAAGATTGCCATCAAGGCTATTGGAAAATCTGTCTAGCCCAAGGTGGTTGCTGTCTTTGCAAGGAGGGAGGTTGTTTGAGTAAAGAACAATGTCGTCCGAGAAAAAGAGTGGCCATTTAGGTTGTCCAAGAAGAAATGATAAAGTGCCTTAGTGTTCTTTGAACGAACTTGAGCTTCGTAGTCCAAAGGTGTGTTGTCATGGGTTGAAGTTGTGACAAAGCTATTTGAGGTTATGTTGTCGATGAGGGTTTGCAAATTGCCATATGACAAAGGGAGTATATAGTCGATGGGGCTAGTTGTTTGGGATTGGTTGATGGTGATTGTTGTCCGGGTAGGTCGTTTGGGATTGGCTGATGGGGATTGCTGTTTGGGGTGGGCTATCTGAAGCAATTGTTTAAGACTGGCCAATGGAGACCGTCGTGCAGAGTTGGCCCTTTGGGCTTGCTGCCCGGACTGGGATTGTGGTTTGGGGTTGGCCATTTGGACTTGTTGTTCAAAGCATGCAATCTAAGGTAACTGTTCGGGGGGTGCCAATGGGGCTGTCTAGTAGCAAAATAAGATTTGGACAACGATTTGAGTGTTGAAAGTGGGTCAAGCGAAGGTCCCCAAAATATCGTCAATGAGAAAAATTCAGCTTAGGCAGTGAAGGAAGGTAGCTATTGGACCATCGTGCAGAGTTGGCCCTCTGGGCTTATTGCCCAAAGCCTATTGATTGGGATTGTGGTCTCAGGCTGGCCATTTGGACATGTCGTTTGAAGCATGCAATCTAAGGCAACTGTTTGTGGGGTGTTATCGAGACCGTCTAGTAGTGATTAAAGATTTGAACAATGATTTTAGTGGTGAAAATGGGTCAAGCGAAGGTCCCCAAAATATCGTCAATGAGAAGAATTCGGCTTAGGCAATGAAGGAAGGTAGCTATTTGGCCATTGGCATTCCACATTGCCCCTCGACCTTGCAAGGGGCATTGCCCCTTTACCTTGCAAGGGGTATCCTGCTCCCTTGAACCTTGACATGTGATAGGTGTTGCTCGTTATAATGGTGATGAGGCTAGTTTCACAAAGTGAAGCAAGCAATGAGAGAACATTGTTTTGCTGGCAATATTTTGAAGTGCGACAAGTTGTGGAATACGATGTATGGAACAAAAGGAAGTGGAAGGAGCATGACATGAGATTCAAGTATCGTGTTTTGTGCTTGTATCCCTAGTGTTCGATTAGTTTGTTAGCGGGGACGCTGACAAGTCTAGAGGATGGGCTAGATGTAGGTAGACGAATTGACACGTGAATAAATGTCATGTTTGCATGAATGTATGAGTGTATGGATGCGTGTGCAAGGAGTTGATGATACATGCAACTAAGAATTGTTGTATGTGTGATGTTGTATGTATGTGGCAATATATGTGTTTGTAATAATGTAATGCAATGTCATGGGTTATTTTAATGTTTCAATGTACATGGGTAGCACGATGGTAGTTAGGTAATTGCCAATTGCCTATCGATCTTGTCGTACCTATATGTATGCATCTACCATGGTGAAAGTAGGTTGTTGGCCAAAATGTGTTGATGGTTGGGAGATTCTTGTTGGTTGAGTTGTTTGTCAAGGACCTTAATGTATTGCATATGGTTCTTGTGCACGATACATGTTGTGTGCATACTGTATCCATTTGTATTTATAAGTTATTCCTATTTGTACTTTTGTCTATATATTTGTAATGGAATTATATTGGTGTGTTGTATTCCATTTATGCATAGGTTTGTTGTAGTTATTGTTTAGATTGTGTACGTAATTGTCCTATTGCTTGTTCTGTTAATGATACATAGAGCATGAATTAAGGCACGATTAACAACCCCAGTCTCGCCATTAGTTTGTTGATGAAATGAAGTGCAATTGACAACCAAAAGGCTTCCACAATAATTTCCAAAAGTGGTTTAAACAACATAAGTCATGATAAAAAGTAATAGTGAATGGTATCCTTAAGCTTTTTTTAACATGTTTCCACAGTAATTTCAAAAAATGGCTTAAAGAACGTGAGTCATGATAAAATGTAATAGTGAGTGGTAGTCTGAAACTGTTTCGAACATGTTTACAAAACTAGTTAGTAGGTTGAGGAGCATTGATGGACTTGGTGCATGGTATAAGAACTGCCATATTTGAAAACCAACCACCCATAACAAAAATGCAGTTATGTTTACGTTGAGCTGTAGGTAGGTTATTAATGAAATGCATGTAAGTAGATTCTCATGGTCATGAAGGAACAATCAAAGACTGATACAATCCAAACTTTAAATAGGAAGGTTAAAACTGGTTGCAAGTGAGCGATAGTGGATAAAAATTAAAATCCTCAACTTGTATCCTTATAGAAGGCAAATAAAAGTAGCCTTGAAGATATCTCAAGGTCTTATGCATGTCAAAATGCCTACTACAGGAAGATAAATGAGCCTCTTTTAGTAGAAGTTGGTAACAAGGGCCGATAGGGATGCAAAGTTGAGTCATCTTGCACAATAACTCATATCTCCAAGTATAGTTAAGGAAAGGTCATCACTGTTGATTGCTGCAAAGCATCGACAATTGAATTGAAGTGAGGATCCGTGGAGTGGAGATATTTTCGCTTATCATGTGCATTAAATGACAAACATCTAAGATTCTAGGCACTTGAGATAGAGGGCAATTAAGAAGATTAGCCACTTTGTAATTGGTGCCTTTCTTGTATTTGATCACCGAATGAAATTGTATAATTTAATCTTCTCACTTTAAATGCTGATATTCTTGAAAAGTTGAATCATTGATTGAGAGTGCAAGAATTGATGGTGTTGGTGAGTTATATGCAGAATGACCATCTTACCAAGAAGATAATGACATCACTGTGTGAGTGTTGGACTAAGCCTTATAATTCCTTGTTATATGCGTTATAATTGAGCTTGGCTCATGACAAAGCCTCATACTGGTATGCCATCAGACGTCCTTCATGCTTAATAACCGCACCCATTCCATATTGAGAAGCATCAATTTCAAGATGGGATGATTGATGTAAGTCAAGAAGGCTTGAATGGTTGATGTAAATCAAGAAGGCTTGAATGGTCGATGTAAGTCAAGAAAGGAAAACACAAGAATAGTGCAAAGTACATCTTTGAGATGACGAAATGCTCGGTCAGACTTGAGACTGCAAGTAAGTATTTTTTATTTTGTGGATAAGTAAGAGAAGGGGGTGAACAATATTTGAGCTGTTATAGAAGTTCATATCCCCAAGAAAACTAGTCAAATTTGAACTGCTAGATGGAGGAGGTTACTCATGACATATCTTGACTTTATTTGAATCCACATGTACCCCATGCTTATCAACTAAGAAGCCCATGTACTTGATAGAAGTTTGTACGAAATGGATTTCATCTTGGCTTAGATTTGGCACTGGGGAAGAAGATCTAGCATTGTCTTGAGATATATCAAATGATCCAAGTCTGGCTATAGACCAAGATGTCATTGAGATAAACAACAAATTTGCTAAGTTTGGTTCGGAAAACATCATTGATGATGCACATAAATGTGGCTGATGCATTGGTGAGGCCAAAAGGCTTGAGTAATTACTTGCAGAGCTTGATTTTTGCCTTGAAGGCTGTTATTCAAACAACATGGAGCTCCATGCGGACTTTCTGAGATGCAGAAGTCAGGTTGAGCTTAATGAAACACTTAGCTGTGTGAATGTGACCTAGATCTAGGGAAGCAGATAACAATTCTTCATAACGACTTTGTTAAGAGGTTGATAATCTTTGATTAGCAACCACTCATTTTGCTCTTTCTTAGGTACTATGAGAGTAGGGCATCCGCAGGTTTAACTGCTAGGTTGAATCTTGAAGAGGTTGATAATCTTTGACTAGCAGTCACTCATTTTGCTCTTTCTTAGGTACTATGAGAGTAGGGCATCCACAGGTTTAACTTCCAGGTTGAATCTTGTTTCTCTCTAGCAGTTGCTTGAGTTTGCACTCTATTTCAACATTCTCAATTGATTTAGCATGATATAGTGGCTGATCGGGCGATTGAGATCTTGATACAAGCTCAATGGAATGCTTAAGGGACATCAAAGAGGGAATCTCTTTAGGCTTCTGAAAGACATCAGAAGAATCATTAAGAAGAGATTGGATTATTGATGGTGGTAGTTTGTTAGTGATCTCTTTCTTGGCTCTCTAATGATACAAAAGAGTAAAAAAAATGTTCAAACTAACTAGTCTACTTGGAAGCCTGACAAAAAACAAAGGACTTATAGAAGAATAGGTGAATTCACTCACTTCAACATGTTTTTGCAGCTGGTAGGTCTTGTGAAAACCATCAAAAGCAATCATGCAGTCATACTGGTAGTGTGCTTCAAGTAGCAAATCACAACAATCCATTGGAATAACATTTCATTCCATTGAGTCCAATGGCTCAATGGCAAATGTGACATTGGTGAGTGACTAGTGTTGGATGCTTTAAAGGTAGCAAATGAAAGTTATCCACCGTTTTTTGTTAAATCAGGTTCTCTTGAATAGAGAAACTCCATCAATTTGTCTTTGATTTAGCAGTTATGTGTGAACCAAGCTTCCCCTTCTTTGCATCATAATTATTCACCATGAGAATGAGTTGAGGATTATAATTTTTTGTATTATAATGATTAACCATGAGGACGAGTTAAGGATAAGAAGTCTTGGAATTTGTTACCGCAATTGTTGAATCTTAATGGTGTGATTGTGAATCAGCTAGAAGGGTCTTTGCTTTCTTTGATTTCCAAAGACGACTCTCTTGTAGAATATGTCTCATGCTTATGTTAAGTATAAGAAATGTTTCCCATTGCCAAACCTCTAGTGGAGCCCCTTCGAGAAAAAATTCCATTCTTGGATAGGATGGTAGGGTTTGAAGAGTTGGCTGGGGTGGAAGTTCTTTCAGTTGAGATGCAATATAATGATTGTTCCTTTTCTTTTGCTTCTGGGCTTTGTTTTTTAAAGCAAGTTGCTAAGCATGCTCCAAATAAATGGTGATAAGCTTTATTTTCTCCTAAAGGTGACAAAACAATCAAAATACAAATTTGATGCGAAGGATAGAGAGTTGGTTGACTTCTTGGTTTATTGCTGGACTGACTGACCAGATTTTTGACAAAGATGGAGCCAAACAGTCAAAAGCTCCTCTGTATAACCAAGAGGGTAAAAAGGTGCTCTATGGGTTTTGAATTGTTTCCTTGTGTTGATTTTTGGCTTCTTTGTTGCTTGCAAAAACCTGACATGATACTGCCACCAACTCAATGGCAAATGTGACATTGGTGAGTGACTAGTGTTGGATGCTTTAAAGGTGGCAAATGAAAGTTATCCACCGTTTTTTGTTAAATCAGGTTCTCTTGAATAGAGAAACTCCACCAATTTGTCTTTGATTTAGCAGTTATGTGTGAACCAAGCTTCCCCTTATTTGCATCATAATTATTCACCATGAGAATGAGTTGAGGATTATAATTTTTTGTATTATAATCATTAACCATGAGGACGAGTTAAGGATAAGAAGTCTTGGAATTAGTTACCGCAATTGTTGAATCTTAATGGTGTGATTGTGAATCAGCTAGAAGGGTCTTTGCTTTCTTTGATTTCCAAAGACGACTCTCTTGTAGAATATGTCTCATGCTTATGTTAAGTATAAGAAATGTTTCCCATTGCCAAATCTTTAGTGGAGCCTGACATGATACTGCCACCAACTAAGGGCTTGATCAAGCATATGCCTCATCTACCTTGATCTTTTGTCCGTCCACGAGATTTTGTTGCATCTGGAAATACATTTCGAGACTGGGAATCCAAGCATCCACTTTATCCCCATTGATTGTTCCATCAAAAAGAGAATGGATATCTTGGCAATCAGAATGGCTGTAAAGGTAGGACCAATGGCCTATTGGCCCATGAGGATTTGTAACATTTTGTCATTTGACACAAGTTTCAGTTGTGATCACCCAGCTTTAAGATCAGGAAATGAATTGAGTCACAGTTTTGGTGGAGTTGCCTCTGCTAGCAACAACAAGCTTGCTCTATTTTTCTTTGGTGTGTGTTGTGGGTGGGGGGAACAACAAGCAAAAAATAATTCATTATAATGGAGGGTAGAAAGAGTAAAGACCCCTTGACGAAGTAATCTGCAGGAAAAAAATTTAAGAAAAGTTCCTATACTCATCTGGTCTGCTTTAAGTAGCAGGGATTGACCACAAAGTGTTCCTGCTGGAGATGCCGAATCTGTGATGGCAAAGTGAACATCTGTTTGAATGACCCAAAAAGATGCATGCAATAAAATTTCCCAGTAGAGAGGATCAGCAAAAGGTGAATGCTGGTGTCCTGGAAAATTGAAACAGCAGCGCTCATATGTACAGAACAGTTTTGCTATGGTATGAAGCTGCAAATTAAAAACCAACATACAACATAGTAGGTTGACAGCAGGGGAGGAGGCAAAGTGCCACAACTGAGCTCAGCTAGATGCTGGTTAAAATGGTGCTAGGCAAGAATTGATCCCAAGGGAGTAAAGAGATTTGGAGATCTCTGTGAGACTTCAATACCAAATGATATGTCCCTGTAGTAAAATGATAATAGGCAAGAATTGATCCCAAGGGAGCAAAGAGATTTGAAGAGCTTTGCGAGACTCTAATACAAAATGAGATGTCCCTGTAGTAAAATGAGAGAAGATAACCACTAAATGTTTTAAGCTCTTCATTAGTGAGGTATAAATAGATTTACATAGATGGTTTGAACGAACAACATGCCCTAGAATGGGCCATGGATAGAAACCTCAATTAGTCTAACTTACGTGCTGTTAGTGACCTATACATGTGCATGGACATCTCATCCACTCCAACTGAGATGAAGTGGATGTGCAAACCAAGACACCTTAGTTTTTACTGAGGTGAACTGGACATGTGAACCGAGGCTGTTCAGTTCACTATTCTAAATGTACAAGATGCAAATTACAATGTGGAGATAATCACAAGGAGGAGGGAGATAATTACAAGGATGTGGCCGATTATATATCTGGGCTTTACAATATATTTTTTGTGTGAAACAATAAAAGGTCGTAAATTATTATTAATAAGGTCAGAGCCAAGCCAGTACATCTCTTGGATGTACAAGACCCCTTGGAAGTGCAATGGAATGCTTTAATTTTACATCATATCACTAATTCAACTCTGTACCTTTATGGGTTTCAAGTTTCAACCCTTTGACTAAGCTCATGGTAAGGGAGTCTTACAAATCTGTCCAATCCTGAGGTAGAAATGTTTATTCATTAATCATGTGTATGGTAAATTGCGACTTGCCAATTTGTCTAATCCTGAGATGCAAAATGTAAAAACCCCAGAAATTAGAAGAATCACAATTTACCTTTTTTATTGATTTATCTACCAATGCCTTATCTTAACATAATTCCTTTGACAATACCCCTGTGTGAAACAAGTATCTAACTATATAAAACTTGAAGCATTTCAATAGTCGTGGAAAATGGTTCCATTAAAAATCATAACCTTTATGTTACTTGTTGTCCTCTTTGGATTCCATTTAGTAAAATCTGTGCATAACTAGTTTCTAGGTAGATTCCATATCAGGTACTCCTGCTTATAATATGAGACTGCTTATGAGCTTAACATTTAAGTCTGACTGCTTTCATGAAACATCTGAAGAGAGCTGCAATAAGAAATATCTCTTGCTTAGCATATAGATTGCAATTAAGTGCAAACCATAATTACTTAGCTGTAGTATTTCTGATCTTTGAATTTTGTTTGTATTTCCTTAATTACTTGAAACAGATAAACACTGCTTTTCTTAACAAGCATTGCAGTTTGGTTCCATTAACAATCATAACCTTTATGTCACTTCTTGTACTCGTTGAATTCCATTTAGTAAAATCTGTACATAACTAGTTTCTAGGTAGATTCCATAGCAGGTACCCCTGCTTATAGGATGAGACTGCTTATTAGCTGAACATTTAAGTCTGACTGCTTTCATGAAACATGTGAAGAGAGCTGCAAATAAGAAATATCTCTTGCTTAGCATATAGATTGCAATTAAGTGCAAACCTTAATTATTTGGCTGTAGTATTGCTGCTCTTCGAATTTTTGTTTGTATTTCCTTAAATTATTTGAAACAGATAAGCACTGTTTTTTTTAACAAGCATTGCAGATTTGCAGGCAAATAAAGTATGGTTCCTGCTGACTTCTGTTCTTCTGATTGTTTTTCTTGTAAGGTGGAACTGGTGTAATCTGCTTGGACTCGGACAATGAGTCTGATAGGTTTGTTAACAGTGCAGTCAAAGAGGTGAAACCTATATTTGATGCTTTTATCCCTTGTAAACTAGATGAATTACAAGAAACAGAACCCTCAGTTGGAGATTCCAATCATTTTCTTGGTAAGAGTCTGAATTCTGAGGAAGGTGTTAAGAACCAAAATTCTGGAGAAGACCATAAGGAGGACCAATTAGTGATGCTTGAAATGGAATTGGTTGATAACAGCCACAATAAAGTAACATCTGAATCTATTTCTAAAGCTTCTGCACTTGGTTTCACGAAGGAGGCCCACTTATACAAAGCAAAAGAAAAAACTAATGCTCCAGAGGCTACCACCTCTGAAGTTTTCCACCTTAATTATAATGAGAATGGGCCAACAGTCAAGTCAGTAGGAACAAACTCAGAGTTAAGAGAATCTATTAATGCCTCTACAGGACATGAGAATTTTTCTGTGTTAGAATTTGCCCGCAATAAACGAGATATGGACCGGATTGAGAGTGGCTCAAGGAGGATTGAGACAAGCAATTGTGTGGTTAACAGTATAGGGGTCAGCCAGAATAGTTGTGGAGAAGGACCATCATTAGACCGATATTATTCTCCAATGTGCATGAATAGTGATGGTATAAATTATACTACAGGTAATGCAGAAATTGGCAAAGACAATGAATTAGAACATAATAGCATAACAGGGGCTGTAGAACAGCAGGTCCATGGCATTAAAGGCAGGAATCCGAGAGAGGTATGACAGTTCAGAAAATCTGAGATTAGAATCATGTTTTTGGGTGGTTTTGTCTTTCTTGTTCTACTTTAGACGATTGCTTGATTTCTTTTAAAAACAAACAATAGCTTCCACGACTATGCTTCCTTGGCCCTCAAAAAATTTTTGTTAGAGTTGTTCGGTCATGTCAAACTTTTCTGGATTTAAGACAATCAAGAGATACAGACTATTTGTAGAGTGTATACATTGTAACTAAAGTATTTAGGTTGGCAGGAAGATAAATCTAAAGGTAAAACTGAAAATCTGGCTCCAAAGGAGATTGGTAACAAAATGCAGCATAAAGATAGGGAACTTATTAGAAAGGAAAAGGAAGAAGAGCGAAAACGTAAGCAAGAAGAGATTGCAAGAAACAAACGAGAAAAAGAAGAGGAGAAACAGCGACGGAAGGAAGAAAAGAGGCAAAAAATGGAAGTGAGTTTTCCTTGGGTGCATGTGACACATTTCAACCTTTAAAGTCATAGTGCACTGTGAAAATAGTTAATGTGTTTTCTAACTTATTTTATTTTACTTTTTATTTATTTTTTAATTTTTTTCCACCCAGGAATTGAAGATACGGAAAGCATCTGCCAAGGAAGAAGCTGCAGAGATGCGAAAGCGACAGAAGGAGATGGAGAAGTGGCAGAAAGGAAAGTTTGCCTTGAAATCTATATCAGCTCAGATTGATACAAAAGTGATCGAACGAGGATTGATTGGAGGCATGTGTAGCAAGGTTTTCTTTTGATAGTTCACTCAGGCAGGGCCTGAAATATTTTGGAAAACCTCTTGCATTTTAAGTCAAAGGACAATCAATCAACAGAGCAACTTGTATTCTGGGACATGTGTTCCATTTCTTGTAATATTTTGTCTTTGTCTAATATTTCTGCAGGACATATCCTGAGTCGCCTAGCAGAAAAGGAACTTTCTTTTCGTATAGTTTCGAATCAAGTTCAAAGCTCTATTCTGTGGAAGATGAATGTCCCAGATGCAGATGCACAGGTAGGTCCTGAGCTGGACAACCAAGATTTCTTCATGTAGCAGCTTTTAGATTGGGAATTCAGCGTTGATGTTGCATGTTAGTGTACAAATCAATTGTGATATTTTATTTTACCCTTCTTATTCCTTGAAAATAGTCATTTGGTTTCTTTTTCCTATTTGCAACATTTCAAAGAATAGGTGGTTTTATGTTATGCTAGTTTCAAATTTCATCAGGGCGTTAGACATAGTCCTTTTTCTCTATACTCCTAATTTTGACATAGATTGTCAACTATAGTCAATCTCATGTAATATTGTGTAGGCTATTATTCTACTTTAACATGTCATGTCTCCACCTTCTTTAGACATTTTGTCATTATTTACTCAAATAAAAGTTATACTTCTGAAAAAGTAAGAGCACTGTAATGATAAGATTTGTATTGTGGATTAATAAAAAGATAGGTCAGTGTTGTTTCAGGTTTTGTTTTTCCTTAGTATAAACAATTTTGTACTAAAGGTTATTGAAATTGGTTATGAGTTTTTAGCATGTATCAGTTTAATAGATAAACAGCTGTGTTTTACATGAATCTGTGAAGTGAGGCTTTCCTGACTGGGTGCTACTTGGTGATTAAAATCTTTTATTTTTATAAAATTTTAAACATGGAAAAATGTCAATGGAGTTGTGGGTCAATGGTGAGGATGGTGGCATGCAGAGCCACCTGGAAAGGTTGAATTCCTCCATAGACATATTTCAAACAGTCAAGACCTGGTGCAATTCTGGGTGACTTTGAAGGAACAGTATCCGCTGTTGTGGCAGCTTGTTGAAGCATGCATGCAGTACAGGAATATGAGATCCTCCTTCTGTAATCTAGGTGCGATGTAATATCAGATTACCCTCTGAGGGTTGGCACACTTGCAAAAACAAGCCAGTGTATAGAGCTACTTTCAAAAATACCATGGGAAAGGCCTTTTGAAAACTTTGCCTTCTATGTAGATTCCATGAGAGGGAGGCATCTTTTCTATTAAAAGTTAAGTTATGCAGAGCTCAAATCTGTCACACTTGCTTATGAAAAAATTTGGTCCTTTTCATAGCAAACTCTCTAAGTTACGATTGGCCACAAGTTGGCAGATGGTTCTTGATTAGGACTTGATCCATGAAATATAATGGTTTTGCAGGAAAGTGGTTATATATGTGTAGTTTTCATCAATTTCTTTTAACCTAATAAATACTTATTGTTATTATTTTTTTGATTGGACTGCCCCTTGCGTCATACATGGAATTCTTCTCATTGACAAGCTATTACTATATCAATTTTCTATTTCTTACTATTTAAGTCTCTGTCATAATGTCATTGCTAAAAGTTTATGAAAATTTTTCAGGGATTTCATAGTGGAATTGATTGCATAGTTTGTACCTTCCATTGGTGTATAATGTGATTCAAAAATTTTCATTGATATTAAACTTTTTAGATAGGGTGCTCATTTGGAGCTCTATTTTTAGAAATAAAAAATACACTAATTTTCGACTTCCTTTAATTTTCGACTTCCTTTGTGGTAGATTACTCTTTTCATGTTCTTGGTCTTTGATCACCGTTCCAGCCATTCATATACATTGGTAAATGTGTCTATGGTGCCCACAATGCCCCCATCCTCCTTTCCTGGAGCCCATCTGCCTTGGAAGCCAAGCGCTTTTAGAAAATCAAAGTCCTTGTTTGACAAGCCTGCAAATGCCCAAGCTCCTTTTAACACTCTTGAGTTTGATTGGCTAATATATAAGTTGGGCTTGGAACAATTAAAATTTTATATAACTTCCTGACAGTTTAAGGTCTCCGAAACAATTGACCCATTATCATTAACTAGGTGAATCTTAAACGACCTCAATCATATTACTGTGCTTAATATCTTGTCTATTGTTAAACTTTAATGAGCGTGCTTGGGTTGAAAATCAATTGTTTGAGATGATTCCTCCTTCGTGGTTCTGGAGTTGTTGTGGAACATCAGGAGTCCACTGCACATGTAACCTTTTTTCCTTGAACCAACTTAACTCTTCTAAACAGGATTTTAGACTTTGCTGTCTCCCAGCTTGTTCTCAATGGTAATGCATAGGCTTGGAAACAAAAATTTTGTTTGCATGATGGCCTCTTGTCCATACATAGTTTGGAATGTGCTATGACCTATATTACTTTGTAAGTAGCAGAGGAAGCCCATAAGATGACAGCCAGTCTTTCCTCTGTTAGGAACCTACTATTAAAAATAAACACACACACACAAATATTGCAAATAAACATAAAAGCTCACAACACAACTATGAAATATAAATGCAGAAATGAACAATCTCACAGATAACACAGAATCGTAGGCCACTTCGAGGGGGCAACCTCCTTCAATACTTTCATTCAATTATGCAAAAAGATACATACATTCCTGCCCCTCGCAGTTTTAAAGATTTCATCTACCACCTAACTCTCAAGGTTGGCTTACATGCAAAATGCCACCCGAGCTAGAATCTCCTACCTACAAAACAGTTACATTCTTGATAACGGTTACATATGATGGCGCCACTTGTCTAGGTGCTTCTAGAGTTACAACTATTACAAAATATTTCAAAACATTATCATGGGTGTTCCCCATGTTTACAAAACATTACAAAATATTATTATGGGTATCCCCCCACGTTCACAAGGGAACATTACATCATAGTGTTAGGATGGGGTCCTAACATGCCCTTCCCCTTTGGAAAGCTTTGTCCTCAAAGTTGAAGGTGAGGAAACTATTGTTGGAGCTGGTGAAGAGGTTCCCACGTAGCATCTTCAGGTTGTAAGCCATGCCATTGGATGATGGAACCCTCCTTGTTCAACTTTAGAAGTGTAGATTGCACCTGGACCTTGTTGCCAATAACTTGCTTGAGGGAAGACACATGGAAGATTGGATGAAGTTTGGAGCTAGCCGGAAGGGCTAGTTTGTACGCGGTTGACCCGATCCATTGCAACACCTGATAAGGCCCATAATATTTTATGACAAGTTTTTGACAACCTCGAAGTTGGAGAGAGGATTGTTTGTATGACTGCAAGCAAAGAAAAACCATATCTCCAACATCAAAGCTATGTTCAGTGTGGTGTTGATCAGCTTGTTGTTTCATATGGTTTTGAGCCATGTCCAGATTGACCTTGAGTTGGCGAAGAATGGCATCACGCTGGCGAAGAGTTGAATCCACAACCTGAACTTTGGAACTACCAGGAATGTAAGAAGATGGTGTTGGTGGAGGCTGACCATAGACTGCTTCAAAGGGACTCACCTTAGTGGTAGTGTGATATGTTGTGTTATACCACCATTCAGCTAAAGGAAGCCACTTGGCCCACTGTGTAGGATGTTCAGAGGTGAAGCAACGAAGATATGTTTCCAAGCATTTATTCACAATTTTAGTTTGGCCATCAGTTTGAGGGTGATAAGCCAAACTCATCTTGAGCTGTGTTCCCTGCAACTTGAACAATTCCTGCCAAAATCGACTAGTGAAGGTAGGATCCCTATCAGAGACAATGGATTTAGGCATTCCATGGAGGCAAAAGATAGAGTCGAGGAAATTTTGAGCGACAATGGAGGCGGTGTATGGATGGGATAGGGAACAAAAATGAGCATACTTCGTAAGACGATCCACTATCACCAGAATAACTGATTTGCCTCCAGATTTAGGCAACCCTTCAATGAAATCCATAGAGATATCCATCCAAACCTGCTCAAGAATCGACAAGGGTTGAAGGGTACCAAGGGAACTCATAATTTCACCTTTCATACATTGGCAATGATCACATTCAGCCACAAAAGTATGAATATCTTTTTTCATGCCTCACAAAAAAAGGTATGCTTGGTCCTGGTATAAGTCTTGAGAAACCCTGAATGGCCAGCTATTGGGGAAGCATGCATTTCTTGAAGAATGAGGTCCTTTATCTGTGACTGATTGGGTATGACAATACGGTCATGGTATCGTAAATCGTGGCCATCCCAAGTATAGCTAGGGCATGAATGAGGATCTGCTTGAAGTTGGCGGATGAGAGTTTCCAAAGAGGAATCCTTGATTAGTTCCTCATGTAGTTGATGAATCCATTGAGGATGTGGTGTGGATATAGCATGTAGCATAACTTGTTCTTCATGTAATCGGGACAAAGCATCCACCACCATGTTTTCCTTACCCTTCTTATATGTGATGTCGTAGTCATAACCCAACAATTTGGAAACCCACTTTTGTTGTTCTGGAGTGGCCACCCATTGTTCTAAAAAATATTTGAGACTCTGATGATCAGTCTTGATGGAAAAATGTCTCCCAATGAGATACGATCACCAATGATTGACCACATGTAAAATGGCAAGCATTTCTTTCTCATAAGTAGACTTACCCAAATTTTGGCCTGATAGTGCCTTGCTAGTGAAGGCCAAGGGTCTACCTTCTTGCATTAGAACTACCCCAATGCTAGTGCCCGATGCATCACTTTCAATGACAAAAGGTTTAGAGAAATCTGGCATTGCTAACATAGGGGTAGTGGTCATGGCATACTTCAAATCAACAAAAGCCTTTTCGGCAGGTTCTGTCCATAGAAAAGAATTCTTCCTCAACATGGCGGTCAAGGGGGCTGCTATCTTGCCATAATTCTTCACAAATTTCTTGTAATAGCCCGTGAGTCCCAAGAAACCATGAAGTCCCTTTAGGGTACGAGGCTTAGGCCAATCTTGGACAGCCTAAATTTTCTTGGGATCAACTTGAACTCCATCCTTAGTGACAATGTGACCCAAGTATTCAACCTCTTGCTGGCCAAAAGAGCATTTGGACATCTTAGCATAAAGCTGATGGTTAGACAAAAGTTTGAGTGTTTGATCTAAGTGCTGAAGATGCTCTTCCCATGAATGATTGTAAATCAATATATCATCAAAAAAGACTAGAATGAATTTGCGAAGGAAAGGGCGAAAAATGGAATTCATCAGACTCTGAAAGGTAGAAGGTGCATTGGTTAACCCAAATGGCATAACCAGGAATTCATAATGCCCTTCATGAGTTCTAAAAGCTGTTTTTGGAATATCCTCATCCTTGATGCGAATTTGATGATATCCTGACCGCAAATCCAACTTGGAAAAATATTGGGCCCCATGCAACTCATCAAGTAGTTCATCAATCATTGGAATTGGGAATTTATCCTTAATAGTGATCTTATTGAGGTCTCGATAATCCACACACAAGCGCCAAGTGCCATCCTTCTTCCGTACTAATAACACTGGTGAAGAATAGGGACTAACGTTGGAATGGATAACCCCCACAACACGAAGCTCTTGCACTATTTTCTCAATTTTTTATTTTTGAGCATAAGGGTACCTGTATGGATGGACATTAGGAGGAAGACTACCAGGAAAAAGTTGTATTGCATGGTCATGTGAGCGATGAGGAGGTAGTCCCTTGGGTTCCTCAAAAACTTGAGCATATTTGTTTAATAATCCTTGTAATTGCATTGGATGGTTCTGTTCTTTTTCCTCAGGGGTAGTTATAGCAAAAATTTGTGCCACCACTCCATGAGAGGACTTTTTTAACAAATTTTCCATCTTATGGGTAGAAATAAACTGAGCCACACCAGCTTTCATGCCACGTAAAGTATATTCCTTCCCCTCTTGATTGAATTTCATCCACAACTCAGCAAAATCCCACAAAATTGGTCCTAACATTCTCAACCATTGTGCTCCCAAAACTATATCACACCCACCAAGGGGTAAGGCAAACATGTCTGTCTTGAGATTATAGTCCCCAACTTGAAGTTTGACATTACGACATTTTCCTTTGCATGGGAGGGTGCCTCCATTAGCAATCATGACTTCAAAGGAATTACATGTAGTAATGTAACAATTTCCTTGTTTGGCTACACGTGGATCAATAAAGTTATGTGTACTTCGAGAGTCGATAAGAATGATGACCCATTGTCCTTTGAAGTAGCCAATCACTTTCATTGTTTGGGGAGTGGAAACTCCTGCTAAAGCATGCACAAAGATTTTTGGTTGGGAGTCCTCTGAATCTATTGCTTGATCTGATGTTTCCCCCTCTTGAGGATCCTCCTCTTCCTCTGAAGATTCTGTGGTTGGTGTTTCATCCAGATCTAGCAGATACAATTTTTGTTGCACACACTTATGCCCCCGAGAATACTTTTCATCACAATTAAAACATAACCCTTGTGCCCTTCTACTCTCCATCTCTTCACGAGTCAATTTTTTTTATAGTTGGAGATTTAGTGGTAGGACTTGTCATCGGCTTGGATAGAAAGGATGGCCGAGATTGAGGAAATTTAGAGGTGCGTCCTAGAGCCTTAAATTTTTCTTCTGCCAATTTAGCCAATTGTATTGCCTGTGGTAATGTTTGGGGTCTCAATAGTTTAACCTCAACCCTAATGTCATCCTTCAAACCACTCACAAAACAACTTTGGAAAGAGTCAACAGTTAGACCAGTGGTACGATTGGCAAGTTTTTCAAATTGAGTTTGATACTCTCGAATGGTTGATGTTTGTCTAAGTTTAAAAAGAGCTCTTGTAAAATCTTCAAACTCACTAGGACCAAAGCGAGTGAGTAGACGTTCAAAATCTTGCCAAGAAAGGTTAGTTTCAGCCTTCCTAAGCCACAAAAACCAATGTAGTGCATCTGATTCAAAATTGAAAGAGGCAATGGTCAACCACATGTAGCGTGGGACATTGTGAAGAGTGAAATACTTGTTCGGCCTTACAAATCCACCCCTCAGGATCTTTTCCATCAAATTTTGGGAAGTCTAATTTTGGCAATTTAAATCTATTGTGATCTGGTACATTCCATTGGCAATGACTTGTACCTGTATCTTGTTGATCCTGATGACCAAATGAGTCAGTACGACTATCCAACTCTGCCTTCATTTCTTTCTGTGCCTCGGTGACCACACTCATAGTTTCCTGGAAGTTTTTGATTTGTGTCTTTATCTCGTCTAAGTTGTGGTTGAGTGAGGACCATATTTGTTTGCCCATATTATCCACTTTTTGAGTAATTTGGTTATCTAATTCTTGTTGTCGAGTACCAACAACCATGTTCTCAGAGTTATGTCTTGTTGGTGAGACTTACTAAAAATAGAAAGGTGGTTTTAGGGGTTACTATTTTTAGTAAGGAGCCCAAAAAGTGATTTGGGTGCTATATATCAAAATGATCAGCTCGAGAAGATGATCACAATGAGCTATATACCACAACACTGGTTTTGGACACCCCCAAACACTTGATAAGGAATTAGCAAAAAAAAAAAAACTAAAACACGAAATCTTATACCTAATAGTCGGTTGGTAGGAACTATTGCAGTTGCAATAGAACACAACCCTAGAAAGCGCTCTGATACCACTTGTTAGGAACCTACTATTAAAAATAAACACACACAAATATTGCAAATAAACATAAAAGCTCACAACACAACTATGAAATATAAATGCAAAAATGAACAATCTCATAGATAACATAGAATCGTAGGCCACTTCGAGGGGGCAACCTCCTTCAATACTTTCATTCACAAAAAGATGCATACATTCTTGCCCCTCGCAGTTTCGAAGATTTCATCTACTACCTAACTCTCAAGGTTGGCTTACATGCAAAATGCCACCCGAGCTAGAATCTCCTACCTACAAAACAATTACATTTTTGATAACGGTTACATATGATGGTGCCACTTGTCTAGGCACTTTTAGAGTTACAACTATCATGGGTGTTCCCCATGTTTACAAAACATTACAAAATATTATTATGGGTATCCCCCCACGTTCACAAGGGAACATTACATCATAGTGTTAGGATGGGGTCCTAACATCCTCCTAGTCCTCCATCCTGTACCAGACTTCTGTATAACAAATATCAAAACTTTACTGGTTGCTTTCGCTTGATAGTTGGTATGTGGATAGTATAAATGGGAGAAATGTTCAAAATCTTAAACTTCTTTAACTTCTGAATCTCCGTTGTTGCTCGTGAGGTGCAAAAGAATGCTAATCTATTTAGTGATTTGATCATACAAAAACTTGGCTATATTGAAATGTAGAGGTGCCAAAATCGTTAGTTGGGATTTGCACCCACAATCACAGTTAAACAAATGGATGGGAAGGAATTACTCTTCCCAATCTCCAAATTTGGGCCGGTTCCCTGCTAACGTAACTAATACAATATAAATCTAAAACAAGTAAAGCAAATCTGATCTAATTTTATGAGAAAAGGGATGCACGAGATTAGAGTGGCCCAATGATAATCTCAAGCAAAAGCCAAATAACTAACTGGAAGATGAAAGAGCAGTGCCACTAACATCAAACATTAATGAACACGAGTTCATCCAACACTGTTGATTCACAAATGCTAAACTTTTTTTATCATTAATTGAAGATTTGATTACAATATACAAAGTAGAAGCTGATTACAAAGAGTAGCTCTAGCTCTCTTGAAAGTGCCAAAGGACCCTTACAATGAGTGTGAAACTCTTATTTATAGATGAAATCTAGCCTATCTTACTATTGACTGCATTAAAAATTAATCCTAAGTAACAATGGTAGTTGGCAATAAAAGACAAAAATGTTATTATCATCCCTTTATGGTGGAGCAGGGTGCACTTTTGGCGTACGGGGCACACTTTAGGCGAATAGGGTACACTTCAGAGTGCATTGTAGTGGAGCGGGGTGCATTGGTATGGTACAAGGCACACTGTTACCTCGAAACCAGGCACATTGCTGCCTTGGAGCCCAACGCATTGTTGCCTTGGAGTTAGGCACCCTTGTACTTCTCAGAGTGAGGCACATTGATGAAACTCTAGGGCCAAATGCATTTTCTTTTGAGTGAGGCGTATTGGTTCCTTAGTCATTTATATTTGATTCGTCCCCATCCTCAATTTTACCTTCAGCCTCTGCTAGCATGATGAATCCCTACTTGGAGCATGATGGTAGTAGTAGGCTACTCAATAATGGCGACTCACAGGGATGTCAATCCTGATAGACAGAAGATCCTATATTGTGCCTTGTTCATTGGGCAATGAGGTCTAACAAAATGAGACCAGCCAAAACTTCTCAAAACTAGCGATATGTGCTGGAGAACATTACATTATTTGGTACATGCAAATGTACCCCCATGGTACCTTCATGGTACAAATGTAAATATGTAATAGATTAAGGTTGAGTCTTTAGTTTAGATGAGTGATTTATATTTCCCCTTTCATGTAAGTGTCAATGTGCAGGAAATGCACAAGTGTCATGTAAGTAAGAGTGCAAGTGTGTATTGAGAGAATGTGCACAAGTGTCATGTATGTAAGTGTGCAAATATGTAATGTGAGGATGTGCACAAGTGTCTTGTATTAGGAGTGCATGTAGGAGAGTAAGAGTCATGTAGAAGTGTGTAAGTGTCATAGAGTCAAGTATGCATGTAAGAAGAGAGTGAAGAGTCTAGTATACAAGTGGCAAGATGAGAAGCCAAAGGTCAAGAATAGGAAAGGTTGCATCTCCCAGATATGTGAGGAGTGCAATAGACAAGTATTGAAGAGTCATATTACTATGGCTATATTATGGAGACAAAGCTCCATACAATGTAAGGGAAAATGGTTTGTAACGATCACCACATAGCAAGCATTGATAATAAAGCTTGTATACAGATTTTTGAGCAATTTATATTGTAAGTATTCTTCATGCATGTACATGAATGATTTTGGCCATTTTACATTCATATTTGATATTATAAGTGAATGTTATTTCATTATTATATTGGCCTAGATATATATTTGATTGCTCACATATATAATTCTACTCTTGATTATTGATATTTTGACCTTTAATATTGTGGCTTCTTTATATTGGGACCTGTGATATTTTGAGGTAGCAAGGCTTAAAAGCCAACAATATGATCCTGCCTTGTTGCATTACTTTGGTGGAACTAGGGCTTGTAGGATCTCCTAGACAACATTTGAGGCAATCGGGAAGTTTTCTAATGTGTTGATGCCCATTATGGGGTTCATCATATGAATCCCTTGGAAAATGTTTTGTTGTCTCTATAATTTGCTTGATGTTATCTAGTTGTTCCTCTTGTTCGTTTCTGACTTCTAGTTGTTGGTTTGATTGGGTGTCTCTCTCCTCTTCGATGGCTTTAAACAATTGTTTTGATGTGAAGATTTTGAAGTTAGGTAACTGCTTCTCCGCCAACTTTCAGACCTCTTCTTGCATGCTCTTAATTATCTCTTCCTTGTAAGCAAGTGATTCTTTGCATCTTTCCATCTTTTTCTATATGTTAGGGATGTTCATTAGCTTGTTGAGGCTCGTTACTCTATTTGCTACACCAAGCAGCTTCAGCTGATTGCTAGTCATCTTGCGCACTTGTTGCAACACTTCATTATGTTAAATTCTTGCCTCCAACTGGATTTTGTCTTGCTTAACTTTTGAGGTAGTTTGGCTGACCAATGTTTGGCACTCTTAGACGTAGGTAAAATATCCCTTTGCACATTCTACCTCAACATATATCATATCCCAAAGGAACTTCACCTGATTAGGCATGGATGCTTGGGATTCCAACTCTTCTACCTTTCTTTTCATCTTTGCTCATGCTTGCTTGAGTTGTGTGATTTCTTCATCCTTTTGGCCTTCCGATTCTCTCACACTAGCTTCAAGCTGCTCTATTTGTATTTGTTCTCGCAACTCACATTCCTTATCTTCATGTGCTTGTCTCATCTGGTCCTTTTGTGCTTGTGATTGCTCCCTTGTGGCTTTGATTTCTTGTTCCATTTGGCCTTTTTGGCCTCTAACTATTCCCTTAAGGCTCAACCCTCCAATTTTTCCTTATGTCTTGAATAACCTCTTTCCTCCTCAAGTTACCTTTTCAAGTCTTCATTTTTTTCTTCAAGCTATCTGACCCATTCCACTTGCTATTATTGACCTTGTTTGTCTTGTTCCATTTGCATCCTGAAGTCTTCCCTTTCCTTTTGTGCCATTGTCAAGTGACTATGCAATTGGACGATCAACTTGTCTTGTTTTTTAACGCCCACTTGTAGCTTATGTATTTTCTTAGGCTTCCCCTATATCTGGTCCTTGTAATTCCTTGCCTCATAGGCTATCTATGAGAACTTAACTATCAAGGCTCAGTGTAGTTGACCCATTATATTCAATATGTTCATGGTTGACTTTAGGTTGAGATCCAAATATCAAGAGGGTATTTATAATCCAGGACAAGGGAACTAAGATGTTTGGTTGTTATCAATCTGGTGGGTTACTATGAGGAGGCGGTTGGAGGAAGATGGTGCGATGGATGATGTGGAAGGTGAAACGAATTGTGCAGTGGTATGTGAATTGGTGAAGGAAAGTTTGGTAAACGGTTGCATGGTTGTTGTGATGAGTTGATCTGCCCTAAGGGTGGTGGATACTATTGAATTAGTGAAGGCGGGTGTAGTTTGGGGTGATATAGATGGCATGGGTCATAATGATTGCGCAATAGGTGCAGGATTGAGTAAAGAAGTGGTAGGTAGATCCACTCCTGCTACTTGGATGGGTGCGTTTAATAGAGATGAGCTAGATGCAACAGAAGAAATAAGGGGGACAAGAGAAGCCGGATTAGAAGAAGGAAAAAAAGAAATAGTGGGAGCAGAAGAAAAGGTGGGTGGGGTGAAAGTGTAAGGATCTTGAGGGGCGAAGGCAGGAATATTTAGTCTTTAGAACAATTGCTTCTATGCTTGCTGCTTCTACATTGATAGAGCTATCTGCTTCTATCTTTGTATCTTGGGGAACTATACTTGCTTGTGGTAGATTCATGTCATTCCCAATATCCAAAACTACCTTTTCACGCGTGGATTCTGAGGCTCTTGTGCTATTTCAACTTTTTCCTCACTGTTGTGTCTATCCTGTGTAGCCAATGGTTCTTCCTGTATGGGCTTCTTTCCCTTTCTACTAGTCGCTTGCTGAGACGAGCCTTGTTTACATTTTTTGGTGGAATGGTAGTAATATTTACCATTATTTTTGAGCGAATAGTGTCACCTTACACCTTCTGAGATGTGTTACATTCTTTTGCACCTTCTTTTCTAGGATGACACTAGTCCCAAACCCTTGAAAACTTAGAGTCCCACTTATCTTTGTTTAGTGGGGTCCCAACTGCATTTACCTCATACCTCATGCATCTCCATGCAAGCATCTTTTCTAAGCTCCACTTGTGTCTATTTATAAGGACATTCATTATCTTGGAATTGATTGGGGCATTTGGGTTGAAATCAATTTAGACCCTTTTGTAAAATGCAAACCACTTATGTGGTTATGATACCATTAATCTAGCTAGTATTCATATGCCTTTGGAGCATTTATCCTTGCTATTATGAGATCATCCAGGTTTTCTTTCGGCCTCTAAATCAGGTGTCTTTTCATGACCGTATTTGCCCTTTCCCTTGTTTTCTATCAAGTTTGTAGGGAAAAAAATCTAGATCATATTGGGTCGAAAAAAATGTTAGATCATATGACCAATAGTCTAACATTTGTTTCGACCCAAGTTGTCTCAATCTTCAGACCAAACGTGGATTGCATTTATGTTTGGGGGTAATTAGCAAGTATTTGTCTTTTATTTTGTACAAGGAAGTCCTCTTTTGTCCTTTAAGTATTGTTCATCTATGCAGTTGGGATGACGAATGACTTCGAGGCTGAAAATATAAGGGGGCATATACATAGGTAGTTCAAATGGCCTCCTTGAATATCCATATAACTTGATAAAAGCCCTATTCTTCCCTAGGAAGAAATCTCCTTTTGGATCTTCCCCTTATGGTCTAATTAGTGCCCTAGCATACCTGGATAACCTAGGGATCTTTCCTTTTAGGTTCCTTACAATGGGTTCATATACCTGGGTATAGAACTCATAGCTATATCCCTTTTCATCTTTGAGAGGTACCTCGGTATAGTCACATATTGGTATTGGCTTTTAGTAGATGATTAGCCATATTAGATATGAAGGGTAGTTGAACAAGTATGACTTGTGAAAACTCTTTAGCTGGGAGTCTATTTGATGCTCGATGAATGTTGCACAATACAACAAATAAATTAGCCTCAGATAGTCTTGAAGTACATGTAATATTGCAATATGCTCTTCCCATACCTTTTTATCATCGACCTGCCCCAACATTGCGGTTATCCTTGATAAAACAATTTTGGTGTTAGGCTTGAATTGGCTGCTTTTAAGCGAGACTTGGAAATCTTCAGCTTGTTATGGTTCAACCAATTGTTCTCTTAGGAATTCAACCCATCTCTCTTTCTCAAATTTTCAGTAACACGCCATGATAGATTCAGGACGAAATGGGATCCGCTATTCTTTCCTTGCCTAGACGCCCATCATTTCCTTCATGGTGTCTATCAAAATGGAAATTGATTCTTCCCCATCTCCCTTCACCTTGATTGTCTTGGTCTCGTTGTTGTACCATCTTGCTCAAAATTTTGTAATTTCAGGACATTCCCAGATCTAAGGTACTAAGGACATTCCAAGGCCAGAAGTCCACATCCTATTGATTGACCTTGAGTTGATCCTTGGCCCCAAAATGAATCTCCTGAAAGCTTCTTTTCTCATGGCGTTGGGTGAATGTTTGTACTTACCCTCACTGACATTCTCATATGGATCACCATACGTAAATGTGGGGTTTGCCTTTTTCTTGCCCCTTTTTTGCTTTTTGGACTTTGATCGACTTGTTTGTGCTGGCTTATAATCTTGCTCTTCTTCACTTTCCTTAGTATCAACAATTTCAACCTCGGGTGGCATGTTTGACCCTATCATGGCCTCCATTGCTTGCTGGATATCTTTGGGAAGGGTATCATTGCTTATGGCCTGAGGTTCCATGTAGAAGCTGAAACTTCAAGTCTGCTTTGTGATTGGATAATTCTATTGATTACTGATCAAATAGGCTTTGAATTACGGAGTGGGTGCACTTGGTATTAGGAGGGGCACACTTGAAAATTGATAGGATGTATTGCAATGGAGCAGGGTGCACCAAGACACTTAGAGAGAAAGCAACACAGTCAATAGGGAGTGGGGTACACTGCAAATGGAATGGGGTGCATTGAGATACTTGGGAGAAAATGATGTGGCCAATATGGTGTGGGGTGCATCGAGATGCTTGGGAAATTATTTAATGGGGCAAAGAAGAGCGGGGCACACCAGTATGGAGTGAGGCACACTAGGACACTTAGACAAAGGTGGCGCGCATAAATGCATAACGACACACACCAATAAGGAGTGGGGCACACTCTAATCTGCTGCTTGGAAAAACTTTCCAGCAAGGACTTGAAGTAGGGAGTAGCACACATAGCTAGATTATGTGGCACATATGCAATGTCGGGCACACTGAAAAAGTGAGGCACACTTCACTTTGACACTTGGACAAGTTTCAGCATGGGTGTTTGGGGGATAGCAAGATGCATGAGGAAGGCAAGGTCTGTGGGGCACTTAGGTACAAGAGCGGGGTGCACTCAAATGAAAGGATGGGGCACACTCTATTTTTACACATGGCGAAAAAAATTGCAAATTTGGGGATGCTTTTGCTAATATAACTGTGCTCTTGGAAATGGTGGGAAATCTCGGGGAATGCAAAATTTGTTCACATAAGACAAAAGAGAATCTAAAATCTGCCAAAATGAAAATTGCCGAGTGAAAAATGAAACGAATTACCCACAATTGCCAGCAAGAGTGAAACCCTTGGATTTCAGAAAAATGCTTTTGGTTTTTGGATGCGGAAAACGCCATACTTGTTGGCAGATGTCTTCTCTTCTATCTCCTACTCTCTGAGATGTATTGGCTGCTCCCAAATTCAGCTAGTTTTCTCGGAAATTGGGAACCCTCATTTTCTCCTTCTGCTGAAAAACCGCATGTTGGAGGTGCCGTTTGGAAAAAATAAATTGTGGGTTGCTCTCTTTTTCCATCTGCTCAAATGGGTTTCTCTTGGAATTGAAATTTGTTAAGTGGATGGGTGACTGCAAATTTACCCCACAGTGAGGGTTTTGCCAGTTTTAGAGTGCAAGAGTGTTTCATGAAAATGAAAAGTAAAAATGAGTTTACTTTTCTCATTCTTCCCCTCTTGTATTGCCCCTCCATTTTTTTTTCTTTAAACTTTTGTGCCCCCCTTCTAAAATAATAAAGCAAGCCTAAGTGAAATTGAAAACAACTTTGCTTTCTTAATGCCCCCATTATTCCGATTCAGTCATAGCTAGCTTTGTTCCTTCTTTTGCCACCTTGGTTTTCTATGCTGTCTTGTGGTGTCTTTGTTTTATCGACGTCATAAAGACAAATGCATCAAATGGAATTTTTATTTTTGTCCTAAAATAATTTAAGCTTGAAATGAACTGGAGAGGACAAATGCGGAAACATAGAGAAAGAGATGGGGAATCTGAACACCCCTGTGGGGGCTTCCGTTTGATTGGATTGGACTTTTTTTTTTGAGTGCCCAAGCTGGCAAGGTGCACTTGTCTTGAGCGGGGTGCATTTGGGCCTTGGCGCGACAACGGGGCATGTCTAGTTTGGGCGGGGACATCGCTCATAGAGTGGGGTGCACTTTTGCCAGATGGGGCGCACTTGTACACTTAGGCCATTTTTAAATTTTATTTATTTATTTATTTTTAAATTTTGGGCAAAAGAATCTACATCAATGTTTGTTTTTTGCGGTTCCACCATTAGGCCTTCCATTCAATGGAATGGTTCCATTAACATGCTTAGGAAAATAACTGCCTTTCCTCTTGATGCGGACATTCTAACCCATGATGTTCCAACACCTATGTAAACATAGTAAGTCAGATAGCATCAATTGTGCACTACCAAGAGTTTTACCTGGGCTTAGAGCTTCATGAATGTGTTCTAGTAGACAATGCACTCTTGTCGAAGGATTGCATAGTTTTGAAAGCAAAAACCAATGTTTTAAAAACTAAAATAACCTTTGCCCTTCTATTCCCTCCTAGTCTAGGACTTGATGCTAAACGTATTGAAACGGCTATTCCTCTTCAGCCCTGAAGTGGTCAGTAGGAAGGGTGGATACTTGAACTTTTCTTGTCTCATCCCACAATGAACTTCGGGTTCGAAAACTACTTTGGGCCCTTGTCCATGTGTGATTGAATAATAGATCATTACTCGACAAGAACAATTCTTCCTAATGTTGCTCCTTGAAAAATCTGCTATCTTCCTCCATAGCATCAAGTCATTGGAATGTAAGCCCTATGTCTGCTTTACTCCCCAAAATTGTAGGAAACGCATCAACTTTAGAATAATGGCTTTTCTTTTGGTTAGTGTAGTTCCTTCACTTGAAACTATTTGAACAAATCTAGGGTTTGCAGGTAGATCCTTCCCCATCAATTGAATTGATATCTGCTTTTGAAACTCTCTTCAGGGAGGTTGAATCCTTCCACAAGATGTCCTTTTGTTGTAAACTCTTCAAAACTCGTAAGTTCTCTTCCCTCCAGGATTAAGCTGAATGTTTCATATTCTGGGTGTAAACTAGCTTTTGTCACTCTTATATGGTTTTCCTTCTCTAAGAGAAAAACAATTGTAACATATTCTGCTAGAACCTTTGACTCCCCATCCTCTAAATCATTGCTTTTCGTTTTAGGCTCTCTCTCTGGCTTTCATGGTGTTCCATGAATTTGGAGTTCCCTTTTTAGAGAAATGAAACACTTCCATGAATAGATAATCGCATTTCAACTCTTAATGTTTTGTAGTCTCACCTTCCTTTGTGTTCTGTCTCAATCCCCCTTTGCATAGCTTCTATGAGCCCCTATATAAGTATCTTATGTTCCAGTCTTGAACTCATCTAGGAAAACAAACACGTCACACTCTTCTATAAGTTTTGACCCTTCATCTTCGGAATCTTCACTTACCATCTCAGGTTCTCTCTCTACTTGAGGGAAGAATGACTCTTGGCAAGTATATGGAGGAATGTTCAGAGAAATTGTTAACCTATCAAAATGATTATTATACATAACACCATAGGGAGGGAAATAGCTTATGCTTGTTGTGGATGTTTTAGGCGTTGTGTAGGCTTGAGGTGCAACCCTTGACTTGCCACTGATTGGTTCGTTGTGAGTTGATCAGCTATTGGTTGATTGACTATAGTGGGCTGATTCACCATATAGTCCTACACCTGATCGGTCATCTGCATGTTTCCTTGCAGGGCTGTTTGCCAGTCCTCCTTTTCAAGTTCATTATCTTGTGCCATAGACATTTCCCCATGCATGGAATAACTCATTAGAGGCCGAAAACAATTCATTCCATCCATCGGCGGTTGAAGAGAGCGATAAGGTCCCTGACCAAGTGGGATTTTATGGATTTTGTTGTTGGATTATTTGCCACTGGGGCTCTTGAGGCGCTTGGTACAAAACCAATATTGATTGTTGATAGGTTCTTGTATCTTGGTACGAGAAGTTTGACAGTGGGGTAACTTGTGACGAGGAAGGGTATTGAAATTGTGGGATAGGCGTTTTGGCCATATGGGTAGGGTACTCTTGCTAAGTGAATGCTACAAGGTTTTGTTGGTGAATGAATTGAGACAGGTGAGGTAATTCCCATATTGTATGGGTTGGCCATATTAGCCCTACTCATGTGAATTTTGTTATACAAGTGGTTCTATTGGGGTATAAGTTGGTTGCTGGAGGATTTGATGGTTCTGTACCCATGACATACTTGGCATCACTGGGGCGTTTCCTCCTAGTGGGGTTGTCATATCGTTGACTGAAACCTGAATGGGTTGATTTAATCCCATATTCATAGACTAAAAATGGATGCTTCAAAGAAACAAATTGAAAGAGGGAGATTTTGGGATGGGTTGCACCTCTTCAAAGCAGGGTGCATTGTTGTGGATCGGGATGCATTGTCACGTTAGGAAAATTCTTGATGACCAGTTTAGTCGAGTGGGTTGCATTTCTGGGGTATGAGGCACACTCTTGGTGAGTGGGGCACACTTGTACACTTGTCAAAAGGTGGGGTGCACCAAACATTTACCAATTTGCTGCCATGAGGGTATGATCTTGATTGTTCTCTGAAAACACAGATTTCGAAAGGCAAAGCAAATCTATCAAGCAACGATTTTGATTTTTATCACGAATTCTCAAGGTTTGGCAAAATTCTGGGTTATTTTGAAAAAACGGACTTATGTTTGTTCTGATCAAATAATTTCTGGGTTATGTTTGTTCTGATATTATAAACGAACCCTCTGACAGATCTGAAAATTTATTAAGTGAAGTTTTGCAGATCTGAACAACAAAATGTGAGTGGGTAAGAGCAATTTCACGCTGAAATCGTACTTGTGGGTCCCATTGGGCATGCCAAGATGACTTTCAAGTTGTTTGCTATTGACAGAGCTTCAATCCCCTTGGTCAAAGTCTTCTTATGGTTTGCCAAACTCATGTCAGCAGTTAAAGATTCTATCAACTAAATGTGATATGTTGTTTTCCAATGGCAAACCTACAACAATAGGGAAGGGCTATGCGTGTCTAAAATCATTTGTCATTCTGTTAGACAACTTTATCATTTGGATGCATAACTTGTCCATGTAAGCTTTTAGAGGGAATAGCCATTTTATTTTTTAATCTTTGCTGTTTATACATACAAAGAAAGAGGGCAGATTGTCTTTTGAATAACAGTCCCCACTAACCACTTGTTTTAATAGACTATTATTTGAAGTTTATAACATTTATTACCCTTTAGTTAAATATTAAATTAGATAGAACTCCAGATTTATCCCACAATTGGATGATTTTGTCAGAATCAAGTGCTTTAGTCATTATATCTGCAATTTGCTCCTATGTAGCATGATAGTGAACGTAGATTCTTCATCATCATGTCTATCTGGTATAATGATGGTGAATATCTATTCATTTGATCTAGCATGGTAGATAAGGTTCTTCATTCATTTCAACTCACTTTGATTATCTCCAAGGGGTGCAGATGTCTCAAATTGTTCACTTTGTAGATCAGCAACTTGTCTTCACAACACTAGAGCTTCACAAGAAACACTAACCTCAGTGGAAGACAGATCAATTTTTGGCTTCTCTTTGTTTGGCAAGATACAACTCCTTAACCAATAGCAAAAATCGAGGCTGAGCTAGAGTTCCGATCATTATATGATCCAGCCCAATACAAGTTTGGCTACCCCAACAATGTGAAAAATGCTGACTTCTGGTACAAAATTCCAAGGTCAATGGTTCCTTTGACATATTTGAGTGCCTGTTTTGTAGCTTATCAATGGTCTATCTTTGGTTTAGAGTAAACTGAGAAAGATAGCTAAATGGAAGCATAAATCTGGTTAGTCATTGTAAGATAAAACATTCTGCTCATTGTTTATATATATTCTAATCCATTGACCCATTGAACATTAGTACTAGCTGATTATTTCAGCCCAACCTCCAAGAATTAGTATTAGCTGATTATTCCAGCCAAGCCTCCATAAGTGTAGCTACTGGATTACATTCTTTTATCCTGAATCTTTGAAAAAAAGTTTTTGCATATTTCTTTTGTGAAATAAAAATAGCAGTGATTATATTGCAACACCTAGGCAGTAATGTAGGAGGCCTAAATGTGTCATTTCAAAAGCAATACAAAATTTGAATTTCACCTTGTGAGTTGTATTCTAAGTTACTAGGTTTGATGTTCATGTTCAAGTTTGACAAGGATGAAAATTGGAAAAAATTGTTATTGAAAATTGAGCAATAAAATTCATCATGAAGTTTGACAAAAGAAATAATTTTATTTTTTTTCAATTGGTTATATGGGATTGAAACGGGCCCCACCCGTATTACATCATCACCACTTTGTGGTATTCCAAAAAAGCTTGGATATTATCCATGTATCACTTGGCAAAATTCGAACCTCAATCTCCTGCTTCAATGTTGAGGAATCTCTTGAGCTAATGCCATTTGATAAAAGAAGAAATAATTTTATTACTATGAAGCACATATTAATAAAATTGACTAGTAAAATTCATCATTAAATAATTTTATTAATATGGATATCTAAAATGGATATAAATATGAATTTTTTTTTTTTTTGTAGATGCCTCTATGAATGAGTTGCGCTAAGATCATTTTGTCCTGTTGAGATTGTTTTACTTTTGACTTTTTGTTGGTTTTGTTTCAACCTTAGTTTTTGTAGATGTGTTGGTCAGAGATCTGCCTTTGGTAAGGATTTGGTAATTCAGTGCGCCTTAGACCCGGCGAACATTGAAAGGTCGAGAGGAAGAAATGCCTCCCGTGTCGATCTCCAGAGAGGGGCTGGTTCCCTTGCTATTCTAACTGGGGGTTTTGAGATAAAGGAAGAGGAAAGGAATGGGAAATGACTGAAAGGGATGGGAAATATGGCCACAGGCCAGATAGAACATGGGTGATGGACTAACAACACGATAACTCTATTGCATTATGAACCAAATAGCCCTCAAATACAGATAACTAACAAAAATTAAACCAAAACATTTAGCATGCATAATCTCCAGGGCTACTCTAGAGTTCCTACCTTATCAGAAACTAAATCTAGATAATAGAATTCAAGTTTACAGTTAAAGCATAGAACGATAGAAGACAAGCAATAGAAGACATACACATGAAAATAGAAGTCCAGGTTTAGAGCTAGACATCAGCTGTATTGATAGCAAAATTCAGGTTTTCATTTAGCCTCTAGCAAACATCCATCATTTTACAATAAAAGAGCGGGCTTATATAGAGAATTCTGCCGCTTGAGCAATAAATGCTGATTAACAAAATATGGCGGTGGAAGCCAAGATAAGGATTACAAGGAGGACAGTCACAAAGTATTAACCCGGCATGGCAGAGACTGGTGACTCCTCATAAATGCCGTTGAACCCCTTCAATGCCCTGACAAACTCGGCTCGCTGGCGCTACCTCCTCACTCGCGGGGACCGCTTCCGTGGAAGATATGCTTGAAATCCCGGAACGTCCAGTCTGGAAGGTTCTCAGAATGGCTGCACCTGATCGGATAAGGATGCCCTTTAAATTGCTGATGTGGAGCGCCTTTGGGAGAAACCGATACAAAGGCCAAAAGAGTTCACGACCTCCTGTGCGCTCTTCCTTTCCTCCTGTGCGCTCGACCTCGGCGCACTCCTCCTTATGCGTCATGCCTGGGCGTACTCCTTGAGGTGCGCCCGGCCTAGGCGCACTCCCCGAGGTGCGCCCGGCCTTGGGCGCACGACCTGTGTGCGCCCGGCCTTGGGCGCACTCCCTGAGGTGCGCCCGGCCTTGGGCGCACGACCTGTGTGCACTCGGCCTTGGGCGCATGGCCTGAGGTGCGCTCGGCCTTGGGCGCATGACCTGAGTGCGCCCGACCTTGGGCGCATGGCCTGTTCTCACCTGCCGGATCGAAGTGCTGCGCTCCTCCTTGATCGCCAATGCTAAAAAAGCATCAAGGCACCTGATACAAAAATCCTTGGTCGCCTAAGGGGAGATTTTATGGAAAGCTAATTATACACTATGTTGCAGAAATGGCAACAAGATGTAGAATGGAGTTGAGTAGATATGGGAATAAAAGATGGGAATGGGACAATTTTTAGTTTAGCTTCTTTCCTTTTTTTTTTAAATTTTATTTTTCATTGGCTGATGTTGGTCCAATTAAGTTCGTCGATCTTGTTCAAGTAAGAAAGAAATCGCCAAAGTTTTTGTCATTTTTGATAAAATTCGTCAAATCTGATAACACATTGCATTTTTGCTGTTATCGATGATTGAAAGATCATCGATATATACAATCACTATTCAAATGTCATTACCATTACTTTTTAAATAGAGAGTAGGATTGGAAATATCTATTCTGAATTAGGAATCTAGAAGATGGTGGTCTTTTTCAATGTCCCATGCTAATGGAGCTTGCTTAGGTGTGTAAGAGGACTTCACCAATGTGTACACTAGATATTCCTTGCCTGGAATGTGTAAACGTTGCGACTGAATCATCTATGCTTTTTGTTACAGCTAACAGATGGGTCTTAACACTCACTATTGATAGAGTGCAGTGCAGCCAAGGCCAGGATGTCTTGGATGTGCTCGTATGCTGTTTTCTCGGAGCCATCATATGTGGGAATGGATTTCAAGGCAGCAGGAGGAACAACTTTTTGTCCCACTAGAGCCAAGGGTCCCGTGGAATCAACTGCTGGGAAGAGGTCGTCATCATTTTGTTGGGCAGCCATGTCTTCTTCCTCTTCTTCAAGCTGATCAGTGGTATAATCAGTATCAGTGCTGTCCAAAGTTGTAGGTTGTTCTATGATTTCGGCCTCTCCAACTTCTTCAGCTTCTTCAACCTCACCTTCTTCTATTTCCGCTTCAGTTTTGGGCTTGGGTTGGTGAGCTTGGTAGTCAGCCAACCTTACTCGCTCTCCAGGAGCATTGCTGTCGATTTCGTAGAGATCAGGTTGTTGTCCTGGTTCCTTGCTCTCCACCTTCTTGTATGCATGAAGGCGCTTTTGATATTGGACCAGTCTCACGGACTTGGAGAATATTCAGGTACTGCAGAGTCGCCAGGTGTTCTGATTTGACAGCAATGAAGCGAACACCGACGCTTCGGTTCTATTTTGGAGTGGGAAACCTCCGTGTCCCACCGAGCGTGCTAGAGAAACTGTTGGTTACGAATCTGCCACTAGGATAGGATTTTAATCTAATTGCGCCCTAGATTCGCCCAACAGATTGAAAGGCCGGAAGGAAGGAATGCCTTCCGTGCCAATCTCCGGAGAAGGCCGACACCTTTGGTTTCTCAACTTGGGTGGTTTAGCTTAGAGTGCAGGAAAGGGATTAGCAAATACGAAAAGAGACATAAACATGCTTGTTTCGGGTGGGGAAGATAAGCAGCACAGTAACGAACCAATCACTACTACTAACAACAACCAAAATAATGGGTAAAGCAGAAACTAATGGTGCTATTCTATCTTATGTATCCTTTACTTTAGTGCTCCAGAGTTACTTAATTGCCAATATTGATATCCAGATGCAGAATAACAATAACCAGAAATATAAGCGACATAAAGCAGAAACACTTAGCAAAGGCAGCATACAAGACAAAGACAACCAATAGAGCCAAGTATACTTTATATTTTGGAGACAAATGCATAGCTACAAAAGTTTCTTAGCAGTATACCTTCCTTCCACCCTTATACAATGAAAAGAGACTGCTATATATAGTGTAAAATCCCCCCCGATTACATTATGGTCCCAGTGTCCCAGACCTGACAAAACATACAAAAGCTGACAAAAGCGGCAAAAAGCGGCTGATGCTTGACCCCTGCAGATAAGAAAGTAATGGCAGTGAGGTCCACTTGACAACGTGTCAGCTCTGTGATGATACGGTGGGTGAGAAGCCAAATCTGGCTTGAATGGGAGTAGATGAAATAGAACTTGTCAGTTCATACCCATCCAAATAGCACTTGAGTAGCACAACTTCTGTCACACCTTGATCCGAATCTCGAGGTAGGACACCTGTCAGCATCTGAAGCCCGCTGGTGAATGATGGGGGAGGGAAGACACTTAGTCATTTTCTTTGGATTCTGATTCCGCCCGGCAGCGCACAAAAATGAAGCGCAGTCAGACGGCGCAGCTTGGAAATGGCGCAGTCGGGCGGTCCTTGCCTTAGCCACTTCTTGGCTTTCTTTGTTTCTTCCGTCCGAGGGCGCATGAAGACGAGCGCGCAGTCGGACGGCGCAGCGCACTTGGGCGGGTCCATGCCTTAGAAACTTTTCGACACTCTCTTCTCCTTTGGTCTCCCGATGGCGCACAAATGGGTCAGCGCCGCCCGACTTCGCAGCGAAGTTGGGCGGCCCCAACACTTAGTGGATTTTAGGCACCTTTTTCACAAATGACGCCCGAGTGCGCACTTCTCCCTTGGGCGCCGTCCGACTTCGCGCGAACTCGGGCGGCCCTACACAATTTTTTCTGGGCTATTTCCTCTTAATGCCGCCCGAGTTCGCACTAGAACATGTGCGCCGCCCGGCTGCGCAGCGCAGTCGGGCGGCTCAACACTTGGTCAATTTTCGGGCGTCTCCCTTGCTTGTCTGCCCATGTGCGCAAGAGGTGGTGTGCGCAGCCCGACTGCGCAGCGTAGTCGGGCGGAAACCAACACTTAGAGTAATTTTGGGCCAATTTTGCCCACTTGACAGAAACATTTGCAAACATGAATTGAAAGATGAAAGGCATGGAATGGAAGAATAGAGAGCAGAAATGGAAAGAAGAAGAACGGGAAAGAAGAAAGGAGGGAAGGCGAAGCAGCAACCTTACAAGTTTTTCAAAATTTAGCACCCCGTGCAAAATGTGGCAACATTCCTGGCGGCTCGCGGGGTGTCGAGCTCGCCTCGGCGCAACGAACCTTTGGCCTTTATCCCTTGGGCACAGAGTCACTCCCGGACCCTGTACCTGTCTTCTGTTGCTGCTGCTGCCGCACTTGCTGCCGTTGAGCTCCTGGCTTGGGAAGCTGCTCTTCTTCTTCACTCTCAGCTGTGTCCTCTTCGGATTGTGAGCCTGACAGCTCAGCTTCCTTATCTTCTTCCTGCCTGGCAGGTTCGACCCGTTCGCAGACGTGCTCATAAACGGTTTTTGCCTTGGCCCAAGCTGCCTCTTGGAAGGGCTCTAAGTCGCTGATATCCTTCAGCGCTTTTCGGAATGCCGCAACCATGTGCTCGTCAATAGTATTGCACCTCTCTCCGATTTCCAGGAAACAGGCACTGATCTTGCCGAGCCTAGACATTAACTGGGTCACCTGTTCTTCTTGGATGGGCTCGATCCAACCATCAATCTCCGAGGTATCTGCCTCATACGTCCGCCAATCCTGCTTGATCTGCTCCAGAGGCGGGAATCCTTCATTTTTTACAAAGCTCGGGGATCCGAGCGCAGAAAGGGAATGGAATGGGGCCAAGCAGATGTTCTTTTCATGTAGCAATGCATCTAACCTCTTCCTGGCCACCCTGACTTTCTCTGACTTCTCAAAATAATCCTGCAAGGTGATCCTTGCATCTGCCCAGTCTAGGGCAATCTGTGACATTGGTGAAAATTGGAAGCCCTTGTGCTCATATTCTTCAAGTTTCATCGCCAAGTCCAGCCATTGCCGTGCTTGACGTTCGGCTTCCTCTACCACAGGCTTTCCCTGGGCAGAAAGTTCATGTATTGCGGAGACAAAGCTGAGGATAGGTAAACACCTGGCAACATTAGCCCTGCACCCCTTTAGCAGGCCGACCCTTATCTCCTTTATTCTGTCTTTTGAAAACGCCGTGGCCTGGGACGATTTTTCCTCTAGCAGCGCCTGAGTATGCTGCAGTTGATCTTGCAGCTGAGCAACATGGGTTAGGGCTGCCTTCTTTTCCTCCTCCAACTGGGCAGCTACCGTCTTTTGGGCCGCTGTCTCCTGCCGAGATACTGCAAGCTGGTCCCTTAAATTTTTTACTTCTTCTTGGGCGGATTCCAGCTGCACCTTTGTTTTGGCCATGTCATCCTCAAGGTCTCTTTTCTCAATTTGAAGCTGGAACAACTTCTCCTTGTCTTCGAGCCGTTTGACTAGGAGCTTGTTTGTTTTCCGCCGAATCCCACCTATCTCATACTCTTCACTAATGTCATCAAAGCTCTTCTCCTTGACCTCGTGCTCATAGTCAGCATCGGTCATCTCTTGCAGGGGATTTTTGACCTTAGGTATCCTCTTTTCTGTACGGATGACCCTCCTGTCTAGGTCAAACTTTGCGAGCTTCTCCGGCATTGCGATTTCCTCAGCCCTTCTCCTTTTTACGCCTAGAAGGAACGCGGCGGAGCTTTTTGCAGCCCTTGCAGCCAAGGGCTGATCCTCTGAAACTTGCAGCTCGTTTCCAACCAGGTCCAATTCTGCCAGGATGGGGTGCGCAGAGGACAAATCCTTCTGCGGCATTTTCTCAGAAAATAGTGAGTCGGGCGGTGGGCCAGAAAATGTGACCGCCTTTGAAGATGATCGGGGCCTAGGAGAAGCGGGTGGTTTCTTAGGAGGTGGAGATGGGGTATGGAGGTTTGTAACGGCGGTGGGCGAGCGGCGTGGGGACAGAGAAGCTTCTTCGGCGGAGGAGTGGGATAGACCTAGGGTTTGGCCTAGGGTCCGGAAAGCATCGGGTTTCTGCGCGAAGCGGCCAAAGGATTGTGGGCTGTTTTGGGGTTGTGTAAATGGTAAAGGTGATGAGGCGGCCAGAACCTGCCCGGATGCAGAGGAAGAGGGCGTAACAGCAGGGGTTTCTAGGGTTTGCTGCAGGGGGGAAGAGGACGTACCTGCGTGCTCCGCCTGAGCCGACGTTTGAAGTACTTCTGTTACCCAGGCCTCCGCGTCCTTTTGAGGGCTGTCCACAATAGAAATTACGTTGTCTGTAGCAGCGCCAACCTGTGAGGCCACCGCTGCCTGTCGCTTAGCCTCCTTCTTTTGCCGCTTTTCCTTGTGATGTTTTTCTGATTTTCTTTTTCTTTTCTCCTTCGGCACGGCTGCTTGCTCAGGTGGAGCGGGAGCAGGTAGCACTTCGGGAGCTGGGGTGCTTATAGCAACCTCTCCTTGTTGTCTCGTGGGGTCCACGCTTTCTGTCTCTGCCCCACTGGCTGATTTTTCAGGCTCCTTTTCCACCTGGGGCGACTTCTCAGATGCCGTGGACAACATTGGGTCCTCTCTCGTGCTCTTCGATGTTTGGCCGCTGGGCGCTCTTCGTACAATCAAATGTTGGGGCGGAGGCTTCCTCTTATACCTTTTTGGGGCGCCTCGGGAGACGACATTTCGAAATGCGAACGGCTCCCATTTGCCGAAGTAGCGGTCATATAGGACAGAAAAGTCATCATCAACTGACAGGTTCTTTTTTTCTGATTTCTCGTGCTTTGTGCGGCACCTCATCTTCCAACATTCTAGGATTTTGTCTTCTGTCCAGCCAAGCAGCTTCCCCTTTGCAAGCACTCTCCTGAATCCAGGCGCATCCAATCTATGATCTTTATTGCGCTCAGGATCGTATTCTGCTTCTACACAGTAGAAGTCGTGCCACGGTGGCCATGACTGCATCCGTTCAATATGCCATTCCAAATCCACCTCTGTTTTGTTGCACCTTTCCTCCATGATCTGCTCCCGCGGGCAACTATGCACGAATTTTCTCATTTCTCCAAGTGGATCATATTTCCAACGCTGCGGCAGCTGTATTAGGCCAAGATCGAGGAGGGTTTGCTCTAAATATATATGTTGCCCGACTTCATTGATCGTGATGTTTCCCCAGCTAAAAGGATATGTGAAGATGGGGCTTTTCTTTTTTCCTTGGCCATATTCCTCCTCGACGCTGTCCATTTGTCGTGCCGCTTCAAGGCCAAAATGGTTTTCTGTACAAAAGTATGGCAGCAAGAAGGGCTTCCCTTTGAATCCGTAGACTCTGATGACAACGCCCTGAGTTAACCGAAAAGTATCGCCAATTTTATTTCTCGCCAAGTGCTTCGTCATGGCAAGGGGAGGGCGACTTGCTAGGCCATTAATTAGAGCCAGGACCAGGCCTTGAAATTTCAGATTAAAATCGTAGAAAGACCCCTTTCTATACAACAATTCGGTCCACTCATACACTGGCAGTGGCGCACCCTTCTCGTCCACCTTCTTGACTTCGATGCTCGGCATTCGGAATTGCAAGCAGTACAGGCATAACCACGCCAGAAAAGAGCAGTGCCTGAACTCTGTCGACTGCCTCTGCTGCAACTTGACAAGGGCAGAGTGAATGGCGTATGCCACGTAGTCGGCCCAGTCAAAGTAAATATGGCGCTTCCCACTTTGGTAGGTTCCTCCATACATAATGCATTCGGCGAGCGCCAATTGGTAAGGGTGGACCATCTCGTCGGTGTCGCAGCCCAGTACCCATGCGAGTACCGTGTAAAGGTGCGTGTTCTTAAAATTTTTTAAGGGAATAGGGCCCGACGGCCATCTTGAAGCTGGAATTGGATGCTTCAGCTCCGAATTGAGAAAATCCCTATTTTTCTGAGACTCATCAAACCTGCCCGCCTGCTCATCTAAAATAACCTTTCTGATGATAGCGTCCTTGTCTGGCTCGACCCCTGGTGCGAACGCGGGATGCACCACTTCTCCGAAGAGAGAGAATAGTCGCCTGCCCTGCCAGTCACAAACCTGTCGGGTGGCCGGTTTGTAGAATGTCACAATTGACTGAATGAGCTCGGGGCACTGGTGAACGGGAGGGCACAAGAACCAGTGAAGGTTCGAGGTGTAAGCGGCCCCGACATGATGTGTAGACGGGATTTTACCCGCCCATTGCAAAATATTAGGGCGCAGCTTGGTGATGCTGAGGGAGTAGTCGCCGTCCCTGTATTCGGCCAGGAGGTTTATGGGCGGCGGAAGAGGACCCTGTCTTCTGCGTCGCGCCCTGGGTTTTTCTGTTTTTTCCTTCGACGCTTCACTGCCCTGAGTAGCTGAAACAGTCTGCCCTTCGGATTCCTGCTCTGAGGCGCTAGATTCCGCCTGCATAGGCGCCTTTCCTTTCGCAGCGCCCGACCTTTCACTCATGGCGTCGAATTTTGCTAGAATATGCAGCTGTAACTTAGTAAGAATTCACTCCTTTATCCTTTCCACAGCGCAACTTTGATTTACCTTAACAATGCTGGTAATTTGGAGTGATGAAACCTCCTTTTCTAGTGCGGGAGCGGACAGCATTAATGGCGTCTTGAGGATTTAAATTTTTATTGCCCGAAGTGGGTGGCTAGCGTCGCTATTTTTTGGCAGCCGCGCGTGGGATCCCTCCTTGGAAGTCGCGCATCGCACTCGATTGGACCCCAAGTGCGCTTTTCATTTATGAAATCCGCCTAGAAGATCGCGCAATCATCCTCAAGGATTTTTAGAAGCTCGTGCCATTAATGACGCCATGGACGCCAACTGGGCACACATTTCAAAGTTTTTTCAACCCTTGGCGAGACCTTGCCGTAGCTTCTTTCTTTTCGACCAAGTGCGCTCAAAAAGTAAGCGCCGTCGGACCTCGGGCCATGAAATCCGCACAGACGGGCGGTCTTAAACTTAGAAAATATCCGACATAACATCGCCCTCAGGACGCGCCCGTCGGAGTGCGCTAGATTTGGTGCGCGCCGTCGGACGGCGCACGAGAAATCCGCGCAATCGGGCGGAGTACTTGGCCACTTTTCAAAACTTCTTGCTTCGTCCCGCCTGGTGGCGCGCAAAAGAGGGTGCGCAGTCCGACTTCGCAGCGAAGTCGGGCGGCGCACCAACACTTAGACAGATTTTGGAGATTTTCTTTTTGCTCACCACGGCTCATTCCTCCCGGAAGCGCTAAAACCAACGGGCGAAGCCCGGCTTTGGGACTATTTTCTGCGCCCTTGGGAGGAGACCTTGTGCCTTAGTCAGAATTTTTGGGCTCTCGTGCATTTTCTTTTTTCAAAACGTTGGCTCTCCTTTTTGAATTTAAAGCAGGAAACTATGGACTGAAAACAATATTTACATGCAGAAATAAAACTGACTGCAGAAAACAAACATATGTACAAGGGGAAAACCTTGGGTATCTTCAGCTGTAGTATGCTTTCAGGTGAAAGCCATTGACGGGAATTGGGAGGACCTGGCCCTCCATGTCCTTCAGTACAAACGCATTGAACTGATTCACCCGAACAATTTGGAAGGGACCATCCCAAAAGGCATCTAGTTTGTCATGATTGCCTGGTTTGGCTTTGTGGGAGTCCCATTTCAGCACTAAATCCTCGATCTTGAAGACTCGGGCGGTGGTTCCTTTTGAAAACCAATTTTGCGTTGTCTCGGCGTGCTTGGTGAAAGCTTGATACGCCTTCTCTCTTTCTTCCTCCAGTTGCAGTAGCTGAGCCAATCGGGCATCAATGGGGTCTCCGAGACCTTTCTCATCTTCTAACATCCAGAGTGCAGGCATCTCTATGTGTGTGGGCAGGACAGCCTCCTTGCCGTATACAAGTGCATATGGGGACGTTTTGACAGACTTCTTGAAAGAGATACGGTCTGCCCAAAGCGCACGGTCCAACAGTAGATGCCATGTCCTTTTATTCCTTTCCACAGTCTTCTTTATAATCTTCAACAGATTCTTGTTAGTAGACTCGGCTAGGCCGTTTCCCTGTGGATAGTAGTTCGAAGACATTTTGTGATAAATGCCATACTTACTAGTGAATTTTGTGAGCACGACACCTGCAAACCCTGGACCATTGTCCGTGACGATTGCCTCTGGTATCCCGAAACGGGTAATAAGGCCCTCTAGAAATCCAATGACTGTTTCATGATCTGCATGCTTTGTAGGCACTGCCTCGGCCCATCGGGTGAAATAGTCTGTGGCCGTCAGGATAAACTTATGCCCTGCCGAAGAGTTGGGTGTGATTACCCCGACAAAGTCAAGGCCCCACTGCTGAAATGGAGTCTCAGCTTGAATCGGCTGGAGGGGCATGGGAGCCTTACGATTTCTGCCAGCGAACTTCTGACATTTCTCACACTTCTGGCAGACTGCATGCGTATCTGCAAAGAGGGTGGGCCAATAGTAGCCCGCTTTAATAATTTTCAAGGTCGTCGGCCTTCCCGAATGATGTCCTCCTGGCATCCCTGAATGGAATTCGTCGAGGACCTTCGGCTGGTCTGATTCTTTGACGCACCGCAACAGGATGCCGTCAATATTTCTGAAATATAGCCCCTCGGGGCGTAGAACGTACTTCAAGGCGTTAAGCCTGAACCTCCTTCTTTGTGAGGCATTGAGGTGATCTGGACATCTCCCTGTGTTGAAATACCACACTAGATCATTTGTCCAATCACTCTCCTCTGATAAGGAGTTAGCAAGGTTAATTTCTGTCACTGGATTCTCCCACTGACAAGCAGAGACTTCGGCTGCAGCACTTCGGGCCAATTCTTGGCATAGAGCCCGCCCTCGGACCAACTTCGTGGGTCGTACTTCTATGTCAAACTCCTGGATCTTGGCAATCCATCCTGCCCTCCTGTGACCGGGCTCACCCTGGATCATGAAATTTCTGACATCCGGGTGTATCACGAAGACAGTGGTCCGGCTCTGAGAGACGAAATGCTTGAATTTTTGAAGGGATCTCATAACTGCATGGACTTGTCTCTCAATAAAATTATACCTTTCTTCGTGCGGCTGGATTACCTGACTTAGGAATGCTATTGGACGCTCTTCTCCATCGTCTCCCTTCTGGGTCAGAACTGCAGCGTAGCTTTCGGGCTCTCCTACTGCATAAAGTATGAAGTCTTTTGAGTAGTCTGGATTTATCAATACCGGCGCCTGAGCAATTCTGGCCTTGATCTCTTCAAAGGCTTTCTTCCTTTCATCGGTCCAGACGAATTCTGCATCTTTCTTTAGGAGTTCGGCCATAGGCTTGATCACTTGGGCAAAGTCAGGTACAAACTTCCTTACGAAGTTAATCTGGCCGAAAAATGACTGCAGCCCTTTCTTGTTGATTGGGATGGGTAAACGAAGGAGAGCTTCTGCTCTATCTGGATCAACTGCAAGGCCTTTTTCGGAAATAACATGGCCAAGCAGTTTACCCTCTTTCACCGCAAAGACCGATTTCTTTGGGTTGATGGATATGCCAAACTCGCGACATCTCTCGAATATTTGCCTCAAATGGGAGGCGTGGTCTTCTCTCTTGTGTGAAAACACAGTCATGTCATCCAGATAAATGACAATGATCTTATTCAGCAATTCACGGAACGCCAGGTCCATGGCTCTCTGGAATGTAGCCCCGGCATTTGAAAGACCGAAGGGCATGCGCTGGTAGGCGAACGTCCCCCATTTGGTAGTGAATGCCATCTTGTGCTGGTCTTCATTCTTTACCCAAATCTGGTTGTAGCCGAAGAACCCATCTAACAGAGAAAATCTTTGAGCTCCTGCAACCACGTGCAGGATCTGATCAATTTGAGGGAGTGGGTAATGATCCTTCAATGAGGCCTGGTTAAGGTTTCTGAAATCAACGCAGAGACGGATGTCTCCATTATTTTTTCTCATGGGGACCAGATTTGCGACCCAAGAAGAATGCTTGATGGGGTAGATGATCTTTGCCTCCAACATTTTCAAGAGCTCTGTCTTCATCATGGCTTCAATCTTAGGATTTACAGCCCTCTGCTTCTGCTTGAAGGGCTTAGCATTATCTTCCAGCTCTATGGTGTGCTGAATCATCTCCCTGTCGTACCCCTTCAAGTCTTGGTAGCACCAGGCTACAATATCTGGGTACTGTTGGCCACGGATCCGCCACCTGGGAAGGACTTGGTGTGTCAATGCGCCCTAGACCCGCAGACCAACATTGAAAGGCCGGGAGGAAGGGATGCCCCCCGTGCCGATCTCCGGAGAAGGCCGACTCCTTTCCTAACCTACTTGGGGGTTTTAGATAAGGGTGAAGGAAAGAGATTAAAAAAAGGGGGTAAAGGGAACTGAAAAGAGATTGAAAAAGATAAGGGAACAGGAAAGAGATGTAAATATCATGCGTTTCGGGTGGGGGAGAACAAGCAGCACGATCGTAAATTTGCATCCGAACCAACAACAATTAAAACAAAGCATGTAACAAAAACTGCAGCTGCTATTCTACCCTATGTATCCTTCTATTTAGTATTCCAGATCCAAATAATCACCAATGCCCAAATCCAGAATTCAGAATTCAGACAGATAGAAATATAAATGGACATGAAGTAGAAATACTAGCGGAAGGCAGCATAAAAGGTGACTGCGATTCTATCCTATGTATCCTCTATCTATGCATTCCAGGAATACTTAATCATCAAATACTAGAATCCAGAGTTCAGTATAACAGTAAGCAATGAAATAAGAAACATGAGGCATAAATGACAAGGAAAGGCAGCATAAAAGACAGAGACAAGAAGCAGAGCCAAGGATGCTTTGAATTAATTAGAAGGTGGTCCGTCACAGCAGAGTCCTCTAGCAATATGTCCCCCCCCCTTTTACAATGATGTGGTGCGGCTATTTATAGCGCAGTTTCCCCCAATTACAATCCCGGGCACAAAATCCCAAAGCTGACAAAAGCTGACAAAAGCGACGAAAGAGCTGCCGATGTTGACTCGAGACGGGGGTTGTACCGGCAACAAGGTCCTCCTGAAGACTTGGCAGCGTACGGGGGTGCGGTTGATGAAACATCGAGTCAACATGAATACGGGTAGCTGTGGTAGATGGAACTTGGCGTCCGCCCTTAAATGAGGGCAGCCGGGAAAGAGGTGGTTTTGGCCCATGCGTGTCCTTTTTCCCGTCACATCTCGGCTCGGATCCCGAGGCTGGACACTTGTCAACTTCTGACGGGGGGCACATCTGCCTTGAAAGGCAGTCTCTCTCTTGTGTCCTACTTTGCCCCGGAAAAGGAGCGCAACGGAAAAAGGGGTTGGGGAGGCCTCCGTGCCTTAGTCTTTTTTGGGCTGCTTGGAAGATATTGCGGACCGCGTGCAAGGTAGAGGCGCGCAGCCCAACCATCGGAAGTCGGGTTGCGCACTCCAACACTTAGCCAATTTTGCAGCTGTTCAGACTGCGCACAGGAATCAGGGCGCAACCCGACTTCGCTGCGAAGTCGGGTTGCGCTTTGGCACTTAGTCAATTTTCATGATCCACTACTTCCCAGGTGCGCGTAGGAAAGAGGGCGCACCCCGACTGCGCGCGAGTCGGGTTGCGCTCTCATACTTAGCGAAATTTCTGTTCAGCTCTCCGCACTTCGGTTCCCCAAGTGCGCACAAAATTAAGGCGCAACCCGACTTCGCTGCGAAGTCGGGTTGCGCACCCACACTTGAGAAAATTTTGGGCCTTTGTATGAGGCAGGGTTGGGAGGCGAGCGGATCGGGCGGGGCCCAACACTTAGTCAATTTTCTGGCCTCGAAATTGAGCTTCCTGTTCCTGCTTCCCAGGGCCATAACTTTTGATCCGCTGACCCGATCGCCTATTATAATATATCGTCGGAAAGCTAGCGAGAAGATCTGCAATGATAAAATATCCAAAGCTTATTTCATCCCTTTTATCACCCCCGTTTATGGCCCGCAAAAACCTGAACACCTCCGCATGCTCTTCGCCGCTTTAAAGCTCCATACTTAGGCCAAAGATTATTAAAAAATTTAATGTGGCAAAATTGCCAATAGGTACTCTTCACACAGAGCTCGTATCTGCCTTAACTCTTCATCGGTGCAGTCTCTCCCGACCTTGATCACCTTTCCAGGTTCTAACTCTAGGTCAATGTACTGCTTCGGGTCTACTTTGATCTTATGGGATATGGCCCTGTCATTTTGATCAAAGAGACTTTCCAAGGTAATCAGTCCTTTTGGGACGTGATTATTCTTCAACTGTATCAACCCCTCATACCGCTCGTCATCAAGGTCTACTTTCGATTGAACTAGCTTCATGTATCATAAAGGTGACGATATCCTCATCACAATCGAACACCTGCCAGTGGGTGTCTTTATCAGGCACAGAAGGCCTGTAGATAGTACGAACCGGCTTCGGCTTCTGCATAGTGTCATCAACAGGGACGTACCTGGATCCAACAGGCGCCAGAATGTCAGCGTGCTTATTTTTCTCACGAGAGATAGGCTTGACATTCAAGGAGTCGAATGACTCCATTAGATCCTAGACACGGTTGCGATATGCCTTGAGATAGTGCTTCTTGGAGGCGCACTTGTTGGTAATTTGGTGGCACACCAGCTTTGAGTCACCAAAAATCTGTAAATGCTTGATCCCCAGCCTCTCTGCCTTATTCAAGCCTAAGCATATGGCTTCGTACTCTGCCGCATTATTGGTACAACTCCAGGCCAACCTATAACAGTAGTCCTTTTGAATGCCGGATGGCGAGACTAGGAGGACACCTGCCCCGACGCCGTTCTTGCATCGGGCGCCATCAAAATAGAGCTTCCAGAGTTTATCGGGGGTAGGTCCTGTGTCCTTTTTAGCAGTCTGGTCGTGTCTCTCTGGCTGAGTGACAATGTAGCAGCCGAGTTTTGTTTCAACCATGGCGTTGAAATCTAGCAAGGAGAATTCGTCCTCCATCCGCAACTGCTCCAGGGTTTCCTCTGCTAAGTCCACCTCTATTAGTTCTTCAGTCGTCAGTTGGACCATGTCATTTTGCTCTTCCCCTGGTATATTTTCAACCAGGAAAGTGGAAGGTTTTTCATTATAGATTTTAAATCTCCTTCCCTTGAAGGGCACCTCCATATGCGAATAATCCAGCGACAGATATCCGCCCAGCTTTGCAGTGAACTCCCTTGAGAGACACATGCCGAAGTAGGGTTCCAAGTCAACCACCATGACCTCTTGGATGACCACTATGTCAAGCGCTTTATGCAGTCGGATTGGGATGTCCTTAATGACACCAACTGTCTTGACAGGAGTGCCGTCCAACTGTAGCACACCTTGGCTGCTCCTTGTGTATTCCATGCCAATCTCTTCGCAGATAGCCCTCGACATGAATGTAGTGGAGGCACCAGAGTCCACCATGCAATTATGTACTATATGGCCCTCCATGCGCAAAGACAGATAGAAAGGGGGCAGCCTGTATTTCCCGATAGCAGAAACTGTCAAGGGTTGAGCTAACACAATGGGCTGCGTTGGCTTTCCATATTTCACACTCTTCAAGGATTCTTGCAATAGGTCTACTTGTCCTGGGAGCAGAAGAGCATCATACATGCTTATTTTAGCCGGAGTCTTCTTGAGCTCATCGACTATATTGTAAGTCAAAGTGCAGGCCCCTTCTGCTTCCTTTGCTGGTTCATACCTGGTTCGGTATTGTTGCGTGGCTTCAACCCTCTGTCTCTTCGTCAGGGACGGGTACCTCAGCTTTTCTTGAGCTTGTTCTTTTGTTTCAGCTAGAGGTTGGACCGCCGAAATCTTTACCACGGGAGCCTTGAGCGCTGGGAGTTTTTCTTTGGCAGTAGGAGGTAACGACGGCTTATCAGGAGCTGGCACAGCAGGCTGCGTCTTCTCCCTTCTGGCGTATACTTTCAACGGCTTCATCTGGGCCAGGGTGGCCTCAATCGGCCTTTTTCTGTCCTTGGTCAAGAGAGACACGGGATCTTCTTTTGGGACTGCAAAGTTACCTTCATTGTCAAGGATCATGTATGCTTCATCTTCCACGGCGCTGCTCGCAAGGGTCTGAATATAATGCCGATGCAACATGCAACCCTCCTCTCCATGCGGGTCGTTGCATGTAGAACACCAGTTAACATGGTCAGAAGTGCTCGGTTGAGCATTGTTGGCCGCATTCCTTGCCGGAGGCCTCGGTGCTTGAGCAGCTTGATATTTTGTCAGCGCAAGAGGAGGATATGGCCTTCTAGGAAGAAACTCCATCTGAGCTTGCTTCTTTTTCATGATCGTCATGTCATTGGAAATTGTATGATAACCGGACGCAAGGGCCCGTACTTCTTGAAGGATTTTATTCTGAATATCATTATCCGCCTGCGCAGGCCGGGCTGGCGGAGGAAGTGCGGCTAATGGTGGAGGAGCAAGCAACGCTGCGTACTGAGGGGGAGCTGGGAGTGCTGGATATTGCGGAGGTGGCGGATTAGGGTAATGGATCTGGGGCTGACCGTACGGGTTTATAGCCGGCGTCGGGTTCCATGGCTGCTGGGGGGACTGATTGGATGATGATGACGTTCCACCAGACGCGGGCGGATACTGTGACTGAGGGAAATCAGGATAGATGGGAGGCTGCATTCTATGAGGAAGTCTGCCTATAGAAATTATGTCTAATTCTGCTTGTTGGGCAGCCTCATATAAGGCGGGAAAAGTGTTGACCCGGGCTATCTTGAGAAGTAGACAAATGTCTGAATTAAAAGATCTCAAGTAATAGTGAGCAACTTGTCCCGTAGGAGGACGCAGCTCAGGAGGTACTCTTTTCCAAGACCTCGTAAACCTCACGTTGAAGTCCGATATCTCCTCTTGCGGGTGGCGTTGGATACTTTGAAACTGGTGCAGCAGTGAGGAGGGATCAACGGACTCATTGCATCCCTTCACTAGTTTGCCGGCTAGCTGGGGCCATCCTGTGATAGCTCTTTCTGGCAAAGATCTCCACCAGTAGAGGAGCTTCCCTCTCAAAGAATGGGCTAACAGACGGGTCTTAACACTCTCACTAGTGATAGAGTGCAGTGCAGCCAAGGCCAGGATGTCTTGGATGTGCTCGTATGCTGTTTTCCCGGAGCCATCATATGTGGGAATGGATTTCAAGGCAGCAGGAGGAACAACTTCTTGTCCCACTAGAGCCAAGGGCCCCGTGGAATCAACTGCTGGGAAGAGGTCGTCATCATTTTGTTGGGCAGCCATGTCTTCTTCCTCTTCTTCAAGCTGATCAGTGGTATAATCAATATCAGTGTTGTCCGAAGTTGTAGGCTGTTCTTCGATTTCGTCCTCTCCAACCTCTTCAGCTTCTTCAACCTCAACTTCTTCTATTTCAGTTTCAGCTTCGGGCTCGGGTTGGTGAGCTTGGTAGTCAACCAGCCTTACTCGCTCTCCAGGAGCATTGATGTCAATTTCGTAGAGATCAGGTTGTTGTCCTAGGTTCCTTGCTCTCCACCTTCTTGTATGCATGAAGGTGCTTTTGATATTGGACCAGTCTCACGGACTCAGAGAATATTCAGGTATTGCAGAGTCGCTAGGTGTTCTGATTTGACAGCAATGAAGCGAACACCGACGCTTCGATTCTATTTTGGAGTGGAAAACCTCCGTGTCCCACCGAGCGTGCTAGAGAAATTGTTGGTTACGAATCTGTAACTAGGATAGGATTTTAATCTAATTGCGACCTAGATTTGCCCAGCAGATTGAAAGGCCGAAAGGAAGGAATGCCTTCCGTGCCAATCTTCGGAGAAGGCCGACACCTTTGGTTTCTCAACTTGGGTGGTTTAGCTTAGAGTGCAGGAAAGGGATTAGCAAATACAAAAAGAGACAAACATGCTTGTTTTGGGTGGGGAAGATAAGCAGCACAGTAACGAACCAATCACTACTACTAACAACAACCAAAATAATGGGTAAAGCAGAAACTAATGGTGCTATTCTATCTTATGTATCCTTTACTTTAGTGCCCCAGAGTTACTTAATTGCCAATATTGATATCCAGAGAAAGAATAGCAATAACAAGAAATATAAGCGACATAAAGCAGAAACACTTAGCAGAGGCAGCATAAAAGACAAGGACAACCAATAGAGCCAAGTATACTTTATATTTTGGAGACAAATGCATAGCTACAGAAGTTTCTTAGCAGTATACCTTCCTTCCACCTTTATACAGTGAAAAGAAACTGCTATATATAGTGTAAAAATCCCCCCCGCTTACATTATGGTCCCAGTGTCCCAGACCTGACAAAACATACAAAAGTGGCAAAAAGAGGCTGATGCTTGACCCCTGCAGATAAGAAAGTAATGGCAGTGAGGTCCACTTGAAAACGTGTCAGCTCTGCGATGATACGGTGGTTGAGAAGCCAAATCTGGCTTGAATGTGAGCAGACGAAATAGAATTTGTCAGTTCATACCCATCCAAATAGCACTTGAGTAGCACAACTTCTGTCACACCCGGATCCGAATCTCGAGGTAGGACACCTGTCAGCATCTGAAGCCCACTGGTGAATGATGGGGGAGGGAAGACACTTAGTCGTTTTCTTTGGATTCCGATTCCGCCCGGCAGCGTGCAAAAATGAAGTGCAGTAGGACGACGCAGCTTGGAAATGGGGCAGTTGGGCGGTCCTTTCCTTAGGTACTTCTTGGCTTTCTTTGTTTCTTTTGTCCGAGGGCGCATGAAGACGGGCGCGCAGTCGGACGGCGCAGCGCACTTGGGCGGGTCCGTGCCTTAGAAACTTTTCGGCACTCTCTTCTCCTTTGGTCTCTCGATGGCGCACAAATGGGTCAGCGCCGCCCGACTTCGCAGCGAAGTTGGGCGGCGCCAACACTTACAATTTTTGTATGTTTTCACAACAACGTCGCTCGAGTGTGCACTCTCCTTCTGGGCGTCGTCCGACTTCGCGCGAACTCGGGCGGCGCCAACACTTAGACTTTTTTCTGGGCTATTTCCTCTTAATGCCGCCCGAGTTCGCACTAGGATATGTGCGCCGCCCGGCTGCGCAGCGCAGTCGGGCGGCTCAACACTTGGTCAATTTTCGGGCGTCTCCCTTGCTTGTCTACTCATGTGCGCAAGAGGTGGTGTGCGCAGCCCGACTGCACAGCGCAGTCGGGCGGAAACCAACACTTAGAGTAATTTTGTGCCAATTTTGCCCACTTGACAGAAACATTTGCAAACATGAATTGAAAGATGAAAGGCATGGAATGGAAGAATAGAGAGCAGAAATGGAAAGAAGAAGAACGGGAAAGAAGAAAGGAGGGAAGGCGAAGCAGCAACCTTACAGTTTTTCAAAATTTAGCACCCCGTGCAAAATGTGGCAACAGTAATTTCCTCAAAAGATCACAATCAAATTGGTATTCTTGTTGATCTCAGTGATGGACAAAAGAATTTTGTCCATACCAGGCTTATGTCAGATATTTTGGAAGGTGTATTTCATGCTGTTATTCACGATAATCCTCACATGACCAAACCCTTCTATAGTATGTGACCATCCATCCCCAACTGCAACCGATCTTGATTTCTTTTTATTTTCTAGAATGGTTACAAACCAATCTATTTTTTACCATAAAATCTTTTGAAGCAGCAGAAACAAAATACAATATAGAGGGGCCCATGGGCTTTAGAGCAAGTGGTTTGGAGTGAAAAGTTTCACACTATAAGCCAAGGTTCAAATCTCATGGGTGAACCTTAACATTTTATCAAATGGCATTAGTTCAACCGGTTAAATTCCTTGACTTTCAAGGAGGAGACTGAGGTTTGAGTCTTGCCATGCCATACATGCATAATTGCCAAGCTATTGTAATACCACTATGTGGTCATGATGTAATATGGGTGGCGCCCCTTCCAATCCCATATAACCCATTAAAAAAAAAAGATATCATATAGAAGAGGAAGATTTTTACCACGTATGAGTTAACAAAAGAAGACGTTTTTATCAAGTCCTTCCATATTTACTTGTTTTGCCCCTTCCCTGGAGAGAAATTTTGCTGTTCTTTTACTCTTTCTTGAGATTTCAAAACTTACAGCAATATTAAAGAGTCAATTTCATTTGTTATAGAGGAATCATTAGTTTTTGAACTTTTTTTTTTGCTAGAGTTTGATTTACGTTGCTTTGTTTTTTGTGGTAAAGGCACTCTCTATTGCTTTGGGACTAGACTCTCCCAACTGTGTCGACTCTTATTCCTTTTGCAATAAAAATGCCAATACCTTTGCAGAATGCAAAGATTGGCATTCTGCCAATAGATTCAGAGTTTACACAATATTTATAGGACAGAGGGAGGGTATTCCACATAGGGGCAACTATATCCTTCTGCTTGAATTTCTTTCCTATGTCAGCCAACTGATCTTTAAGATCCTTCAGTTTCAAAGATGGTTTAACAAGGAACTATCTTTGACTATTTTGGTAGAAAACAAGAAGTCCTTTTTGTACACCACCCTTTTCAGAGGTTTGATACATATCTTGTAGGCTCTTCCACATGGTGGCCATGGAAAGTATCAGGTCATCTAATATGGACAATTCGAGAATGAGCAAGGCCTCTATATGCCTCTTGTCAAAGTTGGTAGGATCAGTGGCTGGCCATTGCTCTTTTTGCCAGAACCATCTGGAACATTCCCAATATTTATAGATCATATCTTGTGATGCCAAATATTAGATTTCTGCCTGTTGAGTTTTTGGGATTTGTGTAAAACTATGTTCCACAAGGATGTGTCCCGGGCTTTGGGGACGGTCTCGAAGATGTATCCTGGTGTCTTGAAAAGCCTTCTGTCGTGGAAACACTCCCATCTGTCCCAGAAATTTGTCCTGCCATCTTGCACTGATCCCGTCCTGGAAACTTCATGGAACACGGGTAAAACTAGGCTTTGGATATTTGGCCATTTTACACACAAAAGCAGCTCATTCTTCTGCAATTTTAATTTCATTATAAATGAAACTGCAGTAAATTTGCAGTCCAGAATAAACAGTTAAGATCATCAAGAGCTCAAAAGCACAGTTTACCAGGATCCCAAAAATACATAACACAGAGTTCTGATTCTCATATGCTGATTTCTTTTCCAAATTTTTTCTTAACACATTTTTCATCATCAAGATTTGCTAATCCTCAGATCTCAATTTCCAATTGCTTAGTTCTGGCAGACCATTTGGATTTGCAAGAAAATAGTTTCTGATTTAAAGTGTTGATCATGCACATTTCTTTGAATCCATGCAATGTTTGTCCTTAAACCTATAAGCTGGCTTTGTAATACCAAACACCAAGTCTGCCAAACATCTAATTTTTAAACTGAACCCTAGGTTCTTTGCCAAACATGGGACAGGTAGGGTGATTTCCACAGGGTCGGGTAGATCCCCTTTTCCGCTGAACTTGGTACCATTTTCAGGAATTTTAAGGAATTCTTTCTGCAACAAACCATAGTCTCTTTCTTTTCCAGTACAATCCTCCACTATGAAAGCATATAGAAAAGTTACATTGTAAACAATAAATAGAAAATAACAAAGTGCGGGTCTTATGTGGTGTGCTGGTGTCTTCGGCTTAGAGGTCTGGATGCAACTCCACACAAGCCATGTTTGGTAATGAGCTTTTTTCACAAACTGCTAGTCTATTTATTACAGCACAATACATCTGACAGAGTTGAGTCACCTGATTTATCACTATTTTGACCTTACCGATACTATTTGTTTTTGAATCTTGAGTGTCCTTTCTTTAATGACGTTTTTCCTTTATCCCAAAATATGGCACTTCAGTTACAGTGCACTAGTCAACAATCAAATATGCTTTTAGAATTGTCGTTCCACTGTCCCATGACGTAACATCTTACAATCTCCATATCCTTCGTCAGGGCATTGACCTTGCATGTTTTTTTTGGAATAAATATTGGCAGTTGCTTTTACTCCCTTGTGTCTCAGTCAAGGATCTTTTGAGGTAACTTTAGACTCGGGCATTGACATATTCTGGGCTTTGCTTTCAGGGGATTTTGAGGGAATGGCATCTGAATGTTTCTGATGGGTGCTTTGTCATGGATGTTGATTCGTGTCCTCTTGTTCAGGCACACTTGTTAAACTGTCCATTGAGTCTTCATTTCATTTCATTTCTCAATGATTTCCTTTTGGACACCTTTGTATTGCATAGACACTAGTTGAACTTGTTCTCTCCTTGATGTTGATCTTTGATGTAGGCTTTGTCTTTCCTTTTATTCACTTGATGTTGGGGATGCGGTTCTCTCTTCTTTGCTCTACATGTGGGCAATACATTTGAAATCTACAATACCTCTTCTCAATTCAATGTATGCTATTGGTGGAAACAGGCATATTTTTACCTTTTTTTTGATACATTCAAAGAAAGGGGGGGTCTCCTGAATAACAGTCCCCATTAACCACTGGTTTTTATGGACTATATTAATTTGAACTTGATGTAAACTTTATTATTCTGTGAGTATATGATGCTTCCTGGCTGGACGATGATTCTAAATATTCACTCTTGAAACAATGAAAGTGATCTACTCGCTCTCTCACAAAAATCAGTAGTTTTTGGGCTAATTATAGCAAGTGTTGATGGTTGAGGTAAATGTGAATGGAGTGGCCAACAGATAATTCCAAGTCTTTTGAACAAAATAGACCAGATTTGCATGGAAGCTGGTATAGTATCCGTTATGAACACGACTTCAGATACAAATAAGACAAATTTTCAAGACTTCCTGATATGGATATGATCGGATATGAAATTATGAAAGGCATATATATTCTAAACATCAAATTAGAAAAAACAATACATGAAAGGGTTTACACAAATGCAAGTTATAAATAGATTATTTTAATTAAGAGGATGATTTTTTTTTCCATTTCTTCTATTTATAGATTGTATTGTAAAATAACCATAATTTCTTTTTCTAATCTCATGTCATGGAGATGACTCCAGACATGTCTAGGCCATGTTTAGATTTATTTCATATATCCTAGAGATGGGCATTTATCCAAATACATCTAGATACTATATTTCAGAAATAATGTATTTGTATCCATATTTGATACTTGGAGACTCGCATCTAGGAAAGAAGAATGCTGGATATGGTAACTCTGAAATAGATCATTCCAACTGGTTTGTACTCTTTTGTAATGTGATCCATTTCTTCCCTAGATAAAGGCCCTGCTTGCAAAAGAAACTATTTGTTGCAACTTGTTGATGTTATCTTGTGCCAATTAACATCCAATCACAAAGGTGGAAGTAGCTATGTGAAGTTGATATAATTTGCTTAAGACTGGATAAGCTAAAATGTATGTGTTTATTAATCTTTGATTTAGCTAATTGAAAGCATCTTACTATTTTCTTCCATATGAAGGGAACTCTCTTTATCATTATCATGTCAGAGGGTTTGACACTTATTTAACGTCCCACTAGTTTGATTAAGGACTTCATAGGATCCTTGCCTTTAGTCATCAATGCTGTCAGACAGAGAACACAAATTTCTTATCTTAGAACATTTATCATCATTGTAGGATGCACTCTACAAAGGCCGTATGTAATCTTGACACCACCTTTGTCAACTCTTTAACTTTGATCAGAATGTTTTCCTTTTGTCTTGGAAGCTATTGCTTGGACGCTTATTTGAGTGGAAGTTTGGGTGGACGTTGGATAGAAAGCCTGCAAAAGTACCTTTATCTGTGTTGATCCTTCCTTCATCATGGCTTTTTGTATTTCTTCCTTGGTATTATTCACACTTGTCTTTGCTCTCAAGATTCATCACTTTGTTGTAGGCATTGATATAGGATGTTGGTGGTACTATCCTCAACATCACTTGATTCTTTGGTTGTAATTCTTTAAGAAACTGCTTCTTCAGTATGTTTCTTAGAAGGTTTTCTAAATGTAAAATGAATTTCTTCAACCATATGTTGTACTGATGAAAAGTGTCAATCTTGCCAACAATCTCATTATTGTCTAAACTCTTTCTTGAAGGTCTTTCTTAACTTTGTACAAGTATTCATTTTATCTTTTCTTGACCCATATAACCATCATTGGTGGCTCCTATAGGGTTGTTGGACACGACATGTATCAACAACCTTTGTTCGTTTGGCCATTTGCAGTCAAAATTGGAATGCAAGTATTGCACTGTCGGATGGGGCCCTAGTATGCTTCCGTTAACTTAGGCAGTTTTTGTGTATCCCTTACAGGTGTTGGACATAGTTACAAGGTTCGAAAATTTGGATTTGTACAGGAAGCCAAAAAAAATCTGAAAATTCAGAATTAAAAAAAACCAGAAAAATTCAGATATAATTTTGAAAATAAATACATATAAGTTTTATACTTAATATAAACACATCCATACGTAAAATATATCCAAACAAATACAAATATTAACATTCATGATAGTTTATAATGGTAAGTCCTTGGGTTTTCATCCAGGAGATCCGAGTTCAAACCCCGGTACAAGGGGACCGGAACCCCTCATAAAAACTTGTGTAAATTTAAATTTTTGGTTCAAACCCCACTTAGTATGAGGGGACCAGGACCCCTCATAAAAACCTGTGTAAACTCATTGAAAAAAAAACATTCATGATAGTTTAGAGCCACAGCTCAAAATAACATTGGAAATTTCTTTTACTTAAAAAAGCTCTAGATTTGACTGGACAAAACTGGGTGGTCTGAAAAATCTTGTTCGATTCGAATTTTATCCAGATCCCACAGCATTTTGTTTCTATGATAAGGCTTGCCATAAGAATTGACTAACTTTGCCATTGCCTGGCTTGCGTTGACACACATCTTGATGTCAACTTTGATGTTCCAGCTGAGTGTCCCCTTTTCTTCGCATATGCAAATCTTGACATCTTTTGTAGAATTTATTGGGCTATTCTCATGTGGGTTTCCACTCAACAGTGTTAATCTTGGTCACCACCCATTAGAATCATAGGGAAAAGGGTATATCATCAAATTTGAGACAATGCTTTGTGCCTTGTCTCCTTTGGTCGCAGTTCCTTCACTAGTGTTAGTCCTATGGTCAAAGTCCTCATTATGCTTCTCTTTGAAGGTAAGAGCCCATTTAGTCACTTTTGCCTATTGTGTGTTGTCTTGATTGGAAGTTCGTTCCTTGCTAGTCTTGTAAGCAACATTTCCATGGGTTGTTTAATTGTTCAACAACCTTCCTATCAGCGATGGATGTGCTCTTATAAGACAACCTTTATTGTTGCTTATGGGAGGGATTACCGAATTTCCTTCCTCCTTTGCAAAATCTCACAATTATTGGTACCCCATCCCTTTGTCATCCCCATTTATGTAAGTTCCCCCCTGCAATTTTGGCACATTGTCTGACATTGACAATCTTCTTTCTTGGTTCTTGTGATGAATGGTTACTAGGCATTTTTTTTCTTGATTGAATTCAAAGTTCATATAGTTGTCCTCCATCAACACTGTCTTTCTTCCTCTTATCCATTGACACTTGCATATTTATAACACAATTGTGTACATTGTTATTGGGCATTGCTCTCAGTGGTAGGTCCAAGTATCATCGTGTCAAGTAGGTGGGTGGATACACAAACATAGGCTTAATGTACTTTTTCCATATCAAGACATCAATGACTTGCTCAACAAAGGTTTGTGTATTCTCAATCTATTGTTGAGCAAAGTTCTTCATTGCAAGAACTAGACAGGTTGAGCTCTTCTGCCAGCAATTTTTCCTCCTTTTGAGTGGTCTGGATATAACTTATTTCATGAACCGTCAATTGATTCTTTTCATTTCAACCTTCTTTCACTTTTCTTGAATGACCCTTGGATAGAAATACAGATAGTCAAGAGTTTGTAGACGTGGATGAAAATTGTCACAAAAAAACTCTTATAGGCTACAACCATGAACTATGGTGCAACATGTGGACAGAATAGATTCAAGAGGGCGATGACCCAGAAATGTAGGTTAATTTTTTGAACTAATATTTCCATGTAAATTTATATACTTGAACCTCCACTAGTGACAACATAAAAGCAAGGTAAACCATCAACATAAACATCTAGATAATGAACTTAACATTGTTCTTTTAAGTAAAATAGTGTTTTGCATTTTCAACATATGGTTCGGTATGTATCTCCAAGGTAATATCATGTTAGCCCTAACTATATAATGATAGGCATCATAGTTGAGGGTGAGATCCCTTGGTCTTCATGCATGTAATACATATATTGCTCAGATGGTAATAAGTACAATGACTGACTTGGGCTATTGCTGGCCAACTGCCAAGAACCATGCATCATTGCACACCAAAAAATTTACAGCATGACTAAGTCCAGAATTAGTTTGTTCATCTCATTTCTTCTTTCATTGTGACATGTATGCTGAAAATGTCAATAATCAAAATTGACTTCCTTAATAATAGAAAAAACAGAGAAACTTCACATCAAATTAACAACAGAAGAAACACACTCCAAGGGAAACACATTTCAAGGGTAAGAAAGGAGCTGTCACAAGTTGCTGAGTTTCTGATATAATGAATTTTTATCTTCTTTTAAAACACAATCATTAAAAGAGAATGTGACTATTTGATTCTATTGCATTTTTCGATTCTGGTTTGATTTTTGCATGTAATATGTCTCTGATGATGTTAAAAGCGTTTGTTTCATGACAAATTGATAAATCTGTTTGGAGTTTCATGCTGATGAACATGTCTCTTTATTTTCTTGTGGCAGTCATCTTTTAAGGAATGTGAGATACCATATGTCCTCATTGTATTGGAGGCAGAAGAATTTTGCAATATGGTTTCTGAAGGCTCTCTGACTGATCATGTGCACAATATTCAAAGACTCTACCCAGGCTACATTATTTGCTACCTTGCAAACAAGCTAGTGTCATATATTAACAAAAGGTAGGGTTTGTAAAAGTTATGGATCTGTCTCCTTTTAGAATGCGAGTTTTGCAGCTGCATATTTGGAAATTCTTAGTCTAGAACTATTTTTTCTACTGCCAAGAATTGCATGCAAATTATAGAAATGGTAGCACATTGTTTAAATTTCCGTGTAGACAGTAGGAAAGTCGATGGATTTACCACTTAATCCACATCAACTCCACACTAGCAGTGCCACATGGTCAAGTGACACATTCCAGAGGATTTACTTTAGGAGAAGACAGAGACATGCTTAGCCCTATCCAAAATAACTGTAAAATATTTCATATGAAATAGCTTAAGGTAAGCACCAAAGAAACCAAGAATGTATATTCAAATTTCTTTTTGGGGTCATGCATTGTTATTGGAATATACCATAAATACTGCTGTCATGTCCGATAAGGACAGCGCAGTGGTTAGGGCTTTGGCCTCTCTTTGGGGAGGTCCAAGGTTCAAACTATGGCGTACCCAGAAGGGGATAGGCTGGATGGTAGCGGCTGAGTGTTTGCCGGTTGGCTGCCCCAATTTGATGCCCTGGAGGGTTGGGGGTCCCGTTGACTTCGTCTAACCCAGCGGGCTAGGGTTTATAGTGGCAGCACCCAATGGTGTTACCAATTCCCCTATGTATTAAAAAAAAATAGTTGTCATAGTCTGCAATCATTTATTTAATACTTTAGTTGCAGATAATTAAGAGGAAAGAAATAATGTAATTGTGAGCATACTTTGAAAGGTTAGCATTTGGTCCTTTGGATAATGAACAATAATTTATGGTAACTTTAAGATGTTGAGAGGTGAAATTGTCTCTGATAGATTTCCGTGTATGATTCATCTATATAGATGAAAGTTGAAACCAATCTAGATAAATTCTAGCATCATTAATGTCTCACAAGAAGAGCGAGAAATAACCTGCGTTTATCTCAAACATATTGCCTTATAGGACCTACTACATTGATTATGTGTACTAATCATAGGTTGATGTTACCCTTTCCCTAGTGTACATCGTATATGTTACATATGTTTCTGCTGTTTTACTTGCTGTTTTACTTTGGAACTGCAATGGATTTCTATTTGCTTTGCTTTTAACTATGTCATATGAGAATGATGTGTGAGGATCCTATGAATGGGTTTAAGTTAATCTGTAAAGTGGTCACACTCTGATGTTTTGACTCGTTGGTTTTTTATTATTGTAGCGCTAACTGCACTTTTCAAATGTCTTGTCAAGGGAAAGCATTATGTGTTGGAGATCATAGTGGCTAGCAAACTTGGAAATTCTTTGTGCAGAAGATGTAAAACCTCCCTGCTTTTTAAGATTCATAAGCAGTTTAGAGACCAAGATGTTGGTGTGCATAGTATCTTGCTCAATGATCAAGGTAATGCAATGTTTTACATTGCGTATTGGTCCTTGGTCATGATCAGGCAAGGAGTTAGAATCGTCATCAAACATATTAGTAAAGTCTTCTTTAACCAATGTTATTCAATTATCATTCATACCCTATTTTTTGAAGCAGCTCACTTTGTAGCTTCACATACTTCATCATAGCACCAAAGGCGTATCATCATTATCCTTAGTGACCCAGACTGTCCCTTATCAGAGGCAAGCTTTACTAAAAGTGGGGCACATGCAAAAAGGCAATCAAATTCTCATTTTTTAATTAGAAATTTTACTCACTATCTATAATTCAATTCTATGCCGCATTATAGACTTGTTACATCTACAACTAATGTAGATACTTATGCATGCGAAAAGGGCCATGTACTAGATGCAAAAATAATATCTTTCAGGTTTGTAGACATCCTTTATTGGAAAGAGCTGCTGTGAACATGGCAGGTAGCTATATTGGCATTTGCAAAGGACATCTTCTGAAGATGCAAGTCTTGTAATGTCCCCTTTCTAGACAGTAAGTGTTCAGTGGTGATTTAGCCTATTCTTGGGTTCCCATAGGCTAAATAGGGATGTTTGGGAACCCTAAGTGGGTTGTTCCCTAGCGATCAGTGCTTCACCAGCTCTCCTCTGCCTCTTTCTAGAGGCGATTCGGAGCTTTCTTCCACCACTTACTATTTTTAGTAAGTCGGAGTTGAGACGTTCAGTGGTGATGAATTTTATGGGTTTTTGTTCGAAGTAGTGCTAAGGAGTTCTGAGTCCTTTCGAGGGCTCTGTTGGGTGATTCTGATGGAGTTACTATTTATAGTAATTGCTAATTTTGGCAGTGTCAGCTTTGGTCTGCTTCATTCCACATTTGCAGTGTTCGGGTTGCCTTATTTGATGAATTTATTCAGTTGCTAAGGTTGGGCGAAATATTTGGAAGTTATTAAAGTTACTTTTTAATTAAAAAGGGCCAAATGATATAAAAAAAAAAAAAAGTAACTTTATGTTTTTTTTTAAAACAACGTTGTCCTACTAGGCCAAGGGGGTGGATGCACATCCCAAGGGGGGACGTAGGAGTTCTTAAGGCAATAAAATAATATTATTTTGAAATGTGTTTGGAGCCCAAAAAACCTAAAAATGAGGCATGGGGTTTATATTGGAGTTTTGGAGCTCATTTGCATCATCTTCTTTCTGGCAACATAACAGAACTTTGTCAAATTTGCTTCAGCAATTGCAGACTTTGGCTTTTGGAGACGAAAACCTCCATTGGTATCATTGGTTTCGGGGGTTAAAGGTCCTCCCTAGTCAGTTTTGGGTGTTTCTACTTCAGGGGACACAGATTTGAGCTTGATTTGCAGCGGTAGGGTTTGTGATTTCGGCAACTTCGGTGGGTGTTTGAGGAGATCTTCTGGGTCTTCTAGTTTTTGGTCATTTTCATCTGGGTGTGCTTCAGTTTAGTGTTTTGTGGTGTGATTTGAGGGTTCTTGGAGCTGGCCGTACCATTTAGGAGTGCATTGGAGAACGTGTAAAGCATTCATCTCTTAATCCGGGAAGTTTCTCATTTTGGGTTTCCTAGCATATGTTTTCCAAGTTTGGGCGATGAGAATGGAGGCATTTTGATGAGGGTTTGGAGCTGGAGTGAATTTATTTTGCTGGTCGTACCCTTTCTAACAGGCTGTACCATTACCTTGGGAAGTGTGCAATAAATTCAGTCAACTTTCGGGTGTGTTTGCTGTCCAGACATTGGCGCCTAGCTTGTACAAGATTGTTGCATTTTACGGCATGTCATTCGGAGCCCGTTTGATGAAGTTATGAGCATTTTGGTGTGTTCAGCTGTGTATGGTTTATTTCCAGAATTTTGTATCAGACCTGTACTTGCATTTCCAGGTCAGAAATTTGAATAAAATAATGTTGTTTGGTGTTGGGTTTCAGTTTGTTTCATTCCAGTTTATGTTTATGCAATTTAGAGTTTTTCTTTATGCATATGTTCACACATTATAAAGCACAAAAACCCCAAAACAATTGCATATAATACCTATCAGCAAAACATCAGAAAAAGCACAAAAAAAAATCAGACATTACAAAAACGGAAACAAAGAAAAAACCCTCAGTTATTTCAGAGCAGCAAACAGGGGTGTCTATTACAGTGGTATCAGAGCGCAGTCATTTCTTGCCAGCTTGTGGTTAAGTTTGAACTCATGATGGCATCGTCAGTTGATTATAAGTTTTGGGGTGAAGTTCAGCATGATATGCAAAAGATCTTTGACATTATGAAGGATCCAGGACTTCAAAAGGTATTTGTTTCCGAAGTTTGCAAGGGAAGAGTCTGAAAGGTTGAACGTAGTATCAGGACACCATGATAATGAAGCTGAAAAAACAAAGGTATTTGCAGAAGAAAAAATCAGATCAGAAATATGTGATGAAGGAAGTGACATTTCACATGAGGTATGTATGACCGAATGCCAAAATGAGTCCTTAGTCATGCATGCAACTTTTGATGATGAAATTGTGCACGAGGAAAAAGACCAAATAGCAGACATGGTTTCAGATTTGAACCTACCAAATGAAATTTCTAAGTCTGCCAGTTGCTTAGATGAGACCAAAGAAGCTGATGCATATGATGACAAATTAGTTGAGTTTACTAACGCCATTGCAGAGAAAGGACATGATGACAAAGTTACAGGTTTCATAGCAGCCCTTTCCGATGAGTACACTCATGATATTTTGGAGCATGACAAAGATTTGGACAGCCATGATGATTCGGTGTATGATGGGTTTATTGCTGATTATGATGCATTTTCAGATTTAGTGCATGTTGGCGGTTGTGGGTTTAGTTGCCAAACTGAACCTATTAAGGTGAATATGCCGAATAGTTTCATTTTCTTTGGTGACTTGCAGAGTGAATTATGTACAAAGACAGTCACGCATGAGGAGCCAAAAGAGCACGTTGGGACAAAATTAAGTGATCAGCTCTTAGTACCATGGGATCCGGGTGTGTTGACACCTGAATACAAAGAAGAACCTGTGCGGGATGAATTTCTTTTTGACTGCAATAATGTTCCAACTTCTTATCAGGATTCGTGCAAAAAGGATGGCAATGAGGTAGCTGATTTCGAGAAGGCGAATCTCGAAAATAAATCAGATTTATTTTTGCATGAGGTTGATTATGATTACAGGCATAGTGAGCTACACCATTTGCAGAGCCAGATGAGAGTCACTGAAGACCAAGTTGTGGCAGCCTTATCGCGTCTTGATAGCACGCACAGTTACATTGAGGATCTTTACTGGAAGGTTCAAAGGGAAGAGCGACAACAGGGAGTTCAGGGAGGTGTCACTCTTTCCGATCTGCACACCATCAGAGAGGCTCTACAGGTAATCAAATCAGATTTTTTACTCTTGCTTGCTGATAGAGATATGGCTGTTAAGTTTGCAGAAGACACCTTGAACACATACCAAGAGAAGGAGAAAGAAATTGATGAGCTATGCCTTGAGCTTAGCCTAACTCACCACTCTCTTTTGCAAGCTGAAAATCAATCAACTATGGCAGCCATGAATAAGAAACAAGAATCAGATGCAAGATACATGGAGATCAAGCAATTGATTGAAGGCATTGAGGAGCTCCATAAGGATTTTCATTTGGAGCCAAGTTGCCCACATCCGCATGAGCTTGAGGATGGATGTGTAGGCAATGAGCTTCATAGCATGGATGCAAAGCTTTCATATCATAACATTCCTTTTGAGATGATTGATGACAACCCTTGTGTTGATTCACCTTCTATGTCAGTTTATGATCCTGCAGAGCTCTTTGGCATGGAGTTTGGTATTGGTGGTACACCTCAAGTAGAGGAGTTCTATGGTTCTATGGGAGTTGTTGAGGTGGAGGAACCTAGCGTTGGGTCTTTGGTTATCACTAGATCCGCTTTTGGTGAGGTCCCTTTGATGATTAGTACAAAGCTACCTCAGCATGATAGAGCCACATGGGAGTTGAGTTTCCACACCCAGGATCGCATGTTTGTGTTTCTGGGCATCGAGGACGATGGTTGGTGCATGCCTTGGGAGTTGGTTGACCAAAAGAATGAAAGGTATGCTGCTGTTCACTCCTTGAGCAGCCATGTTATGAATCTATTTGTGTTCATACAAGTGGATTGGAGAGAGATCCTGAGCCAAGACTGGAGAATTGCAGATTTGTTGATTAATTGGGAGGTAATTTCAGCTTGGGATGTGTTTAGTATTTGTATTTTGGCTGTCATGCTTCAGATTTTTGGTAAATGTACTCTTTGTGGTATGCTGATTTATCAAAAATCAGTTTATGAGATGATGATTTCAGTCATGGACAGCGGTATATTACTTCATTTTCAGACCATTCAGCTTATTGGAGGGGTTAATTTTTGGTATAACATGAGGTCAACAAGAATTGCAACTAATATGATCCATTATTGGATGGATTTATGGGCATCCCGAGTAGGTGTTGGCTATCATTTCATGCTGATGATTGATGTATTTCTTGATGATACTCTCATGATTATTGCTGAGTGGGAGTATTGGTACTCTTGGGATGATCATTTTGACTCATGGAGATGGAGTATCAGTGTGGATTTTTCCGATTCTGATGGCAGATGCATTCCCAAGATGATTATTTACAGATCTACCTTTGTTGTCCACAACCTTGCCAGTTACTTGATAGAGATTGGTCTGCATTTTGGTTGGGCCTCTATGGTGAGATTTACTGGGTATCCTGCTTCTTTGTTGAGTGTAATGCTTTCTCAGGTGCTCAGTTTCATTTTCATCAGTAGGAGTGCAGGAGTAGACCATGCTGAGTTACTTCTGCATGAGTTGTCTCATGACACAGAGCTTAGTTCTTATAAGCATACCAGTTCAGATTTTGAGGATGAGCTTATTACTGAGTTGCAGGAGCAGTATGTGCAATCCGAGCACGGTGGATTTCTTGTTGTGATCGAGTGGCGCAACGTCGGCGTGGTGGTTTCTTTACGAGGTTGTTATGGGATCCAGGTATTTTATGTGACCTCAACCAGGAGCAGACAGTTGATTGGGGTATATTTGAGTATTGCTTGAGGACAAGCAATCTTTGGGAAGGGCGGATTGTAATGTCCCCTTTCTAGACAGTCAGTGTTCAGTGGTGATTTAGCCTATTCTTGGGTTCCCATAGGCTAAATAGGGATGTTTGGGAACCCTAAGTGGGTTGTTCCCTGGCGATCAGTGCTTCACCAACTCTCCTCTGCCTCTTTCTAGAGGCGATTCGAAGCTTTCTTCCACCACTTACTATTTTTAGTAAGTCGGAGCTGAGACGTTCAGTGGTGATGAATTTTATGGGTTTTTGTTCAGAGTAGTGCTAAGGAGTTTTGAGTCCTTTCGAGGGCTCTGTTGGGTGATTTCGATGGAGTTACTATTTATAGTAACTGCTAATTTTAGCGATGTCGGCTTTGGTGCGCTTCATTCCACATTTGCGGTGTTCGGGTTGCCTTATTTGATGAATTTATTCAGTTGCTAAGGTTGGGCGAAATATTTGGAAGTTATTAAAGTTACTTTTTAATTAAAAAGGGCCAAATGATATAATAAAAATAGAAGAAGTAACTTTATGTTTTTTTTAAAACAACGTTGTCCTACTAGGCCAAGGGGGTGGATGCACATCCCAAGGGGGGACGTAGGAGTTCTTAAGGCAATAAAATAATATTATTTTGAAATGTGTTTGGAGCCCAAAAAACCTAAAAATGAGGCATGGGGTTTATATTGGAGTTTTGGAGCTCATTTGCATCATCTTCTTTCTGGCAACATAACAGAACTCTGTCAAATTTGCTTCAGCAATTGCAGACTTTGGCTTTTGGAGACGAAAACCTCCATTGGTATCATTTGTTTCGGGGGTTAAAGGTCCTCCCTAGTCAGTTTTGGGTGTTTCTACTTCAGGGGACACAAATTTGAGCTTGATTTGCAGCGGTAGGGTTTGTGATTTCGGCAACTTCAGTGGGTGTTTGAGGAGATCTTTTGGGTCTTCTAGTTTTTGGTCATTTTCATTTGGGTGTGCTTCAGTTTAGTGTTTTGTGGTGTGATTTGAGGGTTCTTGGAGCTGGCCGTACCATTTAGGAGTGCATTGGAGAACGTGTAAAGCATTCATCTCTTAATCCGGGAAGTTTCTCATTTTGGGTTTCCTAGCATATGTTTTCCAAGTTTGGGCGATGAGAATGGAGGCATTTTGATGAGGGTTTGGAGCTGGAGTGAATTTATTTTGCTGGTCATACCCTTTCTAGCAGGCTGTACCATTACCTTGGGAAGTGTGCAATAAATTCAGTCAACTTTCGGGTGTGTTTGCTGTCCAGACATTGGCGCCTAGCTTGTACAAGATTGTTGCATTTTACGGCATGTCATTCGGAGCCCGTTTGATGAAGTTATGAGCATTTTGGTGTGTTCAGTTGTGTATGGTTTATTTCCAGAATTTTGTATCAGACCTGTACTTGCATTTCCAGGTCAGAAATTTGAATAAAATAATGTTGTTTGGTGTTGGGTTTCAGTTTGTTTCATTCCAGTTTATGTTTATGCAATTTAGAGTTTTTCTTTATGCATATGTTCACACATTATAAAGCACAAAAACCCCAAAACAATAACGGAAACAAAGAAAAAACCCTCAATTATTTCAGAGCAGCAAACAGGGTTGTCTATTACAACATCCTTTATTGGAAAGAGCTGCTGTGAACATGGCAGGTAGCTATATTGGCATTTGCAAAGGACATTTTTGAAGATGCAAGTCTGGTAATGATTATTTTATTTTTTATATTTGTTTTTTTAATTTAATCTAATAAGCCAAATGTGTCTTCTAGTAGGGGCCACTCCCATCATAGTATCAAAATATTATATTGTTATTAGGTCAGACCATATCTGACTTGCCTTTCTATCACAGATATTCTTCATCCTCCTCAAACTATTATGTTTCCTCTACGTAATAAGCATTCATTTGAAATCCAAAATGTTAAAGATAGGTCTTTGTGCCCTTGTCTGCATACAAGAGTAGCTACTAGGGCTTGAGTTCTTTCTTCTTCTTGCTTGTGGCTGAACATGACCATAGTTCTTTGGCATCAGGTTTTGTCTACCCCTCAGGTACTGAGAAGTTGTAAACAGATGCAGCTTATCAGTTTCCTATCCTCTTCTATTGGTTTGAGGACAATGGATGCTAGAAAAGTCTTGAGGGGTCGAACTCCATGTCCTCCTAAGATTATCCAACTAGGCCCTCTTAGTCCTAGCCACTCTCTTGGAAGCATCATTAGATCCCGTGTTGGCCATATTGGAATGGTGATGACCAACACCACCAGGTTTTCCTAGATTCCTTTGGAAGCACCATCAAAATTAATTTTGATGAGCTCAACTTTTGGACATTTTCTTTTTACCACAGGTCGATGCAAATTCTTTGTGTTAACTCTTTTGTTGAAATGACCCTTGCATGTATTTTTAAATCCTATAAGCAAACAACTAACACTTATTTTCCATAGATGATACTTTCCATGATGAGCACCATTTCTATAAGCATTTGCAAGAGCGGCAACAATATGCTTCCAAACTTGAATACGATTTTAAGATTTGTTTTTGAAAATTCTATTATCCCTTTCCAGGCTTAGATTCCAACAAACAATGACAGGACCAATCCTTTGTAGAATGGAATGGAGCATATTGAAAAAGTAGCCCCAAATGTTATAAGCAAAGGGATAATGAAGAACTAAGTGATCTGATATTTATAGCTCCTCCTAACATAAGACACCGCCTAAAAGGTCCATGATAGTCCTCTTCTTTTTAGACTATCACATGTAAGAATTTTGCTTTGGACTTCTAACCATAGGAATATTGAGGACTTAGGGAAGGCCTCAAGTGAGCAAACTTTCTTCCTAGGGAAACCCTTGGAAGTAAGGGATTCTAATTGCTCCAAAGCCTTATATCCCAACTTGATTGAGTATCTACCATCTTTTAATAGATTCCGACCAATTCATCCTACCATGCAAAAAAAAGACAAAAGAACTCTTAAAACATCTTTTAGAGCTCATTTTTTTTGGGGTCCTCTCTGTCAACCAAATTGCTAAAAAAATCCAAGTTCTGGAATTGTTGGTTATATCGATATATTTTTAAAATTATAATCGTTAAACATCTACAAGCTAAACAAGCCTTGGCTAATTGTTGCTGTTTTGGATAAACTATAAGGCTTTAATGAAGCATCAATCCAAAATATTGCAACATGCCTGTCATAGATCGACCACCTATTATGTTTCGTAAACAATTGCAAACTCTTTCATATGAAGTTCCATGTTGCCAAACCCTTAGGTAGGGTTTGTTTCCTTAACAATCTTATTGCATCTCTAGAACCTATATATTTGTGAAGCAATGTTTTTGCCCAAGTATTTCCTTGATCTTTGAATAATCTTCAACTAACATTTACCTCTAATGCCAAACTCGTATGTTTGCAATTTCAAAAGCCTATCCCTTCAATATTATCTCGTTTGCAAACCTCATCCCACTTGCAAAAAGGAAATGTAAGTTTTTCCCTGCATCCTTTTGAAAGAAAATCTGTTTGAATTTTGCCAAACTCGGATTATCTATTTGCTAGTAATTTTGAAAGTGACATCATATATAAAGGGATAGATTGCATTGTGGCCTTTATGAGTCGTAGTCTTCTAGTCATGATTAAGAGCTTACCTTTCAACTTGCCAAACAAAATTCTATTCTATCCAAAATTGAGTCTCAAAACTCTTTCCTTATCCTTTATCAAACAAAGGAACACCTACATATGTTGATGACACTTTTCCAAATTTAAACCCTAAAATTTCCACAGTAATCTGTTGAAATCCAGGATAGGGTTAATGAAAAAGATCCTAGATTTTGTCGTATTAACCAATTGTACAACGTTCTCATAGCATGATAGTATTTATTTAAATTCCATGGCCTTGCTAATTAAGATAATGACCCAAAAGTGTCATCAAAAAATACAAGGTGAGAATCAAATGGACTGTTCTTTGCAACCTAAATACTTTTGATTTTGCATTCCACTTTTGCCTTTGAGAGAGCTCTTCCTAATGCTTCAACAACAATAATGATGAGAAAAGGAGATAGTGGGTGACCTTAGTAGAGTCCACAAGATAGTGCAATGTATCCAGAGGGGGATCCATTGTTCAAAATAGAATATTTTGCAATGCTATATAACATCTAATCGAATCACATCAACCTTGATCAAAACCAACTTTTATGAGAATATCATACAATAAACTCCAACAAATTCTATTGTATGCTTTGTTCATGAATTGAAGAGAATGGATGTTTTCTTGTGCAATGCTTATACCATCAAGAATTTGCTTACCATGAAGAGCCACCTTGTTCCTTAAAGATAACACAATCTATAATGCTTTTCAATGAATTTGTCACAATTTTTGAAATTATCTTATAAATCATGTAAGAAAGGCTTATTGGATGAAAATTATCAAAATATTTATTTCATGTTTCTTGAGAACCAATGAAATTAAGTTGACATTGATCTCACTTATTATAGCCTTTTTTTCCTAACCTTTTGAACTTTAGTCAACATATAACTTCCTAATATATCCTAATTTTTTTGGAAGGAAATTATAAGAAATTCATTGCGACCAAGTCCCTTATTAGGGTGGAAAGAGAAATTATCTCTTGGAGCTCCTCATTTGAGATCTTCCCCATGAAGATTTCCTTTTGTCTTTGTGTGGTAATTGATGGAATGCTTTGCAAGAGTTCATCTTGAGCCTTCTTATCTTGCCCAACTTTTGTTGGTCTTTGAAATAATTGATTGCTTCCTTCCTAATCTCTTTGTCTTCCTCAATACTTCTATTTGGAGTTAAAATATTTTTGATTTGATGAAAAGATGGAAGTATCATGAAAAGATTTTTTATTTCTATCATTTTTCTTAAGCTATCTCCCCCTAGTTTTTTGTGCCCAATATAGACTCTCCCTTTTATAGTACATTATGATAATCAATATGTAATTATTTTTCTTGTATATATGTATGTTGGTCTATTTCGTTGATTTCTACTCTCTCTTGTAAATTGTTGAACATTGATTTACTTTCGTCCGTTCTTTTATATATGTTACCAAAAAGTTTTGATAATCCAAATCATCCTATGTCCCATTAGATATTTGATCTTTTGAAGAAGCATGTAGATACATGATAATTTAAACTTTGCTTCATCTCATCATAACATAACCATTTCGAAGGAGTCAGTGCCTTGGAGCCCTATAAAGTACAAACGAAATGGCTCTAAATGACAATTATTGAGTAGATTACCTCTCAAGAAAATGGGTTTGTAATCTGATCTTCCCTCAATCTGAAGATATTGTATGCTCTATTTGTAACCATCTATTAGATAACAAAAATCTTTTCAACCTTTTTTCTACATGAGTTTGCCCAATATGTCTATTATCCCATTCATATTGAAAGGTTAAGGGAATAACATCCTAAATTCCATTTGAATTAACAAAGGAAGCAAAATCCTTCATTGATCTAGACCATCGAGGAATACCACCCTTCTTTTCCAAAGGAGAGAGATTTATGTTGAAGTTTGGCACCCATGGGATTGCAATTGTGAATCATCAAATTTGACATAAATAAACTGAGGTCATTCCAAGAACTATTACGAAGAGTGAATATAGTTGGAGCATATACATTTATGACTCCAATTTTGATATTTTCCTCTTTCCTAAAAAAAGACCAAAAACCTAGTTGCTTCTTACTTCTAGCAATTCTCCCATCCTATTTGCAATTTTCCCACATAGTTGCAATACCTCCTGAAGCTTCCATAGCAGAAATACTTAATCAATTCCCCATCTTCCAAATCTTTTTGAATGCATTCTTAAATTCCTTACTACCTATTTTTTTTCCTGTATTAAGAGAATTTTTAAAACTTTAAAAATCTATTAATTCCTTGATAACTTCTATTTTTGGGCTTTATTTATATTTGAATATTCCAAGATATCGTCTTCATCATTATTTTTTGTTTTTATTTATTGTCTTAGCCCTACTTTTGTTAATCCTTTTGATATTTGTTTTTAGTTTTCTAAAGCTACATCCGTTTGAGTTTCCTTTTCTCTTTGTTCTTGCTTTGAGGGTCATCCTCTCCTTTTGCCATTCCCACCAATGTTTTCATCCTCATTAATCTCGTCCATTTTTCTAGACTGTTAATAATAGGTTTGTGTTGCCGTGGAGACCCTAAAGTGCAAAGGGATAGCATCAAAAACTCTTTCTTCTTTATGCTGCCTTGGAAACCCTAAAGTGCAAGGGCATTCCTTTACTGTACTTACTTTCTTTTGTGCCCCTAAAAACCTTAAATTACAATGAATATCATATTTTTTTATTATTCTGCCCTTGATACCATAAAGTGCAAGGGACAATCTCTGTAATGCTTCCATTTTAGTGCAAGGAGATGATTTTCTAGTATTTGAAGAACATAGAGATGGATTACTGGTATCATACTTGACGTCTACCTACTTTTTTTCTTAAAGAAAAAAAATGTGCTTCCACATCTTTGTTCATACCTTTAATTCTTTTTGAATTTGAACTTGTACATTGCAACTCAACCTCCCTTGCATCTTTCTTAGTTTCTTCTAATGTTTTCTCCAAATGAGCTGTGAACGCCTTTTCCATCTAATGAGGTAGAGGGGTTTTCTTGTCACTTTTTTGGGATTGAAAAATCATTGATCAAATCCAACTTCTACAATATGATATCCTTGCTTCATCTTTGAGTTTGGATCATGATTAAAACTTTTCATCTCCTTCTTGATAGTTTTCACTTTGCAATCTCTTTGCAAATGTCCGGTCTCTTAACAGCATCATGAGACTGTTCTCATAATTCATTTGTTGCTCCCATTATCTCGATTCAGATTTAATCTTAATGGATTTTGGCAAGGGTTTTGAAATATTCATGGAATAAATATCTGTGTATACACAACATGCTTTCGCTTCTTAGAAGTTGGTCCGTCTTCGATGAACTCCCCTAGAGTATTACCAATATTCTTGAGAACCTCCTTATTGATATGCTGGTACAATGTTTTCATAATCCATTTGTTGCTTCCATTCTCTTGATTCAGATTTAATTAGTAGATTTTGGCAAGGGTTTCGAAAAACCCATGTCAATACATATCCTAGTATACACACTATACTTTCCTTGATCAATAGTTGGCCCTTCTTGGATGAATTGCCCTAGAGTATTACCAATATTCTTTAGAACCTCCTTATTGATAAGCTGATATAAATGTTCAAATAGCTTGATCCACACTAGAATATTTTTAAGAGTATTTGTCTCCATTAAAAAGTTCTCACTCCATGGTGTTAAATACAAGCCATCTCTCCCCTTAAACCATGGGCCGCTACCGATTATTTTATCCCTAAATTTTGAATTGGAGGACACAATGAGGAAGGATCCTTTCAAAAGGAAAGTCATGGAATAAATTTAACTCAATCCTCTCTTTGATGTAATTCAATTTTGAATCTTTGAATAAGTTAGTAAGTATCCATTGAACTTACACATTAAGCCTCTCCTTTTAAAAACCATTATATCATGCTTGATCATCTCATCTTTGATAATAACTTTTGCTGAAACATTTGTCACTTGGATAGGGATTATGATAGATTTTTCTATCTTTTCTTCCCAATTAGGGCATCCATACTTCCAACTAGGACATACTTACTTCCAATTAGGGATTCTATAAATGACATACCTTTCTTGCTACCTGGCTTTTCCTTGTGAAAATCCTTCATTCTTTGAATTAATCCAAAAATTTGGAGCAAGAACTTTGAATGTGAGGTAAGCTTGCTCATTGCTAACACTCGTTTCTTGCTTGCTAAAATGCTAAAGTTCACCCATGGGATTTGGAATATTGATTTTTGATGTGCAACTCTTGCTCCCCACCACTTGTCCCTAACCCCAAGGGTTAAACCATAGTTGAGAAAATCGGAATCGAATCAGAATCAGCTTGGAAAAGAATCGGGAACAAATCGAGGAAAAAATTGGCAACAAATCGACAAATTTTCATTGAAAAGATCGAAGAAAATACAATTTTTCATTGAAAAAAACTTTTTTCATGCATATCACAATTTTTTGGTAAAAAACAGCAAAATTGGCAAAAAATTGGCCAGACTGTGAATCTGGAAAAATCGACTCGAATCGGGATTTTATGCAGATTTTGTCAACTATGGGTTAAATGTTAAGGTTGACCTTTGGGATTAGAACCCTAGTTTATGGTGTGGAACTTCTTATTCCCCACTGCTTGATTCAAATTTCAAACCCAATGGGCAAAATGTTCAAGTTCACCTATGGGATTGGAACGTTGGCTTATAGTATGAAACTCTTTGCTCCTGACTGCTTGCCCTAAGCACAGCAGGCAAATGTTAAAGTTCACCAATAGGATTTGAACCTTGGCTTACAACATGAAACTTTTAACTTCCCACCATTTGTTCAAAACCCGTCTTGTAATGATTAATTGCATTACTCAAATATTATCAGGTTGGTAATCTTTGCCTTACTTCATATAGTTCCTTGACTTCTTCTTGAAATCCTTCCATTCCTATTTGATGGTATAGTGTGACTGCTATAGATATATCATTGTGTGGACCAACCAAGAAATTCATTTAATGTGAAGAACGCTTACTATTTGGTTATTCCTTATCATATAATCCCTTACCGAAGGGTAGATGTATACATTTCAAGCATATTATGTATCTTTTTCATTGTCTGTGTGTGTGAGAGAGACATTGTGTGATTGTGTGATGTATGCAAAAACTATATAATTCTAATATGCATCCTCGTATTTATGATAATATTGAAGATTTAGACTTGATTTTATGTCAATAATTTTTGCATTGCTACCAATTTGATTTGTTCTTAGTTTGGATGAGCATCAAGCAGATTTTATAAACTCATTAAAGAGCCTTGACATAAAGAGAAAAAGCTAAATAAACCTTGAAGTTTCATATGGAATGCAGCTTAGTAGAAGAAATCCAAGAGAATGCATGCTTGGAAAATATTTAGCTTAGGTATTCTATGGTTGAATTAGCATTGGAAGATATAGGCTAGACTTTAATTGCTCATGAATTGAGGGACTCGTTACTTTTCTAATCACTTAGATCTTCACTCTAATACTTCAAGCAAAAGGGATTAAGAGGTTGGTGTTGAGGAAGAACAAATGGTAGTATTGAAAAAGGAACCATTAGTGAATGCCATTAAAACAGTTGCCACATGGTTTTATTAAAAACTGTCATCTTCTCAATACGCTCACACATTGACAAAATACAAAAGATTCAACTTAGAAGGATGATTAATATTGTCTAGGAGTGAAGGAAGTTGAGGTCTTGTTATCATAGATACCAGGTCAGTCCGAACCGGACTGAAATGGTTTGGTTCAATTCAGTCCTTTTTTTTCTTTTTTCTTTTTTAATTTGCGAAGTTTTATATATTCAAACATAAAATATGACTCATAAAATATAACTTATATATTTATAAAGTATAAAATATACTTGAATGTAGAAAATATGGAAGAATCTGAATTTTTCTATGCTCTTTTGCATATTTATATATATAAGGTTTTCCAAACTTTTCTGAACCTTCGGTTCAGTCCTGCTTTTTTTCTTTTCCTTTTTTTTTTTTAATTTGCAAAGTTTTTTATATATTCAAACATAAAATATAACTTATATATTTATAAAGTATAAAATATATTTGAATGTAGAAAATATGAAAGAATCTAAAATTTTTAATGCTCTTTTGCATATATATATATATATATATATATATATATATATATAAGGTTATCCAAACTTTTCCAAACCGAACTGAACCTCCCAAAAAACAACCGAACCTATGAACTTTTTTGGCCGTCCAAACCTTCGAACCAAACCGTACCTGGTAACTATACCTTATTATAGAGGATAACAACAACAAAGTCGATCATATGCGAGTGCCGCTTGAAGTTCATCGCCTTCTTTTGTTGTGATACAATGACTTATAGTTGGGATTCCAACCAACTTGTCATCCTTTCCTATCTTAAAAGTTAAGTAATAACTGCTTTGAAGGATAAATGTATATTTGTCCTTTAAGCTTTTGATCATAGTTGAGAAAATTTGCAAAAAATCTGTAGAATCCCGATTTTTTGCCCATTTTTTAAAATGCTGATGGAATCAGCAAACTCTCGGCGATGCAAATGTTTTTTGAAGATTTTTTCAAAAAATTTGCAATTTTTTTTAATAATTTTTCGCTGCGGCTGATTTAGGGTTTTTTTATGCAAGCCCATTTTTCAGCTGTTAATGTTTGAACTTCGAAGTTTAAAGTTTAATCCCTATATCTGAAATCCTAGTCTAAGGTTTCGGGGGTTTTTTTTTTTGACTCCTCTTTCTAATTAAATATTGCTGACTGATAACTATGTATGCAAGCCCATTTTTCAGATGTGAATGTTTGAAACTTTGAACTTTGAAGTTTAAACCCTAAACCCTAGGGTTTTTTTTTTTTCTTTTCCTCCTCTTTTGAAGTAAATATTGCTGCATGATATGTATGCAAGCCCATTTTTCAGCTGTTAATGTTTGAATTTGAAACTTTGAACTTTGAACTTTGAACTTGAAGTTTAAACCCTAAACCCTAGTCTAGGCCCTAGGGTTTTGGGTTTAGGGTTTTTTTTTTCCTCCTCTTTTTAAGTAAATATTGTTGCCTGATAACTATGCATACAAGTCTTTTGGTTTAAGGTTTAGCTTTTTTTTTCTTTTTTTCAAGTGATTGTAACTGTTGGTTACGAATCTTCCATGAGGAAAGGATTTGGGTTAATGCGCCCAGATTCACCCACCAGCATGAAAGGCCGGAAGGAAGAGATGCCTTCCGAGCCAATCTCCGGAGAAGGCCAACTCCTTTTTGGGGGGTTTATGTTCAAGCTAAGAGTACAGGAAAGAAATAAATGTACAGAAAGAATATACAAATATACTTGAAGTTGGTGGGGGGGAACTAACAGTACGGCAACCAGCAATCACCAATACTTACTGCATTATAAACACAAAGCATGACTGAGAACTGCAAAATCTAAGTGTACTTCCGATACTTAAGCAGTGTACGCACAGCTACAATGGCTCCCTAACAGACATTCCCTACAAGGAACTAACAGTACGGCAGCGCATCAATCACCAGATACGTACACTAACATGAGTAGAAAGCAACCTAGAGATATCAGAGCCAGGTATGTGTGTCGTGTAGAGAATTTAACCGCACAGCTACAATGGCTCCCTAACAGACATTCCCTACAAGGAACTAACAGTACGGCAGCGCATCAATCACCAGATACGGACCAACAACGTGACACACAACTGATGGAACTGCTACCACATCTATTATATGAAATACAAAAGTGTTTGGTTACGGCACAAACAATGCTAAAGGCGCCTGATCATCAAATGCTGAAATGAATCAACGAGCCATGACACAGGGAAGCGTAAAGCATAAACGTAAAGAAATAAAAGCAGCAGAACAGAACCAGGCATACAAATTATATTTATAAGCAGAAGCACGGTCACATTGGTTCCCTAACAGACATTCCCCTTCCACCCTTTACAATGAAAATGTGGTGGGTTTTTATAGCCCGAGTCCCTCCCGTTACATTAATGGGCACAAGGTCCCAGTCAAACATAAGCTGACAAAAGCGGCGAAAGAGCTGCAAATGCTGACCTTTTGTCGGACCGGACTGTACTCGCAGCATGGTCTTCCTGGAAGCTGGACAGCTACGTGGCGGTGTGTTGGGCAGAACTTCATCTCGGTAGGTACGCGGGTAGCTGGAGCAGGTAGAACCTCCAATCGGCTTTAAACGAGGTCATTGGCACAGGTAATGCAGCCCATGCTCGTCCTTTTGCTCGGCGCGTCTCGGCTCGAATCCCGAAGTTGGACACTTGTCAGATGATGAATGATGCTGTTTGACACGTGTCAGCCTTGAAAGGCAGTCTGTCCAACTTCGCTTGGGATCAGAGCGTCTCGGGTTGTGCGGGCAGAGCTCAGTGCAGTCGTGAAGGCCTTCATGCCTTAGGTGCGTTTCCGAGTTTGATTCCCTACTGCGCACCTATCAAGGGCGCACTCCGACTTTGTTGCGAAGTCGGACTGCGCACAGGTGAAAACTGGCGTCTGCCACCGTACGGACTTTGCTCCGACGATTCGTCATCTTACCGTCGACTGCCCGACTGCCCGGTTGCAAGGTGCGCCCAGAAAGAGGGGCGAAGTCGGACTTCGCACCAAAACTGGGCGAAGTGCGAACTTCGCACCAACACTTAGCCATTTTTCAGGTAACTTGTTGGAAAGTTAAAAAATCAACTGGGGGACTCCAAGAAAGGGGGGAAGAAGGAGAATGTGGGAAAGAAAAGGAAAGGGAGAGAAGGGGGAAGGAAAATAGAGGAAGAGGGAAAAAGAAGAGCAGCACTGTTACAACATTGAAAACATTGCATGCCGTGCAAAATGTGACAACATTTCTGGCGGCTCGCGGGGTGTCGAGCTCGCCTCGGCGCAAAGAATCCATGCCTTCATCCATTGGGTGCGGAGGAACTTGCCTCCCCGCCTTTTGCTTGCTCGATTGTCCTCCTTGTGGCAACTGTTCTTCAGATTCATCTTTGTCAGCTGCCTCCTCAGAATCGCCTTCCGAAAGCTCTCCAGCTCTTGCTTCTGCCTCGCAGATGCGAGTGTATGCGGCCTGGGCTTGACGCCAGGCTTCTGCTTCGAATGGCCGGCGGTCAGCAACTTCTTCTAATGCTGCGTGGAAAGCAGCGACCGCGTGCAGGTCGATGGTGAGGTATCTCTTTTCTAGCTCCTGGAAGTAGGAGCTGATCTTGCAATATGTGGACACCATCTGAGTGACCTGACTTTCCTGAATTGGCTCAGTCCAGCTATCAATTTCAGCTGCATCTGCTTCAAAGGACTGCCAATTCCTTTTCACCTGATCTAGGGTGAGAAGTTCGCCATTCTCAACAAAACCTGGGCACCCTAGTTCAGAAAGAGCGCGAAAGGGGGCCATACAGATGTCTCTTTCATGTTTCAGTGCATCCAGCATTCGTCTGGCCACTCTCACCTCTTCTAATTTTTTGAAATATTTATGCAAGGTTACCCTTGCATCTGCCCATTCTACAGCGAATGAGGACACAGGAGAAAATTGGAGGCCATCGCGCTCGCGCTCCTGAAGATTTATCACCAGGTCCAGCCATTGCTTCGCCTGACACTCGGCCTCCTCTACCACAGGCTTTCCCGGGGCAGAAACTTCTTGAATTCTGGATGCGAAATCCAGAACTGCCATCGCCTTATAGGTGTGGGGCTTGCATTCCCGCAGCAGACCAGCCCGCATCTCCTTAACTTTCTTCTTTGAAAAGACCGTCGCTTGGGATGTTCTCTCTGCAAGTTGCGACTGCGCCTGCTTCAAAGACTCTTGGAGGTGAGAAATCTGCTATTGAAACTTGCGAAGCATTGGATACATTCTCATTGATTGTAATATAAAGATTTACAAACAGTTTACAAACAGTTGAAAGCAATTGATAACCGATGAATTGGTTAATCAACCTAACTTCCTAACTTGGAGATTGCCTACGAGCAATATTTTTATAATAATGAAATACAATATGTCATATGCGCTAACATCCCCCCTTATTTCATTATTGGCAAATTCCAATAGTTGCTCGAAATTTCTCATATTTGATACGGCCAAGTGCTTTGGTAAAGATATCGGCAACTTGCTCATCAGTAGGAATGTAGTGGAGTTGTATATGGTGCTTTGGAACTTCATCCCGAATAAAATGACATCTGGTATCAACATGTTTGGTACGTTCATGAAAAATTGGATTTTTTACAAGATTCAAAACACCTTGATTGTCGCAAAACAAATGAAGTGGAAGATTCTTTGGAAGGCCCATGTTTGTAAAAATGCGACTTAACCACATTATCTCATAAGTCGCTTCATTGGTTGCACGATATTCTACTTACGTTGAAGATAGAGCAACCACATGCTTGTTTCTTCTTGTGCCATGAGATTGGTCCAGACCCGAGATGAAAAACATATCCAGAAGTGGATTTACGATCATCAATAGATCCAGCATAATCTGAGTCTGTGTATCCAAGTAAGAAAAATTTATTATTCTTTCTATATTCCAGGCCATAATTTGTACTACCATGAACATAGTGAAGAACTCTTTTTGCTGCTTTCCAGTGATTCATCTTAGGCTCTTGCATGAATCTTGAAAGATATCCCACAACAAAACTGAGATCTGGCCTGGTATTTGTCAGATATAGGAGACTCCCAATCAAGCGACGATAGAGAGTTCCATCTACTGAGGTGACTCATCATATCGAGATAACTTAAGTCCTTGCTCCATTGGAGTTGTTTTGGACTTACAATTAGTCATCCGATATTTTTCTACTAAAGTCTTGGCATATTTTTTTTGTGTTACTCGTATATGAAATTGTTCTTGAGTAAATTCTAAACCAAGACAATAGTGCAGAAGTCCTAGATCTGTCATTTCAAATGATTGCTTCAAGTCTTTTTTTACTAAGCTAATCATACTTTATGAGCTTCCTGTAATGATCAGATCATCTACGTAGAGTACAAGAATTACTATATCAGACCCATTTTTCTTGATATAGAGATTTGCATCTGAAGGACTTCTTTCGAATCCATGCTGCACAAGGTGATTGTCTATCTTGATGTACCAAGCTCGAGGAGCTTGTTTTAGCCCATACAAGGATTTAATCAATTTACATACTTTTTGTACTTTCCCTTTGACCACAAATTGAGTCATGTAGACTTCTTCTTGTAAGTCACCATTCAAGAAAGCACTTTTAACATCCATCTGATGTAATTTCCACCCAAACTGAGCTGCCATGGCACAAAGTACACGAATGGTAGTCATTTTTGCAGTAGGGGCAAAAGTCTCTTCATAATCTATGCCTTCTTTACGAGCATACCCCTTTGCAACAAGCCGGGCTTTATGCTTATCAATAGACCCATCTGCCTTATATTTCACTTTGAACACCCATTTGCGGCCTATGGGTTTCTTCCCTTTTAGCGAGATCGACTAATTTCCAAGTATTATTTCTAAGGAGAGATTGATGTTCTACATCCATGGCCTCTTTCCATTGTGGTTCATCAAGTGCAGATTGAACCGTTGTGGGTTCGTTTGTATTCAATGTAGACATATAAATTTTTTCTCCATCCTTTTCTTCCTCTCTATCATTTTTTGTACCCACTGACAAATCATCAAAGTGTTGACAAAGTTCGTCAACCTACGAAGTAGATTCTTCTGCTCTCATCTTTTGAGTCATACTGCGAGTACATGGCCTATCAAGAGATAGATCCGGAAGGGATTTCAACTTAGCATCTCTCAAAGTGCTAGTATACCATTTTGGAATTTTTTGTTTTTCTTTGTGGAAGTTGGACCTCCTTCTTAGGCTCTTCTTCATCTAGGTATACGAGTTGTGGATGTGTTTTTTGATGTGAGAGTTTCATCAAATATAACATCTCTACTTACATGTGTCTTCTTAGTCTTAGGATCAATCAATCGATATCCTTTTGAGTACTCATCATAACCAAGAAAGATACACTGCAGGGTTTTCTCATCCAGCTTCCTCCTTTTCTGTTTTGGAATGTGCATGAATGCTTTACACCCAAACACTTTCAGATGAGCAATGGAAGGTTTCTTATCACTCCATGCTCCTTGTGGGGTCTTCCCTTGTAGAGCTCTAGTGGGTGCTCTATTTAGAAGGTATGATGTTGTATTTACTGCTTCTGCCCAATATTGATCCTCAAGATGTGCTCCTTTTAGCATACATCGAACCATTTCCATAATGGAACGATTTCTTCTCTCTGCAACTCCATTCTGCTGAGGTGTATAGGCTGTAGTCAATTGTCTTTTGATCCCATGTTCCTTAAGAAATTCTGAAAACTCTTTAGAGGTATATTCCCCCCCTCGATCTGAGCGGAGGGTCTTGATCAAACATCCCGACTCCTTCTCAACAAGTTTCTTGAACTGTTGAAAGTAGAGAAGCGCTTCTGATTTCAACTGAAGAAAGAAAACCCACATTTTCCGTGAGTAATCATCAACGAATAGTTGAAAATATTTTTTCCCACCATAGCTGGTTGGCATAGGACCACACAGATCGGTATGGACAAGCTCTAAAGGTTTTTCAGCTCGGGAGGAGCTGGCTTCAAAAGGCACTCGATGTTGCTTCCCTGCTAAGCAATCCGAGCAAACTGGTAAGGTAGATGAGAGAGGTGGAAGACCTTTCACCAACCCATATTTGTGTAATTCAAGCAAATATCCAGAACTGAGATGACCATAACGTCGATGCCAAAGGGAGGTGGCCTCCTTTGTAGTTGCAGCCAAAGCAACATGGGGTGTGGAAATAGCATCGAGAATAAACAAGCCATGTTTGTAAGAGCCAGTTGCAACATGTTTACCACTGTTTGTGATAAAACATCTCTTCTTGCCATTGACAATGCGAAACATGACTTCCATGTTTCTATCCAACATTTGTGGAGCCGATAGCAAATTATTGGCTAAGCCAGGGAACATAGAGAACCTTTTCAATCGACATTTACCATCAGGAAGAGACACAGAAATATCTCCTTCTCCTTGTACTTGATATACACGATTGTCAGCAATCGTGACTGGCTTGCCCTCTTTCGCCACAAAAGTATCAAACCAGGATTTATCGCCTGTCATGTGTTTGCTAGCTCCTGAGTCAATATACCATACAACATCTATCTGGGAAGACGAAGTATGTGTCATGAGCACCTTGTGTGCTCTTTCAGAGTCAGAATCTGAATCAGACTCGGGAGAATTTGAGTCAGAGTTGGATTCGAGCATAAGCAACATGGCCTTTAGATTGATTATGCTTATTGTATTTTTTCTTGTGCTTGCCCTTCTTATGTGAACCTTTGTCATTTGGTTGCTTATTTTTAAACCAACACTTGTTGGTGTCATGGTTATTCATGTCACAAATTTTGCAATATTTTGTATCTTGTTGTTGAGATTGCTTCCCTTTGCCTTTGGAAGAAGCACCTCCTTTTTGAAAGCTGACCTTGCTTTTTACCACTTTGTTGTGTGGATAGAGCATTATCAGGCATATCATCTTTCTGGACCTGAGTTGCCTCTTCAGTTTGAAGCAAGTTTACCAGTTCCACAAAAGAGACTTGTCTACCAGAGACATTGAGAGAAGTGATCAACATCTTGTAGGAACTTGGTAATGCTCTCAAGATAACGAGAATTCAAGACATCATCATCCACGGGGTTTTCCCATAGCATTCAATTTTGCTTTCAAGTCTGCTACTCTGCAAAGGAATATGTCAACTGTTTCTCCAGAACTCATACTGAGATTATGTAGTTGAGTTTGAAGATGAAGGATAGAAGATTGATTCTTGCCTTCAAAAGCGTGAGCGAGGGCATCCCGAGGCTATCTTCCTGGTTTTTGCATCACAAATATGAGGCTGCACCTCATACTGTAGTAGCAAGTAAGATAAATACAAAACTCTTCTTGTCTTTTTTATCCCAAGCATCTTGATCTGTTCCGATGATGTAGGACGTGTTTCGGTGCCGATCCACGACATCCCATAAATCTTCCAAGCTGAAGTATGGCTTTCATCTTTGTCTTCCATGGAACAAAGTTAGGACCTTTCAACAATTGTGAGTCCGAGAGATACTTATGAATGGTGGCCATTATGAAGGTTCCTTATATCACCAATTGGTCTCCCTTTCTTTATACTGCGAGATCTCTATCTTGTAACCATTCAACATATACCCGCCCTTACGTGAGGGAAACTATAGGTATATATGAACAGTATACTACTCAATATGTACTCGCCCTTACGTGAGGGAGACTATAAGTACATATGAGAAGCACAATATATTGAACATAGGCGATACTGAAAGGGCATCGTGTTGTTAATGACACCTACCATAGAAAGTTTTATTCCGCATGCGTGGGGGTAACTTCCCCTAAACACTTTGGAAAAAACTTTCGTCGGGATTTACGCCTAACAACAATCACGATGTAGGTATGAAGTGGAAAAAAAAAACAAGTTTGCCTTATTTCTCCCCGACGATTTATAGAGAACAAGCTCAGACGTCGTTGTTGCGGCTATATTAGGCGGCGAATACGGTAGTCCAAAGCACGACGGCATTACACTGTAAGTGTGGACCGGAGGTATCTCAAATACCGAGCAGTTGGCTGTGCAATAAATTGCACAAATAGGGTATAAATTTGGGGTCTTATTTTTAGTTTAATTTATGATTGTGAATGCAAGAAAATAGTGTATTTAAATGCAAAAAATCATAAATGCCCACAAATTATAACTCCTATTACACATTCCCCCCTTTATCTGATAATTTTGCAAGTGAAATCAAGTCAAATCCCCCCTTCAATTTGCAAAATAGATAAGAATGTGAAAAAAAATACCTGAAAACCCCAAAAGAATGAAAAAATGGGAGTCTTCAAGACATCATTGGGTGTGAATGACACCTTGTGTGCGTCAACGGCCGTCAATTCTGTGTCACTGCCGTCATTTACCCCTTTCGGGCGTCAATTCTACCAGGCTGGCGTCATTTCGACCATTCGGGCGTCAATGCGACCATTCGGGCGTCAATGCGACCATTCGGGCGTCAAAATAAAAAAATCTCCGTCAAAATTTCCCCGACGGGTTTCGAAACCATAACCTGCCGCCAAGCAAGAACCATACCAACCACAGGAGCCGGAGACCCTGATGAAAGAAATCAGGAATACGCCAGTTTTAAACTCTGGGAGGCGGATAAGTTTTTTTTAAAAACTTGATCCCACATGGCCTATGCGGCCACTGTGGGAGGGTGTAAAAACCGCGGAGAACAAACAACCTTTCGGTTGCCTTCGGGCAACCACCCCCTTCCTTTTGCCTTTGCCTCCTCAGCCGCCGTCGAAGCACCCCGATCCGCGAACCTTGGTCTCTGCACGTTCTGTTGTCCGGTTTTCTGTGTCCGCCAGTGGCTTGTCAGTGGGTAGTCAGGTCTTCTGTGTCCTCTTCTGTGTCCGCCAGTTTCTGTCTGCTGTCCAGTCCGCCCGCCGGTTGCTGTCAGTCCGTCCGGTTAGGTTAGGTCCTGTCTGCGTCGTCCAAGTTTCTGTCTGCTGTCCAGTCCGTCCGCCCGCCGGTCCGTCCGCCCGTCGGTTGCTGTCAGTCCGTCCGGTTAGGTTAGGTCCTGTCTGCGTCGTCCAGGTTTCTGCCAGTCCGCCAGTGCGACCGTGGCTCTGATGCCATATTGAAACTTGCGAAGCATTGGATACATTCTCATTGATTGTAATATAAAGATTTACAAACAGTTTACAAACAGTTGAAAGGAGTTGATAACCGATGAATTGGTTAATCAACCTAACTTCCTAACTTGGAGATTGCCTACGAGCAATATTTTTAGAATAATGAAATACAATATGTCATATGCGCTAACATCTGCTCCAAGGCTGCTTGCTTTTCGGTTGCGGCCTGTTGCTGGGAAGCGGCCAGCTGGGCTTTGAGTTCATCTATTTCTTGCCGCGCCGCTTCCAGCTGCTCAGTGGACCTGGATAGGTCCTCTTCAAGCTGTCTTGTCTTGTCTTGCAACCCGAAAAGTTCTTCCTGTTCCTCCAGACTTTTGACAAAGAGATTATCAGCTTTGCGCATGATCGACTGAATCTCGTACTGCTTGTTGATGTCGTCAAAGCTCTTCTCCTTTGTCTGGAGCTCGTAGTCCGCCCTGGTCATTTCCCGGAGAGGCTTCTTCACTTTTGGGATTATCTTCTCTGTAGTAAGCACTCTCCTCTCGAAATTGTACTTGGCGCGCTTTACCGGGGCGGCTATCTCTTCAGGTCTCCTCCGCTTCAGGTTCTGGAGGAAAGAGACAGAATATTCTACAGCTCTCGTTGCCAAGGGCAAGTCGTCTGTATTCTGGAGGTCGTCCATGAAATCTGGTTCCCCCAGCCTAGGGTTCTGCTGAGACGTCTCTCCTGCGGGAATGGGATCAGGAGGAACCGGATGGACACTGGAAGGATCGGCCGCTTCTGGGGGCGACCGGGAAATGGAGATGGGGGCGGCTGATACTGCAAGGGTTTGAAGCGGCTGAGATGGTGGATGTGACGGTGAATGAACGGCTTCAGCACTAGCTTCGGGCGAAGGGTTTGGGGTTGTGCTCAGAGATAGAGAAACATTGGGGTTCTGAGCAAACTGATCAAAAGAATGGGGGCCGCTAGAAGGGCGTGGAGACGGGGAGGAGGATGCGGTCATGACTTGCTCAGATTGAGCGGGAGACGGAGTGGGAGTAGGACTGGATGAGACCAAAGAGACAGGGGCAGCAAACGTACCTGCGGGCTCCGCCTGAGCCGATGCCGGATGGATGTCTGTGCTTCTGATTTCGGCGGCTGGCTTGGGACTGCCCAGAGGAACTGTCTCTGCGGCGGCAGGACGCGGCTGCGGCTCTGCGACTGGCTGCTGCACTGTCAGGCTAGGTCGCCTGATCTTCTCCACTCTCTTCCTTTTCTTCTCTTCTGAAACAATGGTCGGATCCGGGGAAGGAGATGAAGCAGGTGCAGCGGCGGCGATGCTCCCACGGTAAACTTGTACCGGGGTTTGACTTGCAGAAGGTCTGCCGCAACCGGTCTGCTCTCTGGCGGCGCTGGCGTCTTTCGTGCCTGAGGGATTGCCTCGGGCGTTGCTTTGGCTAACTCTTTCGCCTTCTCAGGCGCCGCCTTGGAAGCCACGGGCTGCATTGGATCGACCTGGGCGTCTGCTGGGCCCACGCTGGCAGTTGCCGAAGTGTACCACTGTTGGGAAGAAGACCCTCCTTTATAATCCTCAAAGGGACCTCGGGGAACGTAACCTTGATATGCGAACGGCCGCCAGCTGTCATGATGCTGGTCATAGAGAACCGAAAAGTCGTCATCTACGGCCAGGTTTCTTCTGGTGGATTTGTCGTGCTGCGTGCGGCATCTCATCTTCCAGCATTCAGTAATCTTTTCTTTAGACCAGTTAAGGCCTGCTATCTTGGATAGGAACTTTCTGAACCTTGGAGATGAGAACTGGTGGTCCGGGTTTCGCTTGGGGTCATATGTCACCTCCTCGCAGTAAAAATCCTGCCAGGGAGGAGAAGCTTCCATCAATTCAATTTTCCAGTCAAGGTCCACATGGACCACATCGCACTTATCTTCAGTTATATCTGCCCGGGGGCAGAGATGTGCGAACTTTCCCCTTATTCCATATGGGTCATACTTCCAACGCTGCGGCAACAGAACCAGGCCAATCCGGGAAAGCTCTTGCTCTAGGTAGACATGCTGTCCTACCTCAAAAATCTCAACGTTTGCCCAGGAAAGAGGATATTGAAAAATCTGTCCTCTCTTCTTTCCTAGGCCGAACTCCTCTTCAACATAGTCCATCTGCCGGGCAACCTCCATCCCGAACAGATGCTCCGAGCACCAGTAGGGCAGCAAATGAGGTTTGCCCTTGAATCCGTAGATTCTGACCACAATTCCCTGCGTCAGTCTGAAAACGTCCCCGAGCTTCGGTTTAGCAAAGCGCTCGTCATTTCTCTCGGGGGACGGGGGATTTCGCTTTCGCTGAAGACTGACATGACGAATCCCAGAAAGTTGAAGTTGAACTTGTAGTAGGACCCTTTTCGGTATAAGTCATCCGTCCAATTATAGACGGGCAGTGGCTCTCCCTTCTCGTTGACCTTCTTCAGGTTCGGGATAGGCATCCGGGAGTGCAAATGGTACAAACAAAGCCAGGCTAGAACAGAACTGAACCGAAAGTCGGTGGACTGCTTCTTCTGGATCTTGACTAGGCTGGAGTGGATGGCGTATGCCAGCTAGTCTGCCCAGTCGAAAAAGATGGGGCGCTTTCCACTTCTCTGCGCCGCTGGTTCGTATGACTCTCCACACAGGAGACATTCTGCCAGCGCTAGCTGGTACGGTTGTACCAGCTCATCAGAGTCGCAGCCGAGAATTGATGCCAAAATGGTGTACAAGTACTTGCTTTGAAATCCTGCCAAGGGCATGGGGCCGGTTGGCCACTGTCCAGCTGCAAGCGGAGCGTTAAGCTCTGAATTGAGGAAATCCCTCATCCTTTTTGTTTGCGTGAAACGTCTCGTTTGCTCGCCCAAATTTATCTTTCTGAGAATGGTGCTGGAGTCATACTCCAACCCTGGGGCGAAAGCTGGCTGGACAGTCTCTCTGCGCAGCGTGAACAAGGGTTTACCGCTGGAGCTGCAAATTTGCCGGGTAAGCGAGTGCGTAGTGTCTGACAATTAGGTCTACCAGTTCCGGGCATTGATGGACAGGAGGGCACAAGAATCTGAAAAGATTGGATTTGTACGCCGCTCCGAAATGATGAGAGGGCGAAACCTTGTCGGCCCAACTCTCCACATTTGTCCGCAGCTTCGACAAGCTCATAGAAAACGAGCCGTCCTTGTACCCCGCCAAATAATTTACCGGAGGTGGTGGGGCTTGCCCACGCTGTACTTTTTTCGTCCGGGACTTTGACTTTCTCTCTGGCGGGGTTTCACTTTTGAAAACGCCCGGCCGCGGTAAATCCTTTGGTTCGCCACTTTCATTTGGACTGCGCGACAACGGCATCTTTCCTCTGTCCATCTCTCCGAATCAGCAATAATTACAAGTTCAGGGCGTCTGCAGCAGATTTCGCTGTCACAGGAATAATTTGCACCGTCCGAGGAATAATCTGTGCAGTTTGGAACGTTTGAATGCATCTGACCCCCTTTTCTAGATAAAGACAGCGCCATTAATGCCGCGCAGGAGGGGGTAGGTCGGCTGAGTTAAGGTTCTTGGGTGGCTGCGCAGAAGAATGTTTGAAAAAAGTGTACTCCGGCAGACGTGCCATGTTCTTTTGCTTGCACTTTCGTTGAGGAACGTGCAATCATTAATTCTACTTTGGACACTGCACCATGGCTGACGTCACTGCCACCATCTGGGCACACTGCTCAAGACAGAATCCTTGGTGCGGAAACCCACTTTAGAACGGTTAGAATGTGACTTGGGCCCAGTTTGGAACTTTTCGAATTTTTTATTTAATTTTTTTAAACCTTTGCCCAAACTGGCCCAGAAAACGAGGCGCAGTCGGACTTCGCCCGAAGTTGGGCGCGATCCGACTTCGGCGAAGTCGGACTTCGCCCGAATTTCGGGCGAAGTTCGAACTTCGCGCGAAGTGCGCATTGCAACCGTTCCTTCTTCTTTTCTTCGCCGTGCTCAAGGATTGAGCGCAGTCTGGTTTCTTTGCAACCTTCGGACTTCGGCCAACACTTAACATTTTTCTGCTCCCTTAGACTGAACTGGACGAGCTGCGCAGTGCGAATGTTGAGGCGGGTTCGGACTTCGCCCGAAGTTCGGGCGAAGTACGAACTTCGCGCGAAGTTCGCACTTCGCGCGGAAGTTGTGCGCAGTGCGTACTTCGCGCGGAAGCCGGCCGAAGTCGGACTTCGCGCGCGAAGTCAGTCTTCGCTCAAAGCTGAGCGGAGCCTGTCCTTTGTGTGCCTTTGCGGTCTTCCCTTCGTTCGAGCTTCGCACTTTGGCTGGCCCGAAGTCCGACTTCGCTGCGAAGTCGGGCTTCGGCCAACACTTAGCCATTTTTTAGCCTTTTTTCTTTTTCTTTCTTTGCTTTCTCCTTCCTTTGCACAGCCGAACTTCGCCTCTCCTGAGGGGCGACGACAGACTTCGCTGCGAAGTCTGTCTTTCTCTCCCATGCCGTAGTTAAGCTCAAAAAATGAAAAATTAAAATTAAAAGCTGAAAGCTGGAAACTGTACATGCCGGGAAATGGAAATGCATAAGGGAAATTTTTACAAAGAAGGGCCACTCGGGCACCTTCGACAGCGGTAAAGTTTTAAGTGGAACCCGTTGACAGGGATAGGCAGGAGCTGACCCTCCATATCCCGGAGTACGTAGGCATTGAACTGGTTCACCCGGGCAATCTGATAAGGGCCCTCCCAAAGAGCATCAAACTTCCCGTGATTACCCGGCTTTGCTTTATATGAGTCCCACTTCAGCACCAGGTCCCCGATTTCGAAAACTCGGGCAGTGGTGCCTTTTGCAAACCAGCCTTGAGTGGCTGCAATATGATCAGTGAAGGCCTGGTAAGCAAGTTCTCTGTCTTCTTCCAACTGCAGGAGTTGGCACAGTCTGTCGTCCACCGGGTCTCCGCTGCTCCTGTCTTCGTCCAACATCCACGAGGCGGGGATCTCAATGTGTGATGGCATGACGGCCTCTTTGCCATAGACGAGCGCGTAGGGGGACGTTCGATGGATTTCTTGAACGCAACTCTATCCGCCCACGGCGCCCGGTTCGGGAGTAAGTGCCAAGTCCGCTTGTTTCGTTCAATGGTCCTCCGGATGATCTTCAAGGAGGTTCTTGTTAGTAGACTCGGCAAGGCCATTCCCCTGCGGGTAGTAATTAGAAGACATCTTGTGATAGATGCCAAGTCTGCCGGTGTACTCCGTGAGTACAGCGCCTACAAATCCCGGACCGTTGTCTGTCACAATTGACTCTGGAACCCCGAAGCGGGTAATCAGGCTCTCAATGAACCTAATGACCGTCTCCTGGTCTGCGTTCTTGGTCGGGATTGCCTCTGCCCACCGTGTAAAGTAGTCAGTAGCCGTAAGAATAAACTTGTGTCCGGCAGAGGAGTTAGGAGAAATCACCCCAATGAAGTCCAGACCCCATTGCTGGAACGGAGTCTCGGCTTGAATCGGTTGAAGGGGCAGGGGTGCTTTTCTGTTTCGGCCAGCAAACCTACGGCATTGATCACACTTAGAGCGGACCGCATGAGCGTCTGCAAACAGAGTGGGCCAATAGTACCCAGCTCTTATTATTTTTAAGGCCGTTGGCCTTGAAGAATGGTGACCCCCAGGCATCCCGGAATGAAAATCTCCGAGGACCCTAGGCTGGTCTGATTTTGTGACGCACCGCAACAGGATGCCGTCGATATTTTTGAAGTAAAGCCCCTCGGGGCGAAGAGTGTACTTAAGTGCACCTAGCCGAAATCTCCTTCGTTGTGAGGCGTTTAGGTGATCGGGACATCTTCCGGTGCAGAAGTATCTCACCAGTTCATCTGTCCAATCACTCCCCTCCGATAAGGAGTTGGCTAGGTAGATGCGTGTCGTTGTGTCCTCCCACTTACAGGCGGAGATGCCGGCTGCAGCGCTTCGGGCCAATTCCTGACACAAGGCTCGGCCTCTGATAAGCTTTGTGGGCCGCACTTCAATGTCAAACTCCTGGATCTTGGCAATCCATCCCGCTCTCTTGTGACCCGGTTCTCCTTGTAAGATGAAGCTTCGAACATCCGGGTGAATCACAAAGACAGTGGTCTTGCTCTGGGAGACAAAATGCCTGAACTTCCGAAGGGACTTCATAACAGCATGAACCTGCCGCTCTATAAAATTGTACTTTTCTTCATGCGGCAGAATCACTTGGCTCAGGAACGCTATGGGGCGCTCCTCACCATCGTCTCCCTTCTGAGTTAGGACTGCAGCGTAACTTTCGGGTTCTCCCCACTGCATATAGGATGAAGTCCTTGGAGTAGTCCGGGTTTGTCAACACCGGAGCTTGTGCAATTCGGGCCTTGATCTCCTCGAAGGCTTGCTCTCTCTCATCAGTCCATTCGTAATGTGTATCTTTTTTCAGCAGTTCGGCCATAGGCTTGATCACCTGTGCGAAGTCCGGGATGAACTTCCGCACAAAGTTAATCTGACCGAAGAAGGACTGCAGCCCTTTTTTGTCGATGGGGGCTGGCAAGCGAACGAGGGCTTCTGCTCTGTCAGGGTCAATGGCGAGGCCTTCCTCGGAGATGACATGTCCCAGCGACTTTCCTTCCTTTACCGCGAAGACAGACTTCTTCGGGTTTATAGAAATGCCGAATTCTCGACACCTCTCAAATATTTGCCGTAGGTGCGAAACATGATCTCCTCGTTGGTGAGAGAAAACGAGTCATGTCATCAAGGTAGATGACAATAATCTTATTGAGCGGCTCTCGGAAGGCCGAGGTCCATGGCCCTTTGGAACGTGGCACCGGCATTGGATAAGCCAAACGGCATGCGGCGATAGGCGAACGTCCCCCACTTGGTGGTAAACGCCGTCTTATGCTGGTCTTCGTCCTTGACCCAAATCTGGTTGTAGCCGGAAAATCCATCTAAAAGTGAAAATCTCTGGGCTCCAGCAACGATATGTAGAATCTGGTCGATTTGGGGAAGCGGATAGTGGTCCCTGAGGGAAGCTTGATTCAGGTTTCTGAAGTCGACACAGAGACGAATGTCGCCATTCTTTTTCCTCACGGGCACCAAATTCGCGACCTAGGATGAATGTTTGATGGGGTAGATGATCTTGGCCTCCAGCATCTTCAAGAGCTCGGTCTTCATCATGGCCTCAATCTTCGGATTCACGGCCCTACGCTCTGTCGGAATGGCTTGGCGCCATCCTCTAGCTCAATGGTATCTTTGGATGACGGTTCTGTCATACCCCCTCAAATCCTCGTAGCACCGAGGCCACGATGTCGGGGGAACTCCTGGCACGGTGATCGATCTGCCCAAGTTCCTCCGACGTGCGATCTGTTCCGACCTTGATAGTTTTACCGAGGTTCAAGTTCCGAGTCAGCATCTTGCCTCGGGTCTACTTTGATCTGTGAGATATTGCTCTGTCATTACGATCAAAGAGACTTTCTAATGTAATCGAGTCCTTTTGGGACGTGATTATTCCGTAACTGTATCAACCCCTCATATTGCTCGTCATCAGGGTCTCTACCTTCGATTACACACACTTCGTTAACCGGGGAATGTGACGATCTCCTCGTCCTGAGCCGAACACTGCCCGGTGGGTGTCCTTATCGAGCACGAAGGCACTGTAGATAGTACGAACCGGCTTCGGTTTACGGACGTCTTCGGCCGGAACGTGCACTGGCTCCAACGAGGCGCAGAATATCTGCGTGCTTGTTTTTCTCACGCGATATTGCTTTGACATTCAACGAGTCGAATGACTCCATCAGGTCCCACACTCGGTTGCGGTACGCTCTAAGATAGTGCTGTTTGGATGCGCACTTCTCCGTAACTTGGTGACACACCAGCTCTGAATCTCCGAAAATCTGCAGGTGTTTGATTCCGAGCCTCTCCGCCTTTCGCAAACCCAAGCATAGGGCTTCGTATTCCGCCGAGTTGTTAGTGCAGCTCCAGGCCAGTCTATAGGTATAGTCTTTCTGGATTCCGGTTGGAGAAACCAGAAGCACCCCTGCACCAGCGCCATTTTTGCATCGCGCGTCGTCAAAGAAAAGCTTCCACAGCTCATCGTGTGCAGGTCCTACTTCCTTCGCAGCTGACATGTCAAGCCTCTCGGGCTGTACAATGGAGTAACAGCCACCTGCTCTGTCCCGATTACGGCATTGAAGTCCCGTAACGAGAACTCATCTTCAAGGCTGTAGCACTTCGAAGGCTTGCTCGGTCGGCTCCACTTGTCACCGGCTCCTCCTCGACAAGCTGGACCATGCGGTCCATCTCTCCTCCGGGTATCTTGTCTACTAGGAAGGGGGAAGGCTTCTCATTAAAAATTTTCGGTCTCCTTCCTTTGAAGGGCACTTCCATGTGTGAGTAGTCTAGAGGCAGGTACCCGCCCAACCTCGCGGTGAACTCCCGAGAGAGACACATGCCGAAGTAAGGTTCCGAGTCAACAATCACGACCTCTTGGATGACTACGATGTCGAGAGCCTTGTGCAATCGGATAGGGATGTCCTTTATGACACCAAGCTGTCTTAACGGGGGTGCCGTCTAATTGCGGCACGCCTTGGCTGCTCCGTGTGTATTCCATCCCGATCTCATCGCGAGACGGCCTTCGGCATCACGGTCGAGGAAGCACCGAGAATCCACCATGCGAGTTGTGAACTATGTGCCCTTGCATCCGTAAAGAGAGATAAAAGGGTGGCGGTCTGTTCTTCCCGGTGGCGGAGGCTGTCAAAGGTTGAACCGGGACAGCGGGTGCATGTACGCTTGCCGCTCTTCATGTTCTTCGGTGATTCTTGCGGCGAGATCCACGACACAGGGAGCGAGAAGAGCATCGTACATGCTGATTCTAGCAGGCGTTCTTTTCAACTCGTCTACAATACTGTAGCCCGAGGTACTAGCTCCTTCTGCTTGTTTTGCTGGCTCATACTTCGTCCGGTACTGTTGGGTGGCCTCAACTCGCTGTCTCTTGGTCAGAGACGGGTACTTCAGCTTCTCCTGGGCTTGTTCTTTGGTTTCAGTTGGAGGCTGAGGTACGGGAGCTTTGGCCGGAGCTGGGGCCTTCGCTGGAGGTTTGGTTGGAACAGTGGCGGCCTTTGCTGGGAGAAGGCTTGGCTGGAGATTTATCTTTGGATGCCTTCTCTTGGGCTGTGTAGGGCCACAGCCGCTTGTATGGTGGCAGCCCACCGGGCTGCGGTTTTTCTCTTCTCGCGTAAACTTGCAAAGGCTTGGCCGCATCTGCGGCTTTCTTTTCTTCCTTGGCGGGCGCCACTAGATTTTCTTCTGGGAGGGCAAAGTTGGCTTCGCCGTCCAAGATCATATACAGTTCATCATCCTCTATGGCGTTGCCGGCCAAGGTCTGGATGTAGTGCTGGTGCAAAGTACAGTCTTCCTCCGAATGCGGGTCGTTGCACGTAGTGCACCAGTTAACCTGGTCGGGAGGACCAGGCGGGTCTTCTATAGCAGCATTTCTCGGAGGCGGACGCCTCTGCGGCTGGTGTTATGGGGCTTTGTCTTTTGTCAGCGCGGGTGGCGCATACGGCCTCCTAGGAGCAAGGTCCATCTGGGCCTGCTTCTTCTTCATAGCGGTCATGTCATTGGACATGGCATGGTATCCTGAGGCCAAAGCCCGCACTTCTTGGAGAATCGTGTTCTGAATGCTGCTGTCAGGTGGCGGCAATTGCACTGGTGGAGGCAATGCGGCTAATGGAGGAGGGTTAGAATAAGATGCGTATTTGCGGGGAGCGGGAAGTGCTTGGAAAATGCGGAGCGGGAGGCGGCGGGTGAGGGTAATGCATTTGAGGCGGGCCGTAAGGAGTTACGACCGGCGCTGGATTCCACTGCTCTTGGGGTTGCTGTCCTGATGTGGACGGCGCACCACCAGAAGCAGAAGGATACTGGGATCTGGGGAAGTCGGGATGAATGGGTTCCTGCACCCTGGACGGGAGTCTGCCGATGGAAATAATGTCAGCTTCAGCTTGCTGGGCAGCCTCGTACAGTGCAGGAAACTCGTCAATTCTGGCGATCTTCAGCAGCAGGCATATGTCCGAGTTGAAGGATCTCGAGATAGTAGTGAGCGGCCATGCCGGTGAAGGTCGAAGTTCGCGAGGTACCCGTTTCCGGGATCTCGCAAACCTGATGTTAAAATCGGACACCTCCTCTTGAGGATGTCTCCGGATAGCTTGGGCCCGATGCGGTAGAGAAGTAGGGTCAGCGGACTCGTTGCATCCTTTCACGAGCCTTACGGCAAGCTAGGGCCACCACTGTAATGGATCCCTACGCGGCGATCTCCACCGGTAGAGAAGCTTTCCCCTCGGGGAAAGGGCCGGCGGACGGGTCTTCACACTCTCATCGGTAATAGTATGCAATGCGGCCAGGGCAAGGATGTCCTGGATGTGCTCGTACGCCGTCTTACCGTAGCCGTCGTATGTGGGAATAGACTTTAAAGCAGCGGGGGGCACAGCTTGCTGTCCGACGAGGGCCAAGGGCCCCGTAGAGTCCACCGCCGGGAAGAGATCATCGTCATTCGGCTGTTGGGCAGCCATTTCTTCTTCTTCTTCTCCGCCGTCGGTTGTGTACTCAGTGTCGGTACTTTCCGAGGATGCAGGATCTTCTTCCTCCTCGGCCTCTTCTATTTCGTATTCGGCTCCGCCGATTTCAGCTTCGGCTTCTTCTTGGATCTCGGCCTCGGCTTCGTCGACACGAGCTCGCGGGTCAGCCAGCCTGGGAATCTCGCCTCGAGCGTTGATGTCCAGTTTGTAGAACTCAGGCGGGCTTCTCGGATCCCTTGCTTGCCACCTTCTTGTGTGCATGAAGGTGTTGGGACCGGTCTTTCGGACTCGAGAGGATTTGTTCGTGCGAGTCGCCGGGTGTTCGATTTGGAACAGCAATGAAGCGAACACCGGTGCTTCAATACTGTCGGGGGTGAGAAACTTCCTTGTCTCACCGGGTGCTCGAGAAACCCTTGTCGGCGCCGGGTGGAGGCGATCCAGAAAATCTCTCTTCAAATGTGGGACCAGTGTCCCACCGGGCGTGCCAGAGAAACTGTTGGTTACGAATCTGCCATGAGGAAAGGATTTGGGTTAATGCGCCCAGATTCGCCCACCAGCATGAAAGGCCGGAAGGAAGAGATGCCTTCCGAGCCAATCTCCGGAGAAGGCCGGCTCCTTTTTGGGGGTTTATGTTCAAGCTAAGAGTACAGGAAAGAAATAAATGTACAGAAAGAATATACAAATATACTTGAAGTTGGTGGGGGGGAACTAACAGTACGGCAACCAGCAATCACCAATACTTACTGCATTATAAACACAAAACATGACTGAGAACTGCAAAATCTAAGTGTACTTCCGATACTTAAGCAGTGTACGCACAGCTACAATGGCTCCCTAACAGACATTCCCTACAAGGAACTAACAGTACGACAGCGCATCAATCACCAGATACGTACACTAACATGAGTAGAAAGCAACCTAGAGATATCAGAGCCAGGTATGTGTGTCGTGTAGAGAATTTAACCGCACAGCTACAATGGCTCCCTAACAGACATTCCCTACAAGGAACTAACAGTACGGCAGCGCATCAATCACCAGATACGGACCAGCAACGTGACACACAACTGATGGAACTGCTACCACATCTATTATATGAAATACAAAAGTGTTTGGTTACGGCACAAACAATGCTAAAGGCGCCTGATCATCAAATGCTGAAATGAATCAACGAGCCATGACACGGGGAAGCGTAAAGCATAAACGTAAAGAAATAAAAGCAGCAGAACAGAACCAGGCATACAAATTATATTTATAAGCAGAAGCACGGTTACATTGGTTCCCTAACAGACATTCCCCTTCCACCCTTTACAATGAAAATGTGGTGGGTTTTTATAGCCCGAGTCCCTCCCGTTACATTAATGGGCACAAGGTCCCAGTCAAACATAAGCTGACAAAAGCGGCGAAAGAGCTGCAAATGCTGACCTTTTGTCGGACCGGGTTGTACCCGCGGCATGGTCTTCTTGGAAGGCTGGACAGCTACGTGGCGGTGTGTTGGGCGAGAACTTCATCTCGGCGGGTACGCGGGTAGGCTGGAGCGGGTAGAACCTCCAATCGGCTTTAAATGAGGTCACTGGCACGGGTAATGCAGCCCATGCTCGTCCTTTTGCTCGGCGCGTCTCGGCTCGAATCCCGAAGTTGGACACTTGTCGGATGATGAATGATCTTTGTTTGACACGTGTCAGCCTTGAAAGGCAGTCTGTCCAACTTTGCTTGGGATCAGAGCGTCTCGGGTTGTGCGGGCGAGCTCAGTGCAGTCGGGAAGGCCTTCATGCCTTAGGTGCGTTTCCGAGTTTGATTCCCTACTGCGCACCTGTCAAGGGCGCACTCCGACTTTGTTGCGAAGTCGGACTGCGCACAGGTGAAAACTGGCGTCTGCCACCGTACGGACTTTGCTCCAGCATTCTGTCATCTTCTGTCAGCCTGCCAGCCTGCCAGTTGCAAGGTGCACCCAGAAAGAGGGGCGAAGTCGGACTTCGCACCAAAACTGGGCGAAGTGCGCACTTCGCACCAAAACTGGGCGAAGTGCGAACTTCGCACCAACACTTAGCCATTTTTCAGGTAACTTGCTGGAAAGTTAAAAAATCAACTGGGGGACTCCAAGAAAGGGGGAAGAAGGAGAATGTGGGAAAGAAAAGGAAAGGGAGAGAAGGGGGAAGGAAAATAGAGGAAGAGGGAAAAAGAAGAGCAGCACTGTTACAACATTGAAAACATTGCACCCCGTGCAAAATGTGACAACAATAACTTTGTTGTTACTTGTTTCCATGTGCAGGCATGTAAAAAATGAAACTTTTTTCCTTCTTGTTACTTGTAACTTTGTACCTTTTCATATTATAAGCAATACAAGATGTGTTTTGTCACTTTCATGTGTACTTAAAGCTTGAGCCTTGTATGATGTCTTGACATGAATTATTGCTTTTATTGCAATATTTGATTTGTATAATGTTACTTCATTGTAATATGCATGAAAAAATGAAACCTTTTTTCCTTCTTGTTACTTGTAACTTTGTACCTTTTCATATTATAAGCAATACAAGATGTGTTTTGTCACTTTCATATGTACTTAAAGCTTGAGCCTTGTATGATGTCTTGACATGAATTATTGCTTTTATTGCAATATTTGATTTGCATAATGTTAATTCATTGTAATATGCATGAATTTTTTTTTTTTTTCAATGAAAATTTTCGTTTTCTTTTGTTTTTATTTTTATTTTTGCCGATCTTTAAAAATGCCGATTCTTTGCCGATTCCGATTTTCTCAAATATGCTTTTGATAATAAATGACTGGCTTGTAGGCTATTTTCATTGCGGTAATTAATCATTTGTATCTTGGTAGGAGTTTTCAAGATGGTGGATATTTGATTATATCTTTGCTTGTGAGCTAAGCACGTTGAGTTGACTCATACTTAGTTGAGTCTTACCATTAAAAAAAACTGTTGACGCTCATTTAATACATGATGAATAATTGTCATTGAGTACTTATGAATATCTGTCAAGTTAGTGAAATACTTGGGAAAAACTTAATAATAATTGAAAACTGATTAGTGCTTGCTTTTATAGAGTCTCTCTCTTTAAAAAATCCATTCTTTATTTTTTTTTGCAATTTTATTTTTCCCCTTCATATATCAAGTATGGGCTGTACTTGCACCTGTCAGCATTGTAAACTCATTACCAAGTATGATTTATGTGACTTTGATTGACATGAAATGAGCCTTCTTAAGTAATATTATAAATTGCAAATTAAGGATTATGAAAGGAGAATGTATGAAAGAAATTTATGTAGGTGAAGTGTCAATGACAAAGAGATGTATGGAGTTGAAGAGTCATCACATAATTGTGGATTAGTAATGGGAAAGTTCAAACTCTTAACACAAAATCTTTCTTATATTGTTCTTGTGGTACTAGAGAAATTTTTATATCTTGAGTTTATGGAAAGGTGTAAAGATTGTAAAGATTTTGAGGATTTCTTTTTCAAGATGCCCTTCACAACATATGTAGAATTTGAATGTATTTTTTGATGTGTCTATAAATTAAAAGATAAATTGATTATTAAATTATTACTATGTTATTCGAAATCTGCTATAAATGGGCAAGTTATATAAGTCATAACATTCATTCCATTCTATGTATGGATTTATATTATTTTGAATAAGATTGGATTTTCCACTGTTGTAGTCCTATCCAAATGACACATAGGGATTTATTCTTCTTTTATATATGTTGATGTTAGTGTTAAATGGTCATAGCTTGAAGTAGGTTTACATTTGTGAACCTTGTTGACGTTTTAATATATTCTAGTAAGGGATAGATAGTGAACTCTAAAGCTAAGCAACAATTGAACCACAAAGTACACGGACGTATGAAGTGGTGTGAGACACTAAATAATAATAATATCTCAACAGAATGGATCAAAAGAGTATGAAGGTTTGTTGCATACAATGGGCCACCATAAAATGACACAAATCAGTACAATGTCTTGCAGAATGAACCCTAAAAGGGCCTGACCGTTGGGCTTACCATGAACACATATTCTAACACCTCTTTAAGCTAGACCGAAGGGCACAAGAAGTTGACATTATCTTTCATCTCCTTTAGTGAGAACATGTATTGCAAGCATGGATCTAAGCTCGATGAACTTGGATTTTGGTCATGCATTCTAATCATATGTTTTACAAAATTTCATGGAAATAATGCCCTTCTGAATCATCTCCCTAATGTAATGGTAGTGGATTTCAATATGCTTTGTGCTGCTATATACGTTGGATTGTATGCTAGGTTGGTAGCAGTCTCATTTTGAAAAGAAACAGTTGGCTTCTATTGTGCAAATCCAAGCTACTGAAGTAGGTTTTGAACCCATATGATCTTTGTTGATGCATTGAGTGCTCCATGATACTTAATTTCTGTGATGCAGAGTGTAGTACATTTTATTTCTTGTAAGACCAAACAATTGGCCTTCCAAGGCTGAATAGGTACCTTGAAGTAGATTTGTAATTGTTTATATCTTTGGTATAATCTAAGGTGGTGTATGCGATCAACTCCAAGTTCTCCTGTAGGAATGTGATACCTAGTTCATAGGTCCCTCTGATTATTATAATGTTTTATTTATTTATTTTTTCAATCGGTTATATGGGATTGAAACAAGCCCCACCCTTATTATATCATGACCACATGGTGGTATTACAACAAGCTTGGAAAATTATGCATGTATCGCTTGGCAAGAATTGAACCTTGGTCTCCTCCTTGAAAGTTGAGGACTCTAACTGGTTGAGTTAATGCCATTTGATATAATGCTTTTTAATTTTTCCATTTTATTATGTTTGTTTTTCATAAATATATATTTATTAAATTGGTTATATGGAATTCAAATGACTCCACCCAAACTTACTCATATGATTGCATCTCAATTACCATTAATCATCAATACCTTGGACATATTAATATTTATGTTATTTTATTAATTTTATAATTATTATAATTTTGCAATTGATTCAATGTTATTTTAATTCCAATTTTGTAATTATTATAACTTTTTAAAATTGATTATATGGGTTTGAAATGTGTCCCACTTGTATTACATCATGACCATATATTTTTAACCACTTCAACTTATACCATTTGATTAAGGATTGAAACAGACCCCTCCTGTACTACATTGTGACCACATAGTGGTACTACAAAACTTGGAAATTATGCCTAATATCCTTTGGCATGATTCAAACCTCGCTCTCCTCCTTGAAAGTTGAAGAATTTAACTAGCCGAGTTCATGCCATTTGACAAAAATGTTCAGGTTCACCTATGAAATTTGAACCTTGGCTTGGGTGTGAAACTCCACTCCCCACCAATTGCTCTAAACCCCATGGACTGTACCATTTGATTATAATTATTTTCTTAATGGGTTATATGGGATTGAAACAAGCCCCACTCGTATTACACCATGACTACATAATGGTATTACAACTTGACAATTATGCATGTATTATTTGGCAAAATTCGAAGCTTGGTCTTCTCCTTGAAAGTCGAAGAATTTAACTAGTTGATCTAATGCATTTTGATCATTTGATTTTAATTATTATAATTTATGTTTGTTTTATTTATATGATAGTTTTACTTATTTAAAATTTTAAATTAAACTTATTTTGAAGTTATGCTTTGTACCATTTCATAAGATTATTATATCAGAAAGTATATCTACAGCAAAGGTCTGTTTCCTGAGTTAGCAGTTACTTTTCTGTGTTCCAAAAAATAAGGCATGCATTTTTCTTCTTTATTATGCATATTTCTATCTTGAAGCAGAATATTCCTTGTGTTCTTATTATTGCTTACATCTCAGCACTCAAATGTCCTTTTTTCTTTTTTGGCTCATGCCTGTGAGAGTTGCTATAGCCACAGGCTGTCAAATTTTGTTTGGATCTTGGGAAGTAATTTTCTAGATTAAGCAAATTGGTTTGGTTCACTATATTGGAGGAGTGAGGCCCAATTTGATGGAAGAATGAACCTCTTCACATTATTGTGTTCTTTCATCTCCCATATAGCCCATCTTAAGTCCTCCTGTGGTCATATGGTGCTGTGGTCTGGGTTAGCGAGTATACAAACTAATTTTCTGCTAAAGTTCAGGACAGACACTATTGACATATTTCTTTATAATTTCAACGCCATTGGAAAGCAGAGTCATAGCTTTCTAATGTATGTTACATGACCTATTTCTCTGAAACGTAGTGGAAAAATTTAAATGTTAAAATTAAGTAGTTATCCAGAATTGCTATCTGTGATAGTATTTTCTACCTTGATTGTATCGGGAAACATCAAATTGATGTATCTTGTCTATCTGGTTGTCAAATGTTTCATACAACCACTTGTTGTGAGGTTTTATTGCAGCCTATATTTTCTTCCATATCTAAGCACCCTCATAGAATCAACCTTGGAAAAGATGGCAGATCGAGCACATGAAAAGAAGATTGTTTATTGCACAATTTGCAACAAATATGTATACTGAATAATTGATATTGGAAGAAGATACAAGCTGTGGAGGGCAGTGATTAAGACATATAAGAGCCAGTTTTTTCCTCCTTCTAAGAAGGGTTTTTAGCTGTTTGCTTATGCAATGTAATAAATTTGTTCCTTCATCATATGAATGGATGATAGACAACAGGCTGCTTTGTAACACCACTTTGATTGGTGATTTTGCCCATTTCTTGATGCGCTATTGTAAACATGTTTCGGTATCCATGACATTAGTAGTTGGTATGCCCTAGTTTTTGGCATTGCTTGGGACCCAATGTTCCCACACCTCTTTTCTTGTTGGAGTTGTTTTGGAGGCTTGGTATTTCTTCACTTTACTTGAGTAGCTTTGTCATTTGGATGGTGCTGCTTTGTCTGGTGCTTTGTGCTTCCTTCTTTATTTTGAAGCACTTTTAACATCTCGTTTGATGGGAGCACATTAGCTGGTTTGATGCTTTTTGCCTTGGCCATACAGCTTCATCAACCACTCTTGCCTTAGATTTTAAGTCTTTTCTTTTCCTTTGATCTTAAAGTGAAGGAAACAGTTCTGTGGGGTGATAATGTGAAATTCCTCCTTCCTCTCAAAGTTAAGTTTATAGGGGGATGTTGGTGTACTTGAATTCTTCTCCTACAAGATGCACTCTTTGCTTTCTTGTTTAGCTCCTGTTTTGGAGATTTTTGCAACTTTCAGATTTGGAAGCAAATGTTTTTAACCAAATCTATAATGGCTAAAAGTCCAAGTGAGCAGTAAAGCTTAACTTGGAGGGAGTCTTCCTAATTTCTCTCTTTAAAATAAAAACAGAAATTCAGATCTGGATGCACTTGCAGGCCTCATTATAATATCTTTTGGAGATCCCTTTGCAATACAATGCTTCATCTTTTGTATATGTGTGGTTGATGGCTAATTGTGAGCTAGGATCTCAGGTAAAAGATCCTCTGCTTAATTGAAAGAATTGCAGAATCCAACATGAATCACAAATGTAAAGTTTATGGAGGTTTATGTGTATTGCTTACTCGTTGGCCACGGATCCGCCACTTGGGAAGGACTTGGTGTGTCAATGCGCCCTAGACCCGCAGACCAACATTGAAAGTCCGGGAGGAAGGGATGCCCCCCGTGTCGATCTCCGGAGAAGGCCGACTCCTTTCCTAACCTACTTGGGGGTTTTAGATAAGGGTGCAGGAAAGAGATTAAAAAAGGGGGTAAAGGGAACTGGAAAGAGATTGAAAAAGATAAGGGAACAGGAAAGAGATGTAAATATCATGCGTTTCGGGTGGGGGGAGAACAAGCAGCACGATCGCAAATTTGCATCCGAACCAACAAAAATTAAAACAAAGCATGTAACGAAACTGCAGCTGCTATTCTACCCTATGTATCCTTCTGTTTAGTATTCCAGATCCAAATAATCACCAATGCCCAAATCCAGAATTCAGAATTCAGACAGACAGAAATATAAATGGACATGAAGCAGAAATACTAGCGGAAGGCAGCATAAAAGGTGACTGCGATTCTATCCTATGTATCCTCTATCTATGCATTCCAGGAATACTTAATCATCAAATACTGGAATCCAGAGTTCAGTATAACAGTAAGCAATGACATAAGAAACATGAGGCAAAAATGACAAGGAAAGGCAGCATAAAAGACAGAGACAAGAAGCAGAGCCAAGGATGCTTTGAATTAATTAGAAGGTGGTCCGTCACAGCAGAGTCCTCTAGCAATATGGCCCCCCTCCTTTTACAATGATGTGGTGCGGCTATTTATAGCGCAGTTTCCCCCCAATTACAATCCTGGGCACGAAATCCCAGAGCTGACAAAAGCTGACAAAAGCGGCGAAAGAGCTGCGCGATGTTGACTCCTGCGAGACGGGGGTTGTACGGCAACAAGGTCCTCCCGAAGACTTGGCAGCTACGTGGCGGTGCGGTTGATGAAACTTCGAGTCAGCATGAATGCGGGTAGCTGTGGTAGATGGAACTTGGCGTCAGCTTAAATGAGGGCAGTTGGAAGAGGTGGTTTTGGCCCATGCGTGTCCTTTTTCCCGTCACATATCGTCTCGGATCCCGAGGCTGGACGCTTGTCAACTTCTGACGGGGGGCGCATCTGCCTTGAAAGGCAGTCTCTCTCTTGTGTCCTACTTTGCCTGGAAAAGGAGCGCAACCGGGGAACAACGAAGTTGGGGAGGCCTCCGTGCCTTAGTCTGTTTTTGGGCTGCTTGGAAGATATTGCCCAACTACGCGCAAGCTAGAGGGCGCAGCTCGACTTCGCTGCGAAGTCGGGTTGCGCACTCCAACACTTAGCCAATTTGGCAGCTGTTCACACTGCGCACAGGAATCAGGGCACAACCCGACTTCGCTGCGAAGTCGGGTTGCGCTCTGGCATTTAGTCAATTTTCATGATCCACTACTTCACAGGTGCGCGCAGGAAAGAGAGCGCACCCGACTTCGCAGCGAAGTTGGGTTGCGCTCTCATACTTAGCGAAATTTCTGTTCAGCTCTTCGCACTTCGGTTCCCCAAGTGCGCACAAAATTAAGAGCGCAACCCAACTTCGTTGCAGAGTTGGGTTGCGCACCCAACAATTAGAAAATTTTTGGGCCTTTGTATGAGCGCAGTCGGGAGGCTGAGCGCAGTCGGGAGGATGAGCGCAGTTGGGCGGGGCCTGACACTTAGTCAATTTTCTGGCCCGAAATTGAGCTTTCTGTTCCTGCTTCTCGGGGCCATAACTTTTGATCCGTTGACCCGATCGCCTATTATAATATATCGTCGGAAAGCTAGCGAGAAGATCTGCAATGATAAAATATCCAAAGCTTATTTCATCCCTTTTATCGCCCCCGTTTATGGCCCGCGAAAACCTGAACATCTCCGTATGCTCTTCGCCGCTTTAAAGCTCCATACTTAGGCCAAAGTTTATCAAAAAATTTAATTTTGCAAAATTGCCAACACTTACCTTTGTCTTGCTGGTTTGAACTCGCTTGCTTTATAAAGGCACTCAGTTGGGCATAAGAAACCATAAAGCTGGAGCCATGGCTGTTGTTGGTGAGTTTGCTATTCTCAATAACGGGATGGATATTCTGTAATTTTTAGTTACAACTTTGGTTCAATGATAAAAAATAGTGTTATGCACTCAAGGAGTGTCTCACATAAACACAAATATCTTTGCTTTCTTTAATTTTATCCAATCATGTCAATTTACATTTATTTATAGATTAAATTTCTCTACGTTTGGTGAATTTACTAAGATCCTGTGTTCTTGTGGGGTTGTATGGAAAAAATTTCAGTGTGACTGGGAAAGTTGTTTTGTCGTGTGCCATACAAGCACTTCTATGTTTTTCCAAATAGGTGCAAGTCTATGCAGTTATTGTTTCTTAGCACTTTTCTTAGGCCATAAACATCAAATTCATCGAATGCATCATGTGAAGAAAGGTAGTTTACATGGTAGATCAACCTGCCCACTGCTTCTTTCAAATGTTAATATTCAGGTTGTGAGATGAGGGTATATGCAGGAAACTCCTCAAGCACAACCAAAACGTAATTGTTGGACTAAAGGGCTGAACTCAGATCAGCAGTACAATGTATCAAATTGCAATGAAAATTATGATATAAGTCACTCCAAATCTTCGAAGAGAAAAAAATACTGAACTTCGCTTCTGTGTCAAAAACCTAGGCGAAGCTCGCTGCCAACCAAGTTGATTGGAAGAAGGCAGAGACACAAATTATTGCCGTTCTGCTATCCTAAAGTCAAGTACAGCTCTCCTTGATAATAAGGAAGACCAAGAACAATGGTAGGCCAGATGTGATAGAGAATTCAATCCCCCATGTTGCCACCTTTGTGAAACTAAATACAAACTAAGCTGTTGAGGTTAACCCAAATAAGGCTAGTTATTCCATGTCATCTGTGACTTGGATGGGAGGATGACCTGTTAATTTGTAAAGTATTCAATGACCCTAATGTATAGAAATGAGATTGTTATGGATTGGAGGATAGTCTTTGCCAAATTTTTGTTTCATTTTCCTTACAGATTCACGAGAGCAGAATAGTTCCTCCACAATACCTTTAGCAGCACACAATGCTTCGGATCCAACTCAGGGTGTGTTCTCACCAACTCCGGATTGAGTCAGATCACCATCTTCCGACGGAGGAGCGGGTTTGCTTGTTTTGCTCCTTGGGTGAAGTTGAAACCCTGCATCACTTTATTTTTTGCTGTCCCATTTATTACGAGATCCGAGGCAAATTCCATTGCCTTTTTAGGGACAACTCTCGATTTGTTTTTACCTTCTTCAGATACCCGGACCAGCAATGTCTCGCACTCTTTCTTAGGTAGATAACTCAGTTTCGTCGACATAAAAGCTCTCCTCCAGATGGATCTCACCCCCCTCAACATCGGCCCATCATAACATACTTCACCAGCTCCGACGGACTAGGGGACACCGGATGGAAATGCCCAACACTATCCAGTTCGGACGGAAGCAGGGTCACTAGACAGCGCACCCACAGTTTGTTAGGGTCACGAACTAGTGATGGACAAAGACATCATGGACTTCGTCAGCTCTGATACTTTGGCCTCGACTGTTAGGAGAGATTAGCTTTTGGGGGGGTTCTTGGAGCTTGCCCCTCCTGGGCTGCTCCCTCCCTCCTCCCTCTTTCTCTCCATTCTTCTTGGCGTGCACTCCACTCTTCTGGACTGCAGCCCTCCCCCCTCTCTTCTCCCCCTTCTCTTTTCCCTTTCTCTTTGGCCCGATTGTCGGGTTAGATCTTGTATTTATCTTAGTTCTTTTCTTTGTTGGGATTTTTAGCCTGCTAGCTGGTAGTCATTATTGTCCTTCTTATAGTCCCTTGGGTCTTTTTTGGCCCACCACGGACATTAATAATATTTCATTTTCATTTTCATTTCTTGTAGGCAGATTGCATATCCTGTGTAGAAAATACTATAGACAGAAAGTTGGAAGATTTTGTGGCGCACAGTCCAATTTGGAGCCATAGGAAAGTAGGGTGGTTCAGTTAAAGATTAGAATACATTTCCAGCCTTATTGCCTTGTCTTAGTTCCTTTAACATATAGCATGCAAAATGTAAGGCTGAGATGGATTTAACTTTAACATCATTTGTGGATATGGAGGGCAATTGAAGGGTATATTCTATAGCATTTCTGGTCAACAGCAAGAATATGGAAATTCAAGTGTTTCCATCTTATAAGGGTGAACATTTCAGGATTTGCTTTATGTTGCTTACTTGGACTTGGACAATTTTTGTTGAAGTTAACAGATTTCTATCCAAATATGTTTGATTAATTTTGGGTTCCATTTATTTTTATATTTCTTAAGAAATTTAGATTATCTTGTCTACTAGGGAGCAGGAACAATACAAGAATCCAGGGAGTGCTAGTTGTTGGAGACGGCCCCCTGTTGAGCAGGTTAGTATTGGGAATTTTGGTTTGAATAAGGAAGATGGGTTAATATTTTGTAATGTTATTTTCACTAAGGAAAGAGGGTGAAAATATCAAAATGTTATTTTCTACTTGCAGGCGTTGGCAAAATTTGTCACCCATTTTGTAGGAGTGCGCTCAAGACTCTGCTTAGATGAAGCTGAAGTTGCCGATCATATTGTTGGTTTGACACGAAGCCTTGCAGAGTGCCAGTTCCGGTAATGATTTATCGTTTTTGAAAAAATTGCACTTATGATATGGATGTTTCAAATTTCATTTTATTTAAACAGTTTCTCTTTATTTGGCTTATTGCATTGTTTATAAATTGTAAGCTGTTAGACTCTAGTGGCTGAGGCAATAGTTCTAGCTATAATAAGCTAATTTTATATATTTAAAAAAAAACTTAATATTCTACTTTTGGAAGTATTTTCTATTCTTGTTCCTATTTGATTGTAGACTGACAAATCCTGTTGAATGAACTCAAACATTTGATGCCTTTGGCTTTGCAAAGTGGTTAGCATTTCAATTACGGCTGTTTTATTTGCCAGATGGCTGAAAGGGATATACACAATGTAGTAATGCTGCAAAGAAGTTGAACTGTTTCTAACTGCAGCTTTGACCATATTAAAGCTCTGGTTTTTTAGTTTTCTCTAAATAGTAGCCTCAACGTCAGCAATTGTGTCTCTGCACTTTCAGCATAACCTCTTTTGCAGTTTGGCTATCATAAGTCACCTGATTGTCTTCTTGAGGTTTGAATATACTAAGCAGATATAGGGATTTGCAAGTCAGGTGTCAATGTTAGGACTTAATCTTTTTGCAGAACTAAAAATCAGGTTTCATAAAACTGGGCAGACCTCAAAGTATGTCTAAAGATGGTTTTTTTTTCAATTTCTTTGCATTGTTAGGCCTAGTGCCTGATTGTAAGGAAGCAGTATGCGAATAAAGGTCTTGAGGGTAATAATTTTAAGTCCAAAATAGTTCTTGAGGATATCAATTTTAAGTAAACCTTACAAGTGTTGAAAATAAATTTGTTGTGTAAAGACTTCTGGGGCAAATTGCATCTATGTTTTGTGAATTGATGTTTCTGGCCATTCTATTTTAGCCCTTATTAGGATAATTGTGTATGGTGGATTGCCAAATGAAATAAAAAACCAATAACTATGCGTATTTGTTAGTGCAATGAGCAATGTAAATACTTTAGGCCCATTTTATTGTGCTTCTAGCTTGTGAAAAATTGTCTTTCAAGATTGTTTTAGAACCTAATCATCATCCTTATTTAAGACTATTGGGGTGTTTTTAATCTAGAGCAATGGACGTATCCCTTTGGGAGCGCTCGTTTCCTGTAAAAGCGCTGGATAAGCATACACGGATATTGATATGGAGGGGCCCTTATACAAGTCAAGACATGTGTAATGACATTCTTTTATATATTAAAACTTGCTCAGGAAGCAGACAATATTTTTAGACAGGTAAAACTTGCATTAAAACAAACTTAGTAAATATATTATAAATTGACTGACAAGTCTACAAGTTCTGATGTTGTGTTAAACCATGTTCTCCAAAATTTTAATGATTCTTCATTCTTTTTATATTACGTTTATTAGTTTTGTAAGAGTTGACGACTAACATGTTTTTTTTTGAGTATTTCAATCTCTGAAGTAAATGCCCATGTGCTGTGCTCGATTTAAGTAAATGTTCATTGGGTATAATTTTTCATTGGATGTTTTATCATTTCCAGACCAATTCATATATTAATAGAATTCTGTCTTGCTACAGTAAAGCATATCTAGACACATTTCCTAATCAAACTTTGTCACCTATTTTCCTTGGTTCCTGATTTATTTGCATTTCTTGTTTTGGATGTAGACGAAAGTTGACACGTTTGTCCACAAGTGCAAATGGTGCCCATGTTCCAAAGGACTATTCAAATAAAGAAATGATAAAAAAGAGTGTGTGGTAAGGTCTACTATGCTTTCTAGGTTATTTTATGTCATTTGTTAACAGAAGTCATTGTTGATAACTGTTATATCTTCGTATTTTATTTTTAATAATTGTCATTGCACTTTCCTTGTTCTTTTGCTCCATCCAGTTTTTCAAGTGCACTAAAGTACATAACCATTTAATTTACATAATCGGAGTTGCAACTTTTTTCCTACCTGAGTTGTTTGAGTGCATTATTTTGTGGCTGAGTTTTGTTGGTGTTGCAAGTTAGCAGAAGGCATGTTCTATAAAACCAAAACTAGAAATTTTAACTTGTATAAATAGAGGGTTGCAATCTCCTCCTTATTGATCACTAGTAAGATACATTTTTTTCACAAATCATTAGGTAGTCTTTGTTATTGCTTGGCTTGTACCTGACCAATTTTATCTTGTTTATATTACTTATAAAATGTCTGCAAATATCAATGATATTACCTGGCATTGCATTTTGACTTTTTAGCAGCAGTTGACATTTTTGACTTTATCTTCATTGCCTATTTTAAGATCATAGCCTATTAAGGTGGGAATTTTCTGTGACATGACTTTTCCCCCCATAATTGTGTGGATAACCTTGGAATCAATCTTGATGATAGACTTGTTCTTAGACATGTGCATGGTTGTATTCATATAACTGCAAACTTGTTGAAGGAGCTACTTTTGACTTGCAAACATAGATTTGTACAACATGTTGCACCAAGAACAAAGGGGGAACAAGCCCGAGAAAAAACCCATGCTGTTTCCTCAATTTTATGACATTGCAAACCCATCCGGAAGGGATTTTTTTTAATTTTTTAAAATAAAATTTAAACTGAGCTTTAGACTGCAGGCCAACATGAAACTGCTGCAAGTATATGATTCATGTTCTTAAGGGAGACAACATTTATTACTATGCAGTCTTCTCTTTGGTGTTTTGTATGGTGGTTTTTATTTTCTCAAACAAAATCTTGTATACAGCAAATTTAGAGAAGATTCAAGAGTGCTGATATGAAATGGTGTGCAAGAAGAGTAAAATACCAAAATTCTGCCCTAAAGATATAAAAACTTCTCCTATACACTCAAATATTTCCTACATTATCCTAACCAATGCTCTTGGTAGGAGAATCATATTGCTCATTGCATTAGTTTGAATAGAGCAGATTGGGTTAACAAAAGCAAGATTTATTCTTGACAATCTTGCCACAGCTTGGGAAGGACTTGAATGGGCCAGTGATCCTGGTCAAAGGGATCTTTTTCTAAAGTTAGAACAGGGTGTCATCTTGAACATATATATATCTTTCATAAGTGAAATTGTATTACCTTCAAACCTTCTGAGTTACATCATACTTTTGCACCAAATCTTTTTACTTTCCTTCCTTTCTTACTTTCTTAAAACAACTCTTTCTTAAGGAGTTCCATTGCTTTTTGCTTTCTTTTCTATCCACTCGAACTTTCCTATATGGGAAAGATTTTCTTAATTTTCCTGCTCTTTTTATGTACATGCATGCATGTGCTTGTTGGGGATTTTCCCAGATTATCTCACAGGTCCCTTTACCAGGATCAAATATTAATCACAATAATTCACATCAATGGCCAATATCCCAGAATCATAAAATCATTCACATAAACTCATTCAATAATCAACAATATCTCACAATAATAAATCTCACATATATATTCATAAATCATCAAATATACAATCATTCGATTGTGTTTCTCATTACAATTAATGGAGCTTTGTCTTCATTATATAACCTTACAAATGACTCTTCAATATTCAACTACTGCTCTCCTAAAACATCCGGGAGATGCATCCTTTTACATTCCTCACATATGAGAAAATTTCTCATGACTCTCCTAACATCTATGACTCTTGACTTGACACTTTGCACTCTCACAACTCACACCTCACACTTTTCGCACTTTCACACTTTCACACTTTATCACATAACACTTGGACATGTTGCCACATTTTGCACGGGGTGCCATGTTTTCTAAAATTTCTAAGTGTACTGCTCTTCCTTCCCTCCTCCTCTTTCTTCCCTTTCTCCATATTTCCTTTTTCCCTTTCCTACAGTTTCATTTCCCCCTTTTTTCTCCCTTGTACTTCCCCCAGTCAAGTTCCCAAAACTGAGCAAGTGTCCCTGAAAAATTCTAAGTGTCAGGGCGCAACCCGACTTCGCAGCGAAGTCGGGGTGCGCCCTCAGATCAGTGCGCAGTAGGGAAGGCGAAGTGCGAAGGCAGGCCGAAACGGAGCAAAATTTGACTAAGTATGGGGGCGCAACCCGACTTCGCAGCGAAGTCGGGGTGCGCCCTTCTTCCTGGGCGCACTTGGGAAAGCAGTGTGCAGAAAATCAGCTAAGTGCTGGGGCGCAACCCGACTTCGCAGCGAAGTCGGGGTGCGCCCCCCTTTTGGTGCGCAGTCCGAACGACGATAAAGACAGCAAAGTGCGAAGTCGGGTTGCGCCCCCCTTTTGGTGCGCAGTCCGAACGACGGTAAAGAAAGCAAAGTACCGGTGCGCAACCCGACTTCGCAGCGAAGTCGGGCTGCGCCCTCTGACCGGTGCGCAGTTGGGCAAGTATACCTAGAAATTGACGAAGGCACGGAGGCCTCCCCAACTGCGCCGTTTTCCACCGGCGCAACCCGACAACGCTCTAAACCTGGGCGAAGTTGGATAAACTGCCTTTCAAGGCAGCCATGTGTCACTCATCAACATCCGACAAGTGTCCAACCTCGGGATTCGAGCCGAGATATGACGGGATAAAGGATAAGCATGGGCTGCACTACCTACGCCAGCTGCCCCCATTTAAGCTGATGTGAAGTTTCATCTACCGCAGCTACCCGCATTCCTGTTGACCAGAGGTTTGACCACACGCACTGCCACGTAGCTGTACATCCTCGAACGGTTCCGACACCGAGTACACCACCGGAGGAGAAGAAGACATGGCTGCCCAGCAGAATGATGATGATCTCTTCCCGACGATAGACTCTACGGGGCCCTTGGCCCTAGCCGAACAGCAAGCTGTGCCCCCCGCTGCCTTAAAATCCATCCCTACATATGATGGCTACGGCAAGACGGCGTACGAACATGTCCAGGACATTTTGGCCCTAGCTGCACTGCATTCCATTACAGACGAAAGTGTGAAGACCCGTCTGCTGGCCCTTTCCCTAAGGGGAAAGCTTCTCTATTGGTGGAGATCACTGCCAGAGGGATCTATCACAAGGTAGCGTCAGCTGGCCGGCAGGCTCGTGAAAGGATGCAACGAGTCTGCTGATCCCTCTTCTTTGCTGCATCAATTTCAAAGTATACAACGACACCCCCAAGAGGAGGTGTCCGACTTCAACATCAGGTTTGCGAGGTCTTGGAAACGAGTACCTCGTGAACTCCGACCTTCAACAGGTTAGGCTACACACTACTACCTGAGGTCCTTCAACTCAGACATTTGCCTGCTGCTAAAGATAGCCAGAATAGACTCATTCCCCGCCCTGTATGAGGATGCCCAGCAAGCTGAAATGGATATCATTTCCATAGGCAGACTCCCGCACAGGGTACAACCGCCCATTTACCCCTACTTTCCTCAATCTCAGTACCCATCAGCCTCTGGTGTGATGCCGTCCACTTCAGGACAGCAACCCCAGCAGCAATGGAATCCAGCGCCGGTCGTGAATCCTTATGGCCCGCCGCAGATACATTATCCTAACCCGCCTCCTCCTTCGCATTATCCAGCACTCCCTGCTCCCCCGCAGTATGCACAATATTCTACACCTCCTCCATTGGTTGCATTACCTCCCCCAGCTCAGTTGCCGCCTCTTGACAATGATATTCAGAATAAAATCCTCCAAGAGGTACGGGCTATGGCCGCTGGATATCACACCATGTCCAACGACATGACCATTCTAAAGAAGAAACAGGCCCAGATGGACCTTGTTCGAAGGAGGCCATATCCACCCCCGACACTGACAAAAGAGCGAGCCCCAGAGCAGCAACTGCAAAGGCGCCCCCCTCCGAGAAATGCTACCATCGAGGACCAACCTGGTACTTCTGACTAGGTCAACTGGTGCACTACGTGCAATGACCCGCATTCGGAGGGTGACTGTACACTGCACCAACACTACCTTCAGACCTTGGCCGATAGCGCCATAGAGGACGAAGAACTCTACATGATCCTGGATGACGAAGGCAACTTTGCCGTCCCAGAGGAAGATCTGTTGTCGTCTCCTGCCAAGGAAGACAGAAAGTCTATCGAAGCTACTGCAAAGGCCTTGAAGGTATACGCCCAAAGAGATAAGGCACAACCGGATGGGCTACCACCTGACAAGAGGCTGTGGCCCTACACAGCCAGAGAGAAGACTCCAGCAGTCAAGCCTCCCGTAGCAAAAGCTCCCCGGCTAAAGCTCCCATTGCCTCACCCTCCAGCTGAAACCAAAGAACAAGCTCAGGAGAAGCTGAGATATCCGTCTCTGACCAAGAGACAGAGAGTTGAGGCCACTCAGCAGTACTGGACGACAGCATAGTAGATGAGCTAAAGAGGACCCCCGCAAGAATCAGCATGTATGATGCTCTTCTGCTCCTAGGCCAGGTTGATCTGCTGCAGGAATCTCTAAAAAGCATGAAGAATGGCAAACAGATACAATTTGCTGTTCTGGTGCAACCCTTGACAGTCTCAGCCACTGGGAAGAACAAACCTCCTCCCTTCTATCTGTCATTACGGATGCAAGGGTACATAGTGCACAATTGTATGGTGGATTCTGGTGCTTCCACGACCGTTATGCCGAGGGCCGTCTGCGAAGACATCGAGATGGAATATACAAGGAGCAACCAAGGCGTCCTGCAACTGGACAGCACCCCTGTCAAGACAGTCGGTGTCATTAAAGACATCCCTATTCGGCTGCACAAAGCTCTCGACATCGTGGTCATTCAAGAGGTCGTGGTTGTCGACTTAGAACCCTACTTCGACATGTGTCTCTCCAGGGAGTTCACTGCAAAGTTGGGTGGGTATCTCGTCTCTAGACTACTCACACATGGAAGTGCCCTTCAAAGGAAGGAGACTGAAGATCTACAACGAGAAGCCTTCCACTTTCTTAGTAGAGAAGATACCCGGAGAAGAGTCGCAGGACTGCATGGTTCAGCTGACGGAGGAAGAACTGGTGGTGGTGGATATGATGGAGCAAGCTCTTGAGCTGCTGCAAGTGGAAGATGAGTTCTCCTTTGCAGGATTTCAATGCCATGATCGAGACCGAGCAAGGCTGCTACATCGTCATCCAAGCTCGAGAGGCTTGACAAGTCGGCCAAAAGAGAAGTGGGACCTGCACCAGAAAAGCTGTGGAAGCTTTTCTTTGATGGCGCACGATGAAAAAATGCCGCCGGTGCAAGTGTACTTTTGGTTTCCCCAACCGGGATCCAGAAGGATTATACCTATAGGTTGGCCTGGAGCTATACCAACAACGCGGCGGAGTACGAAGCCCTGTGCTTGGGTTTGCGAAAAGCGGAGAGGCTGGGGATTAAACATCTGCAGATCTTTGGCGATTTGGAGCTGGTGTGCAACCAGATTACGAATAAGTGCACCTCCAAGAAGCACTGTCTCAAGGCGTACCGTAATCGGGTCTGGGACCTGATGGAGTCGTTCGACTCATTGAATGTCAAGGCTATATCACGTGAGAAAATCAAGCACGCTGACATTCTGGCGTTTGTTGGAGCCAGGTACGTTTCGGCTGATGACACTGTCCAGAAGCCGAAGCCGGTTCGTACCATTTACAGGCCTTTTGTGCCTGATAAAGACACCCACTGGCAGGTGTTTGACTGTGACGAGGAGATCGTCACATTTTTGGTTAACGAAGCGTGTTCAATCGAAGGTAGAGACCCTGATGACGAGCAATATGAGGGGTTGATACAGTTAAAAAATAATCATGTCCCAAAGGGACTGATTACACTAGAAAGTCTCTTTGATCAGAATGACAGAGCAATATCACACAGGATCAAAGTAGACCCTAAGCAGTACGCCGACTTGGAGCTTGAACCTGGCAAAACAATTAAGGTCGGGACAGACTGCACCGCAGAGGAACTCGAGCAGATCAGAACATTGTGCCGAGAGTTCCCTGAAATAGTAGCTTGGTGCTACCAGGACTTGAAGGGGTATGACAGAAATATAATCCAGCATACCATTGAGCTAGAAGATGGTGCCAAACCATTCCGGCAGAAGTAGAGGGCTGTAAATCCTAAGATCGAAGCCATGATGAAGGTCGAGATCCTGAAGATGCTGGAAGCCAAGATTATCTACCCCATCAAGCATTCATCTTGGGTTGCGAACTTGGTTCTCGTGAGGAAGAAGAACGAAGACATTCGTCTCTGTGTGGACTTCAAAAATCTGAATCAGGCCTCCCTCAAGGACCATTATCCGCTTCCCCAAATCGATCAGATCCTCCATATAGTTTTTGGAGCCCAGAGATTCTCCCTCCTAGATGGCTTTTCTGGCTACAACCAGATCTAGGTCAAAGATGAGGACCAGCATAAGACGGCGTTCACCACCAAATGGGGGACGTTCGCCTATCAGCGCATGCCTTTCGGCTTATCTAATGCTGGTGCCACTTTCCAGAGAGCTATGGACCTGGCCTTCCGATTGCTGCTCAAAAAGGTCATTGTCATCTATTTGGATGACATGACCGTATTCTCTCACAGGAGAGAGGATCATGTTCCCCACTTGCGGCAAATATTTGAGAGATGTCATGAATTCGGCATTTCCATAAACCCGAAGAAATCTGTGTTTGCTGTAAAAGAAGGTAAGCTGCTGGGGCATGTCATCTCCGAGAAAGGCCTAGCCGTGGACCCTGATAGAGCAGAAGCCCTCCTCCGTTTGCCCGCTCCAGTTGACAAGAAGGGGCTACAGTCCTTCGGCCAAATCAACTTCGTGCGGAAGTTCATACTGGACTTCGCATAGGTAATCAAGCCCATGGCCGAATTGCTGAAAAAGGATGCAGAATTCTTATGGGCTGATGAGAGAAGGCAGGCCTTCGAGGAGATCAAGGCCCGAATTGCACAGGCTCCGGTGTTGATAAACCCGGACTACTCCAAAGACTTCATCCTGTACGCGGTGGGAGAACCCGAGAGTTACGCCGCAGTCCTGACCCAGAAGGGAGACGATGGCGAAGAGCGCCCCATAGCGTTCTTGAGCCAAGTGATTCAGCCGCACGAAGAAAAGTACAACTTTATAGAGCGGTAGGTTCACGCGGTCATGATGTCTCTCCGGAAGTTCAGGCACTTCGTCTCCCAGAGCAGAACAACTGTCTTTGTGATACACCTAGACGTCCGAAGCTTCATCATACAAGGGGAGCCGGGTCACAAGAGAGCAGGTTGGATTGCTAAAATCCAGGAGTTCGACATCGAAGTGCGGCCAACCAACCTTATCAGAGGCCGAGCCTTGTGCTAGGAGCTGGTCCGAAGCGCAGCAGCTGAGATATTTGCCTGTAAGTGGGAGGATCCAACAACAACCACCAACCTAGCCAACTCCTTACTAGAGGAGAGTGACTGGACAGATGACCTGGTGAAGTATTTCTGCATCGGGAGATGTCCAGACCACCTGAACACCTCACAAAGGAGGTTTCGGCTAGGTGCACTGAAGTACTCTTCGCCCCGAGGGGCTTTACTTCAAGAACATTGACGACATCCTATTGCGGTGCGTCAAGAAAACAGACCAACTCGGGGTCCTCGGAGAATTTCACTCCGGGATGCATGGAGGTCACCATTCTACAAGGCCTACGACCTTGAAAATAATCAGAGCTGGGTACTACTGGCCCACTCTCTTTACAGACGCGCACCCAGTTTGTACAAAATGTGATCAATGTTAGAGATTTGCTGGCAGAAATAGAAAATCACCCCTGCCCCTTCAATCGATTCAAGCCGATACTTCGTTTCAGCAATGGGGTCTGGACTTCATTGGGGTTATTACGCCGAACAATGTAGCAGGGCACAAGTTCATCCTTACCGCCACCGACTACTTCACACGGTGGGCAGAGGCGATCCCCACCAAGAATGCGGATCAGGATACGGTCATCAGGTTCCTCGAGAGCGTCATTACCCGCTTCGGGGTCCCTGAGTCAATAGTGACGGACAATGGTCCGGGGTTCGCAGGCGCTGTACTCACGGAGTACACCGGCAAATACGACATTTATCACAAAATGTCTTCCAATTACTACCCGCAGGGAAACGGTCTTTCCGAGTCCACCAACAAGAACCTACCGAAGATCATCAGAAAGACAGTAGAAAAGAACAAGAGGACTTGGCACCTACTCCTGGAATCGGGCGCTGTGGGCGGACGAGAATATCATTCAAAAAATCCATTAAGACATCCCCCTATGCGCTCGTCTACGACAAGGAAGCAGTCCTGCCAACCCACATAGAAATTCCCGCTCTCTGGATGTTGGACGAAGAGAGAGGCAACGGGGATCCGGTGGACGACAGACTGTGCCAGTTGTTGCAGTTAGAAGAAGACAGAGAAAAAGCATACCAGGCCTTCACTAAGCATGCTGAAGCGACCCAAGGCTGGTTTGCAAAAGGCACCGCCGCCCGAGTTTTCAAAATCGGGGACCTGGTGCTGAAGTGGGACTCACTGAAGGCAAAGCCGGGCAATCACGGCAAATTTGATGCCCTCTGGGAGGTGTTGTCACATTTTGCACGGGGTGCAATGTCTTCAGTGTTGTAACAGTGCTGCTCTTTTTTTTCCCTCTTCCCCTATTTTCCTTCCTTCTCCTCTCCCTTTCCTTTTCCTTCCCGCATTCTCTTTCTTTCCCCCTTTCTTGGAGTCCCCAGTTGATTTTTCAACTTTCCAGCAAGTTACCCGAAAAATGGCTAAGTGTTGGTGCGAAGTTCGCACTTCGCCCAGTCTGGGTGCGAAGTTCGCACTTCGCCCAGTTTTGGTGCGAAGTGCGCACTTCGCCCAGTTTTGGTGCGAAGTTCGCACTTCGCCCCACTTTCTGGGCGCACCTTGCAACTGGCAGATTGACAGGCTGGCAGGCTGACAGAAGATGATAAAAGGCCGGAGCAGAGTCCGTACGGCGGCAGACACCAGTTTCCACCTGTGCGCAGCCCGACTTCGCAGTAAAGTCGGAGTGCGCCCTTGACAGGTGCGCAGTAGGGGAACAAACCCAGAATTTGACCAAGGCATGAAGGCCTTCCCGACTGCACAGTTTTCCGCCCGTGCAACCCGAGACGCTCTGATCCCAAGCAAAGTTGGAAGGACTGCCTTCCAAGGCAGACACGTGTCACACAGCATCATCCATCATCTGACAAGTGTCCAGCTTCGGGATTAGAGCCGAAACGTGCCGAGCAAAAGGACAAGCATGGGCTGCATTGCCTGCGCCAGTAGCCTCATTTAAAGCTGATCTGAGGTTTTACCTGCTCCAGCTACCCGCATCACTGCCAGAGGGAGATTCTGCCCAACACACCGCCATGTAGTTGTTCAGCTTCCAGGAAGACCATGCTGCGGGTACAGTCCGGTCCGACAAAAGGTCAGCATTTGCAGCTCTTTCGCCGCTTTTGTCAGCTTATGTTTGACTGGGACCTTGTGCCCATTAATGTAACGGGAGGGACTCGGGCTATAAAAGCCCACCGTGAATTCATTGTAAAGTGTGGAAGGGGAATGTCTGTTAGGGAACCACTGTGCCCATTGTAACCGTGCTTCTGCTTATAAATATAATCTGTATGCTTGGTTCTGTTCTGCTGTCTTCGTTTTTTATGCTGCCTTTCTTTATATTCATGCCTAAGGCTAACCTGTGTCACGGCTCGTTGATTCATTTCAGCATTTGGTGATCAGGTGCCTTTAGCATTGCTTGTTTAAAGCACCCTCTGTACTTCATAGATTAAAAGGATACATAGAATAGATGTGGTAGCAGTTCCATCAGTTGTGTGTTTTGTTGCTGGTCCGTATCTGGTGATTAGTGCGCTGCCGCATCGTTAGTTCCTTGTAGGGAATGTCTGTTAGGGAGCCATTGAAGCTGTGCGGTTAAATTCTCTACATAAACACATATACCTAGCTCTGATATCTCTAGGTTTGCTTTCTACCCATGTCAGCGTACGTATCTGGTGATTGGTGCATTGCCGTACTGTTAGTTCCTTGTAGGGAATGTCTGTTAGGGGATCATTGAAGCTGTGCATACGCTGCTTGAGTATCGGAAGTACACATAGTTTTTGCAGTCCCTAGTTATGTTTTGTGTTTATAATGCAGTTAGTAGCGGTAATTGGTGTGTTCCCGTACTGTTAGTTCCCCCCACCAACCTTTGAATATATTTGTCAATTCCTTCTCGTTCATTTATTTCTTTCCCGTACTCTTAGCTTGAACATAAACCCCCCAAAAGGAGCCGGCCTTCTCCGGAGATTGGCTCGGAAGGCATCTCTTCCTTCCGGCCTTTCATGCTGGTGGGCGAATCTGGGCGCATCAACCCAAAATCCTTTCCTCATGGCAGATTCGTAACCAACAGTTTCTCTGGCACGCCCGGTGGGACCCTGGTCCCACGTTTCAAGAGAGATTTTCTGATCAGTCTCCACCTGGCGCTGACAGTTCCTGAGCACCTGGTGAGACAAGGAAGTTTCTCACCCCCGACAGAATCGAAGCACCGGTGTTCGCTTCATTGCTGTTCCAAATCTGAACACCTGGCGACTCTGCACGAAAAAATCCTCTGAGTCTAGAAGATCGGTCCCAGCACCTTCATAGGGTGGCCCCAGCTTGCCAGAGGGATCCATCACAGGGTGGCCCCAGCTTGGCAGAAGGCTCGTAAAAGGATGCAACGAGTCTGCTGACCCCACTTCTCTACTGCATCGGTCCAAGCTATCCAGAGACATCCTCAAGAGGAGGTGTCCGATTTTAACATTAGGTTTGCGAGATCCCGGAAACGGGTACCTCGCGAACTTCGGCCTTCACCGGCATGGTCTGCTCACTACTATCTGAGATCCTTCAACTCAGACATATGCCTGCTGCTGAAGATCGCCAGAATTGACGAGTTCCCTGCGCTGTACGAAGCTGCCCAGCAAGCTGAAGCTGACATTATCTCCATCGGCAGACTCCCGTCCAGAGTGCAGGAGCCCATCCATCCCGACTTCCCCAGATCTCAGTATCCTTCTGCTTCTGGTGGTGCGCCGTCCACATCAGGACAGCAACCCCAGCAGCAGTGGAATCCGGCGTCGGTCGTAACTCCTTACGGCCCGCCTCACTTGCATTACCCTCACCCGCCGCCTCCTGCTCCGCATTTTCCAGCACTTCCCGCTCCTCCACAGTACGCATCTTATTCTAACCCTCCTCCATTGGCCGCGTTGCCTCCACCGGCACAAATGCCGCCACCTGATTGCAGCATCCAGAACACGATTCTACAAGAAGTGCGGGCTTTGGCCTCCGGATACCACGCCATGTCCAATGACATGACCGCTATGAAGAAGAAGCAGGCCCAGATGGACCTCGCTCCTAGGAGGCCATATGCGCCCCCGGCGCTAACAAAAGACAAAGCACCAGAAAACCAACCGCAGAGGCGTCCGCCTCCGAGAAATGCTGCTATAGAAGACCCGCCTGGTCCTCCCGACCAGGTTAACTGGTGCACTACGTGCAATGACCCGCATTCGGAGGAAGACTGCACTTTGCACCAGCACTACATTCAGACATTGGCCGGCAGCGCTATAGAAGACGATGAACTGTACATGATCTTGGATGGCGAAGCCAACTTTGCCCTCCCGGAAGAAAATCTAGCGCCACCCGCCAAGGAAGAAAAGAAAGCCGCAGACGCGGCCAAGCCTTTGCAAGTCTACACGAGAAGAGAAAAACCGCAGCCCGGCGGGCTGCCACCGTACAAGCGGCTGTGGCCCTACACAACCCAGGAGAAGGCATCCAAAGATAAAGCTCCAGCCAAGCCTTCTCCGGCAAAGGCTGCCCCCTGCTCCACCCAAACCTCCAAAGAAATGCCCCAACTCCGGCTAAGACTCCGGTACTTCAGCCTCCAACTGAAACCAAAGAACAAGCCCAGGAGAAGCTGAAGTACCCGTCTCTGACCAAGAGACAACGAGTTGAGGCCACCCAACAGTACCGGACAAAGTATGAGCCGACAAAACAAGCAGAAGGAGCTAGTACCTCGGGCTACAGCATTGTAGACGAGTTGAAGAGAACACCTGCTAGAATCAGCATGTACGATGCTCTTCTGCTCCCAGGCCAGGTAGATCTGCTGCAAGAATCACTGAAGAACATGAAGAGCGGCAGCATGATACAGCCCCGCTGTCCTGGTTCAACCTTTGACAGTCTTCGCCACTGGGAAGAACAGACCGCCACCCTTTTATTTGTCTTTACGGATGCAAGGGCACATAGTTCACAACTGCATGGTGGACTCTGGTGCTTCCTCGATTGTGATGTCGAAGGCCGTCTGCGATGAGATCGGGATGGAATACACACGGAGCAGCCAAGGCGTGCTGCAATTAGACGACACCCCTGTCAAGACAGTTGGTGTCATAAAGGACATCCCTATCCGACTGCACAAAGCTCTCGACATCGTAGTCATCCAAGAGGTCGTGATTGTTGACCTGGAGCCTTACTTCGGCATGTGTCTCTCTCGGGAGTTCACTGCGAAGTTGGGCGGGTACTTGTCTCTAGACTACTCACACATGGAAGTGCCCTTCAAAGGAAGGAGACTGAAAATTTTTAATGAGAAGCCTTCCCCCTTCCTAGTAGACAAGATACCCGGAGGAGAGATGGACTGCATGGTCCAGTTGTCAGAGGAAGAGCTGGTGATAGTGGAGCTGACTGAGCAAGCCCTCGAAGTGCTACAGCTCGAAGATGAGTTCTCGTTGCGGGACTTCAATGCCGTAATCGGGACAGAGCAGGGCTGTTACTCCATTGTACAGCCCGAGAGGCTTGACGTGTCAGCTGCGAAGGAAGTAGGACCTGCACCCGAGGAGTTGTGGAAGCTCTTCTTTGACGGCGCGCGATGCAAGAATGGCGCCGGTGCAGGAGTGCTGCTGGTTTCTCCAACCGGAATCCAGAAGGACTATGCCTACAGGTTGGCCTGGAGCTGCACTAACAACTCGGCGGAATACGAAGCCCTGTGCTTGGGTTTGCGAAAGGCGGAGAGGCTCGGAATCAAGCACCTACAGATTTTCGGAGATTCAGAGCTGGTGTGTCACCAAGTTACGGAGAAGTGCGCATCCAAACAACACTATCTTAGAGCGTACCGCAATCGGGTGTGGGACCTGATGGAGTCATTCGACTCATTGAATGTCAAAGCGATATCGCGTGAGGAAAACAAGCACGCCGATATTCTCGCGTCTCGTTGGAGCCGTGCACGTTCCGGCCGAAGACGTTGCCGTAAACCGAGCCGGTTCGTACCGTCTACAGTGCCTTCGTGCTCGATAAGGACACCCACCGGGCAGGTGTTCGGCTGTGACGAGGAAATCGTCACATTCCCGGTTAACGAAGTGTGTGTAATCGAAGGTAGAGACCCCGATGACGAGCAATATGAGGGGTTGATACAAGCTACGGAATAATCACGTCCCAAAAGGATCGATTACGTTAGAAAGTCTCTTTGATAATAATGACAGAGCAATATCCCACGAAATCAAAGTAGACCCGAGGCAGTATGCTGACCTAGAACTTGAACCTGGTAAAACCATCAAGGTCGGAACAGACTGCACGTCGGAGGAACTTGGAGCAGATCGTATCACTGTGCCAGGAGTTCCCCGACATCGTGGCCTGGTGCTACGAGGATTTGAGGGGGTATGACAGAACTGTCATCCAGCATACCATTGAGCTAGAGGATGGCGCCAAGCCATTCCGACGTAAACAGAGGGCCGTGAATCCAAAGATTGAGGCCATGATGAAGACCGAGCTCTTGAAAATGCTGGAGGCCAAGATCATCTACCCCATCAAACATTCATCCCGGGTCGCGAATTTGGTGCCCGTGAGGAAAAAGAATGGCGACATTCGTCTCTGTGTCGACTTCATAAACCTAAATCAGGCTTCCCTCCGGGACCACTATCCGCTTCCCCAAATCGACCAAATCCTACATATCGTTGCTGGAGCCCAGAGATTTTCACTTTTAGATGGATTTTCCGGCTACAACCAGATTTGGGTCAAAGATGAGGACCAGCATAAGACGGCGTTTACCACCAAGTGGGGGACGTTCGCCTATCAGCGCATGCCATTTGGCTTATCTAATGCTGGTGCCACGTTCCAAAGGGCCATGGACCTGGCCTTCCGAGAGCTGCTCAATAAGATTATCGTCATCTACCTTGATGACATGACTGTTTTCTCTCACCAACGAGGAGATCATGTTTCGCACCTACGGCAAATATTTGAGAGTTGTCGAGAATTCGGCATTTCTATAAACCCGAAGAAGTCCGTCTTCGCGGTAAAGGAAGGAAAGTCGCCGGGACATGTCATCTCCGAGGAAGGCCTCGCCATTGACCCCGACAGAGCAGTAGGCCCTCGTTCGCTTGCCGCCCCCATCGACATAAAAGGGCCGCAGTCCTTCTTCGGTCGATTAACTTCGTGCGGAAGTTCATTCCGGACTTCGCACAGTGATCAATCCTATGGCCGAACCGCTAAGAAAGATACACGTTACGAATGGACCGATGAGAGAGAGCAAGCCTTCGAGGAAATCAAGGCCCGAATTGCACAAGCTCCGTGTTGACAAACCCGGACTACTCCGCAGACTTCATCCTGTATGCAGTGGGAGAACCCGAAAGTTACGCTGCAGTCCTAACTCAGAAGGGAGACGATGGTGAGGAGCGCCCCATAGCATTCCTCAGCCAAGTGATTCTGCCGCATGAAGAAAAGTACAATTTTATAGAGCGGCAGGTTCATGCTGTTATGAAGTCCCTTCGAAAGTTCAAGCACTTTGTCTCCCAGAGCAAGACTACTGTCTTTGTGATTCAGCTTCATCTTGCAAGGAGAACCGGGTCACAAGAGAGCGGGATGGATTGCCAAAATCCAGGAGTTTGACATTGAAGTGCGGCCCACCAAGCTTATCAGAGGCCGAGCCTTGTGTCAAGAATTGGCCCGAAGCGCTGTAGCCGGCATCTCCGCCTGTAAGTGGGAGGACACAGCGACACGCATCTACCTAGCCGACTCCTTATCTGGAGGGGAGTGATTGGACAGATGAACTGGTGAGATACTTCTGCACCGGAAGATGTCCCGATCACCTGAATGCCTCACAACGAAGGAGATTTCGGCTAGGTGCACTTAAGTACACTCTTCGCCCCGAGGGGCTTTACTTCAAAAACATTGACGGCATCCTGTTGCGGTGCGTCTTAAAATCCGACCAGCCTAGGGTCCTCGGAGAATTTCATTCCGGGATGCCTGGGGGTCACCATTCTTCAAGGCCAACGGCCTTAAAAATAATAAGGGCTGGGTACTATTGGCCCACTTTGTTCGCAGACGCGCATGCGGTCTGCTCTAAATGTGATCAATGCCAGAGGTTTGCCGGCCGAAACATAAAAGCACCCCTGCCCCTTCAACCGATTCAGGCCGAGACTCCGTTCCAGCAATGGGGTTTAGACTTTATTGGGGTGATTTCTCCTAACTCCTCTGCCGGCCACAAGTTTATTCTTACGGCTACCGACTATTTCACGCGGTGGACAGAGGCGATCCCGACCAAGAACGCAGACCAAGAAACGGTCATCAGGTTCATTGAGAGCCCGATTACCCGCTTCGGGGTTCCGTAGTCGATTGTACAGCATAACGGTCCGGGATTTGTAGGCGCTGTACTCACGGAGTACACCGGCAGACTTGGCATCTATCACAAGATGTCTTCTAATTACTACCCGCAGGGGAATGGCCTTGCCGAGTCCACTAACAAGAACCTCCTGAAAATCATCCGGAGGACCATTGATAGAAACAAGCGGACTTGGCACTTGCTCCTGAACCGGGCGCTGTGGGCGGACAGAGTTGCATTCAAGAAATCCCTCAGAACGTCCCCATATGCGCTCGTCTATGGCAAAGAGGCTGTCATGCCATCACACATCGAGATCCCTGCCCTGTGGATGATCGACGAAGACAGATGCAGCGGAGACCCGGTGGACGACAGATCGTGCCAACTCCCCGCAGCTTGGAAGAAGACAGAGAAAGTGCATACCAGGCCTTCACTGATCACATTGCAACCACTCAAGGCTGGTTTGCCAAAGGCACCACTGCCCGAGTTTTCGAAATCGGGGACCTGGTGCTGAAGTGGGACTCATATAAAGCAAAGCCGGGTAATCACGGGAAGTTTGATGCCCTCTGGGAGGGCCCTTATCAGATTGCCCCGGTGAACCAGTTCAATGCCTACATACTGCGGGATATGGAGGGTCAGCCTCCCGCCTATCCCCCGTTAACGGGTTCCACTTGAAGCTTTACCGTCGCCGAAGGTGCCCGAGTGGCCCTTTTGTAAAAAATTTTCCTTATGCTTTTTATTTCCCAAGCATGTACAGTTTCCAGTTTTCAGCTTTTAAATTGTTTTTCTTCGTTTTTTGAGCTTAACTGCGGCATGGGAGAGAAAGACAGACTTCGCAGCGAAGTCTGTCGTCGCCCCTCAGGAGGGGCGAAGTTCGGCTGTGCAAAGAAAAGAGAAAAGGAAAAAAAGGCAAAAAATTGGCTAAGTGTTGGCCGAAGTCCGACTTCGCAGCGAAGTCGGGCTTCGGGCCAGCCACGGTGCGAAGCGCGACTGAAAGGGAAGCCACGAGGGCACACTAAAGACAGGCTTCGCTAAGCTTTGGCCGAAGACTGACTTCGCGCGCGAAGTCCGACTTCGGCCAACTTCCGCGCGAAGTCCGCGCTGCGCCCAACTTTCGTGCGAAGTGCGAACTTCGCGCGAAGTTCGTACTTCGCCCAAAGTTCGGCCGAAGTCCGAACCCGCCTCAGCGTTCGCACTGCGCGGCTTGTCCAGGATCAGTCTAAAGAAAAATGATAAGTGTGGTCAAAGGCCCGAAGGTTGCAAAGGACCCAGACTGCGCCCAAACCTTGGGCGCAGCAAGCAAGAAAGAAGAAGGAACAGTTCGAACGCGCACTTCGCGCGAAGTTCGAACTTCGCCCGAAATTCGGGCGAAGTCCGACTTCGCCGGCGAAGTCGGGCCGCGCCCAACTTTGGGCGAAGTCCGACTGCGCCTCGTTTTCTGGGCCAGTTTGGGGCAACGTTTAAAAATGAATAAAAAATTAAAAAAAATCCTAGCTGGGCCCAAGGCGCGTTTGTAGCCGTTCCAAAGTGGGTTTCCGCACCAATGATTCTTTCTTGAGCAGTGTGCCCGCGCTCCGGCAGTGACGTCAGCCATGGCGCAGCGTCCAAGACAGAATTGATGATTGCACGTTCCTCAACGAAAGTGCAAGCAAAAGAGCATGGCACGTCTGCCGGAGCGCGCTTTTTCCAAACATTCTCCTGCGCAGCCCACCAAATAGCCTTAACTCAGCCGACCTACCTCCTCTCGCGCGGCATTAATGGCGCCGTCTTTATCTAGAAAAGGGGGTCGATGTTTTTAAACATTCCGGACTATGCAAATTATTCCCTGACAAAGGCAAATTATTCCCGTGACAACGAAATCTGCTGCAGACGCCTTGAACTTGCAATCATTGCTGATTCGGAGAGATGGACAGAGGAAAGATGCCGTGTCGCCGCAGTCCAAATGAAAGTGGCGAACCAAAGGATTTACCGCAGCCGGGCGTTTCGAAGTGAAACCCCGCCGTAGAGAAAGTCAAAGTCCCGGACGAAAAAAGTACAGCGTGGGCAAGCCCCACCACCTCCGGTGAATTATTTATCGGGATACAAGGACGGCTCTTTTTCTATGAGCCTGACGAAGCTGCGGGCAAATGTGGAGAGTTGGGCTGACAAAGTTTCGCCCTCCCACCATTTCGGAGCGGCGTACAAATCCAATCTGTTCAGATTCTTGTGCCCTCCTGTCCACCAATGCCCGGAATCGGTAGACCTAATTGTCGACACTACTGCACCAGCCTACCCGGCAAATTTGCAGCCCAGCGGTAAACCCTTGTTCACACTGCGCAGGGAGACTGTCCAGCCAGCCTTCGCCCCAGGGTTGGAGTATGACTCCAGCGCCATTCTCAGAAAGGTAAACTTGAGCGAGCAGACGGGACGTTTCACGCAAACAAAACGGATGAGGGATTTCCTCAATTCAGAGCTGAACGCCCCGCTTGTAGCTGGACAGTGGCCAACCGGCCCCATGCCCTTGGCACAATTCCAGAACAAGTACTTGTACATTATTTTGGCATCTATTCTTGGCTGCGATTCTCGATGAGTCGAGTACAGCCTGCACTAGCCTAGCGCCGCGTAATGTCTCCTGTGTGGAGAGTCCTACGAACCGGCAGCACAGAGAAGTGGGAAGCGTCCCATCTCTTTCGACTGGGCAGACTGGCTGGCCTACGCCGTTCATTCCAGCCTGGTAAAAATCCAGAAGAGGCAGTCTACCGATTTTCGTTTCAGTTCCGTTCTAGCCTGGCTTTGTTTGTACCATCTGCACCCCCTGATGCCGATCCTGAACCTGAAGAAGGTCAACGAGAGGGGAGAGCCACAGCCCGTCTATAACTGGACGGATGACTTATACCGGAAAGGGTCCTACTACAAGTTCAACATCAACTTTCTGGGATTCGTCATGTCAGTCTTCAGTGAAAGTGAAATTCCTCGTCCCCCGAGAGAAATGACGAGCGCTTTGATAAATCAGAAGCTCGGGGACGTTTTCAGACTGACGCAGGGAATTGTGGTCAGAATCTACGGATTCAAGGGCAAACCCCATTTGCTGCCCTACTGGTGCTCGGAGCATATGTTCGGGATGGAGGTTGCCCGACAAATGGACTATGTTGAAGAGGAGTTCGGCCTAGGAAAGAAGAGAGGACAGATTTTTCAATATCCTCTTTCCTGGGCAAATGTTGAGATTTTTGAGGTAGGACAACACGTCTACCTTGAGCAAGAGTTTTCCCGGATTGGCCTGGTTTTGTTGCCGCAACGCTGGAAGTATGACCCATATGGAATAAGGGGAAAGTTCACACATCTCTGCCCCCGGGCAGATATAACCGAAGATAGATGCGATGTGGTCCATGTGGATCTCGACTGGGAAATCGAATTGATGGAAGCTTCTCCTCCCTGGTAGGATTTCTACTGCGAGGAGGTGACATATGACCCCAAGCGAAACCCGGACCACCAGTTTTCATCTCCATGGTTCAAAAAATTTCTATCCAAGATAGCAGGCCTTAACTGGTCTAAAGAAAAGATTACTGAATGCCGGAAGATGAGATGCCGCACGCAAAGACGACAAATCAACAAGGAGAAACCTGGCCGTAGATGACGACTTTTCGGTTCTCTATGACCAAGCATCATGACAAACGGCGGCCGTTCGCATATCAAGGTTACGTTCCCCGAGGTCCCTTTGAAGACTATAAAGGAGGGTCTCCCTCCCAACAGCTTGTACACTTCGGCAACTACCGACATGGGCCCAACAGACTTCCAGGTCGATTCAATGCAGCCCGTGGCTTCCAAGACGGCGCCTGAGAAGGCGAAAGAATTAGTCAAGGCAACGCCCGAGGCAATCCCTCAGGCACGAAAACGCCGCCGCCGTCGTAGGGCGGACTCGGCTTGCGGCACCTTCTGCAAGTCAAACCCCGGTACAAGTTCACCTTGGGAGCCTCAGCGCCTGCTGCACCTGCTTCATCTCCTTCCCCTGATCCAACCGTTATTCCAGAAGAAAAGAAGCGGAAGAGAGTTGAGAAAATCAGGCGACCTAGCCTGATAGTGCAGCAGCCAGTTGCAGAGCCGCAGCCGCGTCCTGCCGCCGCAGAGACAGTGTCTCTGGGCAGTCCTAAGCCAGCCGCCGAAATCAGAAGCACAGACATCCATCCGGCATCGGCTCAGGCGGAGCCCGCAGGTACGTTTGCTGCCCCTGTCTCCTTGGTCTCATCCAGTCCCACTCCCACTCCGTCTCCCGCTCAATCCGAGCAGGTCATGGCCGCATCCCCCTCCCCGTCTTCACGCCCTTCTAGCGGCCCCCATTCTTTTGATCGCCTTGCTCGTAACCCTAACGTCTCTCTTCTCTGAGCACAACTCCAAACCCTTCGCCTGAGGTTAGTGCTGAGGCCGCCCGTTCACCGTCACATCCTCCGTCTCAGCCGCTTCAAACCCTCACAGTTTCAGCCGCTCCCATCTCCATTTCCCGGTCGCCCCCACAAGCGGCCGATTCTTCCAAGGTCCGTCCGGTTCCTCCTGGTCCCATCCCCGCAGGAGAGACGTCTCAGCAGAACCCTAGGTTGGGGGAACCAGATTTTATGGACGACCTCCAGAATACGTACGACTTGCCCCCGGCAACGAGGGTCGTAGAGTATTCCCGTCTCTTTCCTCCAGGACCTGAAGCGGAGGAGACATGAAGAGATAGCCGCCCCGGCAAAACGCGCAAAGTATGATTTCGGGAGGAGAGTGATTACGACAGAAAAGATAATCCCAAAAGTAAAGAAACCTCTCCGGGAAATGACCAGGGCGGACTACGAGCTCCAGACAAAGGAGAAGAGCTTTGACGACATTAACAAGCAATATAAGATTCACCAATCATGCGCAAAGCTGATAATCTCTTTGTCAAAAGTCTGGAGGAGCAGGAAGAACTTTTCGGGTTGCAGGATAAAACAAGGCAGCTTGAAGAGGACCTGTCTAGGTCCACTGAGCAACTGGAAGCGGTGCGGCAAGAAATAGATGAACTCAAAGCCCAGCTGGCCGCTTCTCAGCAACAAGCCGCAACCGAAAAGAAAGCAGCCTCGGAGCAGATTTCTCAGCTCCAAGAGTCTTTGAAGCAGGCGCAGTCGCAACTTGCAGAGAGAGCATCTCAAGCGACGGTCTTTTCAAAGACAAAGGTTAAGGAGATGCGGGCTGGTTTGCTGCGGGAATGCAAGCCCCATACCTACAAGGCGATGGCAGTTCTGGATTTCGCATCCAGAATTCAAGATGTTTCTGCCCAGGGAAAGCCTGTGGTAGAGGAGGCCGAGCGCCAGGCGAAGCAATGGCTGGACCTGGCGGTAAATCTTCAAGAGCGCGAGCGCAACGGCCTCCAATTTTCTCCCGTGTCCTCATTCGCTGCAGAATGGGCAGGTGCAAGGGTGACCTTGCACAAATATTTCAAAAAAGTTGAAGAGGTGAGAGTTGCCAGACGAATGCTAGATGCATTCGGACATGAAAGAGATATCTGTCCTGCTCCCTTTCGCGCTCTTTCAGAACTAGGGTGCCCAGGTTTTGTTGAAAATGGCGAGCTTCTCACCCTAGATCGGGTGAAAAGGAATTGGCAGTCCTTCGAAGCAGATACAGCTGAAATTGACAGCTGGGCTGAGCCAATTCAAGACAGTCAGGTCACTCAGATGGTGGCCAAATATTCCAAGATCAGCTCCTACTTCCAGGAGTTAGAAAAAAGATACCTCACCATCGACCTGCACGCGGTCGCTGCTTTCCATGCAGCATTAGAAGATGTAGCTGACCGCCGGCCATTTGAAGCAGAAGCTTGGCGCCCAGCCCAGGCCGCATACGATCGCATTTGCGAAGCAGAAGCAGGAGATGGAGAGCTTTCGGAAGGTAACTCTGAGGGGGCAACTGACAAAGATGAATCTGAAGAACAGTTGCCACAGGGCGAACAGCTAGAGCAGCAAAAGGTAGGGGAGGCAAGTTCCTCTGCACCCAATGGATGAAGGCATGGATTCTTTGCGCCGAGGCGAGCTCGACACCCCGCGGGTCGCCAGAAATGTTGTCACATTTTGCACGGGGTGCAATGTCTTCAGTGTTGTAACAGTGCTGCTCTTCTTTTTCCCTCTTCCCCTATTTTCCTTCCTTCTCTCCCTTTCCTTTTCCTTCCCGCATTCTCTTTCTTTCCCCCCTTTCTTGGAGTCCCCAGTTGATTTTTCAACTTTCCAAGCAAGTTACCCGAAAAATGGCTAAGTGTTGGTGCGAAGTTCGCACTTCGCCCAGTCTGGGTGCGAAGTTCGCACTTCGCCCAGTTTTGGTGGGAAGTGCGCACTTCGCCCCACTTTCTGGGCGCACCTTGCAACTGGCAGATTGACAGGCTGGCAGGCTGACAGAAGATGATAAAAGGCCGGAGCAAAGTCCGTACGGCGGCAGACACCAGTTTCCACCTGTGCGCAGCCCGACTTCGCAGTGAAGTCGGAGTGCGCCCTTGACAGGTGCGCAGTAGGGGAACAAACCCAGAATTTGACCAAGGCATGAAGGCCTTCCCGACTGCACTGTTTTCTGCCCGCGCAACCCGAGACGCTCTGATCCCAAGCAAAGTTGGACGGACTGCCTTCCAAGGCAGACACGTGTCACACAAAGATCATCCATCATCTGACAAGTGTCCAGCTTCGGGATTAGAGCCGAAACGTGCCGAGCAAAAGGACAAGCATGGGCTGCATTGCCTGCGCCAGTAGCCTCATTTAAAGCTGATCTGAGGTTTTACCTGCTCCAGCTACCCGCATCACCAAACAGGCGCAGACCTGGAATGGCACATCGAACAGATGCAATCGTGGCCTCCATGGCATGAGTTCTACTACGAGGAGGTGGCGTACGATCCGGAGTGAAATCGGGATCACCGGTTGGAATCTGCGGGCTTCAAAAGATTTCTCGCCAAGGTGGCGCCCCTCAACTGGCATAAAGACAAAATCATTGAATGCTGGAAGATGAGGTGCCGCACGCAACACGACAAATCCAACCGGAAGACGCTGGCCGTTGATGATGAATTTTCGGCTCTATTGACCGGTATGTTGCCACTTGGCAACCTTTCGAATTTCGAAATTGCGTTCCCCGAGGCGCAAAGAAAAGGTATACAAGGAGGCCCCCTTCTCAGCAAACGCCTACTCCTGCGACTTCCAGCCGCAACTCCGACAAGCAGTCAAGTGGGCCCAATGCAACCTTTAGCTCCAAAAGCAGTACCCAAAAGGGCACAAGGGTCAGAGCGGTCAACTCCTGAGGTGGCCTCTCAACCAGAAAAAGCGCCCGCGCTACCAGCTAGCAGACCGGTTGCGGCAGGCATCCTTCCAGCTAGACCCCGGTACAAGTTTACGGTGGGAACATCACTGCTTGCCGCTTTAGCCTCATCTCTTCCCTGCAAACCAGCCGCGGCGCCAGAAGAGAAGAAGAGAAAGAGAAGTGAAAAGGCCACGCGGTCTAAAGAATCTGTGCATCAGCCAGCCGTGGCGCAGACAGAGACAGCAACACCCGAGATCGTCTCACTGGACAGCCTTGAGGCTGAAGCTGAAACCCGGGCTGAAAGCGTCCCTAGGATAGCGGCTCAGGCGGAGCCCGCAGGTACGTCCACTGCACCTCTTCCCCAAGTCCCAGTCGGCCCTGCCAAAGCTCCATCTCCCATTTCATCAGGGCAAGCCGTAGCCGCGTCTTCTTCTTCCCAAGCTACCCAGTCATCTAGCGGCCCACATTCCTTTGACTAGTTTGCTCAAGATCCTAACGCCTTCCAGTCACTGAGCCAAACCCTAGAACCCTCACCCGTAGCCAGTGTTGAAGCTGCGCATTCACCGCCGCACTCCTCACCCCAGCCGTTTAAAACCCTACCAGCACCATCCACTCAGCCGCCCGCTTCCCCTAGGACCCGGCCCTCAAAAGCGGCCACTTCTTCTGGAATACCTCCTGCGTCGCTGTTTGTAGGGAAAATGCCGCAGCAAGATCCAATTCTGGAGAACCTGGACTTCATGGGTGAACTGCAGAGCGCTGATGACCAGCCTTTGGCAGCAAAGGCCTCAGGATGCTTCGCCTCCTTTCTCCAGGGCGTGAAACGAAGGAGAGCCGAAGAGATAGCTGCCCCGGTAAAACGCACCAAGTTCGACCTAGACAGGAGAGTGTTGACAACTGAGAAATTAATCCCGAAAGTAAAGAAGCCTCTTCGGGAGATGACCGAGGCAGACTACGAGCATCAAAGGAAGGAGAAAAGCTTTGATGATATCAACGAGGAATACGAAATCCATGGTATTCGTCGTAGGACAGATAATCTCCTTGTCAAGCATCTTGAGACCCAGGAGGCACTGTTTCAGCTGCAAAGCAACACAATGCAGCTTGAGGAGGACCTGGCTAGGGCTACCGCGCAGCTGGGATCTGCGCAGCAGGAGATAGATGAGCTGAAAGCCCAGCTGGCCGCCTCGCAGCAGGAGGCCGCAACGCAGAAACGGACAACCGAGCAGCTGTCAGAAGAGAAAAAGGCAGCGCTGGAGCAGATTTCTCAGCTCCAGGATTCGTTGAAACAGGCGCAGTCGTAGCTTGAAGAGAAAACATCGCAGACGACGACCTTTTCAAAAGATAGAGTTAAGGAGATGCAGGCTAGTCTGCTGCACGGTTGCAAGCCAAACCTTGTTAAGTCCTTATCGGTCCTAGATTTCGTGTCCAGGATCGAAGAAGTATCTGCCCAGGGAAAGCCTGTGGTAAGGGAGGCCGAACACCAGGCGAGGCAATGGCTGGACTTGGATATGAAACTTGAGGAGTTTGAGCGCAAAGGCCTCCGATTTCCCCCTATGTCCCAACTTGCCTCAGAGTGGGCAGATGCAAGGGTAACCTTGCATATTTATTTCGACAAAACGGAGAAGATTAGAACTGCCAGGAAAATGCTGGACGCGTTAGAACATGAAATGAGCATTTGCCTGGCTCCCTTTCATACCCTGTCTGAACACGGGTGCTCGAGCTAAGTCAAGGATGGCGGGTTTCTAACCCTTGAGCAGGTAAAGCAGAATTGGCTGTCCGTTGAAGCAGACATAGCAGAAATTGACAGTTGGGCAGAACTGATCCAAGAAGCTCAGGTCACTTAGATGGTGTCGAAATACTGCAAAATTAACTCCTCCCTTAAGGAGTTGGGAGAAAGATATAACACCATCGACCTGCATACGGTTGCTGCATTCCACGCAACACTAAGAGGTCAGCGACCTAGGGCCCTTCCAAGCGGCTGTCTGGGACCAAGCCAAGGCTGCATATGAACGCATCCGCGAGCGGGAAGCTGACAGCGAAGAACATTAAGGTTCTGAGGGAGAAACGGAAGAGGCAACTGCCGGAAGTGATCCCGAAGAAGAACGGTTGCCCGGGGAGAAGCCATCAGAGCAGCGGAAAGCAGGGGAAGGAAGTTCCTCTGCACCCAATGGATGAAGGCATGGTTCTTTGCGTTGAGGCGAGCTCGACACCCTGCGAGCCGCCAGGAATGTTGCCACATTTTGCACGGGGTGCCATGTTTTCTAAAATTTCTAAGTGTACTGCTCTTCCTTCCCTCCTCTTTCTTCTCTTTCTCCATCTTTCCTTTTTCCCTTTCCTACAGTTCCATTTCCCCCTTTTTTCTCCCTTGTACTTCCCCCAGTAAAGTTCCCAAAACTGAGCAAGTGTCCCTGAAAAATTCTAAGTGTCAGGGCGCAACCCGACTTTGCAGCGAAGTCAGGGTGTGCCCTCAGATCAGTGCGAAGTAGGGAAGGCGAAGTGCGAAGGCAGGCCGAAACGGAGCAAAATTTGACTAAGTATGGGGGTGCAACCCGACTTCGCAGAGAAGTCGGGTTGCGCCCTTCTTCCTGGGCGCACTTGGGAAAGCAGTGTGCAGAAAATCAGCTAAGTGCTGGGGCGCAACCCGACATCGCAGCTCAAGTTGGGGTGCGCCCCCCTTTTGGTGCGCAGTCCGAACGGCGGTAAAGAAAGCAAAGTACCGGTGCGCAACCCGACTTCGCAGCGAAGTCGGGTTGCGCCCTCTGACCGGTGCGCAGTTGGGCAAGTAAACCCAGAAATTAACGAAGGCACAGAGGCCTCCCCAATTGCGCCGTTTTCCACCGGCGCAACCCGACAGCGCTCTAAACCTGGGCGAAGTTGGATAAACTGCCTTTCAAGGCAGCCATGTGTCACTCATCAGCATCCGACAAGTGTCCAACCTCGGGATTCGAGCTGAGATATGACGAGATAAAGGACAAGCATGGGTTGCACTACCTATGCCAGCTGCCCCCATTTAAGCTGATGTGAAGTTTCATCTACCGCAGCTACCCGCATTCCTGCTGACCAAAGGTTTGACCGCATGCACCGCCACGTAGCTGTACAACTTTCAGGGAGACCATGCTGCAGGTACAGTCCTCGCCGACAGAAGTCAGCATCAGCAGCTCCTTTGCCGCTTTTGTCAGCTAATGTCCAGTCTGGGACTTTGTGCTCGTGACTGTAATCGGGAGGAACTCAGGCTATAAATAGCCACCACATTTTTATTGTAAGTGGTGGAAGGGGAATATACTGCTAGGGAACCATTGTAGCTGTGCGTTTGTGTCTAAATACAAGATACATACTTGGCTCTGATTACTGTCTTCATTTTGTATGCTGCCTCTCCTTGTCATTTCTGCCTCATGTTTCTTATTTCATTGCTTACTGTTGTACTGAACTCTGGACTCCAGTATTTGATGATTAAGTATTCCTAGAATGCATAGATAGAGGATACATAGAATGCATGATAGCTGTAGTTTCAATGTGTGTTTTGTATAGGAATGCTGTTAGTAGTGGTGATTGATCGTTGCCGTGCTGCTTATTCCCCCCACCCAACTCCAATCACATTTGGATTCTCTTTCCGCATTTTTATCTCTTTCCCTGCACTCTTAGCTTAAAACTCTAAAACCCACAGGAAGCCGGCCTTCTCCGGAGATTGGCACGAAAGGCATTCCTTCTTTCCAGCCTTTCAATCTGGTGGGAGCATCTGGGGCGCATTATACCAAATCCTTTCCTCATGGCAGATTCGTAACCAACAGGACACTTATCACACATTGACACATACATTAGACAAAATATAAACACACTCCTTAATCTAATATTTACAAATGTACCACATGCTACCAAATAATGTAATATCTCCAACACCCTCCATATTACATTATTTGGTGTGAAGACTTTCAGTCTTCAATCTCTGATTTTGGTCTTTGTTCTACGGCTTTGACTCTTACACTACTTGAAGTTCTGACACTGATCTGTTAACCTGTCCCCTGTAGTATTTATTAGACTTTCTTAGTGACCATAAAAGCATTGTAACATATCCATGATCTTGTTCCATCCTGATTTACTGATCCATCCATAGTGTACTTCAATTTTCTTTTTGTGATCTGTTTTTGGTTTGGTCTTCTCACAAATTTTGCAATTTTGGAATGATTTTGATTTTAATTTGCGCCTTTCATCTGTTTTTGTTGTCTTATTTTCAACTACTTTTATTTCATCCAATGCCATTAGTAAGATTCCTTTTATAGTGTTCCATTCATGAATACCATTCCCTTTATACCAATATGTTTTGTGGGTATGATTGTGACTCCCACAATTTAGACAATGAACATGATTCCAGCAATCTTTAGCCTTATGTCCAAACTTATTGCATTGTTTACATCTTTGAGCATAATTTGATTTTGGATGGACTTTGGTAGGAACATAAAACTTGTTTCTTGATTTTGTAATTCTCCTTGATGTCACCTCTGTTTCATAATGAGCATTTTCAAAACAATCTTTCATGCATTGTTTAAGAATCATAAGGACAACACTTTCAGCCTCACTTTGAATAAATTGTATATGTTCCATGACTCTTGGCAGCTTTACCTTTTTCTTGAGCACTCATCTTTCTTTACCTTCTATCCATAATGAATTTCACAAACTAATTGTTCTCAAATTAATTCCCTTGATGTAGGATTCCTTATTTCTCCAAAATTTAATCAAACAATTTCTTCAAACAATCTCAATTTCAAATATTCAGTCAAGCAATCAATTTTAATTCATCATCTTCTTATAACTCCCAAAAATCAATTTCAAATCTTCTCTCAAATTTATTCTCAATCAATTTTCACATTCATCAATGATTCAATAAATGTCAAATTCATCAATCTTCAAATCATTCTTCATCATTCAGAATTCATGAAATTTTAAATTCACTCCTTTTATCTCTCAAATTTCAAATTTCAATTTCACAATTCTTCCTTCCAATATTCAATCAATCAAATTCACAATCATTCATTCTCCATCTTCATTCATTCAATCAATTTTCAAATTCAATTCTTATATCTCCTAAATTTAATTCTTTTTCACAATTTCCCAAATTCACCTTCAAATTTCAATCTAATTATTACTCCACTCAATTCAATCTTCAAATTAAATTTCAAACATATGATTTCCTTATGCCTCTTGAGCATTAATTAATTCCTTCTATTAATTTCCCAATTTCAAATCTTTAAATCACTTATGATTCCCGCAATTATCATAAAAATCAAAGAAACCTTAAGGTATTACCTTAAATCTACCAAATCTTCGATCTTCACCAATTTTAGGTTTTTGTGCGCTGTCTATGCTGTCCACACCCTCTGTCTACGCTGTCCACGTGCGATATTCGCTGTCCAATCTGGCCGAAACTATTACAAAGCACTAATAATTTAAATAATGCTTGCAGTCAACATTATTACTAGGCGTTATAAAGCATAAACAAAACATTGTCTTCTTTGATTCACACTCCTTCGTCTTTGCAGTTTGTTCCAGGTTGCTTGGGTTTCTCTCCCGCATCCAAGCTTAGCTCCTCACTTCAACAAGCTTCCTCTACGCTTCAGGCCGCTTCAATTCACTTTAGGCCGCTCGGTTTACTCCTCCACTTCAAGCGCTTCAACTCACAAGCAAGCTTCCTCCTTTGACGTTTGCGTTTTCTTTCTCTAAGTTCTTTCCAGCAAGTAGACCTCTTTCCAGCTGTACATGTCCAACTTGGAAATTTTGTCAAGTTGCACACATCCGACGTCCTGCTTCTTTGAGTGTACTTCACACGTTACTTGTTCATCAACCTTCTTTACTTTCTTCCTTACGCCCTCAATCAATCATGCTCTTCTCAAATTCATATGCTATCTTCTCTAGATGCAGTCCTTCAATAATCTTCTTCTCCAACAACGTCCTCCTTAGTGCTTTAATCTCCTATCTTCTTCAAAATATCTCCTCAATCTCCTCCAATTCGTCCAACAATTTTCTCCTTGCTTCAATCTCTTCAATCTGCCTTCAATTCTCTCTCTCTCTCTATTCTCAACCTCCAATAATTCTTTCACCAAACATTTTCCAAGATAATTATCCCCAATCAGTATGGCCAGAGTACAGCTCTGATACCACTGTTGGGAATTCTCCTAGATTATCTCACAAGTCTCTTTACTAGGATCAAATATTAATCACAATATTAATGCATTCACATCAATGGCCAATATCCTAGAATCATAAAATCATTCAATAATCAACAATATTTCACAATAATAAATCTCACACATATATTCATAAATCATCAAATGTACAAATGTTAGATTGTGTGTCTCATTACAATGCATGGAGCTTTGTCTCCATTATATAACCTTACAAATGAATCTTCAATATTCAACTATTGCTCTCCTAAAACATCCGTGAGATGCATCCTTTCACATTCCTCACATATGACAAAACTCTCATGACTCTTCACTTTACATCTTGCCACATATCATGTGACTCTTCACTTGCATATTTGACACCTAACATCTATGACTCTTGACTTACTTACTTGACACTTTGCACTCTCACAACTCACACCTCACACTTTGCACACTTTATTACATAACACTTGGACACTTCTCACACATTGACACATACATTAGACAAAATATAAACACACTCCCTAAATCTAATATTTACAAATGTACCACATGCTACCAAATAATGTAATATCTCCAACAATGCTTTTCCAATGTCAGTATGTATGCTTTGATAATGCATGCATGCTTTATCTGATTTTTAAACTATGTAGGACCTGCATGAATGTTTTTTACATGTAACATTGAAATTAAAACTTGCTAACTAAAAACAAAGCTGTTAGATTTCTAGGCGAGCCTTCTTTTTTACCTCACTCTTTGGAACCTTTTGATGGCTGAATTCCTGTATGTTATCAAAATCCAAAGGCAAAGAATCCTGAGTGGGAGAGGGGTTTCTGTGATCTTGTTTTCTTTCATAACGATTTTGTGCTTCTGAGTTTGCATCTCCATAGATCAAACACCTCCTTTCAAATACTCTCTAAATGCTTCTCCATCCATTCTTCCTGTTTAGAGGGTAATTAATCAAGCAGTTAGAGATGATGTTTATCAACAATATATTCAGGTCACTTGGGTTGCTCCATCTCAACCCCTTAGTCCTATTTTGGCCTTCTATGCTAATCATTTCATGAGGATTAAGAATGGCATTATTACCTGTCCCAATTATGTCGAGCAACATTGGACACACAACCGTAGGATTCCTCGTGTAATGGTGAGGGAGGATTAAAAAATAGAGGTTTTACTCATTGACCAAAATGAACTCCCTATTTGAATAAACAAAACATTCAATTCCTTTGGCAGCTTGAGACGTTTGTGGTCTTCTAAGGGACTAAGTGGGAATAGGAATCCACGACATTAAAGCACAAGGAAAATCCCTTTGAGGTAAATATATAATAAGAGCAATGAAAAGTGAGGCTCCTTAGGTCTGAGGTGTTAGTTAAAACTTCAGATTTTATACCTGCAAGCAGAAAACACAATGACAGAGAACAAAACAGCAACACAAGTAACACAGAGATTTTACGTGGAAACCTGCAATGTGCAGGAAAAACCACGGGGCAATGGCAACTTCTTTCTTTTATTGATTTCAGCAAACTTTACATTCACGCAACATCTTACACATGCAAGGGGTCATTCCCCTTTTATAGATAAGAAAGGGAAGACACCGAAAACTGTTCGTTTCCTCTCCCAAAGGAAGCCTCCGAAAAACTGTTCGTTTCCACTCCCAAGGGAAAGCATCTGAAAATTGTTCGTCTTCCGCATCTACACGTCTGGCACATTCTGCTGCCTAGACGTCTGGCCTAGACGTCTAGCAGCCTAGACGCCTGGCCTAGACGTCTGCTGCCTAGACGTCTGCTGCCTAGACGTCTAGCAGCAGCCTCTGCTGCCTAGCTTTTGCTGACTAAAACTCTGGATAGTGACTTCACCTCCTAACATTCTCCCACTTGAAGTCAGTATACAGGAATTCTTTTACCAATGTTTTTCATCCAATGCCAATTGCCCAATGCTGCCCTTGTTACATTTTCAGCAAGCCCAGAGAAGTTCTGCACCACTCAAACTTCTCTGTCTTGACCGGCTTTGTAAGCATATCTCGCAGGATTCACTTCAATATCGATTTTCTGCAACAGGATCCTACCTTCTTCCACCACATTTCTTATAAAGTGGTACTTGACATCAATGTGTTTCGTGCGATCATGGAATGTTGGGTTCTTCACTAGCTGAATAGCACTTTGGCTATCACAATGCAACGTAATTTTCTCCTGCATTACCTTGAAGTCACCCAACAGTCGCTCTAGCCAAATTGCCTCTTTGCTGGCATGAGTCGCTGCAATATATTCTGCTTCAATGGTTGATAAAGCCACCACAGACCGCAACTTAGAAGCCCAACTCACAGCTCCACCAACAAGAGTGAAAGTATATCCTGTAGTGGACTTTCTCCCATCTCTATCTCCACCATAATCAGAATCCACAAAACCTTTAACTTGCAAACTTTCCGATCCATAGTAAATAGCAGCATCTGAAGTGCCTCTTAAATATCTAAATATCCACTTCACCGCATTCCAATGCTCCTTACCAGGATTTGCCATGTACCGGCTGACTACTCCCACTGCTTGGGCAATATCCGGTCTGGTGCTCACCATGGCATACATGAGGCTTCCTACTGCTGATGAATACGGTACACGAGACATGCTTGTCTTCTCTGCTTCTGTTCTAGGACACTGGTTGGAAGACAATTTTAAGTGTGAAAGAAGTGGGGTACTAACTGGTTTTGCATTCTGCATATTGAAGCGCTGCAGAATCTTTTCTATATATGACTTTTGACTTAACCAGATCTTTCTTCCTTTTCTGTCCCTGTGTATCTTCATCCCTAAAATTTGGTTTGCTGCTCCTAAATCCTTCATTTCAAATGTCCTAGCCAACTGAGCCTTAAGATCAATGATTTTCTTCATGTTGGGGCCTGCAACCAACATATCATCAACATACAACAACAAAATAATAAAACTGCCATCATCAAACCTCTTATAGTATCCACAATGGTCAGCTTCACTCCTGCTGAAACCTTGGCTCTTCATGAAGGTGTCAAATTTTCTGTACCACATCCTTGGCGCTTGTTTCAACCCATACAAAGATTTCTTCAGTCTGCAAACCAAATGCTCTTTGCCTCTTTCTTCATAGCCCTCAGGCTGATCCATATAAATCTCCTCCTCGAGATCACCATGCAGGAAAGCAGTCTTTACATCAAGCTGCTCCAGTTCTAAATCCTGTGCTGCTACAAGTGCAAGTAAAACTCTAACAGTAGTCATCTTCACAACTGGAGAGAAAATTTCATTAAAGTCTATACCTGACTTTTGCACATAGCCTTTTGCCACCAAGCGAGCTTTATAGCGTTCCAACAACCCATCGTTGTTCTTCTTTACTTTGTAAACCCACTTGTTTCCAACAACCTTTCTTCCAGGTGGGAGATCCACAAGTTCCCACGTTTTATTCTTGCGAAGTGCCTCGATTTCCTCCTCCATGGCTTTCCTCCACTTTTCTGCATTCTCAGACTCTCTAGCTTCTTGAAATGAACTAGGCTCACCATCATCAGTTAACAAAGCAAAAGAGGACTGATAAACATGAGAATACCTTTCCGGACACTTTTGTGGACGTGTAGATCTTCTAACCCAATGATCTGTTGATTGTGGCTCTTGGTCTTGTGACCGTTGTGGCTGCTCTACTTGTTGTTCTTCTTGCTGTTCTGCATGCTGATCAAAAACTTCAGCATGCTGATTTTCATATTCATCTTCGTTCATATCTACTTCAACTGGTACAACATTAGGAGTTTGCTGTACCTCCTTCCTTTGCATGGATTTTTCATCAACAATAACATCCCGACTAATAATTACCTTGTGGGCAGTAGGATCCCACAGTCTATACCCCTTCACTGTATCTCCATAGCCGAGAAAAACACATTTGCTTGACTTTGGGTCAAGTTTGGACCTTTTTTCTTTAGGCACATGGGCAAATGCATCACAGCCAAAGGTACGCAAATGAGAGTAATCAACTGGCTTACAACACCAAACCTCCTCCGGAATCTGTCCATCCAACGCAGTTGTAGGTGACCTGTTAATAAGATAAACAATTGTATTAACAGCCTCTGCCCAGAACTTTTTATCCAACATGGATGCGCTGAGCATGCTTCTTGCACGTTCCATGATTGTGCGATTCATCCGCTCAACCACACCATTTTGTTGTGGAGTATATGGTACAATCTTCTGGTGCTTAATACCTTCCTGCGTACAAAATTTATCAAATTCCTTGGAGCAATATTCACCCCCATTATCTGACCTGAGACATAAAATCGACTTGCCCAAACTCTTCTCTACTCGTGCTTTGAACTCTTTAAATTTCTGCAAAGCTTCCGACTTCTTCTTCAGAAAATAAACCCACACTCTCCTAGAATAATCATCTATAAAAGTCAGAAAATAGATAGCACCATTTAAGGACTGAGTGGGGACTGGTCCAAATATATCCGAATGTATAAGTTGCAGAAAATCAGAACTCTTACCAGGGCTTGCAGTAAACCGAACCCTCTTTTGTTTACCAAAAATACAGTGCTCACACAAGTCTAAATTACAAGACTTAATCCCAGAAAGCATACCTCTGTCATGCAGAATTTTCAGACCTTTTTCACTCATATGGCCTAGGCGTTGATGCCATAGCATTACTGCATCCTGAACAGAAGTTGTTGCTGCTGCATGGTTTGTCACCGTATCACCGCATAAACGATATAGGGTCCCATAAGATTCTCCCTTTGCTACTACAAGAGCTCCTCTGGTAATTTTGCAGTAGTTGTTACCGAAAGTGACAGAATACCCTAGCTTATCCATCATCTTGATTGAGAGCAAATTCTTCCGCAAATCGGGCACATGTCGTACATCACATAACATCCTTTCTCTACCATCGTCCAACCTGATCCTTATGTCCCCTCTTCCCACAATTTCTAAAGGATGATCATCACCCAAGTAGACCATTCCACCATAGTATGGCTGATATTTGTCAAACCAGTCTCTGTGGGGAGACATGTGGAAAGATGCACCTGAGTCCAAAACCCAGGTATATAAAACAGATCTGTTGTTACTGATACATAAAGCTTCACATGTTGCCGTCTCTCCTGAATCTGTTGTACTGGCCTCAACTGATGGCTGAATTTGCTTTTCACCATTCTTTTCATTTTTTAATTGCCAACAATCCTTCTTTGAGTGCCCTGGCTTCCCACAATGCCAACACTTCCCTTTCTGCTTACGTCCTTTAGACTTAGATCTGGATTGTGATCTACCTTGTTTACTCCTCTCGAAAGATCGACCTCTCACAGATAGGGCTTCATTGGTTGAGGGTTCCAAAGACGTTTTTCGCCTCAACTCTTCTGCCAACAAAGCGGCTACCACATCATCAAATTTTAGAGTTCCTGATGATGCATTACTGATGGTCATCACCATATGATCCCAGGTGTCCGGGAGGGAACAAAGTAGGGTGATAGCTCTATCCTCATCCTCCATCTTCACATTAACTGAAACCAGTTTACTGATAAGAGTATTAAACTCATTCAAATGATCTGCCACGGATGAACTTTCCTTCATCCTCAAGCTATAAAGCTGTTTTTTCAGAAAAACCTTGTTTGTTGCTGATTTTGTCTCATACAACTTTTCAAGCTTTTGCCAAAGGGCTTCCGCGGTCTTCTCTTCAGCTACATTGAACAAGACAGAGTCTGCTAGGCAGAGACGGATTGTAGAGACCGCCTTCCTGTCCAGCGTTGCCCACTCCTCATCTTTCATGCTGCTTGGTTTACTCGCGACCCCTTTCAAGGCTAGAGCTTGGTCATTCTGAACCAACAAATCCTCCACCTTCATCTTCCATAGAGCGAAGTTCCTGCCATCAAATTTCTCAATCTCGAACTTGGTTACACCTCCTGTCATTGTTTCAGCTCCCACTCGCACAAAACCTTAGGCTCTGATACCAGATGTTAGTTAAAAACTTCAGATTTTATACCTGCAAGCAGAAAACACAATAACAGAGAACAAAACAGCAACACAAGTAACACAGAGATTTTACGTGGAAACCCGCAATGTGCAGGAAAAACCACGGGGCAATGGCAACTTCTTTCTTTTATTGATTTCAGCAAACTTTACATTCACACAACATCTTATACATGCAAGGGGTCATTCCCCTTTTATAGATAAGAAAGGGAAGACTCCGAAAACTGTTCGTTTCCTCTCCCAAAGGAAGCCTCCGAAAAATTGTTCGTTTCCTCTCCCAAGGGAAAGCCTCTGAAAATTGTTCGTCTTCCGCAGCTACACGTCTGGCACATTCTGCTGCCTAGACGTCTAGCAGCAGCCTAGACGTCTGCTGCCTAGACGTCTAGCAGCAGCCTCTGCTGCCTAGCTTTTGCTGACTAAAAACTCTGGATAGTGACTTCACCTCCTAACATGAGGTGTAGACCAATTGGTTCGGCGAAACCCCTTAAGGGGGATGAATGTCGAAGGTTCAAATCTCCGGCCTCACCTGATTGAACACTTGTCCGTATTCCTGGTGTTTTTAGTGGTGTAAAAGGTTTACAATGATTCAACATGGTGGTTATAGGGGCCGGACAACGCGGATAACTGTGGCAGCTACCGATTCCACCATGATTTAAAAAAAAAGAAAGAAAGAAAAGAATAAGTAAGGCTCCTTGGTGGATCTTACTATCACAAAAATTCTTACTACTCAAAACATCTAGGAATTAGAGGCCGTTTCCAACTTTGGATGTAATTGGCTAATTGCCAATGCTGGTTTTGTGCTGATTGGGTTTGCACTTCTAAAACAAATCTGATTTGCTTTGCAAGTTGTCTTTGACCTCATTTATTGGTATTTTCAGAGAACTTGTTATGCTTGGGATCTAGATTCTAGCCTATTGCCTAGATGGACTTGCCGTCTTTTAATCGTCAGTTTGGCCTTTTGCAATAGCTTATAGGTGAAAGTTTATTAGGAAAATTGGTTGTTTTGTTTGGGGACATTTAAATTCATGAGCAACTATAGTTGCACACCTATCAAGATTTAAAATGAGAAATCAGTCTATCAAGAGCTATGTAAGTTGATCCCCAAAAGTTACTTTTTCAAATTGCACCTTCAAAAGATTGGTCCCTTATGGTAAAGACTGGAAGTGGAGCAATGAGAAGGCATTCTATAATTGTGTGACAAAGGATAAGTCCTGATCAAGTGAGACACATTTCAACTGTTGCCTATAGTGTGAAGAAGTGATGGAGAGTTGCTGATCAAGTGTATTGAAAAAGGTGTTGTGTCTCCATTTCGAAAAGAAAAGATACTTTTTAAACAGAAAGTCTTCCAGTTTTTGGTTCTGTCAAGGATTGACAGTCAATCCCCATGAGTGTGGTCTACCGGCAAGGACGCCACTTGCATTATCGATGATGTGACCCGGGTTCAATCCCCACGACGGATGTGTATAAGAAGTATTACTCAAAAAAAAAGAAGAAAAGAAGGATTGACAGTCAAATCAAGCTTGCACAAAGTTGATATTTCAGATTGTTTTTGCATTCTGTGCACGTGTGATCAGTTGGTCATGTCATTCAAAGATGTTCTGAAGCCAGGGCTTTTTGGACATGGCTTTGAGCTGAATTAACTTTCTGTTTATTGGCCATCTCTCTTGTTAAGCTTCTATTTATGGGGTCTCTTAGATGGCTAGAGATGGTTACAAGATACTGTGGCATACGATACAATTATCCTGCATTAGATTCTGATGGAAGCCAATATGTAAAGCAACATTTAAGGACACTTACCCTTGTAGTTTGGCAGAACTGAAGCATTTTAAACAGTAGTAAGCTTTGCTTTTCCAAACTAAATTTAGGTGGCTCAGAAAGATGTTGACTTCTTTCTCATTTGTGCTTAGGCTCATCTGCTTGCTTTTCTTGCACTCATACTGAGAGAGTGCTATTTTTGTAATCATGTTGTTCATCTGACCTAGATTTGTTGTTCTTTGCTGTAGTTTACGATGCATTCTTTCCAAAAGGGAATTAAAAGGTAAAATAGCAAGTAAATAACTGAATGTTCTTGATTTTGATGTGATAAAAATTTAAGGCATTGGGAGTTCGAAGGTAAAGTCTCTAAGTACTGTGTAGTATGTTTTTGGAGGTAAGGTCGATGACTGGAATTGCCTACTTATTGGGTGATTATCACATTAGTTATGCAATTTATGAAAAGGAAGATGCATTTTTTTCTTATAATTGGTTATATGGGATTGAAACTGGTCCCACCCGTATTACATCATGACCACATAGTGGTATTACAACAGCTTGACAATTATGCATGTATTACTTGGCAAGATTCAAACCTGGGTCTCCTCCATGAAAGTTGAGGAATTTAACTTGTTGATCTAATGCCATTTGATCAAAGGGAGATGCATGTTATTATTTATTTATCTGGATTTTTAAAGTGTGATCCTGGATCTATCACATACTTGTTTTAATTAAAAATAATCAAATTTTCATATTACTTTCCTCGATTAAAATTCTGTGTAATGCTTGTGAATCCTCGTTTTTTTGTGATGTCTGTTGTGCTGAGTCCAATTTTGTTACGGGCAAGTTTTTGTAAAATATTATTTGTAATGTGATTAACTCTGTAACAAAGATTCAAATGTTTGAAGCAGCTACAAGTCAGATCCAATCCATTTCAAATTTGCCATAGAAAAAAAATGGAAAGCAAGATTAAGTATATCAAGTTCATATATACAATGCCAAGAGTCATATCAAAGGCTATGTTGGCCTACAACATTTGAACATATTTAAGAAATATTAGACAAGATAACATTTATTCCCAAAACAATTGATCCAGGCATTTGACCTTTTTGCAGCATGGCTTTGTTGCCACATTTGGCACGGGGTGCCATGTTTTCAGTTTTGTAAGTAGTCTGCTCTTTCCCTTCCTTCCTCTCTTCCCCTTTTCTTCACTTCTCCCTTTCTCCCTCTTCCTTGCAGTCTTATTCCTCCCTCTTCCCCTTAAACTCCCTCCAGCAAAGTTTCCAGCAAGCGTTCCCTGAAAATGGCTAAGTGTCAGGGCGCAACCCGACTTCGCAGCGAAGTCGGAGTGCGCCCTCCAAACGGAGCGCAGTAGGGACAGTGCGAAGTGTGGAAAAACAGGAAAATGGGCAAGTGTTGGGGTGCAACCCGACTTCGCAGCGAAGTCGGGGTGCAACCTTTTTTCTGGGCGCACTAGGGAAGCAGTGTAGCAGAAAAATGACTAAGTGTTGGGGCGCAACCCGACTTCGCAGCGAAGTCGGAGTGCGCCCGCCTCTTAGTGCGCAGTCCGAACAGCGGTAGAAGACAGCAACTGCCGGTGCGCAACCCGACTTCGCAGCAAAGTCGGGCTGCGCCCTTTGACCGATGCGCAGTTGGGAGAGCAAGACCAGAAAATGTCTAAGGCAAGATGACCCTCCCTACTGCGCTGTTTTCTGCCTGCGCAACCCGACAGCTCTCAGATCCTGGGCGAAGTTGGATAAACTGCCTTTCAAGGCAGCCATGTGTCACTCATCAGCATCTGACAAGTGTCCAACTTCGAGATTTGAGCCAGGGCATGACCGGGAAAAGGACAAAGCATGGGCTACACTATCTACGCCAGCTGCCACCATTTAAGTTGATGTAAAGTGCCATCTGCCGCACCTACCCGCATTCCTGTTGACCAAAGGTTTGACCCGACATACTGCCACGTAGCTGTACAGGCCTTCGGGGAAGCCATGCCGCGAGTACGACTCTCCGCCCGACGTGAGTCGGCATCAGCAGCTCCTCAGACGCTCGTGTCAGCTATTGTCTTGTCTGGGACTTTGTACCCATGAATGTAATCGGGGGGAACTTGGGCTATAAATAGCCACCACATTTTCATTGTAGGCGGTGGAAGGGGAATATATTGCTAGGGAACAATTGTAGCTGTGCGTTTGCCTCTAATACAAGCATATACTTGGCTCTGCTTACTGTCTTTCATCTTGTATGCTGCCTCTCGTTGTCATTTCTGCCTCATGTTTCTTGTGTCAGTGCTTGCTGTTGTACTGAACTCTGGACTCTGGCATTTGATGATCAAGTATTCCTGGAATGCATAGATAGAGGATACATAGGATGAACAATAGCTGTAGTTTCAATGTATGTTTGTAGATGAATGCTGTTAGTAGTGGTGATTGATTCGTTGTCGTGCTGCTTATTCCCCCCACCCAACTCCAATCACATTTGGATTCTCTTTCCGCACTTTTATCTCTTTCCCCGCACTCTTATCTTAACACTAAAAACCCCACAGGAAGCCGGCCTTCTCCGGAGATTGGCACGGAAGGCATTCCTTCCTTTTGGCTTTTCAATCTGGTGGGCGAATCTGGGCGCAATAACAACAAATCCTTTCCTCATGGCAGATTCGTAACCAACAGGCTTTATGTTCGAAAATGCCTGAAAATCTATTTTTGATCCTAACATCACTGTTAGTGGCTTAACTTTGTGCTCAGGAATCCGTTTTGATCCATTCAATAAGCGTTGGAAAGATTAGAGAAAGAACTTCGATAGCCAGCTCTGTCATAGATTGTTGAAAAAAAGGCTCCAAAGGCCCTCAAAAATGCAAAACAAAAGATTAAAAATAATAATTTTCTATTTATACATTTTTGTAACCAAAATGCATCTCTATCAAATTTACAAAAGTATTGGGGACGGTTTCCGGGGATGGCGGGGGATGGGTTTTGGGGATGGTGAGGGACGACAAGCCGATTTTAGGGGACGACTGGGGGATGGCAAGTATAATAGTATTAAAAATTTTAAAAATTTTCATGTGGTAGTGTGTCTTCTGTTGGGCTCTCAGTATGTGTATCTGATGAGCTGCTCTCATCATCCAAGTGAAGAGCCTCCAATGGAACTCCAACCAACCTCTCCTGATCCTCATCCTCATCAATTTGTCTCGCATCCTCTGGATCAAGATGAAAAAATATTTTATTTCGGAATGCTAAGTATATATATATATATATATATATTAATGGGTGCCACTTGTATTACATCATCACCACATAGTGGTATTGCAACAAAGCTTGGATATCATCCATGTATCATTTGGCAAGATTTGAACCTGGGTCTCCTTAAATATTGAGGAATCTAACCAGCTGAGCTAATGCCACTTGATTTTTATATAATGAAATTCACAGTAACTATGCTAATATTTTTCGGAAGTGAGCATAGCAGGAAGCGAGTGCGAGCACAAGCCTAGAGTGAGTGCAGAAGCGAGTGTAACAACCCACCCTATTCTGGATTGTTTCCTATCTATTTTGACTAGTAAAAAAACACAAATTTTTGCTCTTTTATTCAAATATATGCTCTCTTTTTTTGGGTATTTTTATGGGATTTAAACATACAGTATACTGCTGAAAGAAAGCTTCACAAACTGGAACAACTTAATTGCAAGGGAAATTACAATGATGAACAGCACTGAAAATACCCGATTTTCCTCAAGTCTGAAAACAAATCGCAGCAATCCACGTTCTGGAAATAGTTTGTGAATAGTGCCGTGAATAGTAATTTGCTACAGTGCCGCGTGAATAGTAAACTGCTACAGTGCCGCTTGAATAGTAAACTGCTACAGTACCGCATGAATAGTAAACTGCTACAGTACCACATGAATAGTAAACTGCTACAGTACCGTGTGAATAGTGAACTGCTACAGCCTCCAAATAAGTACCGTCTACAGGTCTAAATCGCTGCTATCTCCCAACACACACAAGATATCAATGACGAACCAGAAATTCTCTTTGATCTCCAATTTGCCCTCTGAATGAAGACAATCAAAATCCAATAGAGCTGATCTTTCACAGCCGTAGTGGATGTCCTTGCCGAGAGTTTCCGTTCTCAAAAAGCTCAAATCTGCAAGCAAATTCTCCAGAATGCATCAAGCAATATATTCAATGTTCAAGGATGCTGGAATGAGAACCCGACCACTTTATTTATTATTGACTCGGGCCTGGCTGTATCATAACATAACCAATGTGGGATAAAAAACCCCTTTTTTAATAAATCCTTATGTCTCCCTAAGTCACTTTATCAAATAATTAATAATTCACTTAAGTGACTTATGTGCACACATAATATAAAGTCTATTTAATTTTTATATGACTTTATAATTAAATAATTACGAGTATTAAAATAATTGCACCAGAAGACCCAAGCCAACATCTGATATTATTTTTGGATACCCTTTTGGTCGAATTGTCCAAATATAGAAACTGTTCTGAAAAAAACACGGGCCTAAAAAATAGGAAACTGCTCCAACTGACTTCCAAGATCCTTAAACTGCTTCCATAGCCTACAGGATCGCGTGAATAGGCTATGCACTGTGCCAATGCTGACGAGCTCAGAAAGGGGACATGACAGTCCTCCCTCCCAAAAATTGCTTTTCCCCAAGCAATCTTAGTGCCGGATGCTGTAGAATGTCTTCATGTTCCCAGGTAGCATCATCAACAGGTAAGTTCTTCCATTTAATCAAATATTCCTTAATTACCTTCCGCCTCAACACCTTCTCCCTATAATCAACAATAGCTTCAGGAACCAAAATGAGTTTACCCTCCTCATCCCATGGAGGCAACTCAGTAGAAGGAACAATGCGTGCACCAATCGCCTTTTTGAGGCGTGAAACATGGAAGACATTATGTATTTTGTTGTCACCAGGTAGCTCCAACTCATAAGCTACCTCACCAATCCGCCTGATTACCCGAAAGGGTCCATAAAATCTGGGCTTCAACTTCTCCTTCCCGGTCCATAAAATATGGGCTTCAACTTCTCCTTCCCATTCTTCTTGAGAGTAGATTGTCTATAAGGCTGCAACCTAAGATAGACCAAATCATCCACCTCAAAACTGCGCTCAACTCTATACTGATCGGCATAAAGCTTTTGCCGATTCTGAGCCTGAAGGATATTATCCTTGAGGGACCTCAACAAGTCCTGGCTGTCCTACAAATAATCCTTAGCTCCCGGAGCTCGATTGTCACCCAATAGAAGATCAATGAAGCTTGGAGCCTCATAACCATACAAAGCCATGAAAGGTGTCATACCAATAGTCATGTGGTGAGTTGTGTTGTAGCAGAATTCCCCAATATGAAGCCACTTCACCCAAGCTTTCTGCTGCCCTGAAACATAATTCCTCAGGTAACCCTCTATCCACTTATTAACTATCTTTGTCTGCCCATCGGTCTGGGGGTGGTAGCTAGTGCTGGGAGTGAGTTGGGTTCCTCCTAACCTGAATAACTCCTGCCAAAAAATGCTCATGAACCGTGTATCCCTGTCGCTCACAATAGTCTTGGGTATTCCATGCAAACGAAACACCTCTCTGAAAAATAAATCAGCCACCTGAGCAGCCGTAAAAGTAGCTGAAATAGCAAAGAAATGTGCAAAATTAGTGAGTCTATCCACCACAACATAAATGCAATCCTTGCATTGCACTGTGGGTAACCCAGTAATGAAATCCATAAATATACCTTCCCATTTCTGGTTCGGTATTGGAAGGGGTTGCAATAAACCTGCTAGGTGTGTATGTTCATCCTTATTTTGCTGACAGATAGAACACTCACGAACATACCGAAGAACCTCATTCTTAAGCCCTTTCCAAGAAAATCTCTCCCGAATGCTCCTGTAAGTCTTAAAGAAACCTGAATGACCTGCAGTCGGATCATCATGAAAATATTGGATAACTCTCTTCCTAAACTGTGACCCAGATAGAAGAAAAACGCGACCCTTATAAAGGATCAAACCCTGTGAAATCATATAACGGTCATCCCGCACTTTGCCCTCTAGTAAACTGGATGCCCACTCATCCTTGGCATATTCTGCAATAATAACATCTCGCCATTCCCGCTGAAATACCGACCATCGAACAAATGTGAGGCCTTCGAGATAAAGCATCAGCAACCACATTCGATTTTCCCTTAACAAAAACTATGTCAAAATCATAAGCTTGTAGCTTGCTGACCCACTTCGTCGCCTCTCATTTAAATCCTTCTGAGCCAAGAAGTATCTAAGACTGTTATGATACATGCTGATAGTGAATCTACCTCCAACCAGATATTGCCAGAATTTGGATAGAGCATGCATTATCGCCAACATCTCCTTATCATAAATAGAATAACTCCTTTCTGCCCCTTGGAGCTTCCGACTCTCATAAGCCACTGGGTGTCTGTTCTGCATCAGAACTGCACCAATCCCTTCACCAGAAGCATCACATTGTAAAACGAAACGCTGTGAAAAATCTGGCATAGCAAGCACCGGGCAAGAACACAACCTGTTTGAAGTGTTCGAAACACTTCTGAGCTTCATCAGACCATTTGAAGGCACCCTTCTTGGTCAAATCTGTGAGTGGGGCTGCCAACTGCGAAAATCCCTTCACAAACCGTCTGTAAAAACCACAAAGTCCAAAGAATCCCTTAAGCTGAGATAGATTTGTTGGAGCTGGTCAATCCTGGATAGCTTTGATTTTATCCGGGTCCATACGTAATCCATCTGCATTGATAATGTGCCCAAGATACAAGAGCTCTGTCAACCCAAAATCACATTTTGTTTCCTTAGCATAAAAGGATTCCTATTCGAGGATACGGAGGACCTCCTCAAGATGCTGTAGGTGCTCCTCCCATGATCGACTGTAAACCAGAATATCATCAAAGAATATCAAAACATACCTCCTCAACTTCATACAAGACTGGAAAGTCGCTGGGGCATTGGTCAACCCAAAAGGCATAACCAGAAACTCAAAGTGCCCACAATGACAACGAAAAGCTGTTTTCTCTATATCCTGCTCTCTCATTCTGATCTGATGGTAACCATTGCGCAGGTCTATTTTTGAGAAGAGTTGAGCTCCATGTAGCTCATCAATCAATTCATCAATGCGTGGAATAGGGTACCTGTTCTTAATTGTTTTCTTATTTAGCTCCCTATAGTCAACACACATACGCCAAGTCCCATCTTTTTTCTTTACCAAAACCACAGCCAAAGCAAAAGGACTCTTGCTTGGTCGGATATGTCCCATGTCAAGCAATTCCTGAATTGTTTTCTCAATCTCATCCTTATGTCGCCTAGGGTGCCTATAGGGTGTAGTGATAACTGTCTTAGCACTCTCCTCCAACTCAATAATGTGCTCCATTCCTCTCTCCGGAGGTCTCCCCGGAGGAATATTACTAAACACCTTGGAGTGTTTAGTCAAGATGTCCTGAATCTCCGGCTGGTAAGTGGACTTAACCTGTACATCCCCTGCTGAAGTAATGAGACACTCTGCTGCCCACTCAACCTCATCATGTCTGAAAAGCCTCTCCATTCGCTTAATGGAGACAACTCGGGGTCCGCCGTCTGACATGCCTCTCAGCGTCACCTTCTTGCCACTTGTCATGAAACTCATCTCCATAGCCCTCAGGTTCATAGTGAATTCGCCCAAGGATTCTAACCATTGCATTCCTAGAATCATATGAGTATCCCCAATATTAACCACATAAAAATCATCAGTAAGATCATAGCCTCCTAACTTCATCTGTAGTTTAGGGATCCTGTGGTTACACTGTATGGCTGTCCCATCTGCTACCATTACTCTGAATCCTGGAAATTCTTCTGTCTGCAACCCTCTCTTATCAACCAACCCAACGTCAATAAAGTTATGAGTTGCCCCTGTATCAATCAGTGTCACCACCCGCTGCCCCTGAAGGACTCCTCGGACCTTGAAAGAAGATCCCTTTTTAAAACTATACAATTGTGCAATTTGTACCTCAGTCTCTTCTTCTGTCTCCCCTGCTCCACAATTCTCCTCATCCTCCTGTTGATTTGAATGCTCTGAACCAGATTCATCAACTTCAAAATATTCTCTAGCCTCTAGTTGCTTCACCTTAACTAAACACTTGTGGCCCAACTCCCATGGTTCTCTACATCTGAAGCATAATTTCCTTTTTCTTAATTCATTGAGCTCATTATCTGATAGTTTCTTAGTTTTAGTTTTAGGTGCGTTCTGGACAAACCCCTTCTTATCTTTGTTATTCTGAAAAGGTTTGAAGGCTGGTTTTTGTTTTGGAACAGCGAACTCCATGCTTCTTGCCTTTTTCATGGCATCCTGTAAAGTGACTGGATCAAATGCCTTTACCCAACCACGTAGCGGCTCAGACAATCCCTAATAGAAGAGTATGATTAGACGCCTCTCTGAGATATCATCCACTTTGACAGAAATGGACTGGAATTCTGTGATGTAGGCCTCTACTGAACTGTTTTGCCTCAACTGTGCTAGATCTCGAAAATACAACTCAAGATCCTTCTTATCGAATCGATCGATAAGTAGCCGTGTGAACTCCTCATAGGATGTAATCAAATTATGACCCAAAGTGATCAACCCATGAAACCACCAATCGTGTGCAGCTCCTTCAAGATGTAATGTGGCGAATTTTATAGCTTCTTCTTCCAGCATAGGTCGAAGTGAGAGGAAATTATCAAGTTTATCCACCAATGTCCTGGCTGTACATTTGCCACTACCATCAAACTGAGGTAAAGAAACCTTGTTCAGTGCTTGGTTGAATTCTTTTTGTGCTGGTCTAGCCTGATCAGTACGGTGACCACCTCCCTGTCCCATACTCCTCTGCTTCTGAGTGACGTATTGGTCAAATGACCAATATGCCCTAAGGCCTTTCGGAAGAGCACTATACCGCTGATACCACTCCTCAAACTGATCCTCTATAGGCCCTTGAGCTGTGTGCATCTCAGGTGCTGGAACTTCAGCTCTAGATAAGAACGTAGGCTGAGTCGTAACAACTGTATGTTGCCTTTGATCAGTCATGCCCTGGCTGCCCTTGCTTGGAATACGCTTGTTTGATGAGCTAGGCCCACCATCCTGATTAGTCCCTGTCTGTAGCCCCTGCAAAGTATTAGTCATAGCCATAATAGCATTTGCTAATGCTTCCTGTCCCTGCCTCATCTGATCCTGCATATCCATCTGTGCCCTTGACAAAGCATTAAGAGCCCCAAATATACTAGGGTTCTCCCGATGCTGATCATCACCCATAATGTCTAGTAATTTAGTAGATCTCTTATGTCGCTCGTACTGAAGATGAAAATCTTTTTCTTTCCCTTTATCAACTGGTTCACTCATTAATTAAACCCACAAGTCGGCAGATATAACTCGCTCTGATACCACTGTAACAACCCACCCTATTCTGGATTGTTTCCTATCTATTTTGACTAGTAAAAAAACACAAATTTTTGCTCTTTTATTCAAATATATGCTCTCTTTTTTTGGGTATTTTTATGGGATTTAAACATACAATATATCTTGCTGAAAGAAAGCTTCACAAACTGGAACAACTTAATTGCAAGGGAAATTACAATGATGAACAGCACTGAAAATACCCGATTTTCCTCAAGTCTGAAAACAAATCGCAGCAATCCACGTTCTGGAAATAGTTTGTGAATAGTGCCGTGAATAGTAATTTGCTACAGTGTCGCGTGAATAGTAACTGCTACAGTGCCGCTTGAATAGTAAACTGCTACAGTACCGCGTGAATAGTAAACTGCTACAGTACCACATGAATAGTAAACTGCTACAGTACCGTGTGAATAGTGAACTGCTACAGCCTCCAAATAAGTACCGTCTACAGGTCTAAATCGCTGCTATCTCCCAACACACAAGATATCAATGACGAACCAGAAATTCTCTTTGATCTCCAATTTGCCCTCTGAATGAAGACAATCAAAATCCAATAGAGCTGATCTTTCACAGCCGTAGTGGATGTCCTTGCCGAGAGTTTCCGTTCTCAACAAGCTCGAATCTGCAAGCAAATTCTCCAGAATGCATCAAGCAATATATTCAATGTTCAAGGATGCTGGAATGAGAGCCCAACCACTTTATTTATTATTGACTCGGGCCTGGCTGTATCATAACATAACCAATGTGGGATAAAAAACCCCTTTTTTAATAAATCCTTATGTCTCCCTAAGTCACTTTATCAAATAATTAATAATTCACTTAAGTGACTTATGTGCACACATAATATAAAGTCTATTTAATTTTTATATGACTTTATAATTAAATAATTACGAGTATTAAAATAATTGCACCAGAAGACCCAAGCCAACATCTGATATTATTTTTGGATACCCTTTTGGTCGAACTGTCCAAATATAGAAACTGTTCTGAAAAAAGCACGGCCCTAAAAAATAGGAAACTGCTCCAACTGACTTCCAAGATCCTTAAACTGCTTCCATAGCCTACAGGATCGCTTGAATAGGCTATGCACTGTGCCAATGCTGACGAGCTCAGAAAGGGGACATGACAGCGAGTGCGAGCGCGAGCGCGAGCCGGGAGTGAGTGCAGCAGGAAGTTAGCGCGAGCACGAGTTAGGAGTGAGTGTGGAAGGAAGTGAGTGCGAGCATGAGCCGGGAGTGAGTGTAGCCAAAAGCGAGTGCGAGTGCGAGCCGGGAGTGAGTGTAGCTAGAAGCGAGTGCGAGTGCGAGCGCGAGCCGGGAGTGAGTGCAGCCAGAAGCGAGTGCGAGCGCGAGCCGGGAGTGAGTGCAGCAGCGAGTGCGAGCGCGAGCCGGGAGTGAGTGCAGCCAGAAGCGAGTGCGAGCGCGAGCCGGGAGTAAGTGTAGCAGGAAGCGATTGCGAGTGCGAGTGCATGCCGGGAGTGAGTGTAGCAGGAAGTGATTGCGAGTGCGATCTGGGAGTGAGTTCTAGCGTGATCCGGGAGTGAGTGCAGCAGGAAGCGAGTGCTAGTGCGATCCGGGAGCGAGTGTAGCAGGAAGCGAGTGCTAGCGCGAGCCGAGAGTGAGTGCAGCAGGAAGCGAGTGCAACAGCAAGCGAGTGCGAACATGAGCTGGGAGTGAGAGCAACAAGCGAGTGCGAGCGCAAGTTGGGAGTGAGTGCAGTCGTGAGTGCGAGCACGAGCCGGGAGTGAGTGTAGCCAGAAGTGAGTGCGAGGGCAAGCCAGGAGTGAGTGCAGCCAGGAGTGAATGCAGCCAGAAGCGATTGCAAGTGTGAGCTGGTAGTGAGTGCAGTAGTGAATGAGAGCGCGAGCCAAGAGTGAGTGTAGCAGCGAGTGCGAGTGCGAGTCGGGAGTGAGTGCAAGCGTGAGTCGGGAGTGAGTGTAGCCGAAAGTGTGCGAGCATGAGTCAGGAGTGAGGAGGAAGTGAGTAGTAAGTAGAAAGCAAAGTGTGATCCACTTGAAGAAAATCTAGTGTGAGTCTGGAGGAAGTATGATCTAATAGGGAGTGCAAGCCAAGATTTAGTCATGGCGAAAGAGCAGCGAGTTCATCCGAAGTGCATCAATGTTTCAAACCCTTACCATGAATGCATGGAACATTGTTTCCAAAAAAATTCTAAAGTGAAGGAATGACGAGAAAAAGAAGAGACAAGGGCTATTGCGAGCCAAGAGGGAGTGCAATTCGGGAGCGAGTGTGAGGCAGGAGAGAGTGCAAGCCGAGAGGGAAGGTGATCCAAGAGGGAGTGCAAGCCAAGAGCAAGCCCCATTAGCTAGTATGGAAGGAAAGTCATATTTGAAAGCCCTAATGGGAAGTCAAGATGCCCTAGTTGGAAGTATGGAGGACCAAGTTGGAGATAAGCATAAGAACGAATACATGGCAAGTTCGATCCAGGTAGCAGATGTTACACCAGAAGTGAGAATCAAGGATGAGATGATTGAGATGATATAAGGGTTCTTAAAATTAGAGGGTTAATATGTAAGTTCCATAGATCATGACCAGGGTTTTTGAAGATTCAAAATTGGATCAAGTGGAAGTGGGGATTAAATTCAAATTACTTTATGAATTTTATTCCTAAAGCTTTTTTTCTCATCATCTTTTTTAGTTCAGAAATTAGGGATAACATAATGGTTGGTTGGTGGCCCATGGTTTAGGGAAAGAGATGCACTTTATTTGAGACCATTGAATGGAATTTTTTTTGTTGAGACAAACTATTAAGAAGCTTCCAGTATGGGTTAGGCTTTTTGGACTTTTATATAAGCTTATAAATAAGGATGTTATGAGGAATATTGGTAACCCTAGGGGAATTCATCAAGAAAGGACTAACTACTAAGGAACGAAAGCATGCTATATATACTCGAGTATGTTTTGCTATGAATATTTCAAAACCTTTGCCACAATCCATCAAGATAAAATCTGAATCAAGAGAATAGGATCAACAGGTAGATTATGAAAATATCACATTTCGTTGCCACAATTGTTATGAGATTGGACACAACAAGAGTTTGCAAAGTGAAAACTATGAAGAAAGAGACAAAACATTCTAGCAATCAAATAAACGTCAATATGAAGCAAGGAAATCATACAATAATAGAAGCTAGATCAGATCAAGGATATTCCACTCCGAAAGAAGAGGCAAAGAAAGCCTATCTACAATAATAGAAGAGGCAAAGAAAGCCTATCTACAATGTCATTTGGCAAATTCAGGAAGGAATTAAAGGTGCAAAAGAAGATGTGGAGAGAAATCCTAAAATAAAGACAACAAAAGAGGTCAAGTTTATTCCAAGTAAATCATCTTCATTTTCCTCAAGTAGTATAGAATCCTCTCCAAGTAATAAGAGTGAAAGGGATGAAGATGTTATCCCTTGCACTTCAAGGTTTCAAGAGTAGCATAATAAAGAAATAAGGATGGAGGAAACCCATAACAATTTAGGTTTTTAGAGCAGAATAAGAAGGTAATTGCTACAGAAGAGCATCCTTGCACTTTAGGGTTTCTAGGGAAACATAAAGAAGATTGTGCTTTTGAGGTTATTCCTTGCATTTCAGATCCTTCAAAACAAGGCAAACCTAAAGATGATAAGTCTTACTATGAGCAGTGTGAGAAGATTGAAGAGATTGATGAAGATGAAAGTATTGTTGGGAATGAAAAAAAGAGAGGAAGACCCAAGAAGCAGAAACAAAGAGAAAAAGAGATCCAGAGGGATATTGATATGGGAAAACAAAAGCAAATATCACAAGTGCTAACAAGAAGTGGGGCTAAACCCACAAATAAAATAAAAAAATAACAATGAAAATAATATCTTGGAATATTAGGGGAATGGATAAAAACCCTAAAAAAAGGTATTAAGAAATTGTGAGGTTGTTATAGATAAGATATAGAAGTTAGGCAACAAATATTTTAGCCATTAGCGGTGTTGAATTTCATCTTGGTAGAATTTAAATTTCAGAAGGCATTTGATATAAAAGGAGTTGATTGTGGAAACTTAGTAGTTTGAGGAAGATGGAGATTGATAGAAAGGCAAATGAAGAATATCTTTGATTGAAAGGCAAAGTTGGATATGCTTTAATTAGCTTGTTAGAAATGTAATGAGAACAATGTAATATTTTGTTTTTGTAATGGGAGTGGTCCCCAATAGAAGCTACACAACTTATTATAAAAAAAAAAAATCTATGCTAATATTTTTATAATAAAATAATTACAAAAATTATTTAAAAGTAAAAAATCATCATTAAAGTTAATAAAAAAACTAAAAAATAATAATTAAATATGATTGATGTGTCCTATAGATTGCTTCAGTTTACACCTGAAATTGTAACCTTCGTTTCCATGAATTCACGTTTCCCCTCGGATATTTATTCACCAAGATAAATGGACAACATAAAAGATCTTATTGTTGTCGCGTTGCTTGCCTCGAACACGTACTTGAAGCTCAACCAAAAGATAAGCGGAATATTTGATTTGGTGCTTTTGAGGTTTCCATTATGCTCGTAATCTCCCATGCAGAGAAAAATAAAAACAGTTTGCACCATCGCGAGGTAACGAGTTTGATTCCCGCAGTACGTAATGGGACCGCAGACGCTGATTTGCAGACCTATTCCTTCTTTTTCACTTTTTATATATATATATATATATATATATATATATATATATATATATATATATTTGTGTTTTGATTTGCTATACGCAAGTTCTAGCAACCTCCTCTACACAACCTCTCACTGCCCTAGCACCATTCAGTGCTCCCACACCTTTTAAGGTGCAGGTGAATTTTGATATTCCTACTTTTGAAGGAAAAATTAATGTTGATGCCCTAGAAAATTGGTTGGATCAGTTATCTTCATACTTCTCTATAAATAAATTCATCGATAGTGAGAAAATCACTTTTGCACTCTTGAAAGCTTCATTACCTATTCGAAATTGGTGGGAAGCATATTGTAACAAGGTTACGAAAGAGAATGAAGATGAAGTAGTGTTCACATGGGATAATTTCATGGAGGCCGTCAAGGAAGAATATTATCCTGTGGGAGCCTATGAAGACCAATACATGCGATGGCAACAATTGTGTCAAGGTAAAGACCAATCTGTTCAAGATTATATTGATGCTTTCCACTCCATGGCAGCAAAGCTAGGTATTCAAGATACCAAAAGGCATCGAATCCTCAAGTATTACAGTGGGCTGCAATGGTACATTCGAGAGGACATGGACCTCTTCAAATTCAAGACATTGGGAGAGGCATATAAACTTGCTATCAAATTGGAGCAGAAGCACAAAAACAAAAATAGAAAAGGAGGAGCAAATAACAAAAACCAGAACACTAAGTACCAGCCAAAGAAAGGCAAGAGTGACTCTCCAAAGAATCAGGATAAAGGGGGTCAGCCCCAAAATCAGAATTGGAAGCAAAAAAAAGACTCCCAAGAAAAGAATCCCTCGAAGGCCAAGAGTGGAAAATGGTGCGATTATCACAAGAGCAACCAACATTCGAGGGAGGAGTGTCAAGCAATTCAATCATTGTTTGCTGAGTCGCAACCCTCTACATCCATTGCACCACCACCTCCACATCCATAGGCTGAGGATAGAGGGAAGCAAATCATGGAAGCTAAACCAAATGTGACCATTGCCACCACACATGCTGCACCAAAGGAGTCACAAGAGGAGGAATGCCTATTTCACTCACAAATGTGGGTCAAGGGTAAGCCATTACATTTCATTGTTGATAGTGGGAGTCAAAAGAATCTGATTTCTGCTCAAATGGTGAAGGATTTGAATCTACCTGTCACACCACACCCACAACCATATAATGTTGGATGGTTACAACATAGGAGAGACATTCGTGTCACTCAACAATGTCTCCTCTCTTATGCCATCAAGCCCTTCAAAGATGAAGTTTTGTGTGATGTTGTGCCCTTGGATGTTTGTGATGTGATTTTGGGCCAACCATTTATGTGGAAGAGGCATGGTGTATATGAGTCTAGGCCCCAAAGTGTCATCATCACTATCGAAGGTCAATGCTTCAGGATACTAAAGGTATCTCCTCCTACCTCTATTTCCTTAATCAATGCTAAACAATGCACAAAGATGATAGCCAAAACAAGAAAATTCATTCTGTTGATGATCAAGCCACAAAGTAGGAGGACTATCGCTACATCAATTGCAAGCCTTGCACAACAGAAGCAGATGGACCAGATTGTAGCGGAATATGATGACTTGTTCAAGTCACCAACTGGGGTTCCACTTCATTGTGAGGTAAAGCATTCCATTGATTTAGTTCCTGGTTCTCCTTTGCCTAATGCACCTGTTTATCATAGATCAGTCCTTGAAAATGATGAAATCAGGAGGCAGATCCAAGAATTGATTCAAAAGGGGCACATCAGACCAAGTGCTTCACCATGTGGTAGTCCAATTGTCTTGGCTCCAAAGAAATATGGAACATGGAGACTTTGTATTGACTATAGAGCTTTGAATAAAATCACTATGAAGAACCGCTATCCACTCCCTCGGATAGATGACTTGTTGGACCAACTCCGTGGTGCAAAGTTCTTCACCAAAATTGATCTCAAATCTGGCTATCATCAAATACCCATAGAGCCCATTGACGTATGGAAGACTGCATTCAAATCCAAGGAGGGTTTATTTGAGTGGTTGGTTATGCCTTTTGGCTTGACCAATGCACCTACCACATTCATGAGGATGATGGATGACATCCTGCGTCCCTACACCAACTCATTTGTGGTAGTCTACTTAGATGACATTCTCATCTATAGTAAGACATGGGAGGAACATCTACAACATGTTCGATAGGTACTTCAGATTCTTTGAAGACACAAGCTATATGCTAATTTGGAGAAGTGCTCATTTGGCATGATGAAGATTCAGTACCTTGGGTATATTGTTGACAAAGAGGGAGTCCATGTTGATCTTGAGAAGATTCAGGTAATTAGAGATTGGCCTACCCCAAAGACTCTAATAGAGCTTCATAGCTTTTTGGGTCTTGCCAATTTCTATCGAAGATTTGTATTGGGGTTCTCACACATTGCTTGGCCACTACACCAAGTGACCAAAGGAGGTGCCAAATCCAAGTTCCATTGGGGAGATACACAACAGAGGGCATTTGAGAGGTTGAAGGACCAATTGTGTTCAGCTCCTACACTTTCCCTACTTGATCTGCATCAACCTTTTGAGGTAATGACTGATGCATCAGAGTACGCATTGGGAGTTGTTCTCACACAACATGGGCATCCAATTGCCTATCACAGTGAAACATTCAATGAAGCAGTTCGAAAATACCCCACATATGACAAAGAGCTCTATGCCATTGTCCAAGCATGTAAACAGTGGAAGCACTACATCTTGGGCAAGGAAACCATCATCCACACAGATCATAGACCTCTGGAGTTCATTCAGACATAGTAAGCTAAGGAATGAAAGACATCAAAAGTGGGCCACATATCTACAATAATTTCATTTGATCATCAAGCATAAGAAAGGGAGTGCCAATTCAGCAACAGATTGTTTGAGCCGACCTCCAATCATAGCACTCACCACCATTCTTGATTCTTATGGGCATGATACTTCCAATTGGTCCACCTTGTATGAAGTAGATTCTGATTTTGCAGATACATACCGAGCTCTTCGTGTGGGTAAGCATGTTTCTGATTTTTATTTGCAAGATAACCTCCTCTGCCACATGGGACATATTTGTGTACCAGCTAGTGAGCGCTCAAAGATGATTTGGGAAGCACACTTCAGCAAAGTAGCAGGTCACTTTGGGGTGGAAAAAACGTTGGCAGTACTTCAAAAGTACTTCTATTGGCCCAAGATGAGGAATGATGTCGAGAGGTACATCAAGTCATGTACCCCCTGCGTTGTTGCCAAACCAACCAACAAGAAGCAAGGACTGTATACACCATTGCCAATGCCATCCAAGCCTTGGGAATCTATCTCCATGGATTTCCTCTCAGGTTTGCCCACATCTAAGCATGGTAATGATTGTGTTTTTGTAGTAGTTGATCGTTTTTCAAAAATGGCTATCATGATTCCTTGTAAGAAATCCATTTCAGCTGAGGATATTGCTAAGCTTTATTTTAGTCATGTGTGGCTCAACTTTGGCTTGCCAAAGTCCATTGTATCTGATAAGGATAGCAGATTTCTGAGCATTTTTTGGTCCACCCTATGGAGCATGATGGACACCAAGTTGACCATGTCCACAACCTTCCATCCTCAGATTGATGGCCAGACAGAAGTTGTGAATCGATTGATTGTACATCTTTGAATGTACAATTCCAAGCATCCATGCACATGGGATGAGAGCCTCCCCTACATTCAACATGGGTACAATCGAGCTCTGCATAGCTCTACCAAACACAACCCATTTCATGTCTGTTTTGGGTTCCAACCCTTGGCACCCATTGATGTAGCTCTCCTTATGCAACCCATGGAGTACTCACCTCATGGACAAAAAGAAGCAAAAAGGCAGCACAGTTTGTGGAATACAAGTAACACAATCTAGCAACAGGTCCATGACCTCTTGGAAAAGACAAATCAGAAATACAAGCAACGCCATGACCAACATCGGGTCCCACATCAATTCAAGGTTGGAGATAAGGTATGGTTACGTCTTCAGAAAGAGAGACTTGCAAGACCCCATAGGAAGATCAGACCTCTTCGCTATGGACCATACACCATCACCAAGAAGGTGGGAGAAAATGCCTTTGAATTGAATCTTCCATCTTATCTTGGTTTGCATCCAATCTTCAATGTTGAACTTCTTAGGCCCTATCATCCACCTCTGTTGGACACTTCCGTAGTAGCAGAACAATTGGACATTGAAGAACTCAATCCAGACAGTTTAGCACCAGTGGAGGAGGATCAGATTGTTGACACATGGACTAAGACCACTAGAAGGCAGTCCACTCAGATGTACAAAGTGGTCAAGGTAGGACAACTTGGTCACCAAGGGGAATGGCTCACAAAAAAACAGATAAAGAAACAATTTCCACACCTGATGTCAAAAGTTGATGCAATGGGGACCATTGCTTTTCAAGGGGGATGAATGATCCAGGCATGTGACCTTTTTGGAGCATGGCTTTATGCTCGAAAATGCCTGAAAATCTATTTTTTTATCCTAACCACATTGTTAGGGGCATAACTTTTTGCTCGGGACTCCATTTTGATCCATTCAAGAAGCGTTGGAAAGATTAGAGAGAGAGAACAATAATTTCATAGCAATTAGACAAGTTCAATTTGTGGAAAAAAACTCTGAAGGCCCTCAAAAATGCAAAACAAAATATTTACTAAAAATAGTAATTTTCTATTTTTAGATTTTCATAGCCAAAATGCATCTCTAGCTATGTTGACACATCAGTAGAAGACAAAACACAAAAGGACAAGTCATATGTAATTTTTTTTCGCCGGGGGCCCTCCAAGGGTATGCACCTTCTAACTCATGGAAGGTGAACCACCACATTTCCATATGGGTGACCTTCCATATTCAATACGGTGGATTTCCAACACACCAATTCTTGTATAAAGAGAGATGCACCCCTGACTGTAAAAAGCATGAGTAATGGATGCAATGTTATAGCCTCACATCTCTTCTCAGAGATTGCTTGCATTGTACTCTGTTTTTTGAGCAATAAAATCATTATGTTATTTTGCTTATGTATATCTGTGTTCTGGTTTGTTATACTCTGTTATTTTTGAATTGCACTCTTTCATGATCTTCCTTAACTCGAAATTCTGAGTTTCGAATCAACAGTCTATATGCAAAATATTAGATTTACTACAAAATTTACAAAATGCACAGGTACACTAATGTTGCGTGCAGCAGGTATCTTCTGTGATTGAGGTGGCAGCCAATTCAGAATTGGAGTTTATCAGTGTGTGCTTTATCTCTCTCATTTAAGTGAACACCTTGGATTTCATGTACACACAGTCTGTATATCAATAGAAGGCCATTATATATATTCACATAATTCTATGTTCTGTGTGCTTGTCTGTGCTTTTTTTTTTTTTTTTTACATTGTTCTGCTATTCTTGCACAGGGGAAAAGTTCTTCATTTGATAATGACCGTTTATTCTATTAGCCAAAATTTTGATAAAGTTCTGAGCAAGATGAGGTATTGCAGTATAATAAGAATATGAACACTATCTGGCTGGTGTTTGCTCATGATTGTCTGGTTATTGACACTCACATAAAGCTTTTTTACAAGATGGACATGCTTGCTTAGGTAATCATTACTTATTAGTTTGTTTGTTTCGTCTGATTTGCAGGTTGAAAGCATTGATTGCAATTCCGAAGCTTCCATCAAAATGTGCAGTAGCCATTGCAAAGAAGTACCCAACCATGCGTTCTCTGCTTAATGTTTACCTAGACCCCAGCAAAACTGTATGTATGGAAATGGAGCAGCAAGTTTCTTTGGTTCTGAAAATTCTCAGATTACATTCAATTTTTAATGGTTAGTTATTGGATTGGTCGTTTTTTTACTTATATGCCTCTTTTTTCTCCTATATTTCTCCCTTTGAGGAAGCAGATTCATGAGAAAGAATTTCTTTTGCAAGATCTTGTCACTGAAGGGTTACTCATGGAAGGTGGCAGGCGTTTGGGACCTGTTTGTTCAAAGCGAGTCTACAGAATACTTATGGCTCAAAGCGGAAATCTGAAGACAGATGATGTTGAGGAAGGAGCAGATCTGTTTCAAACATAACTTTGTTGGGGAAAGACTGCATTTTATGTCACCCTCTATTCATTATTTTGTACATACAGTTTTTGCCTAGCAGAATGTATAGAATTCATTTTTTGTTGTCGCATAGCTCTGCCATAAAATACTCAATGGATTAAATATTTTATTTTCTTGATGTCTAATAGTTTCTGTAATCCAACTATGATGATCCATTTAGAAAATTTAGTTTCATTCCCGCATTTATGCAAATCTCTATTTGTAAGTTGCATGGTTGGGGTTCTTGCTTAAACTAACACTTACTTAAAAGCAAACAAGTTTGGATAACTATAGTTGCTGAAAAGGGGGAACTATTGAATGAGATAAAAATCAAAGCCACTTTTGTACTATGTTATTAAAATTGTTTCAATTGACTTTCTTGCTGTAGAAACCTCAGTTGATCATCTTGCCCAAGTTCAATGTCTTTTTCCTGATTTACTGTCTTGTTATTTTCCATGTTTCTGTTATGTTAAACTTTCCCATCTTCACTATGCTTCAATGCTTTTGGTTACAGATGTCAATATATTATTGTATCAATCAATATTCTTGATATAGAAATATGCGATTAACTTGACCATTATCCATGACACCCATGGGAATTGAACCCAGTCTGCTCTTAGTGACCCAAAGATTCTCACCAGTCAGACTTCAATCCCATGGATCTTGTCTTAGAGTAGTTTTAAACATATATTAATAATTTGAGGGAAGAGAGAGCATAAATTGCCAACAAAACCATGAAATACAAATGGGCTTTCTTCCCTTACAGAACATCATGTCTTCACATAAGTATTGATTTATAAGGCATATTTGATTAATATATTACGTAAGTGTTGCTACTGTCATTTTGAAAAGGAATTTATGATATCCCCAACATGCAAAATTTTCTACTCTTTAACATATCATACCCTGCATATTGACAATCCAGATTGCAACATTTGTTTTTGGGTACAATATTACTCACAAGAATACAATCAGAGACATGTCTATTTTGTCCATTAATTCTTTCCTGCACAATAATTCTAATGAAATCATAATAATGTTTTCAATCTTGCTTAATTTTATTTAAATCTGTTGTAGCCAGGGATCCATTACACACTCACATAAATTAATGAGTTGATGCTATAACATTGTCTTCGCTACTTGAATACTTGGATCCGCTTCTATCGTATTATTTTCCTCTACAACTAAAGAGTTATTGCAATAAATACTTACAATGGTAGCCTCAAGTCTGAACAGAGTTCCTATACAAACTCCTCTTGCCAACACCAAGGCTCCACGAACCATCTTGCAGCTGTCCTTATTGAATACCACAGTCACACCCGCGTCATTCATCTTATTCGTGGATATCAGGTTTCTTGCCAAACCTGGAATATGCAACACACTAGAAAGGGTTTTAATTCTTCCATCTATTACCTTCAACTTGACTCTTCCTCAACCTATTATTTTATATGTCGAATTGTCTCCCAAGAAGACTTCACCTCCATTTATCTTTACATATTCATAAAACTCCTCCCTATGAGGAGTCATGAAAGGAAGTACCTGATTCAATCAGCCATGAGTAATGGCATTCGCTTGAGCACACTGCAATTAAGAATAAGTCCTCCGAATCTTCATTTGTGGTCTTTGTTTTCGCAGAAGTTCCTTAATCAGATGATCAACTATTATCAACCTTTTTAGATCTGTAATCTCTTTTATAATGCCTTGTTTTACCACACTTCCAACATTTTTTTTCTAGAGCAACAAATTTACCTCTAGATCTCGATTTTCTTTCTCTTGATTTATTTTTGCTTTTTTCTTGAGAATGACCTCTCACAACCAAGGCATCCTTTTGATGATAATCTTCAGTAGATTTTTGTCTCATTTCCTCAAATAGCAAAGTTTTTACTATATCCTCTACTTCAAATGTAGAAGTAGTATTGGTGATAGCCTAAACTAGGTTATATCATGAATTAGGTAATGAACAAAGTAAAGTAATACACTTTTCCACTTCTTCCATTTTTACTTCAATAGAGTTTAATTGACTTACCATAGTGTTAAAAGCATTCAAATGTTTAGCCATAGAGTCATGTTGGTCAAGAATATGCTTTAGGTATGAAATGTTTCATTCATGCACTCGAGACCCGACCAACATTGAAAGACCGAAAGGAAGAAATGCATCCTGTACCAATCTCTAGAGAGGGCTGGTTCCCCTTCTATTCTAACTTGGGGAGTTTGAAATTAAGGAACATGAAAGAGATTCGAAATGACTGAAAGTGATGGGAGATATGGCCTCTGACCAAGATAGAACAGGGGTGATGAACCAAAAGCACGATAACTTAACTATACGTTGAACCAAATAACACTCAACACAAAGAACTAACAAAAATTAAAACCAGGCATCTAACATGTGTAATGTCCAGAATCATTCCAGCGTTCACCCTCTATCGGGAGTCAAATCCAGACATAGAATTATAACCCACATACAAAGCAGAGAATTTAATAGAAATGTAAGATAAACGACATACATATGAATAGAAGTCTCTACAGTTAGAGCCAAACATTCTCTGTATTGATAGCAGAATTCAAGTTACAACAAGCTTCTAGCAAAACGTCCATTGAATTTGTCAGCTTTTATAGAGAATTATGCTGCTTGAAACATTTAATGCACACCCACAAAACATCGTGGTGGCAACAAGGATATAATTTGGAAAATAAACACTCATCAAAAAGTAATGAGGCATGACCTGAAACTGATGACTCGTTGAATTGCAGCTGCACCCCTTCAAAGCGTTGATAGGTTAAGCTGGCTGGCGTCGCCTCCTTGCTTGCTGGAACCACCTTAACGAAGGATCAAATTATGAAATTCGGAAACATCCAATCGGAAGCTTCTCAAACCGACTATGCTTGGATAGATAAGGATGCTCCTTGTGTCGTCGAGAAGCGCCTCTAAGGCACTTTGTCTGAAGCAAAGGGGGTGGGATTGAAATAGGCGCCTAATGGATGCAGGACCCACCTACGTTTCGTTGATGCAGTCTTTGAAAAGCGCTTGCGCTCCAAAAATGCAACGAACCGAGTGACACTCTTGAGAGCAGCGTGGGCGTTGAAAAGTCAAAGTTAATTGCGTTGCTACTTACTCTTGAAACTGCCTTGCACCTAAAGGATAGAGCGAAACACTTTGATCCACACTTAGTATTATTTCTGCTTGATGGGCTGCACCGTGGAAAAGTCAAAGTTTGTTTCTCTCACAACCCCGAAATTGCTCTGTGCTTGGAAAATTGAGCAAAGCACCTTGCTGCATTGGAATGGGCGCTAATGCTGAAGGGTTAAAGGGGCTTGCGCTATAGATTGGAGTGAAAATACCTTGCACTTGAAAAAACATAGCGGAACTGCTTGTGGGGCCTTAGGAGGCGCGCTGGGGTGGAAAAGTCAAGTGTTATTGCGCTCTCTTGCCCTGACTTTGCCTTGCGCTTGAAAACTTGAGTGCTACACCTTGGCGCCTTGGGAGCGGTGTTGGCATTGAAATGTCAACGGTGTTTGCGCTCTCCCTTAGGTTCAAAACGACCTTGTGCTGGGGAAACAGAGCGAAACACCTTGCCGCTCCACTTGGCATCTTTCTCCCTCGAACTTGCTGCTATGCTTTGAAAAGTCAAAGGGTGTTGCGCTCTTGGCAGACTTCGAAAAGGCTTTGTGCTAGGAAGGTGGAGCGAAACGACTTGGAGCATTGGGAGCAGCGTCGGGGTTTGAAAAGTCAAATGGGATTGCGATCTCACTTAGGCCCGAAATTGCCTTTCGCCTAGAAAATAGAGTGAAACCTGTTGATTCACACTTAGCATCTTTTCTAGAGATTGTTGCTATGCTTTGAAAAGTCAACAAGCATTGCGCTCTTGGCAGACTTCGAAAAGGCTTTGCGTTCCGAAATTGGAGCGCAAAGGGAATGGACCCCACACTTGCGCTAAAGCAGGTTTTCGATAAGCATTAAAAACAATGTGAAGGCACTTTCCCCCGGTTTTTCCCCGAAAAGGCCTTGCGCTCTTTAGGCATGGCGCAAAGGCATTGTGCTTACTTAATAAGGCGAACACAACTCGCGCTCACTTAGCATTTTCTTCTCCGAAGCTGGGCTTCGTTGCTCTCTGGCCCGAAATGGGCCTGCATTCTTCTCCTGCTTCGAAACTAACCTGCGCTTGGAGACATGGCGCGAAACTATCTTCGCCCTTGACAAGGTAAGGACCCTGCATGCTGAATGAATAGAAAACTGCACCAACCCTTGGGCACAATTGACAAATTCTGATAGATAAAGCAGGGAAGTGAAAATGCATTATGTACAAAGAAGAAGCTTTAGGTAAGGAGAAATTAAAGAATAGCAAAAATTATACAGAGGAAATCAATGTGGCAGGAAATGCCAACATCTCTGGCGGCTCATGGGGGAATTGAGCTCGCCTCAATGTTGAAATCCCAGGCCTTATCTGTTGGGCTCAGAGTCATCATCGTTGTCCTCTTCTAAGTGCTCACTGCTGGCAGTAGACTCTTCCTCCAACCTCTCCCTTTTTATTCTTCCTCTTCTTTTTGGGGCTCACGACCCTCTTCTTCTCCTTGGCCTCCTTCCTCTTCTGGGTCCTCATGCTGGTGGGGAGGCTTCGTCTGCAGGAGACGCTCGCGGATTGACTCATAGGTGGCTTCGACTAGGGGCCAGACTACTTGGAACGAAGCGCGGTCTTGGAGCTCTTTAACTTGGTATTTGAAAGTTTCAAGTTGGTCCACATCAGCGAAGTTAGCCCTCTGGCTAAGGTCCACCAAATAGGACTCTATCCGTGCGTACTTTACCATCAACTGGATTACCTGAGCTTCTGTAATAGGCTTACTCCAACCATCGATCTCCGAAGTATCGTCCTCAAAGGCATCCCACACTAGGCCAAGATCTTCCTTTGTCAAAATAGTCTCATCCTCGCCAGTGAAGCTAGGGAAGCCAAGTTGTGCGAGAGCATCGAAATACAAAAGAGAGATGCGCATTTCCTGTTTGAATGTACTTAACAACTTTCTCGTTTCTCGAGATCTTTTCTATTTCGTTAAGTAGGCCCGCAATGTCATCTTCGCAGTTGCCCATGACCGAGCACGTAGGCACATAGGAGCAAGCTGCAACTCTATTTTTTCTAGGGTTTGTGCCTTCATCACCAACTCCAACCATCGCTCAATGTGTCTCCCAGCATCCTCCACAATGGGTCCGTCATTAGAAACCTTTTGCTTGGCATCCCAAACAAATGTGAGGACTGTTGTCACCTTGCGCGCCCTTGCTCTGAAGTTTGACACGAAGTGATGACGAATCTCTTTGATACGGTCTTTTGTGAAGACCTCCATTTGTACTATTCTTTTTGTCAATTGGGCCTGCAGCTTCTAAACCTGAGCATTCGCAGCCTGCAACTGGATTTCAGTTTCTGCATGCGTTTTGAGGCACTGCTTAGATTCTTTTCTATAATTCTCCACCTCCTGCTCCAGGCTACGCACATGCTATTGCAACTGCTCGGATTTAGCTTGAGCCTCTTCTAGTTGCGCTCTTGTGTGCGCCAAGGTCTCCTCCAGCTCTGCATTTTTAGACTCCACCTCGTAGAAGCGAGTCTTGTAATGCTCACTGTGAAAATAGATGGTGCCCATTTCAACCCCAATGTTCTCTATCTTGTCTGCTACATTGATCGTTTTCATGTCTTCAACTGTATGTCGGAAGGAATAGTTCGTTGGCATCATTTCCTCCAGGGGCTTTTGGACCTTGGGCACCTTCTCCATTCTGTGGAGTTGCATCTTCTCTGGATCGAATATGGCCCTCCTTTCCATCTAGGCTAGAGCCTACGCTTTTCTTCTTTTCTGACCGTTGAGCCAACGTGAGGAACTCTGCTGCGCCAAGCATATGCTTTCTGCAATCGGACCCTCCTGAATGACCTCAAGCTCCATCTCCATTGGTTCCTCTATGCCAAAGAGCGGTGTGAAAGGGAACAAATCTCGCTGTGGATCAACTTCAGTAGGGGACTTAGGGACAGTCGTGGAAGCGATTGTGGTGACCTTAGGAGGCACTTGGGTTTGCACAACGATGACTGACGTACTAGGGGCCGAGGTTGGGGCATCAAGATACGTCGTTGCTACTATTGAGGAGGTGCACGAGGGTGAGAATATGCTAGGGTTGACTGCAACAGTAGACACAACAACTAGGTGGACAAAATCCTAAGGGGCAGGGGCAGAAGAAATAGGGAACGCGAATGCGTTGGAAACAGACGCAAAAGCGTCAAACGTCGAGAAACAAGGGGTAAAGATGAGGTGGAAAACGATTGGGATGCAGGGTGAGGAGAGACTGAGATGGGGATGCCGAATGCAACTTGGATGGAAACTGGGGTTTTGACGTTGAAAAGGAAAGTCACTAGAGGAACAAAAGAGAGAGGGGGAGAGAGAGAATGCGCCTGCGGGCTCGGACGATGCCAGAGCTGAAGTAGCGAACTGTTGCGTGATTGGACTCATTCCTTCTTTGTCCGATGCTTCCATTTCTAGATCACTAAACTCTATCTCCTACCACGCCTGCTCCTCTTGTTGAATTTGCCACGTCTTCTACGTCGACACAAGAACTTCTGTAGCGCTTCCTCCCATAGTTGCTGATGCTGTAGGAAGGTTTGCACCAAAGGGGCGGCCTGTTCCAGTCCGAGGCTTCTTTGCGACGTTGGTGGGCAAAAGCGTTGCAGCAACACTCTTCTTTTTTGGAGTGACTTCCTCTTCAGGGAGCAGTTGCTTGCCATTTCTTTCGACAAGTGGGTCTTGCTCAATGTACTGCTCCTATACTTTCTCCGCGTCTTCCACCATGCTAGGGCTTTGTGTACTCCTAGGCACGATGTCAATGAACATGATAGGTCGATAAGTGTTGCAATTTGCATCGTATGCCTGGGAGAAGGTCTCGTCTATTACAAGACTTAGATAAAATATCTCTTTTTGTTGCGGACCCTCATGATCCACCAGTTGGAATTTTTTTCGTCTGACCAGTCGGGTCGTTTGTCCTTCACAACTTTAAACAACTCATTGTCAGTTCCCACCTTGATGGATTTCCCAGATTCCAGCTCCAGCTCTTCGTATTCTCTTGCATCCACATTGATCTTGCGGGTGAGGGACCTATCGTCCTATTCAAACAAACTTTCAAGGGTGATTAAACCCTTCGGGACATGGTTGTTCTTCAGCTGAATCAAACCCTCGTATTCTTCATTGTTGAGGGCCTTGTCTTCAATGTTTCCTGCTTCATCGATCAAAAAATTGACGATCTACTCGTCACTGTCGAAGACCTGCCAATGAATATTTTATTTTGGCATTGAAGGCCTATAGATCACCCTTAATGCATTTGGTTTTTACATTATGTTCTCGGTAGGGGAGCATCTGGCTTCGATAGACGCTAAGACATCAACATGCTTATTCCACTCTCTTGAAATAGACTGAATGTTCAGATCCGAGAAGGACTCAAGCATATCCCATACCTTATTATAGTATGCTTTGAGACAATGTTTCTTGAAAACACACTTATTAGTTACTTGGTTGCAGATCAGCTCCGAGTCTCCAAAGATTTGCAACTATTTTATTATGAGTTTTTCTGCCTTTCATAACACCAAATATAGGGCTTCATACTCAACAACATTATTTGTACAGCTCCATGCGAGTCTTTATGAGTATGTTTTTTGGTTTCCAGAAGGAGAGACAAGGACTACTCCTGCTCCAGCGCCATTCTTGCATCGAGCACCGTCGAAGAAGAGCTTCCACAGTTGATCGGCCATGGGGTCCTCGTCACTCGATACTTTAGCCTTTTCAGGCTTGGTAATAGGGTAACACCCCATGTCAGATTTGATCATGGCATTAAAGTCGCGCATAGAAAACTCATCCTCTATGCGGAGCTCGTCCAAAGCTTTTTCCATCAGCTCTACCTTCTCTTCTTCTGTTAGAGTTAAAGTGCACTATGCCTTCAGTTTGACACTTGTCAGTTTCATTGACAAGTGTCATGTTTATCATATAGGCCTTCTGCCTATATATGTAACCTATTTTTATCAATAAAATAATCCCCTTCAAGTTTTCCCTCCTAACATTTGGTATCAGAGCTCCAGGATTTCTCTGGCCTTGTGAGCTTGAGGGGGGATTTCCCCCATGGAAATCCTCCCTCCCCCTAATTTTTCATTCATTTTTTTTTGGATATTGAGGGAGTATGCTCTCCATCCCTTGCTGGATGGATCAGAAACCAGAAGTTGAAAAAAAAAAAAAAAATCCACCCCTGAATCCCTGGGGCTTGTGGCCCATACACGGACGGAACTAGCCTAAGCGTGCTGCAGGAAGATGAGACCGGTGGCCTTCAGGTTATGGACAAGGCGGGAAACTGGGTGGACGTGGAAGCGATCCCTAACTCATTCGTGGTCTTCGCGGGGGATGCGTTTCAGGCATGGAGTAACGGCAGGATTCGCAACGTAAAACATCGGGTGATGGTTAAAGGCGGACAGTCCCTGCTGTCTTTGGCATTGTTTTCTGTATTTCCAGATGAGGACGAAGAGAACGAGCGGTGGCATCGACCGGCGGGATTCCGGTGTGGAGAGATCGGTGATATTTTTTTTCTGGCATGCAGCCCAGATCTATGTATTTTTTTTCTGGCGGTGGCGCCGACCGGCGGCGCGCTCTCACGGCGGGATTCCAACGCTCTATTACTATACTGCGATTTTTGGTTTCATTGGACGCGATTCTGCCGAGGCCCGGGGAGGAGGTTCTCATTCTCGCAGCTGTGGAGGACCCTGATGCAGTCAACGAGATTGTGGTAGACTACTTCCGTTGATGATGTTCTGGTGCTGCATTTGGGGAAACTCTATTGGTCGCCTGTTGGACCACCTACTCAAACTGCTGCTAAGGATGGTTTATCAAATACAATGCAAATGCTGTGAAGTGCATGAAATTCTGATAAAGAATGACGTCATCCCCTTGCGATTGCGAAGGCATCCCAGCGCTTGATATAGATCCAAACGAGCGACGAACAAAACCATTTATATTCTTGTCCCTCAATTTTTTTGATGAGCTCCGCGCTGGTGCCGGGCAACTGAACCCTGACCCGCTGCAACCGGGTGCCCAGCTCGGGAGTTCTGACTTCCACGATCGCCACCATGCCGTTCTCGAACATAACCACCTTCTGCACCCGGTCCTGGTCCATGTACTGCAGAAAGCGGGAGTACGACGACAGTGCCTGCGACGCCTCCTCGACGCCGGCCTTTTCGACAGCGAGTATTCCAGCGGTGACGAGAATTTCATAAAGTGGATCAAAAGTTTGTTTCTATAGAAATGTGTAGCTATTGGCCTTGAATTTTGCTTGGATTGTTCAGTGAAATACGTGGTTGTTGTTTTGGCATTGCCAACCAAAATATGGTACAGTGAGAGAGAGAGAAGTGAATTGACATATTTGGGGAAGCGTTGCACGGGCAGAATGCTACTCATAACGAGCTGGAAGCTTCGTCGGCTCTGAACGAACGACGAATAGTGCGGTGGTGGTGGAGAAATTATGGTGGCAGCGGCGTCAACTGTGCACGGTGGAATGCTTGCATAGTCTTTCCCAGTGGTGTTCATTCGCCTTCGCCGCCACAACAGCAGCAAGCGCTAAGATTGTTTTTCAGCGGCTAATGACGGATTTAGTTTCTGTTCTCTGCTTGTACACAACAGGGTTTGAGCTGACTTCTGGCTTCGAAAGCAGATGTGAGAAGCACGCGGGTTCACCGTTGACGACGACATAATTGTAGAAGGCACCCATATACAAATAGTGGTGGTGAATCCCGAGCGGTGATCCGTCTTCCACTACAGATCCACTCATCGAACCCATTGATATCTTCCGCTACAGATGAGACCATGTCTTCCTGTTGGCCAGTCGGATATTCCTCGGACAAACACAGTGAAAATTTTTAGTCGATAATGCAATCGCCACCGCCGCCTGAACCTCCCTTGCTTGGGCTTCCCCGGAGCCGCCGAAGGGATCCCACATTACAGAGATTGTCTCCGCAGGCGGAGGCTTTGTAGATCGTTGCCAGCGAGGAGGCGAAGGAGATTCTGCTTGAGAGGTTGTGTTTGGAGGTGGAGCGCCTCCTGCTTAGCACCGTCATCATGGGTGGAGTGCCTCCAGCTTAGCGCGTGTTGATCTGGCAACATCAGCGGTAAAGCGGAGGAAGCGGCGCCACTTCCTAGGTTTTTCGTGCACGGGATGCACGCGACGGAGGAGCAGGCCTACGTGGCGGCTTGCGGGTTCCATGCCAATGTGTTGCCTCCTTCTGCAGCGATCTGGCAGCAATCCGGTGAACTAAGTGATAGTTGGCGATAACCGAACAAATACTGCACATGAAGACTCTAATAGGCCGTACATTAAAATCTGCCAAAGGGTAATTTAATGTCATTTGAGTGGGGTGCAATTTAATCAAAATCATGGGGATATTTATTTTAAGAAGGGAGCATTTACATTAAAAGGAATCTTTCCTTTTTTTTTAAATATATATTTGTATTTGTCCATAATGGGTGGGCATTGTTTTTTATGAAGAATCAAAGTGAAACGCCTAGATGGCACATGTAATTCCTCTGCGTGGGAAATTTTAATGCTGTTTTTATTCCGCCTGAGAGCGATGCCGCCATTGAGCGATGTTATCTATTTTCTACCTTAGATAGGCATGATGTTTTTTCCACATGATGAAGGCCACTTTGATGGTGGAATATAGGGGTATTTATAGTCGTTGGAAACATTTTTCCGCGACGGACACGATGCTGCTGTCATATTGTAATTTTGAGGCTGTTTCAATTGAGTTTTTTAGCCTCAAAATTTTTCTACCTTGGAGTGCACTTTCGGTTGTACCCGACACTCCCAAGGTACTTTCATATGTGATCCTTGTACCTAGTGACCTTCTCTATACACTTGGCGAATGCAGCGGATGGTTACCCATGCATTTCGGTGGGATGACATGGTCACCATAAGGACACTTATACTAGGGACTACAGACAAAGACACCCTAGACTCTATCCGAGGTTTTTTCCGGATCTACTTCTGAAGACTACAAACGAAGACACTTCAGAAGATTCTCTTATTTTCTTCTTCTCTCCTATTTTGATCTATGGCTCATTTTTATTGTATTGAGTGCATTTTCGGTAGAGACCGACACTCTTATATGGCTCGTTTTTCCTTTCATTAGGTGCATTTTTCGGCAGAGACCGACACCTTCTAGATTGAGTTCACCATGAGGAGGGATTTCATACTCATGGTGAATCTAGTTAGTGACCTACGAGTGGCAACATCCTCTGAGGATGACCTGCAGAGGCAACAGACCCAGATGTGGCTAACCTTGAGGCACCCATGATGACCCTGAGGCACTTAGACGGCTGACCCAGTGGCAACAGACTCGTTGAAGTGGCTAACCCTGAGGCAACAGACCGAGATGTATACACAGTGGATCTAGCATTATTCATAGTTGGAGAGCCAAGCGCAAAGAGCACGAGCCTAGACCAAAAAAAAAAAAAAAAAAGAGGATGATAGGTTATTTTTTTAGAGAAGTCAACATTAAGGGGGAATGTTACCTAATGTTGACTTGCTTTGTTTTTCTTTAGTTAGGATAGTGCACTTTAAGGGGGAATGTTAGAGTTAAAGTGCACTATGCCTTCAGTTTGACACTTGTCAGTTTCATTGACAAGTGTCATGTTTATCATATAGGCCTTCTGCCTATATATGTAACCTATTTTTATCAATAAAATAATCCCTCAAGTTTTCCCTCCTAACATCTTCATCCACTTCTTCGATCATATTGACCGAGTCCAATTTGTTCTCCGCATCCTGGATCATTTCAATGTGAAAGGTAGAGGGATTTTCATTAAAAAAATTAATCCTTCTTCCTTTTAAGGGGATTTCCAGGTGCGAATAGTCTAGATATAGATAGCCTCCAAGTTTGGCAGTGAACTTCCTTGATAGGCACATGCTAAAATAGGGCTCTAGATCTACTACCACTTCTTGAATTACTGTGATCTGCGACATCTTGTGCAACATGATCGGGATATCCTTGATGACCCTCACTATTTTTACTGGAGTCCCATCCAATTGAAGCACTCCAAAGACTGCTCCTAGTGTAATCTATACCTATAATTTCACAAACCACCTTGGGAATTACAGTCGTGGTAACACCGAAATCCACCATGCAATTATGTACGACCCACCCTTCCATCCTGAGGGATAGATAAAATGGCCGTGGCCTATTTTTTTTGGTGGTGGAGGTAGTTAGCGGCTGTGTCAAGACGGTCTGAGTCAACTTCCCCTTGCCTTTAGCAGACTTTAGGGATTCCTACAACAGATCGACCTGAGTAGGCAGTTGAAGTGCATCGAAGAGGCTTACCTTTGTCGAAGTCTTCCTTAGCTCTTCAACTATACTATACACTCTCCTACCAAAATCGCCTCCCTCCTTAGCAATTTTGTATTGGGTATGGTATTGTTGCGTGGCTTCAACTCTCTAGTGCTTGGTCAACGAGGGGTATCTGAGTTTTTCTCTCACCTGGTCCCTCACTTCAGTTTGGGGTTGAGAGGTTGAAGCTTGTGGTTGAGGAATCCTTCATTTTTCTCTTGGAGGTAGGAAGTCTTTTAATTGGAAAAAATCTGTCGACTTTGACACCTGAACAAGCTCATTTTTCGATGGCGATGACTTCTCTCTTGGCATCTTGGAAGCGGCAGGCACCTTCAATGGTTCCATCTGAACCGGATCGACCTTGATGGGCATCTTACCTGTCCTCATGAGGCATTACGATAAATTTCCCTTATCATATTTACCTGCCCACCAGGAGTGCTATCTGCGAGGGTCTGTACATATTTCATATGGACCATGCAAGTTTCTTTGTCATGCGGGTCATTGTAGGTGGAACACCAATAAGCTCTACCAGATGTATCGACTTCTTCACTCTCCAACAACACATTTCTTTCAGAGCCCTGCTGGTGGAAGCTGCTTGCTCCCTAGTGATAGAGGGAGGAAATCTCCTTAGATGGAAGCTTTGATCATTTTGCCTCCTCATGACGGTCATCTTATTTGCCATAATCTTCATTGATGCTCACAAATCCTGTAATTCCTTGGCCTGGTCCGCATTTAAGGCAGCTTGAGGCACGGGTAATGGCAATGGCGGCAATGGTGCAGGTAATGCTAGATACGAAACAAGGGTTGGGAGTTGAGGAACAATGGGTGCTTGATACTGCAGAGTGGGTACCGCTTGATTATGAGGGTTAGGATTCCAATATTGATTGGGATACATCGGGGGTGTAGGCATAAATTGAGAAGATGCACTAGGGTACATATTCTGAGGAAAGTTCGGATAAATTGGTATAGTCACCTTCGGAGGTAACTTTTTGATAGCTATTAGATCAGCCTTGGCCTTCTGTGCCTGCTCATACAAGGTAAGGAAAGTGTTGAGGTTAGCATACCGGATGGTCATGCTAATGTCGGAGTGGAACACTCTCAAGTAATAGAACACCGCTTGCTCCAGGGTAGGCCAAAGGCCGGCAGTGACTCTCTACCAGGTTCGAGCGAACTTGACATTAAAATCCTTCACCTCCTCTTGAGGATGCCTCTGGATGGTGGTGAACTGGTGCAACAAAGAGAAGGGGTCCGCATGTTCCTTGAAGCCCCTTATCAACTTCTTCACCAATTGGTCCCATGTAGTGAGCGATTGGTACCAGTAGAGGAGCTTACCTCTAAGCGAGGAAAATAGGAGTCTCACCATTATATTTTCTTCGGTGATGTGGTGAATGGTTGCTAATGCAACGACGTCTTGGATGTGCTCATAAGCTTTCTTTCCTATACCATCGTATGTAGGCAAAGTTTTCAATGCTACGAGCGGTACTTGGTTTTGAGTTGTCAAAGCTAGAGGCCCTAAATGATTCCATGCGAGGAACTGCTTGGGGGAAGCTTGCACCATTTGAACCAAAGGATTTGGTGGATTTGGTTGGACCGAAATGTTCAAAACGCTCAGTTGAATTGGAGGATTCAGTTGCGGTGGTAAGCTAGTCGCTGTGCTGGCGGGACTCGGAGTCTACAAAGCTACAACAATGACTTGCGAGGATGTCCCGTATAATGGGATAGTTGACTGCTTCTTATATATTTTTAGCCTTCCGTATCGTGTGCATGAAGGTGTGGTATTTTAAATCGGCTTTGGAGACTCAGAGGCTTTTGATTTCAACTGAGTCGTCAGATGTTCGGATTTGACAGTAATCAAGATGAACATCAAATTCTTAATACTGCTTTTGACATGGAATGTTTGTGTCCCACTGGGCGTTCCAAAAACTGTTGGTCAAGAATCTGCCTTAGGTATGAAATATTTCATTCATACGCCCTAGACCCGACCAACATTGAAAGGTTGAAAGGAAGAAATGTCTCTTGTGCCAATCTCCAGATAGGGCTGGTTCCCCTTCTATTCTAACTTGGGGAGTTTGAGATTAAGGAATAGGAAAGAGATTCGAAATGACTAAAAGGGATGGGAAATATGGCCTTAGGCCAAGATAGAACAAGGGTGATGGAGCAACAACACGATAACTTAACTGTATGTTGAACCAAATAACATTCAACACAAAGAACTAACATAAATTAAAACCAGACATCTAACATGTGTAATCTCTAGAATTATTCCAGCGTTCACCCTCTATTGGGAGTCAAATAAAGAATTTAATAGAAATGTAAGATAGAAGACATACACATGTATTATAAATCCAGAGTTAGGGCCAAACATTCTCTGTATTGATAGCATAATTCAAGTTACAACAAGCTTCTAACAAAACGTCCATCATATTACATTGAATTTGTCAACTTTTATAGAGAATTTACTACTTGAAACATTTAATGCACACCCACAAAACATCGTGGTGGCAACAAGGATAGAATTTGGAAAATAAACACTCATCAAACAGTAATGAGACATGACCTAAAATTGATGACTCGTTGAAATGCAGCTGCATCCCTTAAATGCGCTGATAGGTTAATCTGACTGGTGCTGCATCCTTGCTTGCTGGAATTGCCTTAACGAAGGATCAAATTATGAAATCCGAAAACATCCAATCTGGAAGCTTCTCAGACCGATTGTGCTTGGATGGATAAGGATGCGCCTTGTGTCACTGAGAAGCGCCTCTGAGGAACTCTGGCTGAAGCAAGGGGGGCTGGACTGAAATAGGCGCCTAATGGATGCAGGCCCCACCTACGTTTCGTTGATGCAATCTCCGAAAAGTGCTTGCACTCCAAAACTACAACAAATCGAGTGGTACTCTTGAGAGAAGCGTAGGCATTAAAAAGTTAAAGTTAATTGCGCTGCTAATTACTCCCGAAAATGCCTTGCGCATGGAGGATAGAGCAAAACGCTTTGATCCACACTTAGTATTATTTCTGCTTGATGGAATGCACCACGAAAAAGTCAAAGTTGTTTCTCTCCTCACAACCCCTAAATTGCTCTACGCTTGGAAAACTGAGTGAAGTGCCTTGCTGCATTGGAATGGGTGCCAACATTGAAGGGTCAAAGGGGCTTGCATTCTATATTGGAGAAAAAATACCTTGCACTTGAAAAACAGAGCAAAACTGATTATGGGGCCTCAGGAGGTATGCTGGGGTGGAAAAGTCAAGTGTTATTGCGCTCTCTCTTACCCTGACTTTACCTTGCGCTTGAAAACTTGAGCACAAAACCTTGGTGCCTTGGGAGCGGTGCTGGTGTTGAAAGGTCAACAGTGTTTGCGCCCTCCCTTAGGCCCAAAATGACCTTACGCTGGGGAAACAGAGCGAAATGCCTTACTGATCCACTTGGAATCTTTCTCCCTCGAACTTGCTGCTGCACTTTGAAAAGTCAAAGGGCATTGCACTCTTGGTAGACTTCAAAAATGCTTTGCGCTAGGAAGGTGGAGCGAAATGAATTGGAGCATTGGGAGCAGCACTGGGGTTTGAAAAGTCAAATGGGATTATGCTCTCACTTAGGCTCGAAATTACCTTACACTTGGAAAATAGAGTGAAACCTGTTGATTCACACTTAGCATATTTTTTGGAGACTACTACTGCACTTTGAAAAGTCAACAAGCATTGCACTCCTAGCAGACTCTGAAAAGGCTTCGTGCTTCAAAACTGGAATGCAAATGGAATGGACCCCACACTTGCTCTAAAGCAAGTTTTTGCTAAGCATTAAAAACAATGTGAAGATGCTTTCACCTAGGTTTGCCCTGAAAAGGCCTTGCGCTCTTCGGGCATGGTGTAAAGGCATTACGTTTACTCAATAGGATGAAAACACCTCACGCTCACATAGCATTTTCTTCTCCAAAGCTGGGCTTCACTACTCTTTGTTTCGAAACAGGCCTGCACTCTTCTCCTGCTTCGAAACTAACCTGCGCCTGGAGACATGGCGTGAAACTATCTTCGCCTTTGACAAGGTAAGGACCCTGCATGTTGAATGAATAGAAAAATTCACCAAACCTTGGGCACAATTGATAAATTATGACAGATAAATCAGGGAAGAGAAAATGCATTTTGTACAAATAAGAAGCTTCAGGGAAGGAGAAATTAGAAAACAAAAATTATACGAAGGAAGTCAATGTGGTAGGAAATACCAACAAGTCACCATCATTCATCCGAAGTGAATACAACTTCTTTCAAAGAAAGAGTTTATTTACTAGTGACTTTGTCTGATACAAAGTTCTCAATTTATCCCATAACAAATTTGTTGTGGTCTCTGTCGATACATTCAACAATACCAAATCAGATAAGCACAATCTTATAGAACTTATTACCTTCTTATCGATCTTCAACCATTCCTCATTTATAATTGATGTTGGTTTTATTCCCGAGACCATAATACACTGATCTCTATCAACCAAAAAATCTTACATCTTGAATTTACATAAATCAAAATTATGTCCATTAAAAATTTTAATCTCTACCAATGTGCTTCCCATCATTTTTTTTTGCCCAGATTATTTCGTGTACAACTACCACTCAAGAATTAATTAATCACAGGGTTGAAACCCTTACTCCTTGAACAAAGCTAAAAAATCTAGTTCTTATGCCAAATGAAGAGCAAAAGGTTCTTATAAACTAAATCTAGAAAATTAGTAAATACAGAATCAAAGAAAAAAAAGAAAAAAATAACAAATAAACACATAACACAATATTTCACCTAGAAAACCCTTACGAGAAAAAAACCTAGCACAATAATATCTCCTTGTTGTATAAACTTAACTGTCTGTAATACAATAATGTTCATCTCTCATCCCACTTCAAACCTTGATGCAAGTGCAATTAAATAACACAAGAACGGATTTTACAATACCATGGGTGAAAAACTACGGGTTCAAATAATTTGCCCTAAAAAACCCATATGAGTCTAAAAATAGCTTAAGAAACCTTAAAAATTTCATTGGGGGCTGTCGCCCCCAAACCTCAATGAGGATACATGGAGAGTGTCCAATGCTTTTTAGAGTTAACCCCGCTAGAAAAACATGGAAAATATTCAACATGTTTCCAACAATTAGATAAGCAACTTCAATGAATTTCCTTGTTAGAGAAGTCTATATAAGGAAGATCTCATTCTCAACATTTCACAAGCCCTAAAAAAAGCTACCCTTCAAGCAAGAAAGTTTATCTTCTCTTCCCTTAAGCCTCAAAATTCCAAGATTTACCTCCATAGACTCCATGCTCAATAAACAAGGCTTCTATTTCTAGGTTCCTTGCCTTCTACAAGCAGAAGTCCCCAAGGAGTCACCAAAATATAGTAAAAATTCATTATACTAGGCAAATCCAACCTAAAGGGAAATTTGAGTTAAATTGCTACCTAGAACTAAACAAGATGAAAGGACCAAAATCTCCATCAATTTATCAAAGTAATTGATGTTGTAAAGATGCCAAAGATGCTAATAATGGAGGGCTTGTGTCAAAAACTACTAGCAAATCTTAAACTCCCTATGCCATGAGGCTATGCTAACTCACCAGATTGGAAAGATAATGATATCATTTTCGATGGTAGTTAAGTCAATCCTCGCCATAGGTAGGAACACTAGAGTCTTTTTGATGATAACTAAAAGGAATCCTCCATTGGCAAGGTTTGAAGTTGATCAACAACTACATACACACCCCTTAATCAAAGAGGGGTTTACAAAAAACCCATCCTCTTTTGGTAATTGGTCTTGTAGCACATCATATACCTCAGTGTAATTACAAAGAAGCACCAACAACATCCCATGAATATAAATCCCAAGAATAATGGAGGAAGAAAATAAGGGGAACAATTGAAGAGGTAAGTAAGATTTTCTAAGCTTGTTGAGCTATATAAAGGTCATCCCAAAGTTTATGGAAATGTCAAAAGCATAAAAGGTAAAATAAGGAGTAGATCATTAGAAAATAATATTTATCATAAAAAGAGAAGAATAAGCACTCAAGCTTGAAAGACTTGTTAGGGAAAATCATTTTATCAAATACCTTGTTCCAAAAAGTAATGGAAGATCATTATGGAAATTAAATATATCGAAGTTTCCTACTATTTAATCTAGAAGCTTGTAACTAGAATAGCTTATTATTGGATCCCCAAAGGAGGCAAGCCATAACTTTGTTGAGCTGACATAAAAAAAGAACTACACAATATCTAGCTCCTTTCTAGCTAAGGAGCTCATAAGGTGAAGAATATATAATACTAAGCACTCTAAAAAATAGCAAGCTAGATTTTCCTCAGGTGACACCAACTTGGCCTTTCAAATTTTTTAGACAAATATAAAGTTAAAAGGTAGGAAGCAATCAATGGTATTCTACCTTTATGAGTCTAGAAAACAATCTAAGATGAATAAATACACCAAAATTTTTCATTACTAACATCATCAAAGGTATTCCAAATATGTAATATAATGCAATCCATAAGAAGAAACCTTGAAAGGAAATAGACACAACAATAGCACTTTAGACTCAAGGAACTCAATGCAAAGGATACCTAGTGCTCTAAAAATGAGTAGTCAGATCACATGGCATGTGTCAAAGCTAGAAAGCAACCACTTCAACAAAGCATAATGGATGATCCTATGTTCATAACCATCTGATAGACAACATGTGTGGCAAGTTGAAGAGGTGAGTGGTGCCAACTCAACCTAGGACCATGCCTAATCAATTTTGGCCAATGATTGTATATAATAGTTAGTTTTATTTTAACCTATCAAATCCTCTAAAAGGATCAATGCTCCTCATTTGTAGGGGTAAGATATTTTAGTGTTTGCATTTTTTAAGCTCAGTGTATTAAGTTGTTCTAAATTAATCAAAGGGATGTTTGGCTTCCTTTTATCGAATTATATAGAACATTTATAATGCTTGCACTTTCAACATTTTATTTAAGCTTTAATTATAGTAAATTCTATTAGGGTAAATGTTGTTTGCCTTTTTTTATCAAAGGTTGAAGTAAATATTGCTAGAATTCAAGTTTGGATTATTTCTATTAGAGTGTTTGGAGTGTTGAATGGTATGATAATTGCACTTTTGGAATTTTTATTTATTTTAGCTAGAGTGAATTCTCTTAGGTGAAATAGTTGTTTGGATTATTTTAGTTGGAATGTTTGGAATATTAGATGTTGTAATTCTTGTGCTCATTATATTTCCTTATGAGCTTTAATAAAGGGAAATTCTATTATGCATTTGATTATAATAGATAGATTATGTCCATCCATCTTACATTCTTATTGTAAGTTGAATTCCATCCACCATCAATCCCATTCATATCCCCATTTTTACTATTTTTCTTTTACCTTTTAATTTAATATTCAAGCATCATCAACGAGTCAACATTCTCTAGAGGTTGATCTAGAAGCATTTTTGGTTCATCCAATCTTGACTGTGGTCTAGGACAAACATTTCATACCTAGGTGGATTGGAGGATCAAGAGTGACAAGTTAATCAAGCAAATATTGATGTATAATGGTTTTGGACATATTTTATGGTCTAAAATTTCTTAACAACTTTGGCTTAGCCAAACATGATTTGCAAAAATCTGAGCTCATCATTAAAGGGTTCAATAATAAAGCACATAAGACTGCTAGTTTCATTGTCTTGCCAATGAAGGTCAAGCCTCACATCCTTAATATCCTTTTCTATGTCATCCCTTGTGATTCAAATTATAACATCCTCCTAAGAAGACCTTAGATCCATGACATGTAGATCATTCCCTCCACCTATAATCAATGCCTCAAATATGAATATCAAAACAGGATTGTTTATATCCCTATTGATCCTAATCCCTTTGTCTATTGTCGAATAGTTGAGGTAGAATATTCCAAAGCCCATTTTTTCCTTCTCTAAATCTCTCTCCATAACTTTATCCTTTCCTTCCTATCAATAATGAACTAAGGTCCTTGAATTTAAATAACCAATATAATTTAGTCAATAATCAATCTAGGAATTATATCAATGTAACTTACATTAATCAAGAACACCATAATAATTAGAATAAATAAAATAACAAGAATCAAAATATTGATAAAATTTTGGTCCTGGTTGACCTCTTCCTCTCTCCTAGAACTCTAGGTTTTCCCATTAAGAAAGGGACTTTAATACAAATAGGGAGTTGCTGCTTTATTTGTGTTGGTATTTTCAATGAAGAACAAATATATGGTAGTAATCCTCTTTTGACCAAATGACAATACACATCTTGCTATTTTTCATTTGTGTACCCTATTCCAAAGCAAATTCCAGAAAATATGGGATAATAGAAAAAAGGTTTAGGTCACCATGAACAAGGCATCCGAGCCTTTGGAGATTGAGGCTTGGCCAAGTCACTGTGGGATAGGATACATCCCTAGTAGGAGTGAACCTCTCCCCACTTTGCTATCATCTAACAATGATGATGAAGCTTATCTTTTTCTTCAAGGATCCCATAATGACACCATTTCATTCTAAGGGCAAGTTGGGGTTAGGAAGATGAAAAATAACTTTGGTCCCTTATAGGGTCCATCTCTTGTCGCTTCACCCATTTTTCTAGTTTGAACATATTGATTAAAGTTCACCCTAGACTAATCACCAAGGATAGTGAATGTGATATGGTAAACCCTTACCACCTTCCTCTGGATTAGGATAACCCCTATTTTGGTGGAGCTATTTCTCAAGAATATATTCTAGTCACTTAAAAAATGAAGAAGGCTTCTATGGTATTTATTTGAATCATACGATAAAATATATTGATTCAGAGGAATGATGGTTGTTCAGTGATTTCCTATTTTTAGGGGGTTTGTTGAATCCCAAAGGTTAGATTAACCCCTATAAGTTATTGAGGGAGATAATGACTCTAAAAAATAAGCTTCTATGGTATAGATTTGAATCATATGGTGATTAATAAGAATGATCATTGTTTAGTGGTTGGAAAATCCTTTTTAGAGGGGACCTACTAAATCTCAAAGGTTGTATAGTGATCCTTGCAAGTTATTGAAGGAAAAAATGACTATAAATAAATAAAACTTTTATGGTATCGATCTTAATAATACAATTAGATGTGTTGAGTCAAAGGAATTATGGTTGTTCATTGGTTGGATAGTCCTATTTTTAGGGGACTTGTTAAATCCCAAGGATTATATAGCGATCCCTATGAGTTATTGAGGGAGAAAATGACTCTACAAATAAAGAAGTCTTCTATGGTATTGATTTGAATCATATGGTTAGATGTATTACTTCAGAGAAATGTTGTTTTTTTTAGTGGTTGGATAATCCTATTTGCAAGGGACTTGTTGAATCCCAAAGGTTAGGTAGCAACCCTTGCAAATTATTGAGGTGAATGGTGACTCTACAAATGAAGAGGCTTTAATGGTTTTGATTTGAATCATACAATTATATGTATTGATTCAGAGGAATGAAGGTTGTTCAATGATTGGAAAATCCTATTTTCAAGGACTTGTTGAATCCCAAAGGCTAGATAGTGGCCCCTACACGTTATTAAGAGAGAACGACTCTACAAATGAAGAAGGCTTCTATGGTACTGATTTGAATCATATAATTAAATGTATTGATTTGGAGGAATGATGGTTTTTTAGTGGTTTTGAGTGGTATTTTCACCCAGTTGTGAAAGTACAACTCTCCTTTAGGATTTGGGTCCCAAATCCCCTCTTGCAAAGAAGTCAAACAAACAACTTCTCCAAGGTCTCCGTTGTATTAGCATTTGCAACTGTGTATTAGTAATCTCAAATGAAGATAATCAGTTTAAATACTTGGAACACCTTAGTGATTGCAAGCAATCGTAAACAAGGGGCAATGTTGGTTTATTTCATCATGAAGCTTTAATGATTGTTCATTGTTTTTTTTTTAGATTTTGTAATTTTTAGAAGTTTATTTTAAATAAATTAAACCTTCTGGAAAAATGAAAAATGAGAAAGAAATGTAGAAAATTAAAAATAGAACACATTCAGTCTGATGCTATCCTGCTCCGACAAAACCGAAGATATGAGGTTTCCATGCATGCAACCTAACCTATTGGACTTGCAAAACATGCACAATCCTGATAAGCTAAGTGCTAGCTTCTAGGGATTTGAATGAGGTTTTTAGATTTAAGCATTCGCATGCAACAACAAAGAAAAACTTGTATCAACTACATTTACAAGCCTAAAATCTGAAAAGGGAAAATAGACATTTAATCTTGCATGCAGAAAATGACTCCTTCTTTCTTGCCCATAAGATGCAAATTTTTGAAATGTTATCTATATTAAATATTCATCTTTTTACAATAACAGATATCTAGTTTTCCAAAACCAGAAAAAGTGGAAGAAAAGCACTCCAAAGCAGGCCCAGAATGGCTCATCACCCTCAGCTCTGCAACCCTGCTCCCAGCGGTTTTCGACCCCTGTGCCTGTCTTCGCTTGTGCCTTTAAAATTTATGCTATGGCTCTTTGCTTCGCCTTGTGACACTTCGTTTCATCTTCCAGATCGATTCGTTTCGTTTCTTGCTCTTCATTATTCTGACTTTTGTTTGAGCGTCGAAACGTTTGATTTTCTTGCTAATTGCAACCATTCTGTAACCCTTACACCTTTATGCCACGTGTTTAGTGCTTCCCTGCATGTTCCATAATGGCCCCCCTATAAATCGTGACTAAAAATAGCATGTCGCGATATCGTGATGTTTTTATGTATGCAGTCTTGCTCCTCTACCTACTCTACGAAAATAAGACATGTCACGATATCGTGACATTTTTCTGTCAGCAGCCTTGTTCGTCATCACGCATCGCAAAAATGAGACATGTTGCGATATCGTGACATTTTTCTGTCAGCAGCTTTGTTTCTCATCATGCATCGCGAAAATGATACATGTCGTGATATTGCGACATTTTTCTGCTTCGGGCCGCATGGATGCAACTTGTCGTGAAATCGCGACGCTTTTCTCTTTCGAGCTGGCTTGCCGCTTTCTGTCAAAATCGTGACGCTTTTCTCTTTTGAGCTGTCTCGTTGCTTTCTGTCATGAAATCATGATGCTTTTTCATTTCGTACCATCTCGCTGCTTTCTGTCACGAAATCGCGACGCACTTCTCTTTCGGGCTGTGCAGATGCAATCTATTGTGAAATCGTGACGTTTTTCTATTTCAGGCTGTCTTGCTGCATTTGGCCGTGAAAACGTGACATGTCGCGAAATCACGATATTTTTCTCTTTATGATGCATTCTGCTGCTCTTAGCCGCGAAAACGCGACATGTTGCGAAATCATGACAACTTTTCATTTCTAGCCGCGACAGAGCAACATGTCGCGATATCACGACAACTTTTCATTTCTAGCCGCGACGGAGCAACATGTCACGATATCGTGACAACTTTTCATTTCTAGCCGTGACGGAGCAACATGTCACGATATCATGACAAATTTTCATTTCTAGCTGCGACGGAGCAACATGTCGCGATATCGCGACAACTTTTCATTTTTGGCCGCGACGGAGCAACATGTCACGATATCGCGACACTTCTCTTTTGTGATATTTTGCTTTTTTCCTTGATTTTTAGCATCTGGGCCACTGTGGTCTTCTTTGAAAGCATGCAAAAAAGGTGGGTCCCCAATTTTGGGGTGTGTTGTGGATCAGCCACAACAAATGGCAACTCTGCTGTCAAATGCTCCTGAGCATTTTGGTGAGAACCCAACCTAAAATATACAAGCTCAGATACAGGCGTTAGCACATCAAAGATTGTTAGGACCCTATTCCTAACACATAGTATATTATTCCATTGATTCATTGTAAAGGACCAACGTGTCCTTTCATTTACAACACTTCACATATATTTATAGTTAATATAATTGGTGTCATAAGGCATCAAATCAATCAAATACATTATTTTATATATCTTATTGTGGGTTCTCCTCCAATACAACTGCGATTCCAAAATCAACAGCGATTCTTTTGCATTACATTCTTATTTATTATTGCAGGTGCTTAACATCTGGATCAGAGCCAAAATACAGGAAATTTTTTTTTTTTCCACCAACCCTACAGCCTGCACACGTCTGCCGCACCTGCAGAGTGAACGCCGACGTCCACCACACCTGCCTGGCCACCAATCTGGGGCTATTCTACTCCGCTGCCCTTCAGTGAACATTCCAGTCGGACGAGTCGAAGACCTGCAACGTTTAATACAAATTCTGTTGGCGACGAGGAAGCGAATAAAAATATAAATACAAATTTATATAAATTTTTCGAAGTTCCGGCCGTGGGACAAAGAAATTTCGACGCAGAAAAATTTAAAACCTTATAAACTCTTCAATTAATTTTCGGCGTGACCTTTTTTCAGCAATATTAAATCCGGCATCGTTGTTTTTATTCCGGCGTGACTACCTCCTTCTATTAGATAGGAATCGCATTGCCGCTGTGAGCCTGCCGCCGCTGTCGCCGCTCTTCGATTTCCCGCCCTTGCCGCCGCTGTCGCCGCTCTTCGATTTCCCGCTTGTCGCCGCTCTTTGATTTTTTTCCTACCACTGCTCGTCAACTTGCCCGCTTGACACTGCGCCTCGACTTTCCCGCTTGACGCCGCTCCTCGACTTGCCCTTGCCGCCGCTCTTCGACTTCCCGCCTGCCGCCCTTGCCGCCGCCCGCTCCTCGACTTCCGATCCCCGACTTGCCGCCTGTTAACAGAACACAGTCAACTTACCCGCCCTGTTGACCAGTTGACCGCTGTACTCTGTTAATTAACAGAGAGCACCAACCTTAAAGTTGATAGGGCATTGCCCATTAAATTTTTGAAAAAAAATATATATATATATATATATATATATATATATAATAAATAAAAAAAAATAAATAAATAATTTTTTGCACACGTTACCTAGTCACATTGATCATTACCTACATCAACCGCAATGGCCGACGGACGACGATCACTGGACTCCATCCACGAGAAACACGAAAGGCTCGTTGACGAAGTTAAACAGGAAAGAGAGGAGAATTCCCGTAACATAAGAGAACTCTTCGAGAAAATATTTGCAATAGATGTTAAAATTGATGCCATCAGTCAAAAACAGGCAACAACACAAGCAAACTCAACCAACAACGGGTCATCAAACCGAGCAATGTTAGGAGGTCCACAAACTTCCATTCTACCATGGACAACCAAATTAGACTTCCCAAAATTTGAAGGCGGAGACCCTACAAAGCTGGATCTACCGAGCAGAGCAATATTTCTCACTAAATCAAATTCCGAAAATACAAAAAGTGCATATCGCCTCCTTCCACTTGGAAAATGACGCCATCCAATGGTACCAATGGTTCGAGAAAACTAATGGCACTCCGATGTGGTCAACCTTTACACAGAACCTATTAGTACGATTTGGCCCTAGCAAGTTTCAAAGCTTTACAGGGGCCCTCACTAAATTATGCCAAACCACTTCAGTAAGCGAGTACCAAGCATAATTTGAAAGGCTAGCTAATCGAACATCCGGATTAGACGTCTGCCTTCTTTCAAGAATGTTTCGTTAGCGGATTAAAAGAAGAAATTCGAATTGAGGTACAAATGTACAACCCTACAAACATGTTAGAGACCATCGGCTTAGCGAAATTAGCGGAAGACAAAATCAAGGCACGAAATCGGTTCACGAAACCAACTTGGGGGAAACAATCAAATGCTTATACCAACCCCAAGCCAATGCAAAATGGACGAACCCAAAACTCCTACACAACCCCCAAAATTAACCCCGCTCTACCAATTAAACGTCTGAGCTTCGAGGAAATGAAGGAAAGACAAGCTAAAGGTCTTTGCTACCATTGCGATGAGAAATTTGATAGAAATCATAAATGTGCCTCACGAAAATTATATATTCTCGATGCCACAGAGGAAGGAAATTCTACTGAAGAGGAACCTGAACTCGAAGTAGAGGTATTATCCAATACACTTGAAAATGACGAAGAAAATACACCAAAGGTTTCCTTCAACGCCCTTGCCGGATTTTCTGCCCCTCAAACAATGCGAGTAAAAGGGTATTTTAAGAAACAAAACCTTACCGTGCTCCTAGATTCTGGTAGCACGCACAATTTTATCGATCCAAAAGTGGCTAAACAAGCAAATTGTTTCATATACCCTTGCAATAACTTCGAAGTGATGATTGGAAATGGCGGAAAAATTGCATGCAAAGGAAAATGCAGAAATGTAAAACTAACTATGGGGGTTTATACCATGCAAAGCGACATGTACGTCTTACCCCTAGGGGGATGCGACATTGTACTAGGCGTACAATGGTTAAGAACCTTGGGCGTAGTCCAATGGGAATTTGATGAACTATGGATGAAATTCACAGCAAAGAACCAAACCTATATTATCCAAGGCCTGAAATCAGGACCTTCCCAAATCGTCAACTCGCATAGAATGGAAAAAATTATCCGAAAAGGGAACAAAGGAATGGTCGCCCAATTATTTTCAATTCAACCTAGTCACCAAAAAGACGAGACACCAGAGTTACAAAAAATTTTAGACCACCATAAGGCGGTATTCAACGAACCAAAAGGACTACCTCCACAACGAAGTCACGATCACACTATTCCACTATTTCCAGGGCATCAACCTCCTAATATTAGACCTTATCGTTATCCCTACCTCCAAAAGACCGAAATAGAGAAATTAGTGCAAGAGCTTCTTACAGCAGGAGTCATTAGACCTAGCAAAAGCCCTTACTCCTCTCCAATTATTTTAGTTAGGAAAAAGGATGGTTCGTGGCGTTTATGTGTCGATTTTCGAGCGCTAAATAAAATGACCATCAAAGATAAATTTCCTATTCCGGTCATAGACGAGCTACTAGATGAACTCCATGGAGCAGCTTACTTTTCCAAGTTGGACTTACGGTCAGGCTACCACCAAATACGAGTCGCTGAAAAGGATATTCCTAAGACGGCCTTTCGCACTCACGAAGGGCACTACGAATTCTTGGTGATGCCATTTGGCCTTACCAACGCTCCTTCTACCTTTCAAAGTCTAATGAATAAGGTATTTCACCCTTTCCTTCGTAAATTTATATTAGTTTTCTTTGATGACATTTTGATTTATAGCAAAACATGGGAAGAACATTTGGACCATGTTAGACAAGCATTCCAAATCTTGAAGGACAATCAACTTTATGCAAATAGATCAAAGTGTTCCTTTGGGAAACAAGAAATTGAATACTTAGGACATATTGTCTCAAAGGAAGGCGTGATGGTAGATCCTTCCAAAATCGAGGAAGTGAAAAATTGGCCTATTCCAAAAACCGTAAAGGCTCTACGTGGGTTTCTTGGACTAACGGGATATTATAGAAAATTTGTCCAAAATTATGGTAAAATCGCTGCTCCTCTAACAACATTACTTAAGAAAAATGCTTTCAAATGGTCACCTAAAGCGGACGAGGCCTTTATCACCTTGAAAACTGCAATGTGTACCAACCCTGTTCTAGCCATGCCCAACTTTTCTAAACCGTTCGTCATTGAAAGTGATGCTTCAGGAATAGGAATGGGAGCCGTACTCATGCAAGATGAAAGACCTCTAGCTTTTATAAGCAAAGCATTTTCTCCTAAGAATTTAGCTCGCTCTACATATGAAAAAGAGATGTTAGCGATTGTCCATGCTATTCAACATTGGAGGCCTTACCTTATTGGCCAACATTTCATTATACGCACCGACCATCATAGCTTGAAATATTTTTTGGAACAAAGGACTCATACCCCGGAACAACAAAAATGGGTTACTAAACTTCTTGGCTATGATTATGAAATTACATATAAAAAGGGCAAGGACAACATGGCAGCCGATGCACTTTCTAGAAAATTTGAAGATATGCCTCAAATCCATGCTCTTTCCTCCCTTATTCCTAAATGGGTAGATGAGGTGCATGAAGAATGGATAAATGATCCTATTACCCACGCCTTAATTCAACAACTTCAACATAATCCTAGTAGCAAACCTCCATACACTTGGAAGGACAATATATTAAGATACAAAGGGAGGATGGTCCTCACCCCCAATTCCACTTATCGAAAGAAACTTCTTCATGAGTTACATACCTCACCCATTGCAGGCCACTCAGGGTTCTTAAAAACCTATAAAAGAGCCACTACCTCCTTCTATTGGGTAGGAATGAAAAATTACATCAAAAACTTTGTAAAAGAATGTGAAGTGTGCCAAAGACAAAAGGGGGAGACCATCGCTATTCCTGGATTACTTCAACCTCTTCCTATACCCACCAAAACATGGGCAGATATTTCTATGGACTTTATTGAAGGATTGCCTAAATCAAGCGGAAAAACAACCATTTTCGTAGTTGTTGATCGTTTATCTAAATATGCCCATTTTTGTCCAGTGGCTCATCCGTATACCGCAAGCACTATAGCCCACCTTTTTCTCGATAACATCTTTAAATTACATGGCATGCCCTCCACAATTATTAGTGATCGCGACCCAACTTTCACTAGTACCTTTTGGAAGGAATTATTCAAATTACAAGGTACTCAACTTAGTATGAGCTCCGCTTACCATCCTCAAACCGATGGCCAAACCGAAGTTGTAAATAAATGCTTGGAAACATACCTTCGATGTTTTGTCTCTACTCAACCACTCCATTGGGTAAGGTGGCTTCCACTAGCGGAATGGTGGTATAACACTTCATACCATACGTCCATCAAAATGACTCCCTACGAAGCACTATATGGTCAAACACCACCATCCCTTACTTCCTATATTCCAGGGACTACAAAAGTCCATGCGGTGGAAACAGAACTTGCTAGTCGAGAGGACATACTCCGGACCCTAAAAGAGAACCTACACACCGCCCAACATCGCATGAAGCAGCAAGCCGATCAACATAGAAGCGAACGTAGTTTTCATGAGGGTGATATGGTTTTCTTACGTCTTCAACCTTACCGGCAAACCTCTCTTAAACAAAAAGGTTCTCAGAAGTTAGCACCCAAATTTTACGGGCCGTATAAAGTTCTCCAACGTATTGGGACCGTTGCTTACAAACTTGAGCTTCCTCCCTCTTCCAAACTTCACCCCGTATTTCATGTATCTTGCCTTAAGCTCGCAGTCGGAACACATATCACGACACAAACCACTCTTCCGGAATTCTCCGAGGAGGGAGTACTTTTAGCCGAGCCAGAAGCTATCTTGGATCGCCGCTCTCGTCACCTTCGTACTCGCGATATCACGGAAGTGTTAATCCATTGGAAAGGTCTACCTATAGAAGACGCGACGTGGGAAACTCTTCACGATATCCAGCAACAATTTCCAAATTTCCAGCTTTGAGGACAAAGCTCCTTTAAGGGGGGTGGCATGTTAGGACCCTATTCCTAACACATAGTATATTATTCCATTGATTCATTGTAAAGGACCAACGTGTCCTTTCATTTACAACACTTCACATATATTTATAGTTAATATAATTGGTGTCATAAGGCATCAAATCAATCAAATACATTATTTTATATATCTTATTGTGGGTTCTCCTCCAATACAACTGCGATTCCAAAATCAACAGTGATTCTTTTGCATTACATTCTTATTTATTATTGCAGGTGCTTAACAAAGATAAACAAATACCAATAGATCAAAAATACATGAAACATCAGAATCATTTAGTATCAGCTCGGTGTGTGCAATGTGTTTTCATTCCCTATCGCTTGAACTTGATCAACATTCCATTGTCAGTTTCACCCATGATTTGTATGCAAGGCTATGAATGATTTGTGCAGGATTTGATGTATGATGAAGATGCTAGAGATATAACAACCTGCTTTACAAAGGCTCAAACCTTCTAATGTCATGAAAAAACATATTAAAGTTGTCAAACCCTCTTAGGATCAAATATATGTGTATTGAATTAATTTATTAGATCCCAAAGTTGGTTATGTGTCACTACCATCTTGAACCCATGTGCAAGTGTAAGTGAAATCAGAACTTTGGGGAATAGGATTCCCAACCTAAGCGAGATGGGAATTTAACCCTATCCTTACTATTCTGATTTGGAGTTCATTACCTCATCTTGAACAAAATGATTTAACCTGTTATGGATGAAATGATCAGGCTAGTCTATCCTTTTGAGCAATCAGTGGTCTTGCTTTTAGACAAGACATGTTGCCACGCATGAGCATACTTAACCCCATAATCCATGACTTGGCTTCATTCATTCTCTTCTCTCTCTTTTTTTTATTTCTTGGACCTTTGGGATGACTACCCATCCTTACTAGGGACATGTAGTACGATCCCTCCAATCCAATATTAGGATGAAAATGGAAAATATTCTTATTTCTTGGACCTTTGGGATGACTACCCATCCTTTGCAGAGGACAAGTAGTACGATCCTTCCAATCCAAGATGATAACATGAAATATGGAACATATTAATTTTATTTTTGTTTCTTGGACTTTTGGGATGACTACCCATCCTTTGCAGAGGACATGTAGTACGATCCCTCCATCCAAGTTTTATGATTTAATGAATGATGGGAGCTTTGGGGAATCGGATTCTCAACCTAGGTAAGATGAGAATTATGTCCTATCCTTACTACTCCATGAAGATCAAATCAGAGCTTTGGGGAATTGGATCCTCAACCTAAGTTCGATGAGGATTTAATCCTATCCTTACTACTCTGGTTTTAGACTTTAAGCTTGATGGAAGTGGTAAAAACCACTGTTTTAAGGATTATGTTGCATGATAGGATAGACATGAAATATTCTTTTCACCCCACCTTTTCATCCAAGTATGGTTTTGACCATTTTGCTCAAGATCTTCTTTAATGTGCATAGAACGTGCTTGGTTCAAGATTGTTCGGACATCAGTTCCCAACCTTAGGATCCTTTTAATATATGTTATAGCATAACCCTAAGAGGATTTGACACACTTTAATGATTTGTATCTGAAATGCATATGCAACTAAGATGGCATGTATATGCAAAGTGGAATGTAATATGAATGCATTGCTTTTCTGAATTGTGGATGGAGTATACCACCTATGTTGCCATAATTTGTAAAACTGACAACTTCATGCATCACAAGTTTCAAACGACATTATTTAATGTTTGTGTTACTTGTGGAGCTTTCTACAACACAATTCCAATGTTTCATATTCTCCTGATTTTAGGCATACGTTGACATCTCAATTTTTTTTTTTTTTTTTAGACAAACCAAACATGTCCAGAGGACTAACACACACAACTTAAAACCAAACCCAAAAATGAGACTTGAAAAACACAAACCAAAACCAAAACCAAAATCTATATACAATATAGTACAAGATGATGCCAAGCTTGGACTATTACTTTCCTGGATCCCAAACATGATTAGAACATTTCAAAAGACATATGACACAATACACATGCCAAATGTTGTAGGAATCCAACAACAATAAGATCAAACCAAGCAATGCAACAAATTTCAACTTGCCATGCTCACCATACCAATTTGATTTAGTTCTATTACCAACATCATAGGTGAGATTCAAATAAAATTTATTAGACAATGGTTGGTATTCAATTTTATTTTGTCTATTCTTTAAAGTGTCCATTTCATCATTCCATTCATGATTTAGAAGTAGGCTTTCCTTTTCAAATGTGAGATGTTGCAAACAAGAGCCTATTTCTAAAAGTCTTGAATTCAAATTATTCTTCGAGATTTTAAAGCAATCAAAATCAATCAAAACTTGACAAACATCACCAAGATTTGACATTTCATCATTAATGACATTAGCATCCAAAGGGACATCATTTAATCCATCACTTAAAATTTTTGTAGCTATCACCAAAGGCAAAGATTTCACCTTGTCACCCATACTCAACCCATCATGATTAGAATTTACCACAACTTGATGAGTGTTAGTAGCTTTTTCTTTTTCCTCATTGTCTTCTTCATCATCCAACACCTGTTCAAAAACACCAAAGTTAGGCACCCAATCAAACATGCGTCCATATTTTTCAAAACAAGAGCCTAGTTTTTCAAGATATGTGTCGCGTGACACCTTTCCATGATCAATGGCTTGAGTTGCCTCAAAATCCATATTTTCATTAGGATCATCAATAGTATCAAACCCACACCACTTAGGCTTTGTAATTTCATCATTTTGAGATGGCATAGACATTGTAGAAACAATAGGTGGATCAAGATTTTTGATTTCTTGCCCCTCAAGGGGAACAAAATCAATTGATTCTCCTTCTTTATCCATGGTAGTAGAATCATTATCCTTCTCCAACTTTTGATGAGATTCCAACCCTTCTTCCAAAACATTCTTAGATTGTACAGGACTTGTAATATCCTCATATGAAAGGGCAATTGTATTATCCTGCATATCAATAGGCACACAAATTTCATTAGCAGTTTTGGAGTGAGCATACTCTTCCCAAGAATCATGATGATCATCTTTCAAAATCAAATTGTGATTCTCAACTATTTCTTCATCATCCTTTAATTCATCAACATGTTTCTCATCAAATTTATCTTCACCTTCCTTAGATGGTTCAATTACTTCCAAAATTGGGTTATTGCTTGTATTCAAATTGATAAGGCCATCATAATCCACATGTGTAACCCATGATTCAAGTTTAACATAATTTGGAAGGTGTGAATTTTCTTGGCCATTATCTTCAACAATGTCATCCAACATGTCATCCGAAATAGATTCATCCTCGTAGAATTCATCTTTTGGTGAGTCAAGGGTTCCCAATATGTCACATGTTTCAATACTAGTTGGATCTAGTACTCCTCCCTTGCCTAAAATCATATTATTATGAAAATCATTGAAATTGATTTTAGAAACATCTTTTGAATCAAGATGAGTATTTTGAAGTTGATTCATACTTAAGAAAGATGGTTGATCTTGCATAGTAGGTTGAGGATTTTGAAATTGATTGAAGCTTGGGAGTGATTGTTGATTCTGAAATTGATTCACACTTGAACTTGGTTGAGGTGGATAAATCATTGGGTGGGTAAAGGAGGTATTAAATGATTGAAAATTATATGATCCAAAACCCACACCATAATTTTGACAACTCAATTGTTGCTCAATTGCCATTGCTTGAGTATAGGCTTGTGACAAAGATGTGATTAGAGGCATCCCTCGCAAATATGTGGAAGTGAGTGGGTCAAGAGCATTGACATATATTTGGAGAGCCACTTCTTCTTGCAGAACATAAAATGTCACTAATTGAGTATATAATCCAAAGAACCTTTCAGAAAATGACTTCACATTTTCACTTGGTCCTTTTTTAATAGTGAAAAACTGCTCATACATGCGGATTGAGTCAACTTGCTTTTTGTTGAATTGATTAAGAAATGTTGCCTCTAGTTGAGCCCAAGAAGTGATAGACCCTAAAGGTAGACTTGTAAACCAATCATATGCCACTTTGTCCAAGGTGTACAAGAACATTTTACAAGCAACATCATCATACCAACTTGTTAAGTGATTGGCACAGAATTTGAATGCTTGAATGTGTTCTTCTGCAGTATTTGTCCCGTTAGACGAAAATCGAGGAAGACATCTCTCAAAACCAACGGGAAAATAATGTTGAACTCCCGGTATGTTCAATGGGCTACCTGGCATCCATGGTGAAAACATAGCCATTAGTGTATCTTAAAGAATACAACTTTAATATCATTTTTTTTTTTTAAATTAAATTAAATCACATTATTCCTGTATGAACAATCAAAGCGTTAGACCAGTGCATAGCAATTCATGTCCTCCTTTTAACAGTACAAAGTTGTATTGTTAAAAGAGGGCTAAAGATAATAATCAATAGGGCATGAAATATTCAAAATTTAAATCCCTATAGCATTTAAATCAATCTGAAATAAACCGGTTCAGGCCCTCCTTCTAGCGCCAAAATGTTGAGTGGTATTTTCACCCAGCTGTGAAAGTACAACTCTCCTTTAGGATTTGGGTCCCAAATCCCCTCTTGCAAAGAAGTCAAACAAACAACTTCTCCAAGGTCTCCGTTGTATTAGCATTTGCAACTGTGTATTAGTAATCTCAAATGAAGATAATCAATTTAAATACTTGGAACACCTTAGTGATTGCAAGTAACCGTAAACAAGGGGCAATGTTGGTTTATTTCATCATGAAGCTTTAGTGATTGTTCATTGTTTTTTTTTTAGATTTTGTAATTTTTAAATGTTTATTTTAAATAAATTAAACCTTCTGGAAAAATAAAAAATGAGAAAGAAATGCAGAAAATTAAAAATAGAACACATTCAGTCTGATGCTATCCTGTTCCGACAAAACCGAAGATATGAGGTTTCCATGCATGCAACCTAACCTATTGGACCTGCAAAACATGCACAATCCTGATAAGCTAAGTGCTAGCTTCTAGGGATTTGAATGAGGTTTTCAGATTTAAGCATTCGCATGCAGCAACCAAGAAAAACTTGTATCAACTACATTTACAAGCCTAAAATCTGAAAAGGGAAAATAGACATTTAATCTTGCATGCAGAAAATGACTCCTTCTTTCTTGCCCATAAGATGCAAATTTTTGAAATGTTATCTGCATTAAATATTTGTCTTTTTACAATAATAGATATCTGGTTTTCCAAAACCAGAAAAAGTGGAAGAAAAGCACTCCAAAGCAGGCCCAGAATGGCTCATCACCCTCAGCTCTGCAACCCTGCTCCCAACGGTTTTCGACCCCTATGCCTGTCTTCGCTTGTGCCTTTAAAATTTTTGCTATGGCTCTCTGCTTCACCTTGTGACGCTTCGTTTCATCTTCCAGATCGATTCGTTTCGTTTCCCGCTCTTCATTATTTTGACTTTTGTTCGAGCGTCGAAACGTTTGATTTTCTTGCTAATTGTAACCGTTCTATAACCCTTACACCTTTATGCCATGTGTTCAGTGCTTCCCTGCATGTTCCATAATGGCCCCCTGTAAATCATGACCAAAAATAGCATGTCGCGATATCGCGACATTTTTATGTATGCAGCCTTGCTCCTCTACCTACTCTGAAAATAAGACATGTCGCGATATCGTGACATTTTTTATCAGCAGCCTTGTTCATCATCACGCATCGCAAAAATGAGACATGTCGCGATATCGCGACATTTTTCTTTCAGTAGTCTTGTTTCTCATCATGCATCACGAAAATGATACATGTCACGATATCGCGACATTTTTCTTCTTCCGTGGATGCAACTTGTCATGAAATCGCGATGCTTTTCTCTTTGTCTGTTTTGTTGCCTTTGTCATGAAATCGTGACACTTTTCTCTTCTGCACTATCTTCTGCTTTTGTCATGAAATCATGACGCTTTTCTATTTCGTACCATCTCGTTGCTTTCTGTCATGAAATCGTGACGCTCTTCTCTTCGAGTCGTCTAAGATGCAATCTGTCGTGAAATCGCGACGTTTTTCTATTTTGGGCTGTCTCGCTGCATTTGGCCGTGAAAACGCAACATGTCACGAAATCACGACGTTTTTCTCTTTATGATGCATTCTGCTGCTCTTAGCCACGAAAACGTGACATGTCGCGAAATCGTGACAACTTTTCATTTCTAGCCGCGACGGAGCAACATGTCGCGAAATCGCGACAACTTTTCATTTCTAGCCGCGACGGAGCAACATGTCGCGATATCGCGACAACTTTTCATTTCTAGCGACGGAGCAACATGTCGCGATATCGCGACAACTTTTCATTTCTAGCCACGATGGAGCAACATGTCGCGATATCGCGACAACTTTTCATTTCTAGCCGCGACGGAGCAACATGTCGCGATATCGCGACAACTTTTCATTTCTAGCCGCGACGGAGCAACATGTCGCGATATCGCGACAACTTTTCATTTTCGGCCGCGACGGAGCAACATGTCGCGATATCGCGACACTTCTTCTCTTTTGTGATATTTTGCTTTTTTCCTTGATTTTTAGCATCTGGGCCACTGTGGTCTTCTTTGAAAGCATGCAAAAAAGGTGGGTCCCCAATTTTGGGGTGTGTTGTGGATCAGCCACAACAAGTGGTTGGAAAATCCTATTTGCAAGGGACCTATTGAATCCTAAAGGTTGGAGGAATGATGGTTGTTTAGTGGTTGGAAAATCCTATTTGCAAGGGACCTATTGAATCCTAAAGGTCGGAGGAATGATGGTTGTTTAGTGGTTGGAAAATCCTATTTGCAAGGGACATATTGTAGATTAATTGAAATTATCCTCCTCTTCTCATACGATACAAATAAAAATTGACTTGTAAAAATAGTAACCGATACTAGCTCAGAGACGTATATGTACCCTATACTTTCAGCTTTTTAAAGGGATTTCACACATGTACAAAAGGGGCTACTGGTACCCAGATCCAAAGCCTGAAAATATTCTGGTCACGAAATACATGGGTGCTTAAAAAAAAAAAAAAAAAATTGTAAATAAGAAGTCATTTTCTAAACTCTAAAGAGACAAGGACAATAACGCCAGGACTGATCTGCAATAATGGAATTGATATGCAATGTAAATTTATTTATTTTTAAGTTAACATTACAGGAAATGCATCTCTCTAGTAGCTAACATTCCAATTATGCAGCACAAGGAAATTATGCAGTTAGTTTTGCTGGAGTTGAAGCTTGATTGGCAATCCCATAGAAGGAACATGAGATACAGGCTCACACGTTATTGTTTCATCAGGAGGTAGGAGAGACCACTTGTATTTGGACACCAGATGGTGCAAAAATATAATAGTATATATAAGCGATGTCCTCCCCGAACTATATAAATGTATAAGGTGGAATTTTACTGTCAAAATGAGATGGATCAAACTTTTTGACCTCTAGGAAAATCTCTACGCTGCGATGTGTACTGCTTGTTGTCCAAAATAACTGTGAAAAATACAAAAATATTTATAACTTATTAACTCTGTGAAATCCTATCAGTGACGCATATAAATAGGAAGAACATACCTGACACCCTTGGGGAATTGTATAACCTCCGTATTTTACATCTTTGGGCCATACTTGGAGACTTTGTGTTGTATCCACTCGTGCGTCTTGTTGGATTTTTGCGCTCTCAAGAATTCAAGTGTCTCGTCTTGTTGGATTTCTGCACTCTCCAAAGAAGCATATACCACCGCCAGCATTGAGAAAATCTCAAAAGTTTATTGAATAGAAACCATGAGATCTCAACTAAACTCAATAGGCAATAGGTAGGTAGTACTGGATCGATAAAATGGGTGTGCTTTAAAGAGGATATTCGAAAGACATGTATAACCAACCTTGTAGGTAGAGGACACGCAATTACTTTGTGTTTTTCGCACCGAAGACAACAACGAAAACATGTCAAAAAATATGCAACAAGCAATAGTATGAGTTCCAAAGGGACATTTTATTGGAGATAACAGAGGTACAAATTCCTAAGAGTTTGAAATAAACACAAACCAAAAAAATCACAATAAATTCATTAAATATAAAAAATTTTCACACATTTTATTTCATATTAGGAGGTCATTTATTCTTTTTAGATACTAATTTATCCAATAAATCTTGTTACCTTAATTAGGGGCACCCCCAAGTCTACATCCATTCCATTACACCACTTCACAAGTCAATTTACCATTTGCACTATCACTTCATTATCCCTAGGTGTTTTTTGTCACTCTGCCACTCCTAGTATTTTAAGCAACCTCCAATACACATCAAAATTTCTCTAGGACCAAGTCACATTCTCACTAAGAAAATCTTGAGTTTTGGGATTGAATCTAACACTCTTGAACCAACCACATGTTACACATACTAAAAACTTCTTGTGTCAAAGAAAGATAATACCATGATTGGATTGAACCTCGAAGCAAAAAATTCATCTTTGTCCGTCACATTATTCACTAGTCAAAAAATAAAAACAATGGTTTTCACCACTATCACAATATTTTACAAACAAAATAATGAGTAGTAAGGATAGGGTAAAATTCTCATCACACTTTGGTTGAGAATATGATTCCCCAAAGCTCTAAATATTTTACACATCACACACCACAATTCCTCAAGTTGTAAGGATATTACTACATTTCCAGTCAGATGGTTAGGTATTTTGAATTATCAAAGCTTAGAGATCATATTATTAGACTATGAAGCTAATATTCATCGAGGCTATAGATGCTTGAATGATAATGGAGTACACTCAAGCGTGGTGATACATCTCTCTTGAACAGATCTCTGACTGCATATAAGGACATTCTATCATGACAAGTTTCATCTCAATTTACTCAATATGGGGTAATGAACTCACTTGCACACACATTGGTTCTCGATTAACTTGAATCACTACCATGCTCTTGATTGGTAACTGAACAATTCGTTGCACACACCTTTGGTCTTAGAGAATTTAGATAAAACTTAGGGAGTTTGGTTGAAATCACTAGTATGTCTAAGTCTCTGCAAAATAATCAGTTATTCATAAGCCAAAAACATCCATATCAACATCCATATCATTACATGAGTCTTCCATTTCACACACCATCAATTTGATGCCCCTGATTAAAAAAATGATCAACAATGATCAAGAAAAAATCTAAATTACAAATGATCATTAGAGTGTCAGTTCACTTGCATCTACATAAAGCATTTACATTGTCATCCATACAACACATTTATACATACATTTACACATACATTCACACATGCATTTACACATACATAAAAAACAAAAGCTATATATATATATAATCACATTTTATAATGAATACCCGAAGGCTATATACAATGGAGCAGCAAGTATCATACACAAAAAGTTCATCTAAGCACTAGCTAATATCCAAAAGCAAACCCCTATGACCTTAAAGGAGTCCTAGACCTAGAGTCACTATGCCTAACAAAACTCACTATAGAGAAAGAGAGTCGATCTGGCAGTCCAAAGTGGTGTTGCATCAATAGATCCTCCAACTCCTGGATGTATCCCTCTTAGGATCAAAGGCATAGTATATCATACCTCTAACGATGGTCCCTCTGTGCTAGCTCTACCTAGAGACTCATGATCCTATCCTTACCTCCACCTACATCCACCTGTACCTCTATATCTACCCACAGTCGAGCTATCTTCACATATTGTATCACTATATCTGCATCTAGCTCCACCACCATATATCAGAGCTAATATTGCTCTACTTGGAGGTATCTCTAGAACCTCCTCTATACCATCCATGCCATCACCATCATCTCTAATGTTTGGAGGCTTCTCTGATGCATCACAAGCCCACCTCTTGCCACTATTAGACCTACAACATCTCTGATGATGAGGAGTCTCATCCACCTCATTCTCTACATCATCATTATCCCCATTTTACTCATCCACAACCTGACTAGGTACCCATGGTGGTTGTACAATAAACCATGCATCATACTCAGTAGTAGTCCCCACATCATCCATATTTGGGAGATCTATCTCCTTGTCATCCTCATAGGTCACCTGCCACTACTCCACACAAGGTAGACTTATCTCATCATGATGATTCCTGTATAGCACTGGTGCCTGAGGTATCCCCTATCATAGCCCAAACTACGTAGCAACCTAAGAACTGGATTTGCTCCACCTCACTCCCATATCACACAACCACCCATCTAGCCTGTCGAACCCTTTGTAGTTGCTCCCTATCACCAGTCAAAATAACACCTCGCCATAGTATCCAATGCACTTGATCAGGTGTCAAACTTACCCATAGATCTCTGTAGTCTTATCCACTATAGCTAGGATGACTCAGCTAAACATCCTCTGACACATGCTATCTCAAAGCATAGGGTGACGAGGAAACTGAAATTAAAAATCACACTAACTCATATTATTCATAGAAGGGGATTTTATAATCTATTTTACAACCATAATCTCCCAAAATAGGAGATGCTAATCAGAATATATGACTAAGCACTCAAACTCAACTTGCTAACTCTCACTAAGCTAAAAAATCTAATCCAAAGACTATGTTGTCCAAATGTGTTGACATTTACAAGTTGGAATTAGATATTTATTAAATCACTCCTAGAATTAGGACTTAATTAAATAAGTAAAGCTAACACCTAGTCTAGAACACACATTCTAACTTAGACTTAGGAATTTAGGCTTTAGTAAATAATAAAATAAACTAAGCCTAATAAATAATAGCCTAGATATAATGATATCCACATCATCCCTCTCCACCATAGAAGCATTAGACTCCAATGCTTTTACAATAGGGGTGAAGGGGTGAGATACAACATGTTGAAAACAAAGTTGACTGAGATGTTGAACAAGATCATGTGGGCCATGAGTCGTAGTCGATGCTGGAGTAGAATTTCATGGTACATATCGATCACTAATCCATGTAGGATCTCAATGAGGCAAATATGAAGCACCAATAGTTTTCTACGAGCCGGTGAAGTCTACTGAAAAATAGGAACCAATGAATATGGAAATGGAGATGGCTGCTCTAAAACAGGTGGAAGAAGAGCTTGAGTATTAGGAGGAGGTGTCTATGAAGAACTTGTCTTTGTAAGAGGAGGCAATGCAGTAGAAGATGATGAAAATGCCACCTTATAAGGAGGTGGTGCAGCGTAAGGAAGTGTGTCATGGGGCCTATTGAAGACTAAGGCTATCCTATCTAGTAGATAATAATTAGATATAAGTGTGGTCTGTGGCTAAGAGTGAAGACAAAATTACATCTTCTTATGATGCAAAGTGTAGATCTAATGGTATGTATCATAAATAGCCCTCTTATCAAACTGATATGGCTACCCAAGAATAAGACCATAGTAGTCCATGAGAGTCACATTACAAGTGAATCAATCTAGATAATAATACCCAAAAGCAAATGATAGTGTAAGTATTTGTGATGTAGGAGTTAGAATCCATATCCTTCCATCCCAATGGATAAGGATGAGGATGTGGTTCCATAGGAAATTTGAGCCTATCAACAAAAAATTGTGCAATCAGATTGGTTTGCGATCTGTTGTTGATAATACAATCCACAGAGAAATCATGTGTGAGGTGGGCTTTGGTGATAAAAAATGGCCATGACCACCTTTTTGATGCAACAATGTAACATTGTCAGTTTTACTCTTAACTCATCATATGCTCTCCCTTCTCCCATAATCACAATGGGGGCCTTTTGGGGCTCCTCCCTTATTGGTTGTACAAGTAAGTTCTTCTATTTCCTAAAACACTCAGATTAAAAGTGTTTTTATCTCTTACAATGATTACAATATCTCTTTGCATTATAATACTTTGGAGAAGAAGATGAAGAATAAGAAGAACTAGGAGAAGAAGGAGAATAATTGGAAGGCATATTGGCCTTCAAAGACTATTGCTGATTTGAAGAGCGAGAAGTTTCTTATGCTTGAGTGGCGAACTTCTCTTCGGCTAATTGTTCATGGTTGAAGGCCACATGAATTGTTTCCAAGGGAGTATATTTGATCTCCCTATACAAGTTCTCTTGAAGGCCACTTGTAAACTTGACAATCAATTCATCTGTAGGATCTTTCACACGAAGCAAAATGCATAACCTATTGAAAGAAGAGATATATTCCTGCATAGACATATTAGAAGTTTGGTGTATTCTACACCATTTCAATCTCAATTCTCTAGCATAATCAGAAGGATAAAATAAATCCTTCAATTCTTGAACCAAATATTCCCAAATGGTAATGGAATTTTGGTCTTTTTGTCTATCCATGATGACTAGTTTTGCTAACCCTATCAATTTGAGTTTAGCAAAAGAAACTTGATAATTGACAAAAACTTCTGTGTATGCAAACTAGGTTTCCATGTCCATGATCCGGTTATTCAATACATCAGGGTTTCAAGACTCATAATACAACTTCACTTCACATTTTGTGTGGACCTTAGCATCTCTAGTGGTTTTCTCTTTAGAAGCACAACAAACTGAAATATCATCCACTTTGTTGACCAATTGCCCAATAGTTTCCACCAAGGCAAATATTTGGTCAACCAAATCAGATTCCATTTGTGATCTAGTGTAAGCCAGATCAATTTAAAAAAATAGCCTCTCCTAGGCTATGACAAAAATGATCAAACTTTCACCTTCTACAAGAGGGATTACAAAAATTTACCAACAATTGCAATAAAATAATGTCCCTCATTTACAAAATGATGTGCCTAATTTCCCACGCAAAAAAATGATTGCTATTACAATTGGTTTGGGAAGAAAATAACGTGGCACAAATTTAATCAACTTATAGAAAATAAAATAATTAATATAAAATTTTATCAAAAAAATTTGACTAAAATTTTTACCAAAATTTTGTTTTGGGTCTGCCAAGCACGACAGTCAACAGGTTCTGTCAATTCAATGCATGCATTAAAGTCAGTGTGGGTGCAACAAGTCAGCAGGTCAACAAGAATGGAGTGGTGAGTTAATTTCACACACAACTTGTTCAACTAAACCGTAAACCAATAGCAAAGTCAATGCAGTGGAGATAACTATGCGAGCCCGTAGATGGTCTAGCCAGCCACCAAGGCTAGCTATCTTTAATAGTGCATGTTGCACTTTATAAAGCAATGTAAACCAAACCCACAAGAAATATGGAATTATGCTAGGATAAAAATTTAGTAGGATGGACTGCAATGTTTGCAATTTGTTTGTTATCACTGAAACACCAATATTTAAGAAAAATTCATTAGATTATGCAAAAATAAACTCACAAAATGTGTTGACGATGTTGGAAGGAGTACGCGGTTGGTCTGAAAGGAGTATACATCAGTTCGTCATTGGATTCTTCAATGTGCTTATGTGCTTTAGAAAATTGGAGTGGCTACATATGTACGTGTAGTTGATTGGAGTGTGCCATGGGCCAAACTGATGGGACATAATGCAAGGTTCGCTAGACTAACTGCACTGATCTGAATTTGTCAAATCTATCAAAAAATCCAAGTGTATAAGATGGATTGGTGATGAATGACATGCAATATTGGCGGTGAATGGCGTATAAGATGCCAAATATATCATATTCATGAGAAATTGATAGTGTGTGCAGTTAGGGTGAGCTGACCGCTTTGGTGGTAACGAAGGAGCAGATAGTCACCATCGGTTGAAAGGGCCATCGAACGATCAGTTTAGGCTTGCTCGATCATCAAAAAATAGTGATCGGTAATCACATCCACCGAATAAAGGGTAACAGAATATTAGATCATGATATTATTGCTAGGTTGGTTGCTAAAGGTCATTGGTAGGGCAGAGTATTAGGTAGTAAGCTGTGCATTAGTAGGCATTGAAGATAGTATCATCGAAGAGTGGTTGGATTGTTAGTGTCAATGAGTTGTCAATGCATGGGAGAACCATCGATGGTCGATGGCTGGTGAGAAGTGGAGCTGGCCACCTGTGAGTTGGTGGTCAGCATTAGTGATGGCCAGCAAGTGGCATCAGGGCGGTTGATGAAAATTGGGCGACTGCCGATTGGTTGGGCGGTTAGCACCTGATGTTTCCCCAAAATAAGGAAAAATAAGGGTAAACTTAAAAAAATATTAATATTAGTATTATGAAAATATCAATATTAATATTAATTTAAACTTTTAATAAACCTTATTATAACCTTAATTTTCCCAAAATAGGGAGTAAACTAGTTCAATTTGCTTCAAATTTTGAGCAGGAGAAGAAATTGACTAGTCAAGACTAACAGAGGGTCAATCTTGAACCTAATTTAGGAATTTGGAGGGGATTTTTGTAAAGGGATTTTACACCTAATTTATATACAACTAGGACTTCTTTGACAAACCAGGAGACTAACTAGCACAAGCCTGATCACAGGCTTCGATACTAGTGACGAGGAAACTGAAACTAAAAATCACACTAACTCATATTATTCACATAAGGGGATTTTATAATCCATTTTACAACCATAATCTCCCAAAATAGGATATGCTAATCAAAATCTATGACTAAGCACTCAAACTCAACTTGTTAACTCTCACTAAGCTAACAAATCTAATCCAAAGACTATGCCATCCAAATGTGCTGACATTTACAAGTTGGAATTAGATATTTATTAAATCACTCCTAGAATTAGGACTTAATACTTAATTAAATAAGTAAATCTAACACCTAGTCTAGAACACACATTCTAACTTAGATTTAGGACTTTAGGCTTTAGTAAATAATAAAATAAACTAAGCCTAATAAATAATAGCCTAGATCTAATGATATCCACATAATAGGGCTACTCTCGATCCCATACCTCACTAAGTAGGCCCACAAGCCGAGCCACACTAAAGTTATCCCAACCCCAACACTATAATAATACACTACAACCCAACCCCTTTCTCCCTTGCCTCATCACCTCGTATAGATCCAAGTACATCTGAGCCAGTAGAGCAAGCACCCATGCATGCACTCAAGGCTCATTGATCATATTGTACACCAGCCTAATCATGTTCCATGGAAACCAATAGCTAGTGCTGTTAGGCACCACTATATTGGCCAACACGAACATGACCAAGGTGGGAAATACCTCCATCTCCTTGGCATATATGGCCAAGTACATGATCCCTCCACACTTCACACTCACACTCCTCCATCGATCTCCAAAGATCTAGCTCATCTCATGTTCCTTATTGTGTCCAACCATGAGTCGTAACCCCTCCACTAACACTCAAATAATATGGTATACATCCTCGAGTGTCACTATCACCTCACCAGTTGGGAGCTAAAATGTCCCCCTATCTAGATATCATCTCTCCACCAAGGCAGAGAGATACCTCTCATCAGCCCTCACCACCTTAATTTGTGTAGCTCTAGCTAGCCCCATGACCTCCAACCACTCCCAATGTTTTGTATGTAGCACATTTCTCACCCTTGGTATGATGGGAAATAATCGATGTTGAGCCTCCAATATCCTCAACTACAACACAACATATGCACAATATAAGCACATTAATGCCACATTCATTACATAATTAAAAAAAAATGCACAAGTCCAAAAAAGAGTGCCAAGGGTAGTTAACTCAACCACTTGCATCTCTTCTCTTGTTGTCGCATCCACTCCCTCCATCACCATGGCCTTCAATACACCACACTCCTTCACTCACTCACTCTCCTTCAAACGTAGTTTCTAGAACTTGTGAATGCAATAATGAAATCAATTTTACCCTTGTAGTCCTTTTATAAAATATTTGGAGTGCACTCAAACACCCTTGGGTATTTTCCAGGTGCACCTGAATGCCCACTAGCATTTGTAGCATGGTATATGCTTACCAGTGTCTATCCAAACATGAACGCTAACAGGCGTTTGACCTCAAAATATTGCAAAAGGTGTTGAAAGGGCCTCAAAATGTAGCTTAACCCCATAAAATCATTCCATACTTCATCCATGCATTCATTTCATCATCATATCATGTTTTGTGAAATTCCAAACTAATTTGGAAAATTAATTTTTGCTTGCGATCAAAAGTCCTCATGAAATCGCATTACACATTTCAAAATGCCTCAAAACGGTATGATTTTTAACAAAATGATTACACTCATCATTCTAATCATCCATCCCATAATTTCACCACTCTTTGTGATAACATGGATTGATTTGGGTGGTTAAATTTTGTTTGCGACAAAAAATAAAAGTCGTAAAATTGTCCAAAATTACTTTTAAAAATGCTCCAAAATAATGCAAAACTTCACAAATTCATGCAATCCAATCATCAATGCATTCTTCATCAACACATTCTCATTTCAAATCCATCAACCATTGCATTTACATTAAATATTTACTAAATTCACCTACAATTTGAAGTGAACTTTGTATCTAGTGATGGCGATTGCAATGATTAGTTGTCCATGCAATTCGATAAGATGAGTAAATCACCATAAGGACACTTGCCCATCATCATTCAACATCCTCTTTTTATAACACAAAATTATTTTGGGTTACTCATTTCTCAAGTGATACTATGCCCAAGTTAACTTGCTCAAAAATCTATCATTGATGGCCTTGTTCATGGGGCTTGAAACATGAACAAATCATATCTCAACATTTATTTTACATTGAAAATCATCATGGACACAGGCCCTTCCTAGGTTTATTGGTTCCAATTGAGGGAATTATCCTACAATCACTAGCCAACCCTCCAAGGTTGACTATTTTTATTTTTGCATTTTCATCACTTTATATTTCAATGATGCCAATTGGCATGTTTTACAACAATATGAAATCACCCCAAAATTGGGGCAACTAAATTTAATTTTGAGTTCCCACATCAGGATACATCATTCACATCATACATCTACATTTGGCAAAAATCCCTTTTCTATTGGGGCAAAAATAGAATTCATTTACATCATTCATCATACATCTACATTTGGCACAAATCCCTTTTCTGTTGGGACAAAAATAGAATTCATTTACATCCACACTTGACAAAAATCCCTTCTCTATTGGGGTAAAAATATAATCAACCACTTGCATTATACAAAAACCCTTTTCTCCATTGGGGAAAAAATGACATCAATCATTCATACATATTTACATCATTCATATCATCCACATTTACATCATACACTTGCACTTACACCATTCACCTGCATCATTTTCCACAATTCTATCAATTGGCTTGTGAGACTCATTTTTCACTCATTCACCAATTGAGGGGGTAAGCTACACCAAAAAATTCTTTATCTCCAATATATTCTTTGCGCTCCAAGGAAAGAAAGCTGCTTCATCACACCAAACCAAGTGTCTCATATTTTTACACCGCATTGTGTTCCACGCAATGCGATATAAAAAGGAGTATCTATAGACACCAAAATCTAGTCATTCATCATCCATTCGTATCCTCAAATCATAGCCATTCATTATTTATATTTTTATACATATATATATATATATATTTAATATATATAAATATAAATATAAATATTTTATATTTATATATATTTAATAAATATATATGTATTTATGTGAATAAATCCTAGCCATTCACCATGAATTAATATCAACCACCCATCCATATTAATCCATGTCACATGCTCAAGTTCAATCTCAACCCTTCCTCATGTTTTAATCTCGACCATCCATTGGTTTCATTGAAACCCTAACATGATCAAGGGCATATTATAAAAGATGATTCATTTTGATGAATCAAGGTCCAAAAATTTAACATTCGAGAGCATCCAAGCATTCTATCCACTTCTAAAACCTAGCCATTTCACTACCATATTCCTCCCTCACTGCCACCATCGTATATTTCATTTCTGTCATGGCAAAACCATTGTAAACTAGATATGGTTCTCCATTGCTCCCATCCACCCTCGAACACCTCCTATAGTTCACAGAACACCGCTAAGCATTCCTAGAATGTTGTTGGTTATTCATAGTACTCCCAGAATGCTTTTGGATATTTCTTGCAGTCGATTTACAGTCCACAATCCCTCAGGTACTTCTGAGAATTCACATAACCTCAAAACACAGGAACAGAAGCATAGATCAACATCGCAACTATTTTCTTGATAAGGTAAGATATTCCTTTGCACCTATTTAAGTATTTACATTTTACTTACAATTTAATATTGCAACACTTAGGGTTTATAGGTTTTATCATTCAAAGGGACTCACACAATGGAGCCCTCACAAGTGCTATTAACCCCTTTTGTGTTGTTTTATGTTTGTAGGTGCGAGAACTATATTTTGGAAGTTATTGCAGCTAGGGTGGTCTCATAGAGATACACAAGCCCACCCACACACTTATTTGGAGCAAAATTTGATGAAGACACACCACTATTATTTGTAACTAGGGTTTAAAACCCTATCATTTGTGATACAATATCAAGTGTGAAATAAGTGCATATTGTAACCCCATATTCGGGGTATATTTGTTGTATATTATGGATATCCAGGCTCCCCCAGTCATATATTAATAAAATATTCCATTCTTGTGCAACATTGTGTTTGATTGCTTTTGGTATATTGTTGTTATTGGTGTTAGTCGATTTTTCGCTTTACAAAATGGTTGCAAACAAAGTATACAATCTCTTCAGATATTTTGTTGTGAGCAGGATCAAATCACAAACCCATTCTTTTGACTTGTGATTTACCTAATAATGGTCATCCAAATCCATTTTGCTTCCAGTCTATGTGGCTCAAAGACCTTAATTTTTTCCAAATGGTTATGTTATGTTGGGATGAATCAAAATTTGAAGGATCATGTATGTACAAGTTTGTTCAAAAGTTGAAATATTTAAAGGAGCAAATGAAAATATTGAATGTCAAATATTTTGGTAATATTTTTAAATAAAATAAATAAATTGAATCCAAGGTCAAAAAATTACAAGAGATTGTAGAAGATAATGGAATGGATCATGATTCTTATGTGAAAGAAAAAAAATTACTTTATGATTATCATAATTCATTGAAAAAGGAGGAGTCATATTGGTTTTAGAAATTTAGAGAGAAATAGCTCAAGAAAGGAGATAAAAATATAATTTTTTTCATGCTACAACAAAATAAATTTTTCTATCGTTATTAAAAAAATATTATAACTTCAAATAGAAGAAATATTGAGGATGAAGAAGATATAAGGAAGGAAGCAATTAATTATTTCAAAAATATTTTTTCAAATTCTAGGCAAGATAAGGAGGCACAAGAATTTTTTTTGCAAAATATTCCATCAATTATCACTTAGGGATAAAATGAAAGCTTGATGAAGAAGATACTATGGAGGAGCTCCATGAAGCAGTTTTATATTTCCATCCTAACAAGGCACTCCTCATGGATTTCTTACAATTTTATTTAATTTTTTTAGGATTTATTGAAGAGTTATATGTTAGTTGCGGTTGAAGAGGCCCAAAAAATAAAGACTATAATAAGTGATATCAATGCTACTTTTATTACCTTGGTTCCCAAGATCATTTAAAATTTATGGAAAACAAATTGAAGGGTGTTCTAGGGTGTCTTATCTCAAAGGAACAATATGGATTTTTCATGGAGAAAAAATTCTTGATGGTATAATTATTGCACAAGAGACCATACATTCTCTTCACTCCATGAAAAAACCAGGTATACTTTTGAAATTAGATATGAACAAAGCATATGATAGGGTTTCTTGGAATTTTCTACATGCTCTTCTTAGAAAGTTAGGCTTTGATTACAGTTGGTGTGAGTGGACTAAATGTTGTTATAACACTACAAAATTTTCTATTTTAATCCATGGTTCTCCTGTGGGGTACTTCAAATTATCTTATGAACATTGTCAAGGTGATCCACTTTCTCCTTATCTATTCATTATTTTGGATGAAGCATTAGGGAGAGCCTTTTAAAAGGTAAAAATGGAAAGAAAAATCAAGGGTATCCAAGTTGCAAAAAATGGTCCTTTGAGTCTCATCTCTAATTTGTTAATGATACTTTTATTTTGGGTCATCCCTTAGTCAGTGAGACCATGGAGTTTAAATAAATAATATCATGCTATGTTAAAACTACTGGATAGTTGGTAAATACTACAAAATACAAGATTTTGTATTAATACTGCCCTAGATTTACAACAAATTATTGTGAATATTTTAGGGTTTAAAATTGAAAATTTTCCATCAACCTACTTGGGTATTCCTTTGTCTGATAAAGGAACTAAAAAGGGATTGATTGTGTCATAAAGATACTAGTGTTGTACTTAGACATTAATGCATTAGAAAAAAGATAAATTAATAAAGAGAAAGTGAATTATTAATCAAAATTGAGATCAAGATAACAATGTACATGATTAAAGTTCATGGTGCTAATACACAAGGTATTGAGTTTGACACAAATAAACATATAGATATAATGCTATTGTAAAATATACTAAGCATAATACAATTGTAACTATATGCATATTCATAAAATATAACATTAACATATCTTCTTGAAGTATATAGGCCTTATATAATAAGAGAACATTGTAATGAATCATTATGAAAGAGAGAGATGTACTAAAATATAGGTCAAATATTTAAAAAGGGATGTAAGATAACATTAGTCATATTATGGAGAGATGTGATATCATGGATTATATTATTAGGGAGGAATGTAATGGCATAGGTCAGTTCCATGTGAATTGGTGCAAGTTATATCTTTGACATATAGATGTATATCATTTTTGAGATTAGTGTTGATTATTTCATTTTTGATTATCCAGTTTTTATATTATTTTGTGTCATTCTTGTGTTTGGAACAATATTTTTATTTGTCCAAATATAATAGAATAGAAAGAGACTGCATTTTATGGTGAAACAAACCATCTTTCAATGGAAGCTAACAGTCACAACACTTTGTTGTTACTCACCAATGTCTTAGGTTAAGGTTACAATAAAATGATAAATATAGAAAGTTCAATGTCATATTTATATATGTTGGCAATTAATGATTTGGGATAAAATTTAGGTTAGAAAACTTAAATTAAATGTTTAAGTTTCTTGAAGTGAGTTTCATACCAAAATAACTAGACACCTTGCACATCCTAAAATTTCTAGAATATACTTGTATAAGTAAATTGAATCACCAATGAAGATGTTAGGGGCTTCAAAAGTGGATCTAATGGAAAAAATGAAGGATGAATTTGCCATTTATAAATATTACTATCACCAATGATGAAGGATGAAATTGATGTTCATAGTCAATGTTGGTAACCATATTGAAAGTTAGCATTGATGTAGGTGTTAGTGCTAATATTGGATGATGACACTAATGCTAAGAGTTGGTTTTGGTGCTAATATTGAAGTATAGCACTAACATGAATAATAATACCAATAATGAATGATGATACTGATGTTAGTAGTTAGTGCTAGCACCAATGATAAGGCTAGCATTGATGCAAGTGTTAGCACTAGTGATAGACAATAATACTAATGCTAGTTGTTGATGTTTGTGCTAATGATGAAGGATGGAATAAATTGCCTTCTTTAATGCATGATTTGGGATATCCCTTGTAGTCAAGTCACTCTATCTTGGATTGAGCAAGCTTGTAATAAATGAAAGACTAATTTTGAGGCTTCTCATAGTCATATTAAAGTAGGCATCTCATTAGACTAAAACCTTTTTTACTACTGTTAAATACTAGGGTTTTGAAAGGGGCCGTTCCTTTTTAAAACTCCAAGAAATCCAATAATAATAAATGAATCAATCTAGGCATAAAAAACAACATATCTTCTTACAAATTAAATTTTGCATTTTCTAAACAATACAACCTTTTTTGACCAAAAGTGCAATGAAAAAAATAGTAGCAATAACCTTCCCTACTACTTTTTCTATATCTTCCATCTAAAGTTTTTTATAGAGTTGAAACAAGTATTATATTTGAGAGTTTGCACCATCTAGTTATCAAGTTTTTTCATTTCCTTAGCCTCCTGACAATAGAAGGCAATTATATCTTGTGAGAAATTATTAAATTTAGTTTGCAAATCATGTGAACAAAATGAAAATAAACTTATCATTAATCTACCAACATTGTCCCTCTAACCACTTCGAATTCCATAAAGTCCATAAACCCCTAGACACACCATCAAGAGGAACCACGTCCACTTGAGCCATTTTCAAAATTAATTTCTTCACCTTCCCGAATATTCCAATATAGAAAATTAATTTGTATCAAGTTGAGAAAGCTTTTCACTTTCCAAAGATAAATTTTTTTGCTTTCCATCAACTACATCCTTAGCAACGACTCTGGTTCTCAATTCTCATAGATTGGGCCTTTCTCGAGAAACTAAAATTCCCAAACCAACCTTAGATTTTCATCTACTTCCAACAAAATATTTTTGGATAACCTTTTTCTCCTTTTCCAACTCCAAATAACTAATAGAAATCCATTCTCCTCCATCTTCTTCATCCTCCGACCCATTCTGAATAATGTTAATATTTTTATTTTTTCTCCCGTAGCCAATCTATGTGACATTCTATTGAGGAGCGATTTGTCCTAAAATCCTCATTTCTATGGTCTTTTCCTTTAGCATTGTTGGAGAGTGTGGCTCTTTCTCAATATTCTCTTCTACATACAAAGGAAAATTCTTTTCCTTTTCAATCAAAGCCTCAGTCATTGGTTTATTAATACCTCTAGGTTGAGTTTCTAGAACAAACTCTTCCCCTCCAAAAATAACATCCCCATCAAGGATATTAAGAACCTCAAAGCTATTTGAAGATGGACCCTTACTAATTTCACCAATTTCGTTTTGCCCCAGAACTTCTCCTTAATTAGTTTCATTTTTCCTCCAAACCTTGAAAGGTTGTCTAGTTCTATTATTCATAACTTTCTCCTTAGGATTTTTTAGGCATGTTTTCCAAATATGCCCTATCCTTTTACAAATGTTACATAGGGAAATATGAGTTTCATACTGAATCTCTTGTTCCAATTCCCTGTAATCTAAAAACTAACCTAATATATTTAGGCAACGGTTCAACCAAATCCGCCTATACACAAAAATAGAAAACTATCATTCTAGTCTAGGATTTAGTAGTTGAATCAAAAGCAATAATATTTTCAATCGCTTTAGCTATCTCAAGCCTAATATTGTCATCCCAAAATTCCATTAGAATACCCAATAGACTCACCCATAAGGGCATCGATTGAAGAGTGGTTGTGGTAAGGATTAAAGCCCTAACTCCATTTTGTAAAAATAACCATGTCCTCCCAAAAAACCATGGGCCCCTCAACAAAATATTTTCCATATCCTCCAGATTTGCAAATTTAAACAATAAAATATTAGGTAAAACCACCATTTCTTCCTACATTGCTCTTAGATCCAAAGGGTTAGAATCTCTCCTATTCACATCCTTAGGGGATTTTTCAACAACAAAACCCTTGTCTATCACCTTTCATGCAATGGATTCAATGTTCTTTAGCTTTGATGATTTTCTAGAAATAATATTTGACGTACTCATGATAAGGGTTTGAAGCATGATACATTCTAGATGAACCCATTGCTCTTCCTCCATTACTACCTCTTTTTTTTTTTCTTGTTAGAGTCCCCCATTAGACTAAGACCTTACATTAAGTGGTATTTTGAAAAAAAAAATTCAAATTTTATTAGTTAGATTATTCAAGTTCAAATATAGAATCCTCCATTAATTGCATGCATATCATTTAATAGTCATTTGTGTTTTCTTAAAACTTATCATGGGTGAAGAAGTTTTTTTCTTGGAATGGATTGAAAGCAAATATAAAATAGTTTGTGAAAAAATGTAAAATATACCAATAAAATAAAGATAAATTATCAAGGTTATAGGATTGTTGCAATCAACACTAATTTAAAAAATCATGGAAAAAAATTATGTGGATTTTATTGGAGGTCTTTCTAAATTCAAATGGAAAACAATGAATTTTTGATAGTGGATTCCAAATATGACTATGTATATGCATTGTAACATCTATTAAAAAACATAGTAGATAAGTTATTTATATGAAATGCTAATAAGTTTATTTATAATTATAATCCAATTTCATATACAATTTAAAAAAAAAAAAAATTTATACATAATGAGACCTCATTTATTGTAAGTTAAAAATAAAATCCTTAAACAAATAAAAATTATAAATAAATACAAGACTATTATTTTATATGATTAAATGAAAAACAATGACATTCTAGTGGATCCCCTATTTAAATATACATATTTATATGCATTGCAACATATTTTAACAAACAAAGTGGATAAGGTTCCTTTGGAACATTATAGTGGTTAGAGCTTTTGACTTTTAGCTTTCTTTCGAGAGATCCAAGTTCAAACCACGATACAATATCGTGTGTGTAAGTGAGCTTGTTTAAAAAAACAAAGTGAATAAGGTATATGAAATCTCAATAAACATTATTTATAATCATGATCCAATTTCATAAAAAAGAAAAATTAATTATTTATATTTAATTAGACCTATTTTTTATAAGTTTAAAATATAATCTTCAAACAAATAAACAAATAAAAATTATAAATAAATATGAAACTATTATTTTATATGAATTTCTATAATAAATTAAGTGGTTCTATTTGATAAATGATATGTGTATAAGTATTTTAATTTTTTTTTTTTTTTTGGAAGGAAATAATTTAAGCTTTTTATATTGTTGGTGATTAGCTTGTTTGGAAAATAGGGGATGGTTCAAGGATAGGACTATGATTATAACCTTAGATTGGTTGTGGTGATATGCACAAACTGTCAAATAATATAATTTAGATTCTAAGAGCACAAGGAATTGGAAATCTTGCACAAGCACTGGGAAGACTTAAAGTTGAACATATCAAGTTGCAAGAGGAAACCGATCAACTGATCTGGATAAAGAATGGAGCTAGGGAAGTACACTCCAAAGTTGGAGTATAATACTCAATTGGAGATAGTTATGACAATCCAACATGGTAGTGGAAGATACGTTGAAAGCAAAAAGGCCCATTGAAGACAAGACTATTATTGTGGCTTGTCATGAAAAATAAGGTTATAAATGAACCCTGTTATCAGGCACAGAATAGAGTGCTATGCAGAGAAAAAGAAAGCGAGAGAAAGCGTGTGAAGCTACAGCAGCAACTCTTATCCTTTAAAATATTAATATAAATGTTTCTTTCTGTGTTTCTCTAATACAACAGATAAATTTGTCTCGGTATTTCTCTGTTTGCACAAATTTGCATTTTGTTGTTTCTTTGGTTGCTTGTTTTCTGTATGTCTGTTTCCAATAGGACCAGAGTAGCAGAGTAACAGCAAGAGAAGAGGGAAGTCTGTTTTTGTGTTTGATTGAATTTCCTGCAGGCTGTTCTTTTCTCTTTTCTCTCTCACAGCTTCATGAATCCTAAAAACATTCACAAAAGAATTTGTCACGTGAGCGGCAGCCACTTTGTATCTCTCCATTTCGTAGAGCTCAGATCTCCAATGATGATATGGTCCAATTGAAACAGACTGCGGAATGTATGCTTCAGGCTTGGCTACCAATAATTTCTTGGAGATCTGAGCTGTACGAAATGGAGAGATACAAACTGGCTGCCGCTCGTAGATTTCAGAAAAGGATCCCCGGCCAGAAGTTCGAATGCGTGGTGGAGGAGATCACGAAGTACGAGTGGCAAATCCGGAGCTGCTATCACAAATACCTCGACTACAAGTGAGCAACCTTGGCATGGCTGATGGCTTTGGATGCTGCCTTCGTTCTCGAGTGCTTGCAATTCTACGGAAGTGATCTTGAGAAATCTGGTGGCGTATGAAGCGTCGGCGGCGCCTGGTGCGTTTATCTTCACGCGCTACACAGACTTCATGAATGGCATCATCGATGAAGAAGAAGACGTTCGCTTGCTGAGGAAAAGTGGGATCATTTACAATCACCTTGAAAGCGATGGCAAGGTCGCAAGCCTCTGGAACGACATGGGTAAATGCCTTAAATTGACAAAAGTTCAAAAATTGGATCAAGTTATAGCAGATGTCAATAACTACTACAAGAGAAAATGGAACGTTGCCGTGAAAAAATATATATTCGGGTCGTGGCAGTTCCTGTCCGTGTTGGCTGTAATCATACTTCTACTTCTGACTTGTTTGGAGGCCTTCTGCTCTGTCTATAACTGTAAGAAATGGTGGAGCGACACTAATTTTTTTGTAGTAGTAAAGGATCCCCTGGGATGTGCTGACTGCATTATTTACACTACGCCTACCTTCTATTAGCTAGTCATGTTTAGAGGTACAATGAAGTTGTACGCTGCAAATTTCATAGTTGAAATCTTTAGTGTTGATGTGTTTTTAGGGTGGTAGAGGATAACAAGGGGACAACTATGTACGAGCCCCACTTCTTTTCTTTATGATGGCTTCCTGTGAGTCGAATGTATCTTTTATATATATAAATGTTTTTTTTGTAACGTTTGTTTTTTTTTAACGTTTTAGCTATCAATTGCGTTAACCATTAAAATCAAAATTATTTTGATTTTTTTTTAATATATAAAAAAATCCGTTATATTTTAAATTTTGGTGCTGTTACTTATAACTAAGCTTAAACATTCCACAAAAAAAATAAAAAAATACTAATAAAAATTATATATAAATTTATTATAAGATTACGAATGAATATTAAAATAATATAGCTATAACTTCAAACTTCTTAAAAACTATTTTATTTTATAATAAAAAAAAAAATATTATTACAAAAATACTTTATATCCATCTTACTCACCCTAATTTTATAACTAAGATGTAAAAAAAATATTATATTTAAAATATAAAATTACCAGTTCCACCAGCTCCCAACTAGCCGTTACTAGCGATGATTTTTTTTTGTTTTGGCTCCAGACCTGTTTGGCCTGTTCGTGGAGACCATTCGAAGCATTGCAAGAGTGATGCAAGGCAGACAAATTGCGTGAGTTTTTCCATACGAGCCAAGAAGATAGTTTCAGGTGAACCAGCCATTGAAATTACCAGTTGGAGTTACGAGCAGATCACGTTAAAGTTGCACCGCCAGGAGGGAAACAGAGGATTTACACAGTTTCTCAAATCCGATGCGAACATTTTTCAATCGCCTACAACTACTGTAACGAATAGAGGATGTTGACAGTTTCACGGGTAGTGACAGACTGAGGTGCAGACAAAATATCCCATTCTGACACAAGTGTAATGGTTTTATTATTCTTTCAGGAAGAGACAGGCATTATGGACTCACTTGTCACAGTGCGAATGCTATCTCCAAATGTAATTATTCCTTGGTGATCATTACAAGTATTGATCGCGCTCATGTTATGACCAGGAGAGCTTGTCTAAAGAGAACCAATCAGCTACGTGCCCTCCATTGCTACGCAGTTGTAATCTGCTCTGTCTATGACTGTAAGAAATGATGGAGCGACACTAATTTCTTGCAGAATCCCGTGAGATGTGCTGACTGCATTAATGGAGTTGTACGTTGCAAATTTCATAGTTGAAATCTTTAGTGTTGATGGGTTTTTAGGGTGGTAGAGGATAAGAAGGTGACAACTATGTACGAGCCCCACTTCTTTGCTTTATGATGGCTTCATGTGAGTCGAATGTATCTTTTATATATATAAATGTTTTTTTTGTTTAATGTTTTAACTATCAATTGCTTTAACCATTAAAATCAAAGGGAAATCCGTTATATTTATAATTTTTTTATTATTAGATGAGAGATGTTTTTAGGGAAGAGAAATTAGTTACATTTATAATTTATTTTAATATTAAAGAGGATTTAAATTTTGGTACTGTCATTTATAATTGAACTATGTTAAATTAAAAACAATTAAAAAACCAATAAAAACTGTATCTAAATTATATTGATAAATTTATTATAAGATTATAAATGAATATTAAATAATATAAATTAAGCAGCTTAGTGTGATATAACCTATGGCTTTTAACCTCCTTAAAAATAATTTTACTTTATAATAAAATAAAAATATTATTAAAAAAAAACTTTCAATCTCAAATATCCATCTCACTCACCCAAATTTTATAACTAAGATCTAAAAAAAATACTATTTTTAAAATATAAAATTATTCTTATAACTTATAAAAAGCCATAAAAGATTTTTTAAATATATTTTTTAATAAAATAAAATATTTAAAAAATATTTTTTATTTTATTTAATTTTTTTTCCTACGATTATATTTATCTACCTATTTATCTTATAATTAAAATTTATTAAAAAATATAAACATAATTATTAAACAACTCTAATATCAAATTAAAACCTTTTCAACCCAAAACAAAAATTTAAAATGATTAACAATATTAAAAAGTTTACTCTTGTTTAAGGCTTTTCTAAAGTGGAACGCGGTTTTCCCCAAAGAGATTGTAGAAAACAATTTTCACGAAATTTAAAATATTTGTTCATTCGACTCAATACAACGCTTAAACTTTGACGTTTATTTTCGACATTTTCAGGTTCTGGACGCATTTCAAGGCCAGCGATACCTGTATCAAGCATTTTCAGGTTCTCGACGCATTTCATCATCTAAAAAATAAATTTTCCAACGGATATATGACCTCAACGACAATACAGAAATTACTTGGACCTATTTAAAATTTAAATTTCTGTTCTGCTTGCTGGCTCTGAAACAACTAAAGTTTATGTTTATTGTGTGGTTGTAATAGACGTTACATTCTGATTTGGTTGATGATTCCTTAAGGCCAACGGAGGTCAAGGGAGATCGTCGTACAACTGCCGACATTTACTAACGCACTTCCCATGCTATGCCATTAATCTCTTACAGACAAGCTACATGTACGGCCATGCCAGCCACGATAAATGATGGCAGACGCAAGTGGATATTCGACGACAAGGTTAGGTTAAGAAGAACGAATAAAAAAACGAAAGATAAAAGATAGTGGATATGCATATGGATATATATATTTTTTATTAATTTATACAGAGTGTTTTGAAAGGGTTCCTATAACCTTATACATGCAGTCAAACTCTCAACTAAAATAATAATCTCCAAATTATTATACCCATTAGGAATAATGCTGAGTTTAATTCCTAATAACCATACCACACTGATTCCGGATAGAACTTAAAAAAACACACCACCATAACCATGTACCACCATAACCTTATACATGCAGTCAAACTCTCAACTAAAATAATAATCTCCAAAATATTATACCTATTAGGAATAATGCTTTAATTCCTAATAACCATACCATACTGATTCCGGAGAGAACTTAAAAAAACACACCACTTTGAAGACAAAACAAGGAAGACAAAACAAACTCTAACAACTAAAATAATAATCTCCAAAATATTATACCTACTCGAGAGTTTAATTCCTAATAACAGAGTTTAATTCCTATAACCATAATGATTCCGGAGAGAACTTAGAAAAGCACAATGCTTTGACGGTAAAACAAACTCGTACAAAGGGCAAAGCGAGACCAAACACCACTTCCAACGAGAGCCAAAGGCATGTCCTACTCCTCTTTACAAAAACAAAACATCATGAACCTCTTTCTAACAAAGGAAACTATGTCATTCCGGATGTTCTACTATGGATATTAGGAAGAACGAATTAAAAAAATAAAATAATAAGAAAGTGGGTATGCTTGAGAGAAAAGAAGGCCACAACGCTAAAATGGCAATTCAAAGTTGATGTCATCATTTCTTAATAATAAGAATGATCTTAACTACCATTTATTATGTTCATTTAGATCTATTAGTTAAATATAAATTTTAAGTTATTTTAGAAAATAAAATGTGTATCATTATTAGAGTTAAGTTTTTAATTTTTTTATTAATATTATAAGTTATTTTAATTGTATATATTTAATAATAATTTAATATATTTTAAAATTATAATTGATTGGAGGTGCAATTAAGTAATGGAATAAAGCGATAATTTGTTTATAATATTCGCGAAAGGAATGTAAATTTTAGGTGCAGTCAAGCGAGAGTATCGATAAAGAGTAAACATGAGCAAGGAGCAAGTGGAAGCCCCACTTTCAATTTTTTACTTTGGATTAGATAAATTTATAAAATAAAGGATTCTCATAAAAAATAATAAATGAAAAGAAAGAAATGTAATTTAAAGAAGCATTAGCTGGAACTAAGGATTAGTAGCTAAGGGAAGTAATATTTGATTTGATGGAATTCTCAATGCTTTATAGAAACAAATAGAAGCAAGACATACATTTATATCTTATACAAAAAGATATAAATAATCATTTTTTGAAGATAATATTGCACAACACTCCAACAACAAATGATGTGATAAAGGGTATTATTTACATCATAAATTTTATCCTAAGTCAATATAATAAGTTGGATTTAGGTTAATTATAATAATAAATAGGGTTTAACTATAACAAGGTTAACTATGGCCCATTTGACTTCATAATAAAATATGACAAAATAACCAACCAACTATCCATGCACTGTTATTGGGATAATTCTAACCATTTTCTCATAGAAGCAGTGCATTGGATCATGCTAAAAGAACAAATAATGTTACCACTAAGGTTCAAACTCAGAATCTCTACCCACTCAATTTCCAAAATAAGTTGTACTAGTCATTAAAGCATGTATATGGCTAGAGATCAAAAATTACCATAGTTCTTTCCATTGTTACCTTCACAAAAAATATCACCTAAAATATGTCACATGGGGAATGGAGCCTTGACCTTCCTGATCCCTTGATAACCTTTCACATGGACAATATACCACCTTGCTAGTATTATAAAAAATGATAGGAATTACCTTGATGAGGTCATCATGCCCTTCTAGAAAGAAAAAGGGTCGCTATGAAGCACATGAGTTCATAAGCACACATAATATTTAGGTGCTAAAATTCAAATTCAAACTAGATTTGGTACCATTTTCCTATTTATGATGGAAACAAAAGAGATGTTATGTTATTTTTTTATTTGATAGATGAAGGAGGTTTTGAAAGGACCTCCAAACATTTTACAAAGTGGAACTAGTCACCGAAAAGGTGACAAAAAACTACAACCATAAAAGAAGCTACCAAACCTGAAGCTAATGGATGAAACCAACAACATAAAAAAAATTAAACAATAAAATAGATTTTCGCTCAGCCTAGAGAGAAATCAGCACACCAACCACCAACCGAAACAAGAACACCACACAATTTGAAACTAAAAAAATAGGCCTAGGATTGACAATAAATATCTACCAATTGCCTAAGCAATGGGATCTGAAAATTTGAACAAGATGCTGAAATTTGAAATTCAAATTTAAAACTCCCATCCAACATGGATTCATGCCCAAACGAAGACTAAAATCAAAGATCCCGATTAACATGGGAACCAAGAAACCCTTGCATCCAACAACCCTGCAACAGGACACTGCCCAAAGATGAAATATGGTAACCCCTATTGAGATGGAGAATCTAGAAAACACAGAGCCAACTGAACAAGAACAAAACCAAGAACCTACCAGAAAGACCACTCGAGCACTGACCACTAGAGATCTAAAAAAGAAAAGATCTCTCGAGCGCCAACCAACAAGAAAAATTAAAACTAAAAAGAGCATCCGCCCGTCACACCAGAATAGGGCACCAAAAACCACCACAAAGACTATACCAAAAAAATACCGTGGTTTTGCAACCAACCCGCCAATTTGCACAAAGGCCTAAAACATCCCCAACAAGAAGAGATAAACTGACCCGAGATCCCTAGAGCACCAGGGAAACCCTACGAAGAACCATAGATCATCCACAAACCATAAAAAACAAACCCATGCTCCGTCGGTCCCAACCGAAAAAGGATTCCAAAGAAAGAAAGGATCCGTCACCGAAAAGCCACCAAGAGATCATCCACAAACCAAAACTAGTGAACCCACGCTCTGCCGATCCCAACCCATAAAGGATTCTGAAGAAAGAAAGGATCCACCCTAACCCTAATAAACAAAGTGCACATTAATATTCTAACATCCTCCCTTAATGTGTACTTTCCTAAATACAAAAATAAGTCAACATCCCAAATGATGTAATAAACCTAACACAAATTAAAAAACTATGAGTTTCACTTTGGTCTAATGAATATGACCTCTCCTCAGGGTGAAACTTGTCTAGAAGGTGTTAAACTCTACCAAAAATGCACCTTTATACAAAGAAAGAAAGAAGTTGGGAAAATCTAAAGTGTCGAAAAAACTCTGTAGTCTTCAAATGGTGATGAGATCCAAAGTGTCAAAGTCTCTGTAGTCTTCAGATAGAGTCTAGGGTGTCTAGATTTTGTAGTCCCTAGGGTAATTTTGATGCAGAGTGTCAAAGTTCTATAGTCTCTAATCAAAGAAGAGAAAGTTGGTTTATGTGGTTTGGCTCATGATGTTGAAACTAGTTTACGTGGTTCGAATCACGATGTTGTTGAAAAACTTGGAGAACTTGGGCAAAATAAAATGGAGAGTAATTTTCCCTCTAGCAAAATTAAATTTGTGAATATTTTGCATCATTACAATTTGTAATTTTTCCCTCATAGGGGAATATTTCAAGAATTTTATTTTGAAATAATTACATGGGCCCTCCTTCATTTCCATACATATGAAAAAAGTGAATTTTGCTTGCCCACCAATAACATGGGACAATAATGCATGGCCCCACGTTCTTTTCATTATAGTCAACACAATGAGAATAAAAATTTGAAAGGCTATTTTAGCTTGTTGCGGGCCTACTATGGGCCTATTGGGGGCCTTTGTGGGTCTGTTGTGGATCTATTGGGGGCCTTTGTGGGTCTGTTGTGGATCTATTGGGGGCCTACTATGGGCCTGTTGGGGGCCTCTATGGGCTTGCTAGGGGCCTACTAGGGGTCTCTATGAGCCTATTATGGGCCTACTAGGGCCTCTATTGGCCTAATGTAGATCTATTGGGGGCCTTTGTGGGCCTTCTAGGGGCTTTTTGTGGGCCTACTATGGGCCTATTGGGGGTATTTTTAGGCCTCTATGGGCCTATTGTGGGCTTGTTGAGGGCCTCTATTGGCCTGCTATGGGCCTCTATGGGCTTGTTGGGGGCCTTTGTGGGTCTCAAGGATTGGTTGGGGGTCCACATGGTATAGTTTGGATAGACTATCCATCATTGATAGAGAAGCATATCCTCCATTGTGGTATATCCTATGGTTTTTCAGTGATTATGGGCTATTTATTTTTTGTAGTTCTCAACATAGGGAAATATACACCATTTTTGATCAAACAAGACCATGTTTTTTGTGTGCCATGTAATCAATGGTTGTATTTCTATAGAAAGTCATCCACCATAAAGAAAATATTTTTATCAATGAAAATACTAGCCCTTCATGGCTCAAGAAATCCTCTATGGCTCATGGATTGCATTGTGTGCGATGATAGAAAGGTCAGTAGATGAGTGGTCGCATCGATGGAAGTAGTGAAGCTTTGATATACTTCAACAGTTGAAGTCGTGATCATAGAAGCATCTTCAGTGGTGGGAAATCAATAATTAATGCTAAAATTAGGATCACACAATACTTACACAGTCAAGGTCATAAGAGGTTGGTGTAGAGCTCTTGAGGAAATATCTAGGCATCTTTTGTAGAAGCCATGAGCACTACTACATCATGGGGAGGCATCAACTATAGAGGAAATAGATTTGGACTATTTGTGGTGTTGCATGATTTTGTACATGCCTATGAAAATCCCAATGTAGTTTTGTTCCTGCTTGGGCATCACACACTATGGGTATACCTATTGCACATATTATGACACACTGTGGTTCCTATACGTCATCCTCTTTTTTTGTTGAATGTGTCATGCTTCCATCATCAACATAATATAAAAAAATTATGCATCCACCTTGAACCAGACTATTTCATTAAATTTGACAGCAGAGCCACAAATACTAAAAAAATAGGCTAGGATTTTGTTGTCCGCATATTTACAACAAGATCTCCTCTATAATTGGACCAACTTACAATATAGTTGATATCAATCAATATAATCTAATAAAATGGTTGTATGCATAGTCCTAAGCATTTAAGCTTCAGGGGTGACCATGAATCTTTCTCCATTAGCTTTCTAGTTTTTGATCCACTTAGAAAGTGGAGAGCATACTCCCTAAGCTTTGGAGAAGGAAGGAGAGAGAAATTTTCCACCACTAATGAAGGAGGGGAGAATTTTTAAAGAGGCAATTCCTCCTTAAGCATTAAGGAAGGAAGGGCTCCTGCTTTGATACCAAATGTTGGAAGTAAAAGAGATGTTATGTTATTATTGAAGGATGAGTATATATATAGCAAGAGGTATTAGGGTTTGAAGAAACAAAAACCCTAATCCTAACCCTAATAGGCAAAGTGCACATTAATATTCTAACAATCACAAAATTACAACAATCTTATGAAGCAAAAAAATGAGTGATAATCCAAACTAAAGCTAATTTTTTAAAGGAGAATAATATAGACTTCGATAACAATGAAGTAGAAGAAAAATTTGATAGAAATATTGTAGTTTTAAAAAAATGATAGAGAAGATATATTCTTTAAGCTTATTATGCAATCAATGATTATGATGATTTGAGGAGTAATTCATCCTTAATTTTGGAAGAAGAATCAGTGGCTTCAAATAAACTCTCTATGTGACGAAGTAATGCTACTCCATACTTTCTTTGATACCATGATGAAATTCTTGATGCTTTATAGAAACAAATAGAAGCAAGATATATACATAAAACTTGTATATAAAGTGAAAGAGATAAGAAAAAAATGGGGTGCTAGTGGGCACAAAACAATATCATTATCCATAGACAATATTTCACAACACTCCGATGATAAATGAGGAGTGTAAGGGGGTATTTATATCAATATCAAAATCCTAATTACATCATAAAGTTTAACCTAAGTCAACATAATAAGTGGGCTTTAAGTTAATTACAAAGAATAATAAGGTTTAACCATAACAAGGTTAACCATGGCCTATTGGGATTACATAATAAAATATTACAAAATAATAAATACATTGTATAATGAAATGCCCTTAGGCCTATCCAATACAATACACAATATCGTCTCTTAGCCATGAATCAAATTACAATTTCAATATAACCAATGAAGAACAAAAGAAAGGGTAATTATATAGTAATCCCTATTTAGGGGATAAATGATACACTAAATTTTTTTTATCAAGGATGAGATGATCAAGTATGATATAATGATTTTTACAAGTACAATTTTAATGTATGAGTTCAATAGATACTAGTTTTTTCAAAAATATAAAAGTGGGTTAAATAAAAGTGAGAATTGAGTTCAATTTAATTAACGAATTTTCAAGGATTTTTTATCATCGTCTTGATTTTAAAATATGGCTCTTATTTAAGGACTTGTAGTTAATATCGTTTCTATGAATATGGAAACTCTAAAAAGTATTCTAATATAGATTAATTTTTTTGGACTACCATATCAACTATTCAAATAGGAGGATTTAAAGAATATTGGCAAGACTATAGGAGGGATAAAATAGTAATATGTGAAAAGCATACTATGTATACTCAAGCACCTCATCAAAATCTTAATCTCAAGTAAGATAATGGGATCAATTAATGGATTATAAAATAAATGTGTGTTCCAAAAAGGATTCTAATATAAATTAAGTTTTTTGGACTACCATATCAACTATTCAACTAGGAGGTTTTGAAGAATATTGGCAAGACTATAGGGAAGTCCATCTAGGAGGGATCAAATACTAATATGTGAAAAGAATGTTGTGTATACTCAAATACCTCATAAAAATCTATTAAGATTAAATCTTAAGCAAGAGAATGTAATCAACTTGTTGATTAAAAATATATTGTGCTTTACCACCATAAATGTTATGAAACTGGACACAACAAAGTTTAAAGTGAATTGATTAAGAAATAGATGATTTTTTTGGACAAATGACAAACTCAAATGTGAAGTAATGGGATCACATTGTATTATAATATAGTTTAAATATAATATGTTCCACTACTTAAAAAGTCTTAAAGAAGTCCCCACTACCTCATCAAATGTAAAAGGTTATCATAGACCATTTCGAGAAAAAAAATAGAAGAAACTAAAAAAAATGTATAGGATGATATATTACTACATGTGCATCAAGAATTAAAGTTACAAAGGAATATATGAAGTTATTTTTTAAAGTAGGGTAGGAAAAAAAGGTTAATTTTGACGAGGTAAATCATCTCTAATATCCTCAAATATTAGAAAACCATATCCTTCTAAACAAAAAACAAAATATTATGGAAGTTATTTGTTGCACTTTAAGGTTTTAAAGGAAGAAAGATAGATAAATAAATATGGAAAACATGCATTACTTTTTAGAGGTATTAGGGAAGCATGAGAGAAAATAATTGTTTTAGAGGTTCTCTTTGACTTTAGGATTTCTAGGACTTCTTAAAAAATAAGGTATCTCTAAGATTATGCCTTCCACTTAGGGTTATCTAGGGTAATATAAATCCATAGACAATAAATTAAATTATGTATAATATAGAGAAATAAAATATACTGATGAGGATGAAACCTTTGGTGGAAATATAAAAAGGAGAGGAAGACCCTCAAATTAGGAAGAAAGAGAAAAAAAATCAAAGGGATTGATTTGAGAAACCAAAATAGATATCATGTGTTTTAACAAGAAATGGGATGAAGCCCACAAATAAGTACAAAAAGGATGACATTATAGTATGTAACGTCCCATTTTGAAGACTATGTGGACCCCACACATTATAATATTTTATTTTTGTCATTTGTGGACAAGGAAGTAGGACGTCCTCTTTTTCTAGGCTAATAGATGTTTTATGTAATAAAAATTAATTGTTGGGGATTAATGTTTATGTAACCCTCAATGAATAATTAGAAGCCTCTAATGGGGTGACTAGGTATATAGGCTTGGAAAGTCACTTTTAGGGTTTGATTATATCATGTTCATCTTGTGAATTGTAAGAGAGAGGGTTGAACCCTTTCTTACCTTCTACTACTTAGGTGGTGTGCCCCAAGTCTTCCAAAATAGCCAATATTGTAGATAATGTGATGTGCCCTTGTTCTTGATTAGAGATTTGGTGGATCTATTTCAAGATTCATAACTGTGTTGCAGATTTTGGTGTGTTAGAGCCTAGGAGTGGGTCATCCAGCTTTGAGAGGCTATTTGTGCATGTTTTGTGACCTATTTTGCCCGCATAGGAGGATCGCCCAGCTTTGGGGATTTTTCTAACCAGTTTTGAGGGTTGATTTGTGTTGTTGGATAGTTTTTTGGCCTATTTGCACTTTCAAAAAATTAAAATATGTATGACTAGAACATCCATTTTGAGGGTTTTTGAAGTAATTTTTGAGTAGTAATTGCAGATATGATCTACTTTGCAGAAATCTAATTTTTATTTGTTTAAACCCTAGTTTTATGAGTTAGGGTTATTACAGTGGTATCAAATTTGGTTTCCTACCAGCCTGTGAGAGCTCTTTATGCAGCCAAATATGTACTATCTTAGGAGAAATAAGTCAAACTCTAGCTTCAACTAGGGGAAAGAAATTCCAAAACCATAAGTTGAACAAAGGGAGCTGGTGGAGATGGAAATGAGCAAAGGGATATTGTTGAGTAGAAATTTGATATCATGCTTGAGTTACTAACTCTTTTGGTGACCAAGATGGAGTTTAACCACCACCAAACTAGGGAGCAAACCCTAACCCTCAATCGCCACTATATCAGGGAGAGCCATCAAATAGAGAGATCGGTTGGGACCAAGGGAGTGAGAGGTCTATGAGATACACTCATTATCCTTTGCCTAGACTAGCAAAACCTATATTTTTTCCCAGGAAATAACCTAATGTACACTTGGATACTGATGAACTGGATGCTCTATTTGCATAATATCAGTGTAGGGCTGAAGAATTCAAAAATATAGTCATTTTACAGAGTTACCTAGAGATCGTGGAGAAGGCTAAGAGATGTAGCAAGTACAGAGAAAGAAAGAAATTACAATAACAAATGTAAGTACCAGTGTTCAATGGAGATGATAGAATGTCTGCTAGGGCATGGTTGCAAAAATTGCATACTTACTTTAATCTCAGCCTTATGGATGAAGAGGATGGAGTACAATAAAAAATATAGTCATTTTAAAGAGTTACCTAGAGATCGTGGAGAAGGCTAAGAGATGTAGCAAGTACAGAGAAAGAAAGAAATTACAATAACAAATGTAAGTACTAATGTTCAATGGAGATGATAGAATGTCTGCTAGGGCATGGTTGCAAAAATTGCATACTTACTTTAATCTCAGCCTTATGGATGAAGAGGATGGAGTACAATTTGCTACCCTATATCTTGAGGGGGTTGCATACGACTGGTGGTATCATGGTCTCAACACATAAGACCATGGAGAGATTACATCATTTGATGAGTTTAGTCGTAGGGTCTTGGATCATTTTGAGATGAGGGATGAGGAGGAGTATTTTAAGGATCTAGCCACCCTTAATAAGAAAACTACAATGGAGGTATACATTGAGGAGTTCTAGAAGATTTCAGTCATGGTACCTAACATTTTAGAGAAGAGGTTTACATTTCTTTTCATTGAGGGTTTGGTGGATTCCTTGAGAGGCTTGGTAAAATCCTTTGAGCCCACTTCATTGCAGTTGTAATGAGAAGGGATTTGACCCTTGAGTCTACAAGATCACCGAAACCTAGGGTTTCAAAACCACCATGACCTAGATTTAGCTATGCAGGACCATCAGGATCATTCCAAATAGGCAGTTTATTCTAGAAGAGAGAGACACCCCCTCTAGGGAAGAATCAGGCTTTTGGGAAGCCAACACCCCCTCCATAGAGGGATTCAACACCTATGCCACTAGGAAGGAGGGTAAATGAGGAGTGTGATGAGCTTAGGAGGAAAAAATTATGCTTCACATGCAAAAGCCCTTGGGTACTAGGCTATTGCTACCAGGGAAAGGGATAGATTCACTACATTGAGGTTGTTTCAGATGAGGAGGCATAAGAAAGTGAATACGAGTCTTCGAAGGAGTGTGAGCTTGAGAAGCCATCCCTTGAGTCTCATGAGAGCTCAAACATTGGTACATTGGTCACATTGAGCAGTGAGAACAGGTATCTCACAATCAAGGTGCCAAGAGAGGTAATGGGGAATAAGGTAATAGTATTGATAGATGGTGGGGCAACCCATAATTTTGTGGATGAGGGTTTTGTATCAAAAAAAGGGCTAAAACCATAAACATTTGTTGTGTTTAATGTTGCTATTGAAAATGGGAGCATTATGCCTTGCAATAGATTTGTGAGGTAAATGAAGGTAAATTTTGAGAATCATTCCATAGTAGATGACTTATATGTCTTTCTATTGGGAGGAATTCCTCATTTCATACTAGGAGTTCAATGGTTGTATTCATTGGGATACTACACCACAAATCACCAAATGTTGCAGCTAAAATTTAAAGCTAAAGGGTGTGATGTAGTTTTGCAAGGGATCAAGGAAAATGTGGTCCAAGAGGTGACATCCAAGAGGATGGAGAGGATTCTAAAGAAAGAGGAGATAGTTTGGGCTGCAAGTATATTTATGAAAAAAGGTATGCCTTATTCATATGATAATAATATCTCTTATCATCCTAAAATTTATATTTTGTTGGAAAAACATAGCACTATTTTTAGGGATATGCCTAAGGGATTACCACCCCATAGGGAATTTTAGCATGTGATTGAGTTGGAACCAGGAAAAAAACCTGTGATGATAACCCCTTATAGGCATCCTATAATTTATAAGAATGATATAAAGAAGGTCATTAAAGAGCTACTTGCCATGGGGCACATATGCCCTAGCTCTAGCCTATTTTTATCACCTGTAGTGTTAGTGAAAAAGAAATATGGGACTATGCAGATGTGTATTGATTATAGGGTCTTGAAAAAAAGATAATAAAAAATAGATACCCTATTCCTAGAGTAGATGAGATCATAGATAAATTGCATGGGGCTATGTATTTTTCTAAGATTGATTTGAGATCAGGATATCATAAAATCAAGGTGAGAGATGAGGATGTGCATAAAACAACCTTTAGATATCATTTTGGCCATTTTGAGTTTTTGGTGATGCCCTTTGGATTGACAAATGCCCCTGCCACTTTAGGGAGTATTTGAGGGATTTTGTGTTAGTTTTATTTGATTATATTCTTGTTTATAGCAGCTCATGGTAAGAGCACTTGAAGCATTTGGATTTTGTTTTGAGTATTTTGGGACATCAATAATTTTATGCAAAGAAGTTTAAGTGTGAATTTGGCATGTCTGAAATTTTATATTTGGGGCACATAATAAACAATAAGGGAGTGCATGTAGACCAACACAATATAGAGGTAATTCAAAATTGACCTATTCCCACAACCTTAATTCAATTAAGAGGGTTTTTGGGACTTTGCAGCTATTACACGAGATTCATTAGAGGGTTTTCAGCCTTGGCAACACCTTTTATAGAATTAAAAAAGAAGGGAACATTTGTGTGGAGTGATGAAGCCAAAAAGGCTTATGATAAATTAAAGGAAGTGATATCTTATTACCCTCTACTTGCAATTCCTGATTTTTATTTGCCGTTTACCATTGATTGTGATGCTTCAGGTGTTGGAGTAGGGACTGTACTAATGCAAAAGGGGCGGCTAATTGCCTATGATAGAAGGAAACTTAGTCCAACAGAGAGAAATTTTAGCATATATGACAAGGAGATGCTTGCCATTATGAACACTTTGACAAAGTTCAAGCAATACCTTGTTTGTAGCAAATTTGTGGTAAGGACTGATCATAATAGCCTTAAATATTTCCTTGGATAGTGAGATTTAAATGATAGGCAACATAAATGGGTCACTAAATTGTAGGCATATGATTTTGATATTGAGTTTATAAAAGGGAAAAATAATTTAGCTGCTGATGCACTATCTAGAATGTCCACATTTAACTCTAATTCCATTATAATAGTTGATTGGAAGGCTAAAATTATGGTTGAGTATGTGAAGAACACTTTTACATATAACATTCTTGATGACCACTTGAAATATGATAGGTAGAGCATGAAGGAAGGTCTGATTTTTTATAAAAATAAAATTTTTATTGTGCCATATTCCAAGCTTAAAGAGAAATTGATTACCACTATGCATGACACACCCATGGCTGGTCATCCAAGGTTTTTTAAGACCTATAGATAGCTACGTGAAAGGTTTTCATGGAAGGCGCTAAAATATGATGAAGCATGTGAGGGAGTGCACCACTTGCCAGGAAAATAAAATTGGAAACACATTGCCTACTGGTCTTCTTCAATCCTTGTTCATTCCCAATCAAACATGGGAAAGTATATCAATGGACTTCATCACAGGGCTACCACAAGTGCATGGTAAGGATTGTATATATGTTGGGGTGGATAGGTTAACTAAATTTGCACACTTTTATGCTATTTAAGCTTCATATATAGCTATACAAGTTGCTGATTTGTTCTTTAGAGAAGTGTTTAAATTGCATGGCATGCCAAAGAATATTGTGAGTGATAGGGATAGCAGATTCATAAGTTTATTTTGGCAAGAGTTGTTCAAGATTTATGGCACATTTTTGACTCCAAGTACAAACTATCACCCCTAAAAAAATTGCCAAATATAGATTGTGAATAAATGGGTTGAAGGCTACTTGAGAAAATATGTTTCAGGGCAACATGATGTATGGATTAAATGGTTGCACTTGGGAGAATTCTGTTATAATTCTTCCTATCATATGTCTATTAAAATGACCCCATTTATGGCTTTATATGGATATGATGCTCATAACTTCACTGATTTGTTTTTGAGTGATAGTAAGGTGCCAAAAGCTAAGGATTATATGCCGAAATATCAGGATATTATGAAGACATTGAAGGATAATATTCAGCTTGCATAAAACCATTAGAAAAAGTATGCTAATCAGCAATGTATTGAGCATCATTTTGAGGTTGGAGACATGGTTTATTTGATGTTAGAGCCCTATAAAAAGTACACCATGAAGAGAAGTGGAGTAGAGAAGCTCAAGCTATATTTTTATGGCCCTTACAAGGTCATACACAGGATTGGGGAGGTTGCATATGAGCTTGAGCTACCGAACAAAAGTAAAATACACAATGTATTCCATATTTCATGTTTAAAAAAAGTAATTGGATAACACATTGTTCATTCCATTGAGTTACCCCCATTTGATGATGAGGGAAAGCTTATTTTAGAATCTAAAATGATCATTGAGACTAGAGAGGAAGTTGAGAAACAAGGTCATCAAAGAGTACTTGGTGAAATGGAGGAGCTTGCCCATTGAATATGCTACTTGGGAGGGAAAAGAGATTCTTGCACATCTAGCCCTGAATTGCTTGAGGATAAGCAATTTGGAAAGGGAGGACTTGTAATGTCCCATTTTGAAGACTATGTGGACCCCACACATTGTAATATTTTATTTTTGTCATTTATGGACAAGGAAGTGGGACGTCCCCTTTTTGCTAGGCTAATAGGTATTTTATGTAATAAAAATTAAGTGTTGGGGATTAATGTTGATGTAACCCTCACTTAATGAATAATTAGAAGCCTCTAGTAGGGTGACTAGGTATATAGGCTTGGAAAGTCACTTTTAGGGTTTGATTATATCATGTTTATATTGTGAATTGTAAGAGAGAGGGTCGAACCTTTTCTCACCTTCTGCTGCTTAGGTGGTGTTCCCTAAGTCTTCAGAAATACCCAATATTGTAGACAATGTGATGTGCCTTTTTTCTTGATTGGATATTAGGTGGATCTATCTTAGGATTCATAATTGTGTTGCTGATTTTGGTTTGTTGGAGTCTGGGAGTGGGTCGTCCAACTTTGGGAGGCCATTTGTGCATGTTTTGTGACTTGTTTTGCCCTCATAGGAGGATCACCCAACTTTAGGGGTTTTTCTAGCCAATTTTGATGGTTGATTTGTGTTTTTGGATAATTGTTTGGCCTATTTGCACTTTCAAAAAAATAATAAAAATCTATATGGCTAGAACGTCCATTTTTGAGGGTTTCTGGAGTAATTTTTAAGAAGTAATTGAAAATCTGATCTACTTTACAGAAATATGATTTTTATTTGTTTAAACCCTAGTTTGCTAAGTTACGATTATCACATAGTATCTCTAGGGTTATAAATATAACACTAAAAAAAAGTTATCAAGAAACTAATAGAATTTTATAATCCTTAGTTTATTCTAAAATAGAAATAAAATATATATCATGAAAATGCAAGGAGTCATTTAAAATATTTTGGAAGATGATGCATTTTCTAGAAATTTTTAAAATGGAATATTTGGGAAGTGTTACAAATGTATAAGATACTTGTAAATGTGAAAAAAACCTACTAGAAGTGGGAAATAATTAGGTTTGTCTTTTTTTATAGAAGAGAGGATGATGCAAAAATTAGAGTTATAAATGTATGTGATCCAATTATAGTCACTCTTCAAGATAAATTTTGGAAGGATCTCAATACTCATGTCAAATTCAATAATGAATTACAATATTTAAATTCTTAAAGGGGACTACAATACTATTCTATGTTATTTTTAAAATAAATGAGGTAATCTTGGTTGGTCTATATAAAGAGAGGATTTTCTTCTTTTATCAATTTAAATGGGATTTTAGAATGTTGTCCTTGAAGCTTCCAATATATATGGGATAGTAAGCACGTTAAGCAAACTCATAAGAAAGAAAGATCATACATGTTTTTTATACACAATAGTTGGATACAAAGAAAGTATAGAATCTCTTCAAATATTTTATTATGAGCAAGATTAGATCAAAGACCAATTATTTAAAATACAAACTACTCAATAACGGTTATCCAAAACCATTCACTTTTCAATCCATGTGGCTTCAAGACCTTGATTTATAACAAATATTTATGTTACGGTGGGATGAAGCAAAATTTGAATGATCATGTATGTATAGGTTTGTTTAAAGATAAAATATCAAATGGGGTAGATAGAGATATGGAATACCATTTTTTTTATTAATATGTATAAAATAATGGAGAAAATTAAATCCAATATCAATAAATTACAAAATATTGTGCAAATCAATGAAATAGATAGGTATTTATATGTTAGACAAATAACTACTTTATGTTTATCATAACATAATAACAAAAGGAAGAGTCATATATGTCCAAAACTATTAAGAAGAAATGGATTAAAAATTAATAGAAATGCCAAAATTTTCATGTTATTTCCAACACACATTTATCCTTTCATTGGATTAAAAATATTATAACTCAAAATGGAATAATTATTTAATAAGAAAAAAATATCAAGGAGGAAGTACTCAATGATTTTAAAAATATTTTATTAGATGTTGGGAAGGATAATGAAGCTTGAGTTAAGATTTCACAAAATATCCTATTAATATTCACACAAAGGCAAAATAAAATATTGACATGAGAAATGCCTTACTAGAGAGTTATAAGAGAATATTTTCTCTTTTCATCTTGATAAGGCATTTGTTCCTAATGGATTTCTTTCATTTATGTTTTAAATTTTTTAAGATACGTTAAATAAAAGGATGTTGATGGAATTGAAGAAGCTAGGACATAGAATTATATAAAAAATAAATTTAATATCAACCTTTATTACATTTATTACCAAGAACAGTGAGCCAAATAATTTTTTTATTTTCATCCCATAAGCCTTTATAATGATTTATAAGATAATTTCAAAACATATGAAAAATAGATGAAAAAATATTTTACGTTTTTTTATCTCAAAGGCACAAGGTGGTCTTTTTCATGGAAAGTAATTCCTTGGTAATATAATCGTTATATACGAAACCATACACTCTCTTGAATCTATGAAAAAAATAGGTATGCTTATAAAATTAGATATGGATAAAGCATATGATATGTATTTTAATATTATAATATATATACAAAAAGAAATTTTGATCAAGGTTGATGTGAATGAATTGGATGTTGTTATAATACTCCAAAATAGTATTTTTGATGAATATATCCCTTGTTGTATACATTGAATATTTATGGTCTTCACCATGTTGATCTTTTTTTTTATTATTATTCTTGTTAAATATTTGGAAAGATCTTAATCAAAAGCACAACTAGAAGGGAAAGTAAAATGTATTCTTGTTGCAAAAAATGGTTCCTTTCAATATCATATCCAATTTGTTGATGATACTATACTTTAACTCATCCTTTAGTTAGTGATATTATGGAGTTTAAATTAATAGAGTTATGGTATGATAAGGCTTAATATTATTTATAGTTCAAAAATGATAACAATTATCCTAAGTTTTCTTGGATTGTAGAGGTCCAAAAGTAAAAAATAATATTCACTTGAACAAAAAAAGTATATCTTATTCTTTTTTGAGTAATTTATTTAGGTAGAGGACCTCAAATAAGCAAAAAATAAACTCTAAATGATGTTTCAATATTTTTATTTAACCATTTTTACATAAAATTATGAGATGGTTTGGAATCTATTAAAATATGATGGATGGTCTATCAAGTTTGGAAATAAGAATTTATAATGATCATAATTTCCTACTTTCAAGGATTCCCATTAGAAGTAAATTTGTTTATTTCAGGATCTCCTTAAGACCTCAATATTCTTAGGTTAGAAGTCTAAATAAAGTTCTTAATGGTGACAATTCACAAAGAAGAGGATATCATAAACCAATAGAAATGACTTATGTAAGGAGGATATAAAAAATTTAGACCATCTATTTCTTCAATGTTCCTTTGCTTTCATAATTTGGGGATACTTTTTAAAAGACATGAGAATATATTGGATTATTTCATAGACTTTACAAGAGATGACAAAAAAATATCTAATTAGTTTCAAATATAGCAACATGCAAAGGGAATGATTGGGATGATTATCAATACATTCAAACTCTAGTGCAATGCTCTTGACGACTCATTTTATTTTTTAGATGACACATTTCTTGTATCAAACAATAACATATTTTTTGGTTGGATAGCAATAATCAATTTCATGATGGTAACTCTTCTAACATAAACTAAATTATTCTTAGTTAGCTCTACAACTCCTACAAGATTAAATAAATGCTTACAACACTTGCGAACATCAACATGGATATTTGAAAGAATTTTTTTTAGACCTTCAATAAACATTTTAAACACAAATATTTTGTGTTGGTGAAGCAACACATTCCTAAATGACATTTTCTTCTTCTTCGTAGCATCTCACAAAGTTGAAATTTTATTTTGCATGCTCCAAGAACAATGAGAGCTTTGATACTACATGTTGGACCATTAGGGAGCTAGACAAAATTTTATTAATAAAATGTGAATATATACAATGAAGGTGAGGTGGTTGGTTTGGATAACTAACTATCAACCACCTATTTAGGTGCAACTCCCAAATATCTACCCTAACTATATTACATAATGTATTAAATTCCTCCTTACACAATATAACATTATTCTAGATGTCCATAAATTATTAGTGGATTTAATATTTTAGAATGATAACATATATAAGGAAGGAACTATGGTGATAGACAATTTAGCCAATCATAGAGTTATCTTCTCATTAGAAAAATTTAAATTTCAAAAGGTAACTACCAAAGGGAAATTCTCTCTTAAAATTATATATATCTTATTTCTTATGCATATTTTTTCTTAATGGATATATCTATTTTCTTATCCATCTCATTCTTCTAAATGGATGTATATGTGTTTTTCTCCATACTTGTAATAATGTTAAGAATATGAAAATTATAAATAGTATAACTTGCTAATAAATGCATTATAAAAATAGTTATAAGAAAAATAAAGAGACAAGTTTTACATGCCAAATGCTCATAACTATAAATGGAAACCAATATGGATGTAAATTGTAATAAATATGACTAAAAGAAAAATACACTTTATCCCTGTGGAAAATGTCATTGGTGTTTCATTTCAGTTACATTAGTTCAAATCATGAGGAGAGAGACCCCATGTTTCTATGCCCTTAGGGAGTGTGGCTCCTAAGCCCCATGTTGCTATGCCATTGGGGAGTGTAGCCCCTAGTTGTGTCTCCTATTGTACTTCACATTACTTCAAAAAAATACACTTTGGTTTGGGAATCACAAGCTTGGTTTTCTTTACCTGAACATTATATATAACCTTAAATCTCATATAAAATATAACCTTACAAGAATGGATCTTATAACAATAAACAATCTAATGAATGCCATAAAAATAATATCTTTATTAATGTCATATATAAGTGAATAATATGATGTCAACCAATGGACTTTCTTCCTTGTTTTTTCATGAATATTTTACCTTTATTTGTTTTTATTTAAACGATAAATTGTAATTGTTTATATTTTGATTATTTAATTTCTTAACTATGATACTTCTCGACCTTAATACTAGTTTTATAGTTGCTATGAGGATGATACAATCACCTTAGAAAAACACATAAACCATTGATGGTTATATCTTTATAAATTTACACTATTACTTATTTCAATAACACTATAAAATAATATATTTAATTAAAATTAATATTAACAATGGAGATAATTTTGTAAGAAAAAATAACCATGACAAAAAATAGACTAGTATGTACACGACTCCACTACTTTTGGCTATGATGGCATTATGTGTATAAATGTCCTTATGTAAAATTGTTCTTACTATTAATCATGTTAACTATCAAAATTATGTTCACTTTGGAATAAATACATAAATGCAAATTTTCTTTCCCTTAATAACTTTATCGAAAGCTTGCTTTGAACATGTAAAAATATGTTATTTTATTTCTAGAAAGAAAATATCTCCATTTAAATATGGGCAACTATTAAGCCTAGTAATTTAATGATGAATAAAGGAATAAAAAAATAGGTATGTTTTATTCAATCATTCCACCAAAAATATATATATTCACAAAGTATTAAGTGTTTGTCCTAGGAGACAATCAAGTATGATATGATGGGTGTCAAAATCAAAGGGTTAATGTGTAAGTTCAATGGATACTAGCTGATGTTTCTCAAAAAGTTAGAAGCAAATTAAATAAAAGTAGGGATTGAGTTTGAATTAATAAAAAAAAGAATTCTCAAAGTATTTTTTTTCTCATTATCTTTTCAATTTTAAAGGATGCTTGCATTTAAGGTTATAGGAGTATTTTTTCCATGGATAATAAAACTCTGGAAAGGATTCAAATATAAAATAGACCTTTTGGAATACCATATCAACTAATTAACAAGGAGGGCTAAATATATTTGTAAAGCTCTAGTGGAGTTCATTTAGGAGGGATATATAGTAGCTTGGCAACTAATTTTAAATTACCAAAGGAATTAGCCTTGAATGATAAAGGAAAAGAGTTACATAGCCCCAAGAGTAGTAGTACAAAAAATAAAGACTAGAAAGAGTTGTAAAAAATTGGATATGTTCCCAAAGCACAACTAGCCCCCAAAGTGCACCCTCAAATTTATGAATTACAATTTATGGCTAGGACAAGGTTAGCACTAGATCTAAGGAAACCACATAAAAAAGTGATATTTTATCTTCATATGGTGTCAACTATGAGTTAGAAAGATGCTAAGCATGTCCATAAATAATTTAAAGATATTTAAGGTTTAATGGTATATAATTATACTAAAGATACCCCTAACTAGATATTTTACTAGGAGTAGAAAATATTTACATCCAATAACTCATAGGTAAATAATTTGCTAAAAATAGGAGCTACTGGATCTATGGTAAGGATATTTTTTCCACTTGACAAACTCAAAGATACACTTTGTATACTACATTCATATTTATGATCTCATTGCTAATAATAGAAAGACTATGCATGACATTTGCTTATTGATTATGGCATTGCTCTTTTTATTTGTGGGTGCATAGTGACTATGGTGATACCCTCTCACTTTTTGTTAGATTTTTCTTCTATTATTGTAAATTCCTTTATAGGTTGGATCATACTGATGATTTTCAATTCCCTTTAGATGTGCTAATTGATCAATGGTAATATTGTTACAATCATGACAATATGTATAATTTATTTCTATACACTTAGAATAATTTAGTTTAGCATGGTTAATGGGAAGTTGACTTGAATCTAGAGGTTGGAGAGAATACATTTCTTTACTTCCAATTGTTAAAACAAGATCATGGGGACAAATCTCATTAGATGATTTGCTCATACAATAGGTTCTAGCATTCATGAATGTACCAACGGCTTGATTTTTATGGAAATCAAGTTTACTCCCCTTGCACCTAATTTCTTAGGTCTATGTAAATTCACTTAGAATTTTATTAGATCAATTAAACGTTCTGTTTATTAGGTTAATTCACACATAACCTAAAATTATTTTGTTAGGCCTGCTTTCCATAGATTCAAATCTACTTATTTTTGTATTTTTGGATTTATAGGTACTTCATGGAATGATGACTCCATTATTTAACCTAGTAAAATTCTTCAAATTTAACATTCCACATCAAAATTGCACATCAAATTTTCCATGAATCTTTAACCAAGTTGAGTTTTCCAAGTAAAATTCTGATTGATTTTAAATTTTAATATTAAAAAGAAGTAATCTAACATTTTAAAATTTTGTAAAGTATTAATATTATAATTTGTTATATGATAGATTGCAGTTCACTCCCAAAGAAGTATAAAATATTTTCAAAGTTGGAAAAGATGATTTGAATTTTCTCAACTATAATTCACACTTGAAATAGCTAAGCACATCTCTAAACCCAAAATTATGTTTCACCATTGAACATTTACAATTTTCTTATCTCTAGAACTAAAATATTTTATGTATAAAAAGTGTTATTCAGAAATTTGAAATGTGTGTTTTTCCATTTTATTTTTAATAAAGAGAAAAAATGCCAAAGGACAAAAATTCTGATTCATAGTTTTTCCAAATTGTATTTCATCTTAAAAAGTGTGGTTCATCTTAATTTTTTAAATATGGGTGCATTTTACTCAAGTAATAAAAGTCCAATTTGTCCTAAGAAAGATCATAATTTTCCATTTTTATAAAAAATCCTTTTTTGAATTTTTTTTTGGTAATATTTGTGTGTTTAATAAAACTAGAATTAGACCAAGGCTTATGAATGAGATATTAAAAATATAATAGTCCAAAAAAGAGATTCAACCCATTGAATTTATTTCTTATCAAAGTAAGGGTACTAAGGGAAGAAACTAACTACTACCAAGTGGATACAAGAATATGGTGAACCAACTCCAACCACCTTAGAAGGGAAATAATATATGGTGTATCTAATTATAACTAATATAAATAAAAATATTTTATTTTCACATTCTTCACTAGTTTCCCCATCCTTGTTAACCCAAATAAGTCAACCTAGTGGTTACACCTTATTGGATAGTATTTAAGTTGATCAAACCTAGAATTCTACTAGTCCTACCACCCAAACCATTGTAATAAATCCTTTGTGCAACATACAAAAAATAATATATCCTCTACTATATATAAATAATTCACAACTCTTCTAGATATGTTTTATTACATCATAACTATTGGAAAATATTTCCTACAACCCTGCTTCACTCCAAGTAAGACTAGTCAAAAGTGTGATGGAACAAGATAACAACGTTGAAAGGTGTTTCTCACCTTAAATCAAAATAAAGGATACCTAAGGAGAGGAAAACAAGCTCAAAGGTTGTACCGACCATTATATATTTCATATATGGCCAACACTCATATTTCACCTATATTTAGCCACATCAAGGGTACTAAGACCCACATATAATTCATTTTCTATATAATGGCCTCCTTTTGGTCGAAGAGGATTCCACCTCATTCGAGGACATGTGGATATGGCATGCTTAATAATAAAAGCAAGTGAAGGAGTATTAAAGAGGACATCTAACATTGGTCGTAAAACTTAACTTTTATGGCCAAGCCTATCATTTCCAATCACACACCATAACAGCCATGACAAATTTTGCTCTATCCTCCTTCTCTTGACTTGTCTTGATTCTTGGCGATGCATTTGCTTGGTTCTGTTCACCAGCTATAGGTGGTATTTTTTCATGTTCAATTTCCACTTGTTCCAATAAAAAATTGGGGGTCCTAATTCTTTGGTGCATGACCCCCATAGATTAGGATTTTATTTTCTTGCGAAAGCATTTAATTTATTATTTCTTACTTTCATTGCAATTCTTTCCTTTACCTCAAATTGTAGAGGTCACTATGCATCAAGGATTTAGATTCAATGAGGAGCCATCCTTGACTAAAAATCCTAGAGGTAACTTCATAGGAAAAACCCCATCTGTGGTACTTCTTATTGCTTTGCTCTAAGTGAGGCATGGGCGCATTCACCTTGCCAATCCTCTAGAATAGGTTTGATGGGTTCATTTTGAGACAACAATAACCAACCATGATCCAATACCAAAAGTAACAAATGGCCTCAACTAGTTAATCAATGAGTGTGTCTATCCCACAATCTAACTATAATCAACAAATTGAGTACCACTTGTTAGTTAACACTAGATAGTCACATCTTAGACCAAGCCAAAAAATAAATATCCCAAATTCATAAACCATGCTAAGTTAAACTAGGACATTATGCCCATCAAATCCTAATATTATGTAGGTCCATTTACTCCTAAATATTCAACCTAGTTAGAGTGTTGCATAGAACTATCAAGTCTTACCTACCTAATAGAGTGTTCAAATGATTTAAGCCAATGCCCAAAGTCATATTGTAGTTTATTTTGGTCAAATTCTACAATATTCATAGTAAAATCCTTGAAATTAGCTAGTTGTGCAATGTAACCCATATCCCTAGAACAAATAAAATATGCCTAGTCCACAAGAAAATATAAATTTCAATCTATAGGCATATCTAAATCCATAATATATACAAAGTACTAATAATTTTTTTTTTCATCAATAGCCTATGGCTCATCAAAATCCCCTAGTAGTCTTAATTCAATAAATAGTTCAACTTGATCTATAGCAACAAACTTACATGGGCCCTCCTCAATGCCAAATGCAATATGTATTCCAAATTCCATATGGGGAAAGGCCTCAATGATACTAACTACAAATGCAAGCAAGGCCACAAAACAAATACTTGGTTGACTATACTAAGGATCCCTAAACATAATGATCTAATCTCTAATATTAGATGTTTCCTTGAAATCCTTACCTACTTTTGATGGAAATAATAATAAAAGAAGTATCTTAATGAGCTATAAAAATTGAAATGCATATAGAAAATTCAAGAGGAAGATATTTAATGTGGCTACTAATATATTCATTAAGGGACAAGATCACATTGTGGTATATGAGCTTATATAATAATTCAATCATCGAATGGGATTCTATTGTTGAACCTTTCATGAAGATGTTTGGCAATTTTAGTAATGCTTATTTAGTTCTCTTCCAATTAAATGCCATGTATAAATATCCTCAAGAGAATATACTTGATTAGAACATGAGGTTTATATAAATATTATACCTCAGGCACCATGTCATTTGACATTAGGTGAAAAAGCCTCATCATATTATATAAGGGATTACAATTATATCTAAGCTTTAATGGTATAAAATGCTAAACATGTTACCTTGTTTGAGGTATTTGAAGAAGTAATCCATACTAAATATATCCTCATACAAGTAAAATATTTACCTTGTAATCCACCCATGGCCTATTTTGTATATGTATCCCAAACCTAAACCTCACAAGTATTATGTCCTCCTCCATGGATGATACCTATTCTATTGTTAGCTTTTGAGGATATATGCAGTGGGAGAGATCTATCATAGGTCCTAATAAAATGCAAAAAATATGAAAGAAAGTAATTCTGCAATATGACTGAAATATACTATAAATAGAAAGTGGCAAAAATACAATGCAGTATGGAGGTAATGGTCACTCCATTAATATAAGCTAAAGAACTACATTGTACTCCATATAGGAGTTCTACCACTATCTACTACACTCTACTATAATGCACTTGATATGCTTGATATGAACTTGATCACTATGAGGCCCTTTATATAGGAAGATAGATTCCTTGGCCAACACTCTACCTAGTTGTACAAGGGGACACCTTGCACATTACAACTTGCACATTGACACTTGTGCATTTATTACATTGCTTGAAGTAACTAGCTAACTTCCCCCTAAAGTAATCTCCTACTCTAACTATGTACCAAAGGTGGTACATTTACATGACCCAAATGATGTAATATACTCTAACTCTAACACCCCCTTGTATTACATTATTTGGGTATTGAAGATTTCAATCTTCAATATGGATCTTCTTCTTGAGAATGGTCTTTGGCTTGCTCAATGATATCATTCTCTTCTATCCATCCTCCTTTGTTTTCTTCTTTGTGAGTATCCTCATTTGGTTATGTTGCTTCTTCAGATTCTAGTTGGCTGAGTAGAGCATAGTGTTGTTGACCTCTCATATTTTTTATTTTGATTCTTCTATGCTTGCCTTTATGGTGTACTGGTTCTTCATTTTCTTCAACTTGTTCCTCAGGAAATGAGTTAGTATCATTTTTAAATACAACAATGTCTTGTGAGATTTCCATTGAATCTAGGATATATGTATTTCCATGGATTGATCTTGTTGCTTCTATCTCACTTTGGTTCATGATAAGGCATGTATTGATCTCATTCATATATCTGAAATTGACTGTCCAATTGCTTTCTACTAACTTGCTTACTGAAATGAGATTGAATGTTAATCCAGGAACATACAATACTTTTTGTAGTAGAAAGTTTGGAAATGATTTGCTTGGTGTTACACATCCATATCCATGTATAGGATAAGTTTGGCTATCTACAATTCTTAGTCTATAACCATTAGTGATTTCAAGATAGTCAAACCATTGTAGATTTCTAGTCATGTGATGACTAGCTCCTGAGTCAATGTGCCATGTATTCTTCTGCTTTGTTGAATTTTCCATGCTTGGATTATTTTTGCATTTGTGGCATGATGTAGTGTGTGTGCCTTGTTCTTGTTTCTTTGTGTGAAAATATGTTCTTCTTTCCATTGTGGTATAATAGAACCTTTGTAGTAGTCTTCCTTATAACTCCCTAGTTTAGAGTATATGAGCTTGATTTGATAAAACCTTTTTAGAGCTTAGGTTTTGTAGGCTTCCTTATGACTCCCAAATGGATTGAGTACTTGATAAATTTTGATGAATGCTATTATTATCAAGTTTTGTAGAATGCCTTATGTCTCCCTAGTGATTTTGGATATGCTAAATGATTGATAAAGTGCTTTTGAGAATAGTAGTTCAATTTTGGGTTGATTTTGTAAAGTTTTGTGAATAGCAAAAATCAACTTCTATTACACCTTATTACTCCTATTGAACTTAAGCACTTTCTATTTTGATGAGGTCCTAATGGTTGGATTTCTTTTATCCCTTTAATGTGATTTTGAGACAAGTATACCAATTAATTTCCAACCCTTGATAATCTTTAATGAACCTCCTTTTATAGCTTTTGATATTTGATATTTAATGTTTCTAAATTCCAATATCCTACTTTGGTGTAGTATTCCTTATAACTCCCTAATTTGGAATATTAGAAAACAATAATATTTGCAATAATAGAAATTTAATTTTTCTAGGTAGAAATCCTTATTTCTCCTATGTTTTAATTTGCAAATATTAAGCTATAATTCTCCTTTAATTTTGCTTTCAAATATGGTTGATTTCCCTATAGTTTCAACCTTATATTATACCCTTATATCTCCCTATTAATGAAAGCAAATAAATTAAGGTAAAGTCTTACCTTTATAATACTACAAATCTGCTATATGAGCATTGTATTTTCCTTGTATTCTCCAATGTATGCATACCAGTCTTAATGCTTGCTTTGACCTCCTTTCAATGGTGGATGGTGGAAGATTCCTTTGACTACAATATTGGGTGCTCCACTTTTGCTTGACCAAGAGCCTTTAATGCTCTTACTTCTTCCTCCATGCTGCACTCCCTTGGCTGCTATGAATGCACTCCTCCTTGGTCTTTGGTACCTCAAATAGGGATAGAATCTTGTAGTGGGTGACAAGTGTCATGATAGTTTCACTTTAATACCTGGGAGAGAGATAGAACCTTGTTGACCCTTGGAATTTTTTGCAGAATGGAAGGTGAGCATTACAGTCTTGTATGAGCACTTATATTCCTTGGTGACAAGTGTCACTTCTCTTCTAACACTCTCCTCCTATGTAATGCCTTCTTGGACTTTCCTTCAAGCGTGCAAAGGGTGAGCACTCATGTAGGAGACGTTAGGGTTTCCTTCAAGGTGACAAGTGTCACCTTCCCTTTTTGCATGGGCCTTTTCTTCTCAATGTCTCTCAATCCTTAATGTATTCTTTGCAAGGTTCTTTTATCAATGTATTGTGGCCAGCTTCTCCTTTGTTGTATGCTTTTGATGGTGCTTGGTGTGAGTTGGTTCCAGTTGGAGTAGTGAGCAATGCTTTGGTGGCTTTGAGCTAGGATTGTGAGCAATGCTTTGGTGGCTATGGGCAATGCTTTGGTGGAGTTTTGAGATACTCCAATGGTGCCCTTGAGTGCTCCTTGTGGACGTACATCTAGCTGGTATAGCCTCTTTTGTGCTTTGTTTTCCTCCTTTCAACCTGCTATGTATTTACCTTTGTAGATAATATTTCTCCTTCCTTGTGTTATGTTGTGTTTGCTTGCAGGTACCTTGATATGACTGTCCAAGACCATGGATGATATGAGCTCTTTGAGAGGCTCTTTTACCTTGCTTGGAGAATGCTTTTACATGGCCACTTTGAGCTGATTTCTCCTTGTGAAGAATGTGCCTTTGTGGCACTTAAACCCTATCCTTTTTCCTACGTAGGACAGATTAGTATGGTGCAAGATGATGTAAATGAATTTGTGAATATAATACCTTTTTTGCACCTCCTTTTGCAACCTTATTTTTTCTGGTTTTAATGGTAGACTTTCTTGTAGGCAATGGCAGATTTTGAGGTTGTCTCCTTTGCTAGACAACTCTCTCCTTTGCTTGGTTACTTTTGGTAATAAACCCAAGCTAATAACCACGTAGATAGAAGATTTTGTAGAAGTATTTTTTGCACTAATTTTTTTGTAAATAGCCCTTAGTGCACCTTGAATCTGAGACTCACCAAGTCTCGATTTGTAGCTTCTTTTACTGATTTTGATGGTGGCTTTCTTCTCCACTCCTTGGAGGAATCTGATCTGATTTTGGTGGCTTCTTTGGGCCATGAAATGTTGCAGGTTTTATGCACCAAATAGTGTCTCTAGACACTTTGATAATCTATTGGTTTTTGTGCCCTTGATCTTTAACAATCAACAAACACAAACTAACCCTTTTGAGAGTAACTAGTTAAAGATCAACTAGTATAGTGCTAATGGATTAATAATGCACTTTAATGGTAATAATAATCTCACCTTATTGCTCTTGTAAATAAACTCTCAAAATAATTTCTAAATGCACTTAATAATCTTCTACAACTTTTAAGAGTAATCTGTAATGAACCCTTAATGAATATTCTGCAATTTTCACTACAATCAATATTGTAGGATGTAGTCTTCTTGCTTTCTAGATAGATAATAGGTAGGTGATAATTTTATTTCTTTCAAAAAATATCCAACTCCTATTTAATGTGCAAATATATCTTAAAATGAATTCTCCTTTTTGCACTTTCTTGAAGACTATAATATGAGCCCTTTTCCTTTGCAACTCTAATCTAAATATGGTGCTTAATGGAATTTGATAATGAACCCTAATTTGAAGTTCAACTAATTGCACCCAAGTTGCTTACCTTTTAATGGCTTCTGTAGTAGATGTAGATCTTGGTGTTTTGATTCACCAAGTTGTTGCCTTGTAATGGATGAATTCATAGCTTCTTGTTGGTTGTCCAAAATAACTTCTTGCTTCACCAAACTATGGTCTCGAACCTTCTATCTTGAGCCTAGGGTTTGGTGGCTTGATCCTTCCAGTGATCTTCTATTTTTCTCTTGTAGATTCAGATAACTCCTTATCTCTAAATTGTGCCTTCTTGCTATGAGAGGTAATCTCCAAATCTCTTGGATTTGGTAGGCTTCTTCTGTCTGAATCTTCCTTCAATCTTCTTGTTGAATTCTGACTTCAAACATGATCTTCTTCTTCTCAAGATTTTGAATGTCTTGAGGTCTTCATTGGATTCTTCTTCGAGATTTGGCACTCTTTGCCAAATTCTTCTTCTCTTGGGCTTGTTGTCGGATGGTGATAATTGTCCCAAGTCCTTCACTATCAGGAGCTTCTCCTTGGTAGTGGATTTCTCCAATGAGTTCTCCTAGGAACTCTTTTGATGATGCTTCTACGAGCTCTACAACAAGGCTCTCCAAGCCTTCTTCTTTTCCTCCTTGAGACCTCTCCAAGGTCTTCTATCTTGTAGCTTCTCTGGTCTTCCAACTGAGACCTTTTCTTCAACCTTCTACTTCTGGAAGTGTTGGTGATGAGATCTTCTTCTCGAATCTCTGAAATCTATTGCTTTTGGATTATGGAATGGGACCTTGTTGGTCCTTCTTCTATCTCTTCCAATATTGGAAGTTCTTCAATGAGATCTTCTATGGATCTCTTCAGCTTCTTCTAAAATAAGTCTTTAATCAATAAAGGAGATCACCAATATCTTATTTCATGAACTCTTCTTTGGAGTCTTCTTTTGAATCATGAACTCTTCTTCTGAATCAAGAACTCTTCTCTGAAGTCTTCTTCATAATTAAGGCTTCTATGGCCCTTTCTTCTGGATCAAGGCTTCTGTGGCCTTTTCTTCTGTATCAAGGCTTCTATGGCCTTTTCTTCTGCAATATGCAGGTCTTCAATCTTCTATGGAGATCACCAATCTCCTATCTCCTCCTTGAATCATCTTCTGGAGTCTCTTCTTCCTTGAGTCTACTATAAGGCTATTGTGGCCTTTTCTTCACTTCTACAATCTATAGGATTTGTAGCTCTTGTAATGGGACCTTTTTCTAGGTCTTTGAAATCTTCAATCTTCTCCTTGTTATTGCAAGTGCTGGAATGATTCTAAGAAGATATTCTTCCTAAATCTCTTGTAGGAAGCTTCCCAACATTTTTTTGAATCTCCTTTTCCTACAACAAGTTGTTAGAAACTGGAATAGAAGAATTTATAATTATGGAGATAATAATCTTCACTAGTTGATTTGTCAATCTAGTGGTATGAATGTTGAGTCCTAGTCTTCACGAGTTTTTCTACAACTCTGTGGAAAGACTCTAGCCAAATGTAATCTCATAATTTTTGTAATTGAGATTTATTTTAGTCCTTTCAATATTTCTTGTGACTCTCCCTAATCCTATTGACTATTGTGGCTCTTTCTATCAATTGATTCCTAGTGGTAACATTTGCATGTAGCGATGCACAATGATAGATCTAGTTTGCAAATATGTAGACCAATAGTAGCAATGGTGACTCTCCCTAATCCTATCTCGATTCACCATGGATCTGATACCATTGTTAGCTTTTGAGGATATATGCAGTAGGAAAGATCTATCACAGGTCCTAATTGTTGTGGCTGCTCCACAACACACCCCAAAATTGGGGACCCACCTTTTTTACATGCTTTCCAAGAAGATTGCAGTGGCTCAGATGTTAAAAGAGCAAAGAAAAGCAACAAAATGAAAAAATGTCACGATATCACGACATGTTGCTCTGTCGCGGCTAAAATGAAAAAATGTCATGATATCGTGACATGTTGCTCCATCACGGCAAAAAATGAAAAAGTGTCACGATATTGCGACATGTCGCATTTTCGCGACCGTACAGGAAAAAGTGTCACGATATCGCGACATGTTGCGTTTTCGCGATTCAAAGTATAGAGAGAAAGACAAAGTGAAAAATGTCATGATATCGCGACATGTCATGAAATCGTGGTTCATAGAGGAGAGAGAAAGACAAAGTGGAAAAATGTCACGATATCGTGACATGTCATGAAATCACGGTCAAAGCAGTCAAACAGGGCAAAGTATAGAAATTGTCACGATATCACGACATGTCATATTTTCGTGGCTTAGATCAGTAGGATGCAAGAAATGAAAAAGTGTCGTGATATCGCGACATGTTGGGTTGGGAAAGGAAAAATTGTCATGATATCACGACATGTCATAAAATCACGATCAAAGGCAGCAAGAAAAAGTCAATGCAAAAGTTGTCGCGATATCGCGACATGTCATGTTTTCACGACCCGAAGACGAAATGAAGCACAAGGAGAAAAAAATGTCACGATATCGCGACATGTCAGGTTTTCGCGGCTGGAAAGCGAGGAAGGAGCAAATGAAAGAATGTGTCGTGATATCGTGACATGTCGCGTTTTCGCGACCGAGAGTAACCAAAGTGAACGAAGAGGAAAAATGTCGCGATATCGCGACATGTCGTAAAATCGCGGTCAAAGCGATCAAAATGAAAAGTGTCGCGACATCGTGACTTATTGTATGCTGATGACTAAAATGAAAAGTGTCATGATATCGTGACATATTGCATTATCACAAAAAAAGGCATAAAAATGTCGTGATATCGCGACATGTCTTATTTTCGTGATGCAAGAAGAGGAGCAAGGTTGCAGATATAAAAATGTCATGATATCGTGACATGCTATTTTTTTTGCGATTCATGAAGGGCCGTTATAGAGTATACAGGGGAGGCATAGAACACGTGGCATAAAGGTGTCAGGGCTATGGTGAACACTTTAGGACAAGCAGTTACAATTCACAGAGAAGATCAAATGTTTCGACGTCGAGCGAAAGTCAAAAATAATGAAGAGGTGGGAAGATGAAACAAAGGGGTCTAGGAAGATGAAATGAAGCGTCATAGAGTGAAATAGAGAGCCATACCAGAAAGTTTAAAAGCAGAAGCCAATGACAGATACGAGGGTCGAAAACCGCTACGAGCAGAGTTGCAGAGTTGAAGGCGATAGGCCATTCTGGGCCTGCTTTTGGAGCGTTTTCCTCCACTTTGTCTGGTTTTGTTAAAACTGGAAACATTCTGTTCTTGTAAACTGATACATTATCTTTAATACAGAATTACAGGGAGTTGCATCTCATTGACAAGAAAGAAGGAGTTATTTTTTGCATGCAAGATTTAATGTTTATTTTTCCCCTTTTCAGATTTTTAGGCTTATAGGTGAAGTTTAATGCAAGTTCTCTTGGTTGCTTCATGCGAATGTCTAAATCTGAAAACCATAGTTAAAACCCTAGAAACCAACACCTAACTTATCTGGATTGTGCGAGTTTGCAGGTTCAATAGGTTAGGTTGTATGCAAAAAACCTCATTATCTTTGGTTTTGTCAAAATAGGAATCGTAACACTCTGAATGTACTTTAGTTTTAGTTTCTTTGCATTTTATTTTCATTTTCTTAAATTCTCTGCATTTTTATTTTCTCGAAAGTTTAACCTTAGTTTAATTTACAGTCATTAAAATAAAATACTTGAAAATCTACCGAAATCGAAAATAAAATAATTTCATCATTAAGATTAATTCACATTGAGTTCATTCTGATTAAATGAACAATCATTACAATTTCAGAATAAAATAAACCAACAGTGCCCCTTGTTTACAGTTACTTGCAACCACTAAGGTATTCCAAGCATTCAAATTGAATATCTTATTTATTATTATACAAAATGCTAATATAGCGGAGACCTTGGAGAAATTATTTATTTAATTTCTTTGCAAGAGGGGATTTGGAACCCAAATCCTATCGGAGAGTGTGTTTTCACAATCGGGTGAAAATACCACTCAACAGATTGGCGCTAGAAGGAGGGCCTGAATTGGTTTACTTTATTCGATTTTGTTAAGAAATTCATATACATCGTTCTAACGCTGTTTGATTGTTCATACAAAAATAATGTGTTTTGATTTAATGTTATTCTTTCAATCTCAGTAACAGTTATAACTGCAAAATTTTTGTTGTGTTGCAGATTCTCTTGGAGGTACCGAGAGTTTCGTCAGGCAAGCTGGACCCACCGCGTCGGATCGCAACTAGGTCCAAAACAACTGGGGAAACCATATTTCATGACCTTACACTCACTTGTAAGACTCCAAGAAATAAAACCAAGCAAGTTGTGAACCCATCAGACAGCCTTGTCACAGAAGACCTCTTTGTTTCAGAAGCACCGAGCGGACCTACACCGGTGGTATCAATTGCCACTAGTGTACCTATTGTCAGTACCATTTCCACCACGCTTGTAGGGTTATCCTCATCAATCTTGAATCAAATGGCCCAACCTCCAACAGCTCCTTGGTACGGAGCTAATAATATCCCTTTGAATATTGCAGGGGATATCCATGAAATCCCTAAGAACATAGAAATATTCTTGCCCAAATATAAACCGAGATGGCCCAAGGACCGCAGAGGAGCATATCCAGGCCTATAGGGATGTTTTGATAAGGTTGCAAGTCCAACATGAAGATGTGGCTTGCAGACTTTTTCCCATGAGCCTAGACCCAATAGCCTATGAATGGTATATATGCTTACCTACTGGTTCAATCACTTCATGGACACAAATGGAGAATGCCTTTGTCAATCAGTTTAGGTCACCGTTGGATCCCGCAACCATCTACAATCAATTCATTACATGCAAAAGGGGCCAGGGTGAACCAATCAGAACCTTTAATCAGAGATTCCAAAAATGTTATAATAGAGCAGTTCGGCATTTTGCCATAGACCCCGTAGTAGCTTTACAAATCTATTTTGGGGCATTGGATCCGATGACAACGATGTTTGCCAGGCAAAATCCTCAAGTCACCATGCTCGCCTTAGCTTACAATGAAGCTATGACCATCGAGCAACAAATGACACCACAGGGCTATGGGTTTCCCCAGATGCCTATGATGGGACAATATGCTCCATATGGTCAAGCTCCCATGGTAAATCAGATCATGGCACCACAAATGCCAAACATGAATGCTTTCCCATATCAACAACCATATCCACAAGCACCTGCCTATGCACCCATTCCGATCCAACCGATCACATCCATTCCACCCGTTCTCGCATTTTTGCAAAATAGTCAATCGACTATGCAAGGAACCAACCAAATTAATTCTCAGGCTATAGTTCCTTTCCCAAATCCAACTCCGATCCAAAGTGTAAATCCATATATGAATCAAATTCCTCAAAATCTGACTCAAATGTTAAATCAAGATCCCACGAATTATGCAAACCCAACGGGAACTAACAATAATGTAGCTCCACCGAAAGAGATTTATTCGGATGTTGAAGAGCTCAAGAAGATAGTTCACAAGCTGAGTAATGACATGGTTCAAAAATAGAAGTATGAGTCCCATGCCCCTCACCCAAGTCAAAATTTTAACAATAGAGGGAGACATTGGAACACGAAGCCAAACAATGGAGGCGTACCTGCCCCTATTGCCAATCAACTAGATACTTCGCAGGACCCAGTCAATCCAGTTCCCTTCTGAATCTTTCCGATTTTGCATGGGAAAAGGGGTGCAGATTGCACAATACAAAAGAGCACAATGAGAGGAATTGTCCTGAAATCGCTAGATACACTCATTGTCTCCAAGCCCAAGTAGATGACCTGGAACTTGTGCCAAATGAGGGTCCACCCCAACATCAAGATGACAACATTATGGTGGTGGAAACTTTATACCATCAAGAAGGTGAGAGTGAGGAAGAGGAAGATGAAATTTTGGAACAGGAGGTGCAAGCTTTTCGAGAGTTTAGAAAGGGGAATCACGGATATCATTTGAGAAGTAAATTCAAAGCCCCTAAAACATCATCAACTCCACCCAACAACTCTATCCTTCCTCCGGATACTAAGGCGGATAATAATCCTCCTCCTCCACTTAGAAGAGAAACGTCTAATGACACGCAAAAGATAGTCAAACTTGAGAGGTCAACCTATGACATAGTGGAGGATTTAAGGAAATCCAAGTCGAGCCTTTCATTTTTAGAGGCGGCCAGGTTGCCTGGCCAAAAAGAAGCATTGATAAAGGCTCTGGACTCACCTAATCAAGTATGGAAGGGAAAGGAAGTTGAGTCTCATTTGATTTTACGAAAGGAGAGACGGGATGTCCCGCCATTTTTATTGACTCTGAGAATTGTTGGTAAGAATTTGCATAATTTTTTGGTAGACACGGGTGCCACGAGCAATCTCATGCCTTCAGAGATATGTCAAATGCTAGGCCTACAACCTGTTTCATCCAAATGCAAGGTTTTGCAATTGGACCGATCTGAGGTAAATGTGGTAGGGACCCTATATGATGTCAAAATTCAACTAAATTCTGAACCCAGGGTCCAACAAGTGGTCGACATTTTGGTTGTTAATATCCCAAGTAGATATGGAATGCTACTTGCAAGGGATTGGATGAAAACTTTGAATGGCTATTTTTCAACCGATTGCTCACATATGTGGCTACCCTGGAAAGGAATCGCAAATCAAATCAGAGTAGAAAATGAACCGAGGCTTAAGGAAATCATAACAAAATTTAATAAGCCAAATGAAGTTCAGTTTTCTGAACCAGAGTTGGGGGTTTATGCATTTGATGTTGAAGAAGCTACCGAAGAGCCTAAAAGGGAAACATTTCATGGTAGCTCTCTTGAGGGAAATAATTTCATATGGTTGCTTAGGTTTGATGGATCCAAATCCAAACAGGGAGCAGGAGCCGGAGTCGAGCTCACTTGCCCGAGAAGTAAACCATTATTGGCTGCCTATAGATTACAATTTCCTTGCACGAACAACATGGCAGAATATGAAGCACTGATTTTTGGTTTACAACTGGCGTTGAGCAAAAAGGTTAAATGCTTGAAAGTATTGGGAGATTCTGAACTGGTAGTCAAACAGATTAAAGGACAATATACATGTCGCGATAAGAGACCGAGCCTTTATAGAACTAGGGTAATGGACCTCATTGAGGAATTCGACGCTTTCAATATAGCCCTTATTTCTAGAAAAGGAAATCGCATAGCAGATTCTCTTGCAGTCGTCGTAGGCATGTTAAATCCAGTTGATATAAAAAGGTGTAAAAAGTTCTCCATCGAATTAGTTCCTTGTCCATCGATACCTGATAATGTCAAGAATTTCCAAGTTTTTGAAAATGACAGACACATATTCAAATTTGTCACGAACTCGGGTATTTTTGAAAACCAGGTGATTGATGAGGAGCAAAGATGGCAAGAAGAAGCAAGAAAACGAAAGTGAAACTACATGTCAATCCAACAAAATACCTAAAGACATAGTTTCATTGGAGAAAATGTTCGATATGGGATACAAGGCCAGAAAAGGAAAAAAGGTTCCACTCCCCAAAGATGCATGTGATCTAATTAATCTAGGGAGTGCAGACAATCCATGGGAAGTGTACATCGCAAAGGCATGTACAATTGAAGAAAGAGAAAATATAATACATGCACTAAAACACTACGTGGATTGCATTGCTTGGAATTATAACGAATTGAAAACATACAACCAAAACGTCATTACACATACCATCCCTCTAAAGCCGGACTCCAAGCCTTTCAGACAAAGACAACGAGTTGTTAACCCGCTATTGGAGCCCTTAATAGAAAAGGAGGTCAAGAGATTATTGGAAGCAAAGATTATTTTTCCTGTTAGGCACTCAACCTGGGTTGCTAACCTCGTTCCAGTAAGAAAGAAGAGCGGAGAGATTAGGCTATGTATAGATTTTTGAAATCTTAACAAGGCCTCTCAAAAGGATAACTATCCATTGCCATCCATTGATGAAATTTTACAAATAGTGAATGGATCTGAAATGATGTCTTTTCTTGATGGATATTCTGGATATAACCAAATTCTTATTCATCCCAATGACAGGATGAAAACAGCCTTCACAACCAAATGGGGGACATTTGCCTACAGAAGAATGCCGTTTGGATCTGTTAAATGCTGGTGCAACATTTCAACGCGCCATGGACTATGCATTCAAAGGGCTTATAGGCAAGTGTATCATTGTGTATGTGGATGATATTCCAGTATTTTCAAAGAAAAGAGAAGACCATGTCAAGGATTTGAAAAAGGTTCTTCAAAGATGCAGAGAGCATGGAATTTCTTTAAATCCCAAAAAATGCATCTTTGGAGTAACAGAAGGAAGACTACTTGGTCACATCATTTCAAAAGAAGGTATATCCATTGACCCGGGAAAGGATAGAAGCTATCCAAAACTTGCCTCTCCCGGGTAGTAAAAAGGAGTTGAGATCTTTCTTCGGGCAAATTAATTTTGTGAGGAAGTTTATTTCAAGCTTCGCTGAGATAGCCAAACCGTTGAACAAGATGCTCAAGAAGGATGTAGATGTCAGATGGAACGAGGAAAGTAGGGTGGCCTTTCAAAACATTAAGGATGCCATTTCCAGAGCCCCTGCCCTCATAAGTCCAAACTATTCTAAACCTTTCTATATTTATGCTTTCGCATCGAAACACTCTTTTGCGAGTGTCTTGACCCAAAAAGGTGAGGATAGCGTAGAAAATCCCATAGCATTTTTAAGTGCTCCTTTAAAAGATGCTCAATTGAGGTATTCTATCCTCGATAAGCAGATGTACGCACTCTTTAAAATGGTAAAAAAATTCTGACATTACATTGTGCACAATAGAGTTTTTGCCATTGTGCTTGACCCTGCTATCAAAACTATGTTTTTACAGAATGAGCTAGGTGAGAAAAGAGGTAAATGGATTTCTACTATCCAAGAATTTGATCTTGAAATCCAACCCATGAAACTAGTTCGAGGACAGGGACTTGTGAAGACGATTGCTGAGAATAATCCGCAAACGACATGCCAATATTCAAATGCAGAATACATTTCTAAAGATGACTGGTATGTTGACATTGTACATTTTCTATTAAACGGTAAGTGCCCATCCAATTTGAATTCCACTCAAAGAAGGGCTTTAAGACTTAAATCTATTAATTATCTGATTAGATCTGGTGTTCTTTACAGAAAAAACCATGAGGGGATTTACTTGAGATGCCTGAATAAAGAAGAAGCTGCCAAGGTTCTGCAAGAATTTCATGGGAAATATGGAACTGGCCATGGTGCGGCAAATGCTACAACGCATCAAATCCTGAGAGCAGGATACTATTGGCCTCACATTTTTAAAGATGCACATGCTCATGTACGATCTTGCCACATTTGTCAAGTAGCTGCCAATAGAGAAAGAAACGCAGCCATGCCATTACAACCTGTAGTTCAGATGAGACCATTCGCACAATGGGGATTAGATTTCATTGGGGTTATTAACCCAAATTCTTTAGATTCCCATAAATTCATACTAACAACTACAGATTATTGTACAAGGTGGACAGAAGCAGTTCCTACAAAACATGCCACTACGAGATGTTGTAATAAAATTCCTTGAGGATCACATCATAACAAGATTTGGAATGCCCGATTCTATTGTTAGTGATAATGGTAAAGCTTTTGTCTCCACGCAATTTGCAAATTGGGCATACGACAATAAAGTGAGTTTAAAATTTGCATCTAACTATTACCCTCAAGGAAATGGTTTGGCAGAATCCTCAAACAAAAATTTGTTGAATATCATTAAGAAATTACTTGGAAAAGAACCCTCGAGATTGGCACAGCCAATTAAAGTTTGCTCTTTGGGCAGATAGGACCAGAGAAAAAGACTCAATAGGGAATACACCCTATCATTTGGTTTATGGGCAAGATCCAATTTTTCCTGCAAACTTGAAGCTGCAAACCCTGCATTTCATGCAAGAATACCTAGGAACAGATAACCACACTGAAGCCAGATTAAGTCATTTACTGCACCTCGATGAAAAAAGGGAGGAAGCCATGATTCACATGAGTAAACACCAAGAGGTTGTTAAAATATGGTTTGACAGAAGAGCTAAAATTAAGTCCTTCAGAATTTCAGATTTAGTCTTATTATGGGATAAAAGACATGAAGAAAAGGGGAATCATCAAAAATTTGATTGTCTTTGGTTAGGCCCTTATCAAATTTCAGAAATTCTAGGGAAAAATACCTTCAGGTTAAGAACTTTAGAAGGGAAGGATCTGATGTTACCAGTTAATGGGCATGTTTTAAAGCACTATTTTAGCCCTTAAGTCGTAGGAGATTGATATTATATTTTTCGGTTTTGGTATGGATTTTCAAATTTTGTTTTGTTTGTTTTAAGATTGCTAGTTTAGTTAGGATTTAAGTTGTGTGTTTGATTTCATTTGACATGTTTGGTTTGTTTATAAAAAAAAAAAAATGATGAAAAATTTGTTTTTGAGATGTTAACTTATGCTTTAGATCAGGGAAATATGAAACATTGGAATTGTGTTGTAGAAAGCTCCGCAAGAAACACAAATAGTTTAAATAATATCGTTTGAAACTTGTGATGCATGAAGTAGTCAGTTTTACATTATGGCAATACTCCATCTGCAATTCAAAAGGCAATGCATTCATATTACATCCCACTTTGCATATACATGCCATCTTAGTTGCATATGCATGTCAAATACAAATCATTAAAGCATGTCAAATCCTCTTAGGGTTATTCTATAACATAAAAAAAAAGAAGAGAAAAAATCCTAAGGTTGGGAACTGATGCCCGAACTATCTTAAACCAAGCACATTCTATGCACATTAAAAAAATATCTTGAGCAAAATGATCAAAACCGTACTTGGAAGAAAGGTCAGGCGAAAGGAGCATTCCGTGTCTATCCTATCATGCAACATAATCCTTAAAACAATGGTTTTTACCACTTCCATCAAGCTTAAAGTCTAAAACCAGAGTAGTAAGGATAGGATTAAATCCTCATCGAACTTAGGTTGAGGATCCAATTCCCCAAAGCTCTGATTTGACCTACATGGAGTAGTAAGGATAGGGCATAATTCTCATCTCGCTTAGGTTGAGAATCCGATTCCCCAAAGCTTCATTTTTTTTCTCCATTTCATTTTAATATTGGATTGGAAGGATCGTACTACATGTCCCTAGTAAGGATGGGTAGTCATCCCCAAGGTCCAAGAAATAAAAAATAATATTTTCCATTTCATAAATATTGGATTGGAAGGATCGTACTACATGTCCCTAGCAAGGATGGGTAGTCATCCCAAAGGTCCAAGGAATAAAATTAATATTTCCCATTTCATCTTAATATTGGATTGGAAGGATCGTACTACATGTCCCTCGCAAGGATGGGTAGTCATCCCAAAGGTCCAAGAAATAAAAAAAAAAAGAGAATGAATGAAGCCAAATCATGGATTATGGGGTTAAGTATGCCCATGCGCGGCAGCATGTCTTGTCTGAAACAAGACCACTGACTGTTCAAACGGATAGACTAGCCTGATTATTTCATCCATGACTGGTTAAATTATTTTGTTCAAAGTGAGGTAATGAATTCCAGATCAGAGTAGTAAGGATAGGGTTAAACTCCCATCTCGCTTAGGTTGGGAGTCCGATTCCCCAAAGCTCTGATTTCACTTTCACTTGCACATGGGTTCAAGATAGTAGTGACTCATAACCAACTTTGGGATTTAATAAATCAATTCATTATACATATAGTTGATCCTAAGAGGGTTTGACAATTTTAAAATGTTTGTATATGATACCAGAAAGTAAGCCTTTATAAAGCAAATTGTTATATCTCTAAGCATATTTTTATCGCTCAAATCATTCATAACCTCACATATGCATTCATGTAAAATTGACAATGGAATGTGGATCAATTTCAAACGATAGAAAATGGAACACATTGCACACACCGAGCTGATACTTAATGATTCTAATGTTTCATGTATTTCTGATCTATCGGCATTTGTTTATATTTTTATGTGTTGATGCTTGTATTCAAGTTTGTATATTTCTAGGTTAGGTTCTCACCAAAATGCTCAGGAGCATTTGACAGTAGAGTCACCATTTGTTGTGGCTGCTCCACAACACACCCCAAAATTGGGGACCCACCTTTTTACATGCTTTCCAAGAAGACTGCAGTGGCCCAGATGCTAAAGATCAAAGAAAAATAGTAAAATGAAAAAACGTCGCGATATCGCGACATGTTGCTCTGTCGCGACCAAAATGAAAAAGTGTCGCGATATCGCGACATGTTGCTCCATCGCGGCAAAAATGAAAAAGTGTCGCGATATCGCGACATGTTGCATTTTCACGACCGTAAAATGAAAAAGTGTCGCGATATCGTGACATGTTGCGTTTTCAGTCAAAGAGAGAGAAAGACAAAGTGAAAAATGTCGTGATATCGCGACATGTCATGAAGTCGTCATAGAGGAAGAGAAAGAAAATGTCACGATATCGCGACATGTCATGAAATCAGGTCAAAGAAAGAAAGTAAATGTCGTGATATCGCGAATGTATGAGAAAAGGTAGTGTAAATTGTCGGATATCGTGACATGTCATGAAAATCATGGTCAAAGAAAGAAAAAGTAATGAAAATTGTCACGATATCGCGACATGTCGTGTTTTCGTGACCCGAAGACGAGATGAAGCACAAGAAGAAAAAAATGTCGCGATATCGCGACATGTCAGGTTTTCATGGCTAGAAAGCGAGGAAGGAGCAAATGAAATAATGTGTCACGATATCGTGACATGTCGTGTTTTCATGACCGAGAGCAACCAAAGTGAAGTAGAGGAAAAACGTCGTGATATCACGACATGTCATAAAATAGAAAAGGTGTCACGATTTTGCGACATGTTGTATTCGATGACTAAAAATAGAAAAATGTCATGATATCATGACATGTTGCATTCTCACAACAAAAGGCATAAAAATGTCATGATATCGTGACATGTCTCATTTTCACGGTGCATGAAGGACAAGGCTGTAGATATAAAAATGTCGCGATATCGCGACATGCTATTTTTTTTGCGATTCACGAAGGGCCGTTACAGAGTATACAAGGGAGGCGCTGAACACGTGGCATGAAGATGTCAGGGCTATGGTGTAACGCTTCAGGACAAGCAGTTATAGTTCACAGAGAAGATCAAACGTTTCGACGACCGAGCAGAAAGTCAAAAACAATGAAGAGGCGAGGAAGACGAAACGAAGCGATCTGGGAAATGAAACGAAGCATCACAGAGCGAAACAGAGAGCCATACCAGAAAGTTTAAAAGCAGAAGCCAATGACAGGTACAGGGGTCGAAAACCGCTGCGAGCAGAGTTGCAGAGCTGAAGGTGATAGGCCATTCTGGGCCTGCTTTTGGAGCGTTTTCCTCCACTTTGTCTGGTTTTGTTAAAACTGGAAACATTCTGTTCTTGTAAACTGATACATTATTTTTAATACAGAATTACAGAGAGTTGCATCTCATTGACAAGAAAGGAGTTATTTTTTGCATGCTAGATTTAATGTTTATTTTTCCCCTTTCAGATTTTTAGGCTTATAGGTGAAGTTTAATGCAAGTTCTCTTGGTTGCTTCATGCGAATGTCTAAATCTGAAAATCACAGTTAAAACCCCGAAACCAGCACCTAACTTATCTGGATTGTGCGAGTTTGCAGGTTCAATAGGTTAGGTTGTATGCAGAAAACCTCATTATCTTCGGTTTTGTCAAAATAGGAATCGTAACACTCTGAATGTACTTTAGTTTTAGTTTCTTTGCATTTTATTTTCATTTCTTTAATTCTCTGCATTTTTATTTTCCCGAAAGTTTAACCTTAGTTTAATTTACAGTCATTAAAATAAAATACTTGAAAATCTACCGAAATCGAAAATAAAATAATTTCATCATTAAGATTAATTCACATTGAGTTCATTCTAATTAAATGAACAATCATTACAATTTCAAAATAAAATAAACTACAGTGCCCCTTGTTAACGATTACTTGCAACCACTAAGGTATTCCAAGCATTCAAATTGAATATTATTATTTATGCCAAATGCTAATATAGCGGAGACCTTGGAGAAATTATTTATTTAATTTCTTTGCAAGAGAGGATTTGGAACCCAAATCCTATCGGAGAGTGTGTTTTCACAATCGGGTGAAAATACCACTCAACACTAATAAAATGTAGAAAATATGAAAGAAATTAATTATGCAATATGACTGAAATATACTATAAATAGAATGTGGTAAAAATACAATGCAGTATTGAGGTAATAGTCACTCCATTACTATAAGCTAAAGAACTATATTGTACTCCATACAAGAGTTCTACCACTATCTACTACACTCTACCATAATTCACTTGATATCCTTGATATGAAATTGATATGAGCTATTACTATGAGGCCCTTTATATAGGAAGATAGATTCCTTGGCCAACACTCTACCTAGTTGTACAAGGGGACACCTTGCACATTACAACTTGGACATTGATGCTTGTGCATTTATTACATTACTTGAAGTAACTAGCTAACTTCCCCCTAAAGTAATATCCTACTCTAACTATGTGCCAAAGGTGGTAGATTTACATGACCCAAATGATGTAATATACTCTAAATCTATCATCTATATACTCAAAACCATCCTTACTCAAATCCACTTTCCTCAAAGTGACCCAATTAGCATCTAGTGAGCTTGCATATTTGCAAATGAATACTTAATATATGGAAACCTTCATTTGTCAAAACATGCATAGTGCTATCATGTTTTAACCATAATTGATAGAGCTAACAACCCCCTCTCAATCATATAGCTCAAATACTACCACTCCATTATAAAGTCAAAATGGTGAAATACAAACTTAGAATTATAAATTAAGAGAAGCATTGAAGAATTTGGTAAATTACATCAACATAGATAAGAGGAAACATAGTGCTTAGCAAAAAATAGGTATTTGGTAACAAAGAAGAACTTATTATCTAACGAAATATCAAGATCCTTGATAATTTAGTAGTTAGGTGATTGGTCAGGTTGAAATCCTCATGGTCATTGTAAATTTAGCAATAAATACCTTATGATATTTTAAATGTAACGTAGGCCACAATCTACTAGAATGTATCATGGAAATAAGAAATGCCTAGATTATGATATACAATCAGGAATGCCAAACATAACAATTTGTAATGATGGGTAAACTAGTGACCATCCAAGCATCCATAATGAAATAACCATCAACTTCACAATGGACCAATCAAGAGTAGTACAACAATTAGTCCTATCTATAACTAGGTCAAATAATGTAGTGTTTATCAATTTTAGTACATTGAAATATGATAAAGACTTCCTTTTCAAGGATTATACAATGTTGGCCAATCAACAATAGGGAATTGCAACTAAGAGTAAAAGTAAGGTAATAAATGAACATACTCAATCAATAGCCCATAAAATAGTAACACAAAAAATAACTTTATCTACATACAATATTATTATTCTAAAAAGAGAACATCCACAATTATACCATAAAGACAATAGACCATTCATGACAAATCAACCTACTACATAATGGAGTGCTCAAGAAGGTACATTAACTCAGGTTCTATAAACTAGTGCTCCTAATATAAATAAATATATACTCAAAAAGGGTGTAGCAAAGTCAAACAAGGATGAAAGAGAAATATTATAGAAGGAAGGTAAGAAGAACATGAAACATACATCATATGTGCATGTGAAATATTGCTTGTTGTACTTTCCAAATTTTTTTTATATATGAGAGTTATGTCATTACTTGATATAGCCAATAGCTATACAACACTTAGATTTTATCAAATTTATTTACATGCCATATATTTACATAATTTTGGCAAGGTTTGCCTTGCTAGTTATTTATATTTTGCTAATTCATCATAATTGACAATGTATCGAATATAATAATTTGAAATTCTAATGCTCCCTCTTGTTGGTCTTCTTGAAAATGTGACTTGTTTGAGTCATGAGTAGCTATTGGGTTGAATTTGAAAGATAATGAGTTCCAAATCCTGTATGAGCTATAACATTGAAACCAAGAAAATACAACTTATCTTTAGCTGGTGACTTCTCTATCAAATCCTCAAATTACTTTAGATCTTGTGCCATATTGAAGTATTGATCTTCATTAGTTCCCATGCTCTTGATATTATTACATTGATACCAAGTATAAAAAATCATCTGTAGCCAATGACCCTTCCATTAGCTTTACTAAATCTTTTGGATGCATTTTTTGGAGCATGTGACTGGTTGAAGCCTAAAAATTACTATTGGCTAACTTTGGACTATGCCAAGTTCCCATGTCTTAGGATATTGGTAATTTGGGATTAAAAATGAAAATTTATTATCATTCAATGACTCATCCATTAGCTCTTTTGATATTTTTTGCCAATCTTCTATCTCCACTTGTGGGTGCTCTAAAGCATCTTCATCTATATTGACACTTTGCGCATATATTTCTATGTGGTAGGGGCTGAGCTTTTTAGAATAGATCTACACCCTCTTTCCTTTGCAAGGGATTATAATATGAGTATAGTCTAATGACTAATACCCCCTAAGATTTTCTATAAACTCCTTCAACAAGCATAATCCAAATAGTAAAGGAAGGTCTACCACTATCACCTCTTGGATCATTGAGATATCTAGAAATTTGTTTAACTACATTGGAATATCCTTTATAGCTCCCATTATCCAGTCTGGTATTCCATAAAGCTACAAAACTATGGAGCTACTATGAGTGTATTTTAAACCCATATGATCACAGAAAACCTTAGGCATGGCTATTTTGGAAGCTTTGGAATCCACCATACAATTATGTGCTACCTAGCCTTCCATGCATAAGGACATATAAAAGAGCGGAGGCTTGATATTACCTATGCCAAGAGAAGGTTTAATCTTACCAAGAGATGATCGAGTTTGTGCTAAATTTAAGTCTAGAAGGGTGAGCCTACTTGCTATTGAGATTTTTAGAGATTCTTTTAACAAATAAATTTGTTTGAGAATCAACAAATCATCATACATGAGTCTTAATTAATTTTTCCATAATACTGAATTTGGGGGCTTCTAGTAGTTTCTCTTCCTTCTAGGCTAGTTGATTGAATCTCATTTGATACTTCTAATTAGGTTATTCTCTTTGATTTCTACTCATAAAAGAATACCTTAACTTCCTTAAGACTTTACCTTTGAATCTTATTGATGAGATTTAGGTCTTTGATTATATTTTAGCACATTTAGCCCTTGGCTAGCCTTTGGTGCCTTTGGCCTAACCTGTTCCTTAGGTTCTTCTAGTCTTACGTTAACGTTTGGCATTTAGATAATAGTTGATATTTTTGGCATGGCTTATTCCTTAGCTACTTTTGAACTTTGGTTATCCTTTGGAACTTCTAGACTACGCTATTCTAGCCTTTGATAGACTTTTCATGCTTTTGGCCTAGGCTAATCCTTAGGAAGGTACTTATTTTGCTCATGGGAGAATGTTTGGATTTGAAGTATCTGATAAGAAATGTATTTTTATAGACCTTGTCAATACGTAGAGTGGATCAAAATTTGGAGGCTCTTCAGTGGTAAGGTTTTGTTCTGGATCCATCAACATACCTACAAGCCCTTTTGATTTTATTTCTATTTCTTGGGATATAGCCAACTGGTATTGATGTTGATAAACTACATAGATGTCAACATTGTGAGGATCATTACATGCTAAACATCAATAGTTATCTAGAGCTATAGAGAATTCTTCATATTTTATTTTGATAACAACTTACTTTTTGATAGCATTGCTAGTAGAATCCCATTTGTCTTTTGAGATGTAGGGGTATCTTCTTTATTGATATCCATCATACCTCACACCTCCTTTCAATATTTTTCCACTTAATTATTATAATCTTACTTGTGATATTTCTAATTTTAAATTTCAAATCTTCCATTTTTGTTGACTCTTTTGGCTTTGGGGTAGGTAGGGATGACAATGTGATTACTATACTATTAAGTTGATGATATGATATAGGTGTAGGCAAAGTGGCCAATGATACTTTTTATGGGTCCAAATATGAAGCTTAGTGGCTTAGCTACTGGATCTCAAGAAAATATGACATTATGAATTTTGGGGGAAGCTTACTGACTAATATGAGTGCATTTTTAGCTCAATATCCACTTAGAATATTTGATAAAATCTCATCTCATTGGTCTACCAAATCAAAATATATAAAATCATAGTAAAATCACAAAGATAATAGATGTAGGTTTGGTCATGTTATGGCTTGATCTCTTGAGGAATTCTCCTCCAAGTATTATTAAACCAGATATTGAAGTCCATAATATTTTCTTGAAGATTCCTTTGAATAGATGTCAATTGGGTAAGTATAGAAAATGGATCCGCTATATTATTTAACTCTATGATAAAGGATTCAAAAAGATCAATCTAAGTGCTAATGTTACCTTCCTCTAATTAATGGTATTGGGCTAATATTTTACCTCTAAAAGATAGAGCAAGCAACTCGACCATACATCTTCATGGACAATATTATGAATAGTACCTAAAGTAGCAATATCTTAGCAGTGTTTATAAGCTATCTTATCACTACAATAATAGAAGGGTAAATATTTCAAGGTAGACTAGGGAATGTCATGGAGATTTGGAAGATTGAGGGATTTGACACTATTTCTTCTAGGAAAAATGCTTTTGACCATAGATTATGGTGGAGATATAGGAGGTTCCTAAGGGGATATGACCTATAAAGAAGTGGGACTTTGAACTTAGAAAACTTAGATAACTAAAATTGACTCACCTTTCTTATTAATCTAAGTAGATGGTAGCTCAATAAACTACATTGGTTATTTTAGCTTCTTGGATTTCAATCTAGTGATCATACAATTATGGATCTACATCCTTCCAATAGGGTCACCATTCTCAAGATGTTTAATTATTAGAATTGCTAGGTGAAAAAATTTCTCCAGTTATGAGACCAAGGTATTTACCAAAAAATGATCATCTAAAAATGTGGGCATGCCAAATTCCTCATGCATACAATGTCTCTTGCTTTTAATTAGTGCCTATTATGATTTGGGTCCTACTTGGTATGCCAAAAGTCTTGATCATCCAATCGACATAGGTATGATATGTGCACCATAGATCAGAGTCAAGATTATATGATCTAAAAAATTACTTTTAGATAAACCTCTAGAGAAGGCTGATTCCTTGGAAATGATTTAAAAGAAAAAAAGGGTAATATAAATACAGGAGAAAAGGGTAGGATTAAGCAGATGGAGTTCAACTAAAAATATAATTTTCTAGCTACATGAACATAGACTACTTAGCATAAACTAAAGAACAACAAACTATACAATTATAGCTATGAAGAAATTAGCATGAGCACAAATTCCACAAAAATTTAGGGACACTAATTAAAAGAAGACAAATAGTCTTAAGCCTAACAAAATTTACCTTTATTTCAATGGTTAATTGAAATGTTAGAACCTAACAAAAATTCCTCCAATCACATCATAACTAATCTTACTAAAAGCTTTACAAAATCTAACATTTTGTGTGCTCAAATAAAATTAAGCCATACAACTTTAGGCCTAATAGAATTTACTTCAACTAGAATTGAAATAAGCCAAATAGCATGAAGCCTAACCAAATTTATTCCTATCATAGTGTGAATAAAAATGCAAGAAGTTTAAGTATTGCAAAATATTAGAAATTTTCATACTACAATTGGGGTAAGCCAAACAACTTTGTATTTCATTTGAGAATCATAAATATACAACCTATAATAGGTAAACTATCATATCCCAAAAAATTCCAACCCACTTGATTTTATTTATTTTTGGTAGGGAAATTGTCTCAAACCTATTCAACATGGACCCACTTCTACTGATTGACTTATGTTATTAGTGGCTCTTAGATAAGTTGTTTGTCTCATTTACTTGATGAGTCAAATTATTCCCCCTAGAACCAACAAAGGATAAACCCATATCTACACTTTACATAAGCCTATCTATGTAAGTGTACTAGGTGTAATGCAGTGTAAGCTATCTATTTCATTCATGTTGAGCTAGCTTACCCCTTTCCTATTTGTTGATAGAAATATTCTAACCTCTACACCTCTATAAGTCCATCTATGTAAGTGTATCAAGCACATTGGGTTTAGGATATCATTCTCATCTCCATGATGAGCTACCCTTTCCATCAATAAGTCTCAATCCATACCTTAATATGTGGGTAACTTTTTAAGTCTCTTTAATTTGTATTGTTAAGGTTCATCATGCAAGGTTTACAATCATACCATGAATTTTTATCAAGTAATGGAAGCTCAAATTATGAAAGAATAAACCATAAAGCAATATCCATTTTCTCAAAGCACATAAATATTTCATGAATAACTTTAACAAGGTACACCATAGATAAAGAAACTCCACATAAAATCATGAAACTTCTCATATATCCTGGGAACCCTCATGGGGAATAAACCCAACCTTAAACTGTTTTCTTATTTTATTCCATACATTGACTCAAAGGCACCCCATAATGCCTTGCTTCCAACATAAGAATTCCACAATTCTTATGATACAATAATATGAATTAGTCCTTCAATTCATAATTACAAAATGGTTTCGTATCTAGAAACATCATCCATCATCTTTGAAATTTTACAAGATCCTTAGAGAAGATCCCATAATCCTCTCTAATGTCTAATTACAAAGGAATAGAAGAAAAGAGCTTTCAAATCTCTCTATCTCCTTTCTTTATTATTAAATATAAACCTAGAAGTCTCCAAAGTAATACATTGAAATCTCATATTAACTTCACCAAGGAAGTGTTCTACTATTATATTTAAGCCATATCAGTATTAAACACAATGATAATATTTGTGATCTTATTGCATCAGTCATTAGAAAAATATCCAATGTTATGCTTTAATCAAGCATCAAAAGACCACCATTCCTTTAAATAAATAGACGTCACAATTTTATTATTCAATATTCAATAATCATAATTTACTTTATCATTATTTAAACATCATAATTTGATATATCATTATTCATACATCACAAATGCTTTATGAATAAAAAAATATCACAATTTGATTTAGCAATAGTCAATCATCACAAAGTCCCATATGCTTGATAAATAAATATTTTGATTTATCAAAGTTCTATCCTCACAAAACCTCATATAAATAAAACACCATAGAGTCTCATATGCTTCATATATTAACAAACATCACAAAATAATCCACCAATATAGGTAAGGCTTAACAATAATATTAAAAATGGCCATGCATTCCTCGTGATGCGTGACACACCATTATGCAGTGATGCAGCCACCAAGTGGTGGCTATACGACCACCACTTGGTGGTCAAGTTATTATGGAGGTCTAGTGCCTTTTAAGGCACCCTTAGGCTCACTTCCGATGTGGGATAAGACGAAATAGCCCAAGTGGTCCCTATCTTGATTGTTCTTCGTAGACCATGACAATGTTGCATTCAAATCAAAAGCAACTTCAATAATGAGAACATCATTCCACATAGTGCCAAATGTTGCATTAAATGAAGAAGAGAAATAAGTGAAATGATTGATATCAGTTTCAATAAAAAGGAAGGGTGTAATATCAAGTACCCATTGAGTTCTAAACCTAATTTGGTGTAAGGTATGACAACGAGTAGCTATACAAACAAAAATTTATGTCCATGAAGGCCAAACAATAGTTACATTTTTTTAACAAACTCTTCATTCACTAAAGGTAAAGCAATGCTTTATTTTTATTTTTTATTTTTTAAATTTACACGGTGGAATTGGTAGCCGCCACGAATCTAGGAAGGTTGTCCAACTTTTTATGGCCGCCACAGTATTTTGTGATGTTCACCCCAAAAGCCACCACACAGATCTTCGTATAGTCCGCCCCTATAACCACCATGCCACAATCATTTAAAACCTTTTACGCCACTGAAAGCACCAAGAAAGGGACAAGCGTTCAGTCCGACGAGGCCCAAGATTTGAACCTTGGACCTCCACCCCCCTTATGGGGTTTGGATGAACCAATTGGTCTACACCTCGGGCCTCAAAGCAATGCTTTATTAAAATCATATTTCTATATTTATAATTCATTATTTCAGCCACTCAAATCTAACACCCAAGAGTATTTAATTTTAATATATATCTAATAAAATACATGGTTTTGTTAAGTTGAAAATCACCATTTCAGGCAGTGAATAAAAAGTTTAAGCACCACTTTAAAACACCATCTTGACATACAAAAATACTTATTCATACATATTTATTTCATCATTTCCAGTCAACAAAAATCTTAGATATTAAATACAATTAAACTCTATCATAATTAATACAAATATATATGCTTTCTTAAACCTAGAAAATCATCGTTTCATCCAACATATACGAACTATTTAAGCACAATATTAATACACCATTTCATCATAAAGAAAGCACATATTCATGCATCAAAATTTGCTATTCATGATCAACGAAATCATAGAATCCAAAGATATTCAAACACTATCATGATTAATCAAAATACATGTTTTCATAAGCCTAGGAAAACACAAGCATATATAGAATAATTAAGTACAATCTTAAATCACCATTTAGTCATAAGGGAAACACATATTGTTTTACAGTTTCTGACAAAATAGAAGCAAAAGTTTTACATATATTTTCAGACATTGTTATGCTTCAGAAAAGATACGATTTCATAGGCTACTAAGCTATTATTAGTCAAACAAGAGCATGGAGTTCAACATAATCTCACACCATTCAAAAATTAAACGAAAACATAATCATAAACCTTTGTTTTCCAACCACATGTAATAACCATTTCAATTATTTTAAGCACATATGCAAAAGCAAAAGGGCAAGGAAAAACATTACTCTAACATCCTGTTACAGTCTTTCCTTCTTCAGAAAAACAAGCTCTTCTTCCATCTCTACCAAAAACCACCCACTAAACTTATCTCCCTTTTTTTTACCTTTTTTCTCAAGCTGACTAAGAGTTCATCCTTCCCCACTTCATCTAGAACTTACCTTCCAACGGCCATCACATGCTTGTTACCACATTCTACTATGTTTTTCACTTATTTCCTTTTGGGTTTATCATTATCCATGATATTTTGAATAAGGAATCGATATAATAATTATTAATGGAGAAAATTCAATAAAACTCAAATACAACTTCCTTTATAATTGATTAATTTCCTAGTTAATAAATTTGATATAATACAAATATTTTTGTGTAAAAGGTATATTGAAACAATACGTTAGTCATATCAAAGTCAATTAAGGACATGCATGAATAAATAGGAAAATCCTTTTGTTAATAAAATCATATACAAGCACTACACTATACCAAGTATAGACAAAAGACATTTTCTATATAGCATAACCTTAGTTATAAGCATTTACACATCCACCATATAAACTAATCTAGTATTGAAACTGATTACACATAAAAATAACATTTTTCTTTAAAAAAAGAAAGGTTCCACCAAGGTGGGGTATTACATCCTCCCCATTGGACTAAATAGAGCCCATTGTGTTCAACCAGTACCATAGTCTTGCTATCACTCAAACAAGAAAGGAAAGTGTAAACTCATGATGTCCACCTTTTTCCAAGTGGCGTTCCTCTTTGAATACTGGTCCCATTGGACACATTTCTCAAAAGTACCCTTCCTCATTGCTCTAGAATGAAACTCAAGGATATTTACTGGTCACACTTCAATGGCATCTAGGTCTATCTTCTACAAATTAGAAAGATCCCACACATGATAAGGATTAGTAATGTACTTCCTAAACAAGGATATATGAAAAATATCATGGATATTCGATAAACTGGGTGGTAAGGCAAGTCTATAAGCCACAAGACTACTCTTTTACATGATCTAAAAAGGTACCACAAAATGAGGATCTAATTTTGTGGACTTTATGGCACTCGTTTTAGGTCTAGCCCTCAGAAACACTTTATATCCCACCGAGAACTCCCTTGGTGTTCTCTTTAAATCGACATAGATTTTCTAATGATTTGTGTCTTCCTTAAGTATATCAAATCATATTTAGTTATTCCTTAATTTACCTAACCATGTCTAGCCCAATCACAACTCGATCCTCTATATTGTCCCAAGATAAAGGTGTCCTACTCCTCCTACCATACAAGGCTTCAAATGGGGCCATGCCTAAGGATGAATGGTGGCCATTATTATAGGTAAATTCTACCATGTGTAGATAGTCTTCCCATAGAGACTTCTGATCTATGCAATACATGCAAAGCAAGTATTATAACACCTGGTTCACCCTTTCCATCTATCCATCAGTATTTGGATGATATACAGAACTAATGTTTAATATGGTGCCTATGGCTCGATGTAGAGCTTGCCAAAATTTAGATATAAACCTGGAGTCCCTATTTGAAATAATTACCTTAGGAAAACCATGAAGCCTAAATATTTCCTTGGAAAATCTATTAGCCACAATCATAACATCATCCTTGGTGGTTTCGGGTATAAAATGTGCAACCTTAGTCAATTCGTTGACTATAATAATGATTACATCATGTTGGAACTTGGTTTTAGGTAAACCTACAATTAAATACATTGAAATAACCTACCATTTCTGCATGGGTATGTCATGTGGATACAATAATACTACAATATGTTTATGTTCAGCCTTTACTTTCTAGCATTCAAGGTACTGAGAAAAAAATTTAGTGATATCTTTCCTCATCCCCAACTAGTAAAAGGTTTTCTTCATGTTTTCTCTCATCTTTGCTCCTCTTGGGTGAGTGAAATAAGGAAATTTATCTGCTTCATTCATGATAATTTTTCTTAGATCATCCACCTTGGGAATTACTACTCATTCCTTGAAGCATAGAAAACCATACTTGATACCAAATTCCCTGCTTTCTTCAGATTTCGTTTCTATTTTATCTCGAATTTGGTTACAATACTCGTCCTAATATTGTATTTCTTTGACTTGATCCATCAAGTACACATGACTAAGATTCAACGTAGCAATATGTTATCTCCTAATTAAGGCATTCACTACCTTATTTTCCTTTTAATTGATGTATTTTATCCCAAATTTTATTTGGTGAGAAAATCCATCCATATCTCTGCCTAACATTGAGCAAAGGTTGAGTAAATATATATTTCAAACTCTGATGGTTGGTCCTCAACTCGAAGGGTCTTCCCACTAGATAATGTCACCAAATATTGAGAGCATATACAACTACTACAAATTCTAAATCATGTGTAGCATAATTGACCTCATGCCTCTTGAGTTTCATTGACCCATAAGCTACAAATGCCCCATCTTGCAAAAGCATTCCACCCAAACCTTCCAAAGATGCATTTGTGCATATTGAGAAATTACCTCAAGGATATGGAATATTGAATATGGATGTCATGGTGAGATTTTTATTGAGCAATTCAAAATATACCTCACACTTATCTGACCACATGAATTCCTTCTCCTTTCTTTGAAGGTTGGTTATCGCATAGGTAATCTTGGAATAGTCCTTCATATAGCACCTATAATAAACAGTTAATCCCATGAAGCTTCTCACTTTAGTCACATTTTTGGGATTTGGCTAGTTCATTATGGTCTCTATTTTATTTGGATCCACTACGATCCTTTCTAATGATATTATGTGCCCTAAGTATTGTAATTATGACATAAAAAATGCTCTTATATGGATTTGCATAAAGCTTGTTTTTCTTTAACAATTACAACACGATTCTTAGGTGCCTATCATGCTCCTTCCTATTCTAGGAATAAATCAAAATATCATCCAAAAATATAAGGATAAATCCATCCAAGTAATTTTTGAATACACTATTCATTAGGTTCATGAATGCTACTGGAGCATTCATCAACCCAAAGGGTAGGACTGTAAATTCATAATATCCATATCAGATTTTGAATATTGTCTTGTGGGTATACTTCTCAAATTATTAGTTGGTGATAGCTGGATTTCAAATAAATATTAGAGAAGATAGTAATATCCTTCAGTTGGGTAAATAGATCCTCAATCCTAGGTAAGGGCTATCTTTTTTTAATAGTTTCCATATTGAGCATTCTATAATCTATGCACAATCGTAAGGAACCATCATGATTCTTAACAAATAGCACAAGTGCACCCCAAGGAGACACACTCAACTTAATCAATACCTTCACCAACAACCTTTGTAACTGTATCTTTAGTTCTTGCATATCAATGGGGTTCATCCTATAAGAGGATCTATAAATAGGATCTGTTATGGGTTTTATCTTAATAGTAATTTTGAATTCTCATTTTGGAGGAAGTTTAGGTAAATCCTCTAAAAACACATTCCTAAATTCTTGTAGTACTAGGTGTTTCCTAAATACCCCATCCTTCTTTTATTTTTCAAATTTATTTATCCTTACTACATAAATTGTTCCTCCCCTCTTAATAGTTTTCTTTAGTTGCATCACAAAAAGTATCTAGGGTTGAAATATTCCTTGTTCACTGTGGACCCTCAATATTTTCATGCCATCCTCTGAATATTCAATCCAAATTTCTTGGAAGTTGATCATATCCCTATGAGCTTGTAGCCAATCCATCCCTAAAATTACATCAAAGGCATGTAGTGGAGCTACATAAAGATACCCTATGGTCAGGTCACTAAGTAAGGCAATTTCATTCATAGGGTAACATTGATCCAAGAAGTAGGTTTATCCAGAACCATACTCAACTTTACACCCACGTGTCAAGATTCCTAGTATTTGCAGTATATCCTTGATCAAACTAGATGAAATAAAGCTAGGAGTAGCTCTGTTATCTATTATAATCTTTACATCTTTCCCAAATATCTTACCTTTTAAAATTAGAGTGGCTTGCCCTTCTATATTTTGACTTCCTATCACTACTTAGATATTATGAGCAGGTTCCTTTCCCTTTGAACTCGGTCCTACTTTATACGGGCAATGGTTGGAATAATGTGGTCCTCCATAATCATAGCATCCACCCTTGGGTCTTGGGTGTGTTCCTGCTTCTATAACTCTACTTTTACTACTAGTATGGTATTGGACTACCCCTGTGTTGGTGGATTGCTATTATTTTTGTTACGATTGTTATTCTTTCCTCATAATTTCTTCTTGAAATTTCCTTGTTTTTTATGATTTATTTTGTCATGTCCTTGGAGACTTTTATTTGTATGTTCTCTCTTCCATTTCATGAAACCAATGCTATTTATTTTCCTGAGCGTATATTTATCTTGTTTATATGCCCCTTCATAATAAAAGTAGAGCTTTAGATAAGTCTATGCTTTCCTAATCAAGTCATAGGCAATATGAAGGGTCTTAGACTCAAGCATATTCACTTCATACCGTATCCTATGATCTACTCCTAGTATAAATTTATGGATTTTTATCTTCTTGTTAGCCATGGGAACATATTTCAACAACTTGATAAATTCATGGTAATATGCCTCCACCATCTTATTTCCTTGTCGAAAATTGGTGAAATCCTCAAATTTCTTGACATAAAAATGCTCTATGAGGAATATTTCCTTAAAATTTGTAACAAAATCCTCCCATTTAAGGTTAATTACCTCAATATTTCATTCCCCACTAAAATTTTCCCACCAATCCAATCCAACACCCTATAAATATATAGTGGCATATGATGTCCAAGTCCCTCTAGAGTAATTCTTCAAAGTGAAGAATGTTTCCAATTTTTTTAACTAGGCTTCGGTTATATCACCCCCTTCTTCTCCATTAAACTTGGAGGATCATACATTCTACAAATATTTTGCCATCTTGGCCTCCAAGCAAATTATAGCCTATTGTGCCTCAGTAAGAGGTTCATTAGACTGTCTAACCCTAATCTTGATTCACTATAGTTTCTTAAAGTTATCTCTATTGTTCCATTTGTTCCTAAATCAAAGCAACTACTATAGTAAGGTTCTTCATTTTATTAGTAGGATTACCTGTACCTAAATTTGGGGTCCTATCCTCAACACTATTTAATTATGTCTACCTCTTTGTTGGGATAGCACTTCCTCTCCTTGTTCTTGGTGCCATTATTCCTGGTCATACACAAGAAATAGAGGTCATATTAGGTTATAATTTGTTATATAAATTGTACCAATTATTGTAGCTAAATAAGTCATTAGCATGACTAAACAACAAAGCTAATTTTCCTTATCCCATATAGGGTATAATCCTTATTAATTATTTTATTCCTTAAAAATACTTTCTTTTCTTAGTCTAGTTATGACTAGGTCTAACATAAGGAAGCTTATAGTCTTACAACCATGAGCTTTGATACCAAATATCATGTCCCAAAAAATTCCAACCCACTTGATTTGATTTTTTTCTAGGGAAATTTTCTCAAACCTATTCAACATGGACCTACTCCTAGGGATTGAATTATGTCCTTAGTGACTCTTAGCTAAGTTGTCTATCTTATTTACTCAATGAGTCAACTTATTCCTCCTAGAACCAACAAAGGATACACCCATATCTACACTTTACATAAGTCTGTCTATGTAAGTGTACTAGGTGTAATGCAGGGTAAGCTATCTATCTCATTCATGTTGAGCTAGCTTATCCCTTTCCTATTTTTTGATAGGAATATACTAACCTCTACACCTACATAAGTCCATCTATGTAAGTGTACCTAGCACATTGGGTTTAGGCTATCCTTATTATATCCATGATAAGATATCATTTTTATCAATAAGTCTCAATCCATACCTTAATTCGTGGATAACTTATTAAGTCTATTTCATTTACATTATTAAGGTTCATCATGTAAGGTTTACAATCATACCATGAATTCTTATCAAGCAGTTGAAGCTTAAATTATGAAATAATAAACCATAAATCAATATCTATTTTCTCAAAGCACATAAATATTTCATGAACAATTTAATAAGGCACACCATAGATAAATAAACTCCACATAAAATCATGAAACATCTCATATATCTTGGGAACCCTCATGGGGAATAAATCCAACCTTAAATCGTTTCCTTATTTTATTCTATAAAATGTTTGATTCCATATATTGACTCAATGGCACCCCATAATTCCTTGCTTCCAAAATAAGAATTTCATAATTCTTATGATACAACAATATGAATTAGTCCTTCAATTCATAATTACAAAATGGTTCTATATATAGAAACATCATCCATAAACTTTGGTATTTTACGAGATCCTTAGAGAAGACCCCATAATCATCTCCATTGTCTCTTACAAAGGAATAGAATAAAAGAGCTTTCAAACATCTCCACCTCCTTTCTTTATTATTAAACATAAATCTAGAAGTCTCCAAAAAAATACATTGAAATATCACATTAACTTCACCAAGGAAGTGTTCTACTATTATCTTCAAAGTCATATCAGTATTAAACACAGTGGCAATATCTATGATCTTATTACATCAGTCATAAGACAAAGATCTAATGCTATGCTTTAATAAAGCATCATAAGGCCTCCATTACTTTAAACATATAAATGTCACAATTTTATTCTTCAATATTCACTCATCACAATTTACTTTATCATTATTTAAACATCACAATTTGATTTATCAATATTCAAACATCATAGATGCTTTATGAATAAACAAACATCACAATTTGATTTAATAATAGTCAATCATCACAAAGTCTCATATGCTTGATAAATAAATATTTTAATTTATCAAAGTTCTATCCTCACAGAACCTCATATAAATTAAACACCGTGGAGTATCATATACTTCATAGATTAATGAACATCACAAAACAATCAACCAATATAGGTAAGGCTTAGTAGCAAGTTTCAATATGACCATACATCCCTCATGATGCGTGGTGCACCATTATGTAGTGATGTAGCCACAGAGTGGTGGCTATACGACCACCACCTGGTGGTTGAGTTATTATGGGGGATTGACACCTTTTAAGGTACTCTTAGGCTCCCTTCGTATCCAATGTGAGATAAGGAGAAATGGCCCAAGTGGTCCCTAGCTTGATTTTTCTTCGTAGACCATGACAACATCATGTTTGATTCAAAGTGACTTCTAGAATGAGACCATCATTCCACACAGTGTTAAATGCTACATTAAATCAAGAAGAGAAACATAATGAAATTATTGATATCGATTTCAATCAAAAGGTAGGGTGTAATATCAAGTACCCATTGAGTGTTATACCTAATTTAGTGTAAGGAGCAACAATAAGTAGATATACCAACATAACTTTATGTCCACTAATGTCAAACAATAGTTACATTTGTTTATAAAACTCTTCATTCACTAAAGGTAAAGCAATGCTTTATTATAGTCAACTTCCTATATTTATAAGCCATTGTTTCAACCATTCAAAGCTACAAAGCCAAAGAATATTTAAAAATTAATATATATCTAATTAAAAATACATGGTTTTGTTAAGCTAGAAATCACCATTTTAGGCAGTGAATACGAAGTATTTAAGCGCCGCTTTAGAACACCATATCGACATATGAAAATACATATTCATACATATTTATTTCGTCAATTCAAATCAATGAAAATATTAGAAATTAAACACAATTAAATTCTGTTATAATTAATCAAAATATATATGCTTTCTTAAACCTAGAAAATTACCATTTCATCCAACATATATGAACTATTTAAGCATAGTCTTAATACACCTGTTGGTCACGAATATGCCTAAGTACATAATGCTTGTTAGCCCTAGACCCTACCAACATTGAAAGGCCGAAGGAAAGAGATGTCCTTCGGGCCAATATCTAGAGAGGGATGGTTCCCTTACTAATCTAATTCAATTTAAAGCTTAGGGTAATAGGAAAGAGATGGTAAATGATAGAACGGAATGGGAAATATGACTATAAGCCAGAAAAATAGAGTGGGGATAAACTAGCAGCTAAAAATCAAATCAAATTTTAATCAACATGTAATAGAAAGGAAAGCATAGGAACCATTCATAGATTGTAGGGATAATTTCCAATGAACATTTCAGCATTCAATTCTCTACCAGGAATTAAATTCAAAAATGCAAAATTTAAATTTAGCTAACAAATATCATGAACTTAACAAAAATGAAAGGTAAAAAATAATTGCATACAACACTACTTTAGGAACCAGGGCCAAATATCTTTCTATTGATGTAGAAAAATCAAAGCACATTTTGGAAAATGTCTATCCTCCTCTTTTACATCAAAATACTTAGTATTTATAGAGGATTTCACCTTTGTAATTAAATACACATTAAAAACAATGTTGGCTAGTCAAAGACCAGCAAGAGCAATTCTCTCCTCAACAACATCAACGCTTGAATTAGAATATTATTTAGGAAACAATGATCCCTATTTCATGCAGAGCACCTAGGTAGGATTGTATGATGGAAAATCATCTTAGACATTGGTGCATTGGAACACAACAATATCGCATGAAGACCAAGAGCTTGAACATTAAATCTTAGTTGTCGCTTCATCATCTTGTGCCTCAAAATTTTATCTTTGCCAGGAAGACCCACAAAAAAATAACTTTGTCTTGAAAAGGGGCAATATTAGTGGAGGGCATCTTGGGAATGAACGAGATCATACAATTATTAGGGACATAGCATTTAAACTTGGCAACCCTTTAACATGAATTTTGGAAATATTAATTTTATTACCTCAAGAATTAAATACCATCAATTTTTAGCCCTTCCCGAGAAAGATATGCAACAATGGCACCTTAAAATAGTAACTTTGTTGAGATTTGAACTCAAACATGGAGTTTTGCCCTTCGTTCGGTTGTTTTGACCCCATAATTGTATTCTCTCAAGGATTTTTCCCAAAATGATGTCTTGCTTGAATTAGGGGTAAAAAGGGAATTTCACCCCCAAAGGAGGGCAAAAATGATTTTCACCCCAAGTTGGGGTGACTTTGACTTTGAATAGCTCTACTTTCACCTCTTTCACTTCAACTTGGGTGCTTTCATTATTTTTGCCCCAACTTAGATGAAATCATTAGATTTTATAAAAATAAGATGAAATTACTTTGGGAAACGCCTTCATCATCATACATGTTTATTTCAAAGTGAATTTGACTTTGACCAATGCATTGCTTCCACTTAAATGATGTTTGTTTAGTAATTTCACTTTGAAAACGTCTTCAACTAGTAATTCACCCGAAAGAAGGGCAAAAATGAATATCACCCCTATATGGGATGATATTGACTTTGACTGATGTCCACTTATTATTTTCCCCCAAAAAGTGCCCGAAAATGGATTTTTACCCCAAAAGTGCCCCGAAAATGATTTTTTGTGGTATAGTTTCTCGGAGCCATAACTTTTGATCCGTTGACCCGATTGTCTATTGTAATATATCATTGGAAATATTGGGAAGAGATATACAATGCCTCAATTACCTAAAGGTCATTGAGGTAAATTTTCATCCTTCTTCAAGGCCTCTAAGGTCTTCATATTGTATTTTTAAGCTATGGTGGAGAAATTTCTTAGGATGAAAACTTTAATATCTCTCAATCCATTTAGGATATTAGGGGATTATTTCACCATAAGTATAATTTTTCAATTCCCCTTATTTGGGTAAATTTTCAAGTCCATAGGTGTCCATTTAGGTTGATTTTCCAAAAATGACCGCTTCCTAGTTTTTACCTTTTTTGACTTCTAATTGTAGTGTGGTAAAAATGCCAACACTTCTAGTAGCTTGTGGGGTATTCAGCTCATCTAGATGCAATTGGCCCTAGGTACTTTATCCATTGGAAAAAAAATCATAATCACCTGCTGCATCAAATAATTTACTACTTGCACTAGCTTCTCCGTGTGCTGCTTGATATTGTTTGACTTCCTATTTGTATTTTTCACCCAATGCGAGGAACTTTGTTGAGCTCAAATATTTTTCTACACTTTATGATTATTTGGCAAGACTTCAATGTCTTATGCCAATGACTCTTGTAATCCAAAAATAGAAAAAAAGGAATAGAGGCTACTGAGGGTTTGGCTCAACGAAAGGAGAAAAAATATTGGGGCCATAGTTACCCTCACCCTTGATGGGATTGTTGTACTTACAAAAATTATGAGATTATTAAAGGGGTGGAAGATGAGGTAGATGACAATGGAATAGAAAAAGGGTTAGGGATATAGGCCAACAAACTTAAATATGGAGGAATGATGAAATGAGCATTGGTGACTAATGACTATGAAATGGGGAGGGGAACAAAAGTGGTGGGTACAATGAATGAAAGCAAAGTGGAAGGAGGTATTGTAGAATGAAGAAAAATAATCACAAAATTCTCATGATAAAGATAAGAAAAAATATGCACCTACGAGCTCTAACACCATTTGAGTTAATGATGTGGGTGGTTGCAACGTTAGATTTTTTTTTGATGCCACCATTTAGTGCCCTTGGCACTTTATTTATCAATTGGCCTATTTACACTATTTACACAAAATTTTATGACATGATTGGCATGCCACCACCACAAACCTAGCTTTGGGTGCTTATCCGGTGAATCTGCAGTGTAAAAACCAAATTTGATTGTACTTCAATCAATATTTGAAGTTTTGTTGGCCTCTTCCCAAAGTTTGCTAGGTTACAAACAAGATGCACCATGGTAGGTTATCATGTATGCCAATACTCATACAATTAATGAATAATGTGGCAAATATATTTACCACATGGGAGCCTTCTTCGAGTACTGGTTGCGATGATGGTTAGAGCCAATGCCACCACTTGAGAGAGTCTAATGGTTATGGTCTCTTGAGTATGGGTTCCTCTACTCCTTAATATGATAGCAAGATTTTTCTAGAAATAGCTCGTCTATCAGGATCTCCTCAAGATCAACCTCTTGATGAGGTATGTTTATTGGATTTTGGCTAAATACTTGCATGCTATGCCTGGGAACACAAAAAGGATGCAAAAATATACCTTCTTCACTCTTATAATCAGCCACTTGAGCCTGTTTCCCTCCTTAGTCCATATCCTGATGGAAACTACAAGCAACCATATTGTTCATTGTTGGAGTAGTGCTTGCATATTTCCTTTGTTGACCTTGGATGATATCCAACTCTTGTGCTCCACACAGCTATGTTCTAGGTCTCCACAAATTTTAAGGGATCTACCATTATGAATATTGCGTAAGACAAATGGGAGCAGCAAGTATTGGAGAGAGTGATGGAAAGACAGTTTCTCTCCACTATATTTTTCTTGATTGGAACAGGAGCTACTCTGCTTGTACTACTTCCTGAAAGAATTGAGGGAATCACTATTCCTATATTTCTACAGGGGGAGGCCTATGTTTGGGTGGAAAGCTCAAATATAGTAAAGGTGGACCTGGTCGAGGGTCAGTCGGATCTTCTCTGGAATTCTCCTCCAACTCCTTAAAAATCAGACATTGAAGTATGTGATGCTTGTAGAGGTGTTCTCGTGATGGTGGAGAGGTGCATAAATATTTGAAAGGGATCTTGAGAGCCATAAAATGTGTCTACTAGTTCTCTTACCAAGTATGCCCATGAATAGATGCTCTTACGCCCGAGCAGTTTGTACCATTGTAGTGCCTTTCCATCTAGAGATAGGACCAGAAGTTTGATCATGACATATTGATGGGTTATGCCATGGATGATCACTAGATAAACAACATATTCAAGGTGCTCTTGGACCATTCCATTAGTGCCATTGTATTTTGTTAGGGTCTTTAGGATATTTTTGGGAATATCATGCTGACATTAGAGATTTAGAGGGCTAGGATCATCCTAGCTGGGATAGCATACCTATGCCATTATAGCAATGGTACTCAGAGATCACAGTCCATGTTGCTGAGTTAGAGTCACCAGGTGAACATTATTTCTTCGCTTATGAGATCAAGGCTCCTCACCAAACCTTGATTTATTTGGGGTGTCTTCTTTCAACATAAAAGACATCCACTAATCATGAGATTCAGATCTTCAGCTCAACAAAGTTGTTAGGTGATTTTTCCAGATGAAGGTAAGCTAGAGATTCACCAAACTCAGGATCCCTTAAAATACAGAGACTATGCTTCCCACCGAACGTGCCAAATTGGCCATAAATCTGCGTAAGTACATAATTTTTGTGCATCCTAGACCCGACCAATATTTAAAGGCCTAAGGAAAGAGATGTCCTTTGGGCCAATATCTAGAGAGGGTTGGTTCCCTTACTAATATAATTTGGTTTAAAGCTTAGGGTAATAGTAAAGAGACTAGAAATGACAGAAAGGAATGGGAAATATGGCTATAAGCTAGAAAAATAGAGTGGGGATAAACAAGCAGCTAAAATTTAAATCAAGTTTTAATCAACATGTAATAGAAAGGAAAGCATGAAACCATTCATAGATTGGAGGGATAATTTCCAATTAATATTTCAAAATTTAGTTCTCTACCAGGAATTAAATTTAGAAATGTAGAATTTAAATTTTCCTAACAAAGATCATGAACTTAACAAAAATGAAAAGCAGAAAATAATTGCATACAAAACTACTCCAGGAACTAGGTCAAAATATCTTTCTATTGATGTAGAAAACTCAAAGTGTTTTTTTTTGCAGAATGTCTATCCTCATCTTTTACATCAAAATATTTAGTATTTATAGAAGATTTCACCTCTATAATTAAATACACATTAAAACAAAATGTAGGCTAGTCAAAGACTAGTAAGATAAATTCTCTCCTTGGCAACACCAATGCTTGAATCAAAACATTCTTTAGGAAGAAGTGATCCCTCTTTCATGGAGAGAACCTAGGAAATCAACAGGATTGGATGATGGAAAATCATCTCAGATATTTATGTATTGGAACACAAAAATATCACATAAAGACCAGGAGCTTCAACATTAAATCTTAGTTGTCTCTTCATCCTCTTGCACTTCAAAATTTTATCTTCACCAGGAAGACCCACCGAAAATTAACTTTATCTTGAAAAGGGGTGAGATCAGTGGAGGGTGCCTTGGGAATGAATGAGATCATACAAATATCAGGGATGTAGCATTTAACCCCACCCCACACACCCCCACACACCCCCCCCACCCCCCCCCCCCCCCCCCCCCCCCACTCCAGGAGGGGCACGAGCAGGGGGGGGGGGGCCCTCGCGCGCGGTGCCCCCCCCTCCCCCCCCCCCCCCTGCCCTCTTTCTTCCCCCTTATCCTAAATCCACCCAAAAAAAAAAAAAAATAAAAAAAAAAAAATGACATCCAAAACAAACTGTGTGGGTGGATGCCTTCCCCCCGGGCTGCCCCCCCAAACCCCAACCCCCCCTCTCCCCAATTCCACCAGCGAATGGGGAAGAGGGGGGCGGCAAGACCCGGGACCCTCTCTCCGGCCACTCCCCCCCAACCCCCCCAACCCCCCCAAAACCCCCAAACCCCCCCCCGCGATGCCCGCAGCGAGGCGGGCGTGGCCGCCCCCGGTGACGACGATGATATGTGTAGTATTATAAATAATTAAAAAAAGAAAAAAAAAAAAACAAAAAAAAATAACCCTTCCCCCCGCCCCCCCGCCCTCCTTTTTTAGTTTTTTTTTATAGAGTAAAAAGCAAGCCCCAAAATTCCCCCGGACGGAGTCCGTTTTACCCCTCCCAATCTTCCTTTCCCCTCCTTCCCCCTTAATTCCCGTCGCCGTTTGTAGTTTCGAAATCGCCTATTTCGGCTTTTTGCTTTTTTTTTTTTTTTGTGTAAAGAAAAAAACCAACCCACAAACAAACAAAAACACAACACAACAAATTCAAAAATTATATTCAAAAAAAAAAAAAAAAAACCAAAAATCAAAAATAAAAAATAAAAATAAATAACACACCCAGCCAAGCCCAACAAAAAAAAACAAAAAAAACCAACAAAAAACCACACCACAAAAAAAAATTTTATATTTTTTATAGAAAGGAGAGGAAAAACTATTACAAATATCTACTCAACAAAAAAAGAAGCTATCCGAACCCCAAACAAAAACCAAGACCAGGCCCCCCACCCCAAACAAAAAAAAAAAAAAAAAAAAAAAAAATATTTATCTCCACAAACACCACATCAATTTTAAAAACACAAAAAAAAAACAGAGGACGAGGAGAAATACTACCCCCCCTCACAACTTTTTTTATAAAAAAAAACACCCCCCCCCCCCCCCCCCCACCCCCCCCCCCCCCCAATCCCCCCCCCCCCCTTTTTTTTTTCCTCCCCCCGGCGGGGAGAAGAGCCCCCCCCCCCCCCCCCCCCCCCCCCCCCCCCCCCCCGCCCGTTGTATTTTCCCCCTCCTCCTCCTTTTTTTCCGGATTTTATTTTGTGTTTATAGTTATCATTTTATAGCCACATGTAATCACCATTTAAATTATTTTAAGCACATATGCAAAATAAAAAGCGTAAGAGAAAACATTACTCTGAAATCCCGTTACAATATTTCCTTCTATAAAAAACAAGCTCTCCCTCTGTCTTCACCAAAAACCACCCACCAAACTTCTCTTCTCTACATTTTTCTATTTGCCTTCCTTCTCAAGCTAGTGAAGAGTCCATACTTCTCCACTCCATCCACCACTTACCTTCCAACTGCCATCCCATACTTGTTACCATCTTCTACTCTATTTTTCACTAATTTTCCTTTGTGTTTATCATTATCCATGATCTTTTGAATAAGGAATCAATATAATAATTCTTAATGTAGAAAATTTAATAAAAATAAAATACAATTTCCTCTATAATTGATTAATTTTCCAGTTAATCAATTTGCTATAATACAAATATTTTTGTGCAAAAGGTATATTGAAACAACACATTAGTCCTATCAAAGTCAATTCAAGACATGCATGAATAAAATAGGCAAATTATTTTGTTAATCAAATCATATACAAGCACCATGCTATACCAAGTAAAGACAAAATACTTTTTCTATATAGCATAACCTTAGTTATAAGAATTTGCACATCCACCATATAAACTAAGCTAGGTATTGAAATTGATTACACAAAAATTATCTTTTCCATTAAAACATGAAAGGTTCCACCAAGGTGGGGTATTACATAAACAATAAAGATTTTTACCCTTACAAATGAGGAATACTACTCCTTATATAGCTTTCATTAACCTAAAATGAAATAAAATATTACATATAATACTAGCCAAAATTGATCAAACATGATCTTGGGTTTAGCTGGCACCACTCAACCTCTTCATTTTACTATGCACATCCTTTATTAGACCATTACAATTCTTGGGATAATTTTTCATGCTTGATGGAGATGACAGTCACTTACTAGCTATGATAGATGCTACATGGTAAAACTACCCATTTTTGGAGTGCTAGGTGTCCTTTGTGTTGAGATCATTTTGTTTGGAACACTATTACTACATATCTCACATTTTGGGATGCTTCATTGCTTAATTCTACTTTGTAAAACCATTTAAAAACTAGCTTGAGTGATCTATGCTATCGCTCTGCTTTATTTTATGTTCCATAATATGCTTGCATTGTATCGAGACTTGTAAACTTGGATGGAATTAGCAAATAAATTCTAGCATATTTTAGCTTTAGCTTAGTTTTTGAAGGAACACATATATTGTTTGCTTCCATTTCTTGGCACTTGTATGGAGCTTTTCAAGTTATGATAAAATTTTACTTTATGTGTTTTACTTTATGATGCTTCTCCTTTATGTGTTTTACTTTGTCATAATCCTTGAAACCTTTTTTTTTTATTTCAGCACATAATATTTCAAATTTCTATATTATAGGTCTAGTGGCAATCTAGTCTAGCCAAAAGCTTCTAGCTTGCATGAGTATGCCATCCTTCAACAATTTTGATCTTGGAATAGCTTATCACCACTTCCCAAAAAAAATGCTTGAAATAATTATACCTCTAGATAAATCCTTTGAGCTTGAATGTTCCTCCCAATTTCTTGTTTACCCTTTTATGTTTTTAATCTAAGATTTTATTTTCAATAAGGAATTACTAGACATCCCAGCTTGGAAAATATGCCTAAGGCATTCTCTTTTTCCAGTTTGACCAGTGCCCACTCATTGAATCCTGGTTACAATATGGATTCATGATCGTTGAGTAGATAGAAACCTTTCTAGTAGAAAATCCTTTTTAGTTGTCATAGAAAAGGCTATATATCATTAATTTTATGGTCTGGTGGTTCAACACAGTTTCATGGCTTAGGGAGTTTTGAATTTATTATTAGCTTTTGGGAAAGGATTTTCTAAGTCAACATCTTTGGCATCTTTACAATATCAACAAATTGATAGGTTGATGGAACTTTAGGACCTCTCATCTCATCCAACTCTGGGTAGTACCTTAGCTCAAAATTTTTATCTATGATAGGATTTGCCTAGTGTCGTGAAATTTCACTACCATAGGTTATTGAGTTTTTGATTAGATAATATTAACATACTAAATGTAATAATTATTATGGTAATAATATCGAATATGGGTTTATTTAGGTGAAGATAAGTCAATTTACTAAGGTTTTGATCACATTAAAGAGCCTACATAATCCTGATAATAGTGCTAAAAATGCTAGTATCAAGAAAAATCTATTGCCCTATCAACCCATTGTAATAGTCAAAGGTAATGATTTTTTGATAGGTAAAGAATGTATGAAATAAGAGTTTCATATATTTAAGGAGGTATGCAAAAAGTATGACAACACCATTGCCTAGGGATACGAAAATATCAAGGTCTATAATAGAAATGTAATTGAACATGCGATTGGACATGATCTTGGGAAAACCATTATGACAAAATAAATACCTTTTAATTTTAAAATTAAAGTCATTATGAATAAGGATCTCCTCAAATTTATGCAAGAACAAATTATTTTACCCATTAAGCATTCAACATGTGTAGCCAATTTGGTTCTAGTACACAAAAAAAATGATGACATTTTATTTTGCATAAATTTTAGGAACTTGAATAAAGCATCCCTAAAAGAATGCCACCCATTTCCATCAATTGAAAAATATTGTTGAAGGTGGTAGGGTCATAAATGCTATTATTACTTGAAAATTTCAAAACTATAATTAGATTTTGGTCAAGGATGAAGAACAACACAAAACAACATTCATAGCAAAGTGAAGAAAAATTACTTATCAAAGGATGCTTTTGAATTATCTAATGTGTGGTCCACCTTTAAAAGGGAAATGGATATTACTTTTTAATCTTGATTGATGATATTTTACTCATATATCTATATGATAAAACAATATTCTATATAAGTATAATCAAGCAAATTGAACATCTTAAATTTATCTTCAAGAGATGTAGATAACATAGAATTTTATTAAATCTAAAGAAATCTATTATTGGAAAGTGTGGTGTCAAAGGAAGGGATAGTAATAGACCCAAATTGGATTAGAGAAATACAAGAGTTACCACTACCTTCATAGATTATTATATCATTCTTAGGCCAAAATCATCACTAACTTTAAACACTTGGTTAAACATCATTAAAATACTAAAAAAGGATGGCACCTTTACTTGAACTGAAGAAGGAAGGTTATTTTTACAATATATTAAATATGTAATTAACACGGTAACAATATTTATTAATCCAATTTTATCTATATATTTTAGGTTGTTTGTGTTTGATGCCAATGTAAATATTTTAAAAGTATTGACTCACAAAGATGATAAAGAATAAGAACATTTTATATCCTTTTTGAGTAAAATATTTCACAACTATGACAAGCGATACATATTCATAGAGAAATATATTTTTGTAATGATGAAATACCTAATAAAATCTAGGTATTACTTATTCCAAAGTAAAATAATTGCATTTGTGATCCATAGTGGTGTAATATTCATAGCATTACACAAAGACAAGATAAAAGAGGGTTGAGTAATTAATAAGGTCCAAGAATTTGATGTAGAAATTAATCCAACCAAGTTGATAAGGAAAAAACTCTATAGATGAATCTAGATATATCAAATGCAAATGAACAATTAATATTTGTAGATGAGGTTTACTTAGATGAACATACTAGGTTGATGAGTGATATAAGAAGATACATGTTGATAGGGCAAGTGCTAGAGAATTTAACACTAAAAGAAAGTGATTGATTTAAATAGAATCAGATTCACTATAGTTGTCTAATTGCATCCATTTTCAAAAGAGATATTATGGTGTGATCTCAAGATGCATTGAAATAAAAAAGGTGAAAGAACTGTTGAAAGAATATCATAATGAAGGTGGTCATTATTCAATCTAGACAATGACAAATAAGATCATAAGGGAAGGATACTATTGACCCATCATATTTTATTATTATTTTCAATGGGTAAATGAGTACAAAGCATGTTGTGTGTTCATTTGAAAAATAAAGAAAACACCTATGCCACTACAACCTATAACTATGATAGAGCCATCCCAAAAATGGGGTTTAGACTCATTACAAAAATTAGCCCATTTTATAGTACAAGACATAGTTTGATTTCTAATGTCCATATAAGGAAATGCCTATAAAGTCAACAAAATAGAGGTAATTATTTAAGAATTAAAAGATATAAGGTATGAGACCATTTTAGTAGTGTTCACAAATAATGGTGCAATATTCATTGGAGTCAAGTTAGTGTAGTTTGTACTTGAACATGACTTCATCCTAAAGAACTCCTCCAACTAATACCCATAATAAAATATCTTAGCAAAGCCCACAAACTAGAATAGTTTTAGGATATTGAAGGGGACAAGAATTGAATTTGAAAGACGCTAACATACTAATTTGAAGAAGATAGGTGGATAAGGTTACTCCCAAATATTCTATTGGGACCTTACCATACAAAATAATGTTTGGGAATGAAGTAATATTACTAGTGAATTTTGAGCTCCCTTAAATCCAAATATCTCAATAGTTAGAGCCAAAAAATTTAGACATGTCTCTAAAGTAAGGTATACTAAATGCATTATTATCACTAGAAGAAGATAGAGATAAAGCCTTTAAAAGGTTTATCCAACATACAATGGTTGTTAAAAGGTTTTTCAATAAGAGATCAATTGATATGTATTTTAAGGAAGAAGAAATCTGGTACTTAAAGGGGATGAGGATAGAGCAAAGTCAGGTAAATGGAAGAAATTTGACTCATTATAGAGTGGGTCATTTCAAATTGACGAGGTCAAGGTATCCAATACCTATAGGTTGATCACAATGGAAGAAATATCTCCACTTGAGACATCTTTTATCCTAGAAGAAGGGGACTTTTGTAAATGTGTACTTAGTTATATTTGCTTATCTCCCTTGATTTTTCTAAAATTTCTATTTTTATTTTCTCTTTCAAAAAGACAAAAAAAAAGAAAAAAGAAAAATAAAAAATACAAAAAATTGAAAAAATGAAAAATACAAATTTTCCCTTCCTATCCAAGTTAAATCCTTGAAAAAGGCACCCATACATCCTTCTTCTTCCACCCATTTCTCAAAATTGATATAAAATTTTGAAAATATTCTCCAATCTCAAATTGTGATTCACCATTTTTTGATAAAAATAAGCAAAGATTTTAGAATTTACAAATTCGCCAATTTAATATTTTTTATTTACAACTTTTTTTGGAGCAAAATTAAAATGGCCAAAATTATAAATCACTTAAAATAAAATTACAAATCATAATTATAAATGTAAAATAAAAAATATGACCCTTAGCCAACAAGAGGATGTATCATCCATAGGGAAATTGTGAATCACAAATATTTATAAAAGCAAAAGTTTTCTAGATAAATAGAAAATACAAATCACAATTATTATGTCAAGTAAGAAAGGCAACCTGACTAGTCAAATTACAAAGCATAACTTGGGCATCATAAATACACTCAAACATAGTAGTTCATGCATACAAGAGATAGTCTTAAAACCCTCATCCTCCAATCTACCTCAAAGAATAAATAAAAATAAGCATTATATTATAACAAGGACCTAATAAGGTGACTGAAGAGTAGTGGTATAGTTGAGAAGGGAGAAAAAACCAGTATAAATATTATCTTTACACCTAGCATGGGGTTAGGGTATAGACATGATGCATGTATGTAACAACCCAAATCTAACCAATTTGGGAGAGAGATGTTTTTTAAAAAAAGTAGGGGAAATATTGATGAAGTTCTCTAAGATATTTCTAGTTTATGATTAAATTTCATAGAGGCTTCACTATATTTCAAGTTCACGATGTTGCAAACATCTCTAAAGTGGATAAGAGTGGTCCATCTCCCATAAAACCATCAAGATTTACCTTGTACACCTCTGTGGTTTAAAAGATTCTTTCATATGCACCCCTTTTATTACATTCTCCATGAGTGTAGGATATTTTAACCATAGCATATGGATTAACTTTATTTTAGTCTTTAGAGAAAATGGATGCTAATTCTATTAATAGTATAAATCCATCTATACTAGTACTTAGGTATAAAGCCTCTTAGTTTACATATTATACTATGCATAAAACTACAATGCTCAATTATATCATCTCCGTGATGGTTTAATTGAGGTGATTCAAACTCCATGTGATAGCCCTCGTATGGACACCCAATGGTCATTAAAGGCTCCATTAACAAATTTAATGTGCTAATAGGATCCAAAAATCTGCAATTGGAAAAGAGGATTCACGCTTCACCACTTGAATCTTTTCCAAAGACTCCCTATCTTCGGGTCCACTTCAAATATTCTTTATTAAAAGTACCCTTTTCAAAATCCTCAGGTGTTGCTACACCACAAAAACCTCGGGTTTGGATCCATCCTTTAGATTCTTCTAGGTTTAGCTAACTAAGAATGTCCTCCATAGATACAAAAACCTAAACACAAAATGAAACATGAAAGCATTCATTCATTTTCTCTCTCATTCTCTCTCATATAACATTTAACATTCTTTTAGTTTGCATGTATATAATAAAGTATAACATCTACTCTTTCAAAAGTTGTACATAAACTTTAAAACATACATTTCATAATGAGAGGAGACATAAATCATACTAAAACTTTAATCAATGAAAGCAAAATAACTTCCTTTTTACCATTCTTTTAGAACTCAACCATTCATTTTGCACAAGGAACTAGAATCTTATGTCCAAATTGAATTGTAAACAAATAATATTCAATTTACAAAGTCTATCTCCATATAGAGGTCATTTTCTAATACAAAGCTACCCATTTAAGCCTTGGCCAACAAATTTCCTTCTTTCTTTATAAAATAATCATAAATAGATTGCATCTCAATGCCATAGAGGAACTCTCCTCGATCAAACTCTCCTTGCATTTTCTTGAGAAGTGGGTAAGGGATCAAGACAACCCCTTTTGATGGCAAATGCATACCTATATGATATTTTCTAAATACCTCCATTCACACATTCATCTAATTTTCATTAAGAAATTAGAAATGCAAGGAAATCCATAATTTCCTTCTAGAGATGGACTCCGTGCCCATTCCAAAACATAAATGAAATATCCCATACTATTTCATTATTATTGGGCTTCGTGTCCAACAACCTTAATATTCAATTTAAATATTAAACATCATCTATCATTCCATATATAAATTAATTTTTTTTTTTCTTTTTCTTTTCAAAGAATAAGAAGGAAACCCATAATTCCCTTTTAAATGGATTCCACATCCATAAATTTTTCAATTTTTTTCTATAAAACAACACAAGTAAGAAACACCCCATAATGTTCCTTCATTAATGAACTCCACGTTCATTTAATAAATTATAAAGTATCAATATTAACATGCAGTTCCTACTTCATGCTTTCAAAACTTTCACCAACATCTTTTAATAAATAATTGAATAAATCATTTCATCATTAAACATTCATTATTCAATACAATCATACTTTATAATTACCAATAAAGCTTCATAGATGTTTTGAAGAATAATAAACAAATTTGTTCCTCATAAAATAAAATAAAAACATATTCTTCACACAAGAATTTAACAACCATTAATGTTAAAAAGCATAAACACTATTTTTTTTCCAGATTTAAATATTTAATCAAATAAATAACCAGATTTAAAACCCAAATTTTAAAACCCAGATTTAAATATTTAATCCAATAAATAACTAGATTTAAAACCTAGATTTGAAAACCAGATTTGAAAACCCAAATTTAAATATTTAATCCAATAAATAACTAGATTTAAAACCTAAACCTAGATTTAAAAAACCAGATTTAAATATTTAATCCAATAAATAACTAGATTTAAAACCTAGATTACCCAGGTGTTGTAGGTGAGTTGGAGAGGAGAGGACAATCCTCCAAGGGAGGTCCAGGGTTCAAATCTCCACCCTACCAAAAAGCTGAATTGGGTATCCAAAATCCAATTGATAATGTTGGTGCGGGCAGGGTCGGGTGCGACTCCCGGGTGACTTTGACGGTGTAGAACCCCCTATTCGTGGTATCTCAGACCAAGGCGGCTCCGCAAGGGGTTTTTCTCTTTAAAAATAAAAATAAAAAAAAAACGAATAAAAAAAAAAAAACCTAGATTTAAAAGTCTAGATTTAAATATTTACCAAATAAATAACTTGATTTAAAACCTAGGTTTTAAATATTTAATAAAATAAATAAAACTAGTATTTTCCCTGTTACTCCTACTATAAACAATTTATTTTATTTAAAACAACAGGTGCAAAAGGGTGCAACACAACGGTTTGGGCTTCGACTCTTCTTTGGGAAGTCCAAGGTTCAAACCGTGGCGTGGGTGAGTGTGTGAGGGGGTGGGTGTGTGTTTCCCTGGTGGAGTTGTTGTAACAAGTTGGGGGATTCCTAGTCAAAACCCCCATTACTTAATATTACCAAAAAAAAACAACAATAGGTGCATAGCATAATAGCTTGGTTATAAAATCATATAACCATTTTCCTTAAAAACTCAATATTAGGCTTATGACATATTCTATATAAGCCAAGCATTGAACCATATACTAAAAATCATAAACTAACTATTAAACCATATAATAGAATCTTGTGGGCTGTTTAATTTAATATAAATTAAATATATGTGTTTTTGAGCTTATTTCAAGCCGTATGTCTCTTTTCAATACCTTTAAACTATTGCATTGGGTTGATTTATACAAAGGTTTTCAAACAATAAAAACTACTATCCTATTAAATGAAAAAACCAACATGCAAACACTTCACTTGGAAGGTTTATTTTTTTTAGATTCCATATAGTTATTCTATGATTCTACGTTACACAGACATACCATTTTCAAACAAGGTATTCGTCTGAATGAAGCATTCATTCCAAATAATATTTATAAAAATGAATATTTTTTTAAAATAGTATCCATTCCAATCAACAAGGTAATATCACAAATACCTCTAAATTTTAAAGTTGTTGGATGATGCAAAACCTCTTGATTTTGCTCCTCGTAGTGTCTCCAGATTCTTTGTCCTTTTTCTTTCCAAAAGAATCCCATTCTTCTTCCTCTTTTTTATATTAATTAGGTTTTCGTAAGGTTCTAGGAAATAGTCCGCTCATGCAAAAAACTTTTCAACCATCCAAAAATTAGTTCGTTCACTTTTCTTTTTTTAATCCATGCAAAGTCTTTTTATAATTACTACTATCTTTTATAATTAATATTTTATTCAAGGATATAGTCTGCTCATACAACAAACTTAAACAATTTGTTCTCATTTTTTACTTTTCTCAATCCATGCAAAGTCTTTTATAATTGCCATTATATTTAATGCTTTTGATTTTCTAATGTTTATAAAGTATATATGTAAATATTAATAAGTCCACCTTATTAATACATTATATAATTTCCACATTAGAAAATATTAATTATAAAATATAATTATCAATATTAATAAGTCTGCCTTATTAATATGCAACTCAACATTAAAAATACTAATTAATTGCAAATATTAATAAGTCCACCTTATTAATATTAATACAACATTAAAAAACTAATGCTCAAGGAAATATACCTTAATTATTAATAAGTCCTTATTAACACATCATTATTATTATTATAATTTTTTGAATTTACATGGTGGAATTGGTAGTCGCCACAAATATGAGCAGGTTGTCCGACTTTTATGGCCTCCATAGTATTATGTGATTTCTGCCTCCAAAGCCACCACATAGATCTTTGCACAGTTTACCCCTATAACCACCATGCCATAATTATTTTAAACCTTTTATGCCACTGGAAGCACCTGGAAATGAACAAGTGTTCAATCTGACGAGGCCCGAGATTTGAACCTTGGACCTCCACCCCCTTATAGGGTTTGGTCAAACCAATTGGTCTACACCTTGGACCTATTAAAAACCATTATAAATCATGAAATACTTATAATTGATTTTCATTAATGGTATTTTTATCACACAAAGCAAACAACCAGAAGTGCATGGAAGGTAAAAACATAAACTCAAAATAAAATTGTGTAATACACCACCAATCCCTACTGCTCCTATTCAATACACAAAAGACTATGATATTTTCTAAGTTATCAACTTTTACAATGGATGGATTTTAAGGTGGTGATGATTACTTTCAAATAAAATTATATGAATACAAACTATATGCAATAACCACTTGTTACCCTAGGTACATCTTACCCTGGAGTCATTTGTCACATCATTTCCCTTTTTTGGTATCTCGTTCTTGGTGGTCGACTTCCTTGCCCACCCACAAGAGCACCTGGTCCTACATCCAAGCACAACATCAATAGTACCATATCCACATATCATATAATCAAAACAATAAATGCATAAAATCATCCAAATACATCAAAACTAAGTATTAAATCATCATTTATCAATACATAGTTTTTTCTCATAAAAGAGTCTTTCCAAGGTGGGTCATGACATACTACCCCCCTTGGACTAAACATAGTCCTATGTGTTTCTCCTACAATAAATATTACATCATTTTCATTTAATAAATAAAGAATTTTTTTTATCTCATCCACTTTTTTCCAAGTGGTACTTTTCTCAGAATATCAATCTCATTGGACCTTGCACTATTCTAGAGTTTGTTTCCTCATCATTTTGGATCAATACTCTATAATATTCACTAGTTTCACCTCAATGATTGATGGATCTTCTATATACAATTTAGAAACATCCCACATATGGTTAGGATCAACAATGTACTTTTTAAGCAGGGATACATGGAAAGTGTCATGGATATTTGATAGGTTGGATGGTAAAGTAAGATGATAGGCTACCAGAATTATCCTCTCAATGATTTCAAAAGGCTTAACATATTGGGAATCCAACTTAGTGGACTTGATAGTACTTTTTATGGGTTTAACTCTTAAGAATGCTTTGTCTCACACAAAGAATTCTCAAGGCAATTTTTTTAGATTAACATATCTCTTTTGACAATCAATGACTTTCTTAAGCCTTTGTCTGATCATCTTGAGTTGTTCCTCCATCACTTAGACCATGTGTGGTCTGATGATAACTTGATCCTCTAGATTATCCTAAGATAAAGAAGTCTTGCATCTCCTACCATACAAGGCTTAAAATCTGGTAATATTTAAGGAAGAATGATATCCATTATTATAAGTAACCTCTACCAGATGCAAAAAGTCTTCCTATAAAATATTATGGTCTATGGAATGCATATAAATCATATCTTCCAAGAATTGGTTAACCATTTCAGTTTGATTATCTATTTTTGGATGGTATGCAGAACTTATGTTTAGCTTTGTGCCAATTGCATGATGAAGAGCTTGTCAAAACTCAGATGTAAATCTAGAGTCCCTATCTAAAATAATCACTTTAAGAAACCGATGTAACCTGAATATTTCTTTGGCAAACCTATTTTCCACCACTAGAGCATCATCCTTGGTATAAAGTATGAAATATTGGTCAACTTATTGACCAACATCAAAATTGTGTCATGGTAGTACCTATTCTTAGGCAATCCCACAATAAAATCCATGGCTATGACCTATCATTTTTGCATAGGTATATTGTATGAGTATAATAGTCTCATATGATGTTTATGCTTAGCTTTCACTTTCTAGTATTCTAGGTATCAAGTGACAAAATCAATGATATATTTCTTCAAATCTATCCAATAGAAGGTCTTTTACAAATTATCCCTCATTTTAGCCCCACCTAGGTGAACAAAGTAAGGAGATCTATGCACTTATTGCATGATATACCTCCTTAAATCATTGATTTTGGGTATAACTACCATGTACTTAAAACAAAAAAGAACCTCTTTTATGCCAAAATCCTTATTCTTACCAGGATTTATTTTCATCTCTTGATGAAGAAGAGAGAGACCCTTTAGAAATATTTTCTCGATAATAAAGAGCATACAATTGTCTTGATGTTTTGCTTGATCACAAAGAGCATACAATCATTGAAGACTCTACTCGAGAGCATACAATCACCTCAAAGGAATGGAGAAGGGAACACTACTCCTGCAAATGGAGTACCCATAAGCAAACAAGGCTAAAAGGGCCATGGTAGTAAATATCTTCAATCATCTTCACAAAATGTTGCCTCCTTTTCACATCATTCATGCTTCAAAACTAGAAGCATGCACCTCAAACTAACAATCAATTCCCTTTTCCATCATGTAGGTGCCTCAAACTATAGTCGATTCATTATACATAAAATTTACAACAAAGAGGGGATGAGGTAACAAAGGACACAAATTCTTGCACTCCAATGCATGGCATAAAAATAGATTAGAATAATACAATGGAGTGTCAGGTACCACCTATCGTGTGCTCCATATTAAAAATCCACAAGTCATAACACTTTCAAGGAAGTGTATATAGAAGGTTGCAAGAACCCAAATTAGAGGAATAAAAATATAGTGCAATCCTCTAGTAGATCCAATTGATTATTTTACAATTACACAAGTTCGAGTGGATACAAATTCTTTAAAAGCATACAAAGGCTAGATTATGCACCTCAATACAAAGCTTTCAAAAATTAATTATGTCAAAATGATTAAAATGAATTAGAAAGGTGAATTATAATTAAATTAATTAATTAATTTAATGAATTTGTTTAATTAATTACATAAAGTAATCAAATTATTTGAACTTTAGCCTTTGCAAATTTTAAGTAATTTAATTTTTTTGAAAAAGGTGTCAATGTTTAAATTGAGCCAATAATATACAAAAATGGTTCAATTGGGGATGACTATCAAGGTTCATGGGCATCCTTTCTCCATGAAAATTACAAGAGATTATTAAATCGATATTTTGCCAAGAATAGGCCCATGGATGCAGATTCCTTGATATTGATGATCTCTTTTCTTTATAATGGGAGATCATGTTTCCACTTGACAAGGGCGATGCGGCGTATATATCCAAGCTTTTAGAGCTATTGTTTAGTCATTTTTTTTATCATTAAGAGATATCAAACAAACACTCACGATTTACCATTTGTAAATATTGATCACATGTATGTTTTGATTAAATTGCTACCTACTATGTACCTGTATCCCATGCTTACTTGGATTGGCACAATGCTCTTTGTAAGTCCAAAATAAATCACCCATTGATGATGAAATCTATGAAGAATAAACATATGAAGGATACCAAGTGACTCGTGTAGGAAAATAGTAGGGCAGAGTGCACAATGGGTGTGTTGAGTTAGTAGGATGCATGGGAGGGGCCACAAACATGGCCAAATAGCATGTGTGTAGTGGTGTGTTGTTGTATCATCATTTGTGGTGGCTAGATATTTGAGGTCATAATTATTCAATTACTCAGGTGAATGGACAAATTTCCCACCTAACATAAGAGCCAACCAATAAAATTATTGTTTCATCCAAGTGCTAAACTTAGAGCCAGTGGGATCTGAGGACTATTCCACCTATTTAGCAATTCCATGTCATTCCTCCTTGGGTTATCTATGGTTTTTAGTGCCAAAAAAAAATGTCTAGGGACAATGGTGCATGGTGGTGTGATGGATCCCATAACATAGTGAAGTACATAAATTTCTAGATAAAACAATATCTTCACAACCAATTCATATGACTATGGCGGATAGCATCAATAGTCAATGCACTATACCACATGGAAAAGAGGGAGCACTTTCATGATTTGTTACCTCATATTCATTTGGTAGGATGACATGGTAAGATCCACACTTATAATTCTTCTATCATTTGCTAGTGTCAAAAGTAATTTCCACCAATGTCTGCATATGTCTCTTCCTATCTAGTTATTGACATCAAACATGTGGTAAACTCCAAGTCCATGGGTACCAATAAAAAAGTCTAAGTGGACATTTGAATGCATGCAAAGTGCACCTCTTAGTTGGAATTAATGAGCGCTAGTGATAAGAATGGAGTTATTATTTAGTTGTACCACATGAAAAACCTCCAATCTCATGCAAATTAAAATAGCTTATTCGCATGCTTTATCCATGGTCGATCAAGTTGCACCTCCATGTGAAACATATTATAGGCATCCAAGGCAGGTTTTTGGAAAAATGATATCTCCAATTAAAATTAACATGCAACTAGTAGACTTTGGCCTTTCATGCTAACATTAGCCAAGAAGTGGCCTACCACATGGTAGTCGAAAAGCCAACCCTCACTTGGCATCAGCTAATCTAGTGGCCAAAAAATGACCTATACGCCAATGGTAGATTGTGGCTCAACAATGACTGTGAAGTTGTTATAGAAAACACTAGTAATCTATGAATGAATTCATATTAGATAAATGTGGTGGATGTAATTAAATAGAGGAAAAACACAAGCCGAATGATCATAGCAAGAGTGCATAAACTAGAAAATTGTGGAAATTTCATGTTAAAACAATGCTATCAACTATGTGGTGTTTATGACAATGAGTATCCTCACACCTTTGGAAATTTTATCTTCCATGGAAGAAGGAGGTGAAGCGAAGAGGGAATTTCCACAAGGGAAACTACACCTCATAGGAAATATTTACTTGCTCTGATACCAATGTTAAGAGATAATTCATAGATAATAATTTTATTCAATTTGTAAGTCTTATATAGGCATATTAAGGCCTAAATTACCATATTCATAATATCTTCCAAATCACAATGTGGATTGCTATTTGGAAGATTAGATTGCATCATAAAATCTTAGATCTCAAAATATATTAACTAAATCTAACTTGAGCATAACATTTAACTTAAGATAATAGCCTAACAACCTAGAAACTAACAAAGGTTTCTATAAAACTAACATGAGCTAAAGTGTAGGCTCATGGTTTACATAAGAAATAATAACAATAAAAATAATAATAAGAAAGGCTAAAAGCAATACTTAGAAAAAATAAATTATAGGAAAGAGAATAGAAAAAACTCAATAAAACTCTTATAGAAAATTTTATAGGCTCAATACCAATAGGGGAGCATATTAAGAAGTGGATGGCTAACCATTGGAAAGTTAAAGGTCATGTGGAATTCTATGTTCTACCAAAATATTTTTTCCTTGCTTCTTTTGACAATGAAGAATATTTCCAAAGGACATTTTTATGTAAAAATACCATCAGAGAGGATAAATCCTTTTGGAGGGTCTTTCAATAGTACGACTCATAACCAAGAATGGGGGACATAGGTACTTTGGTACTAGATCCTCCAAATCAAGGATTCTCATACCAAGATAAGCTATGTGAAACTAGGGTTATGCATAAGAGATTGGACTCAAAATGTACTTGTAAAAAATAGTGAATCCTAATCGAAATCAAGGTGAATCAAGTTGAATCCTAAGCAAATTGAATCAATCATCTTCACACCAAAATTTGGGGTATTTGAAGCCCAAAAAAGTAAGGTCATATTTGGGACATATTTTGACCTATTACATCACCTTATAACTTCATAGAAACACCACCATTAGATCAATCTCGGAAATAGCTTTCCAAAAAGTACAAATATGCCTATGTTTGGATATATTGTGGCAAATTGACCCTAAGAAAAAATTGGTCCCAAAAATTTTAGGTAAATGGGCCAACGTCGAGGGTCCTCATATTCACCAATTTCCAATTTTGGAAATCCTAATATTCACCCAATTTGCGAATATTTGCCACTGTGCATAACCCTGTGTGGATCCCGAGATAACTTTAATGATTATCAAACACAAGAAAGGACAATCATAACCACCATGGGAAAGTGATAAAAAAGGATTGTTTGCTTGGAAGGGTGAACAAATGTTTCCCACAAGCAAAATAAATACCAATATTGGAAATAATAGAGGAATGTATAGCTGAGGATATAGTTTATAAGACAAAACACAACTTGATAGGTAAATTTGTGGGTTTCAGACCATATGTGCACTTCCTCCACACATGGATAAGGAAACAATGGCATCTGGAAGGAGAATATGAAATTCTAACTCTCCCAAATGGGTATTTTTCTATAGAGTTCACATCAATGGTAGATCAACAAAAATTATTTGATGGAGGATCGTATCATCATGGGCCAGCATGACTATTCCCACAATCATGGAATATGGTATTTGACCTGAGGGTGGAACTTATTGTAGTACCAATATGAGTAATATTATTTTACCTCCCCCTTGAATTTTGGAAAGAAGAGGTACTCAAGGCAATAGGCAACTTACTCGGGTATTATCAAGGTAGATCAAGAGAAACGGTTTTAGGAGGATCGACAATGTTTGCTAGGGTTTGTATAGAAATGGATCTTAGTAAACCTCTTCCAATAGAGATAAACCTAAAAATAAGGGATTTTATGTGGTTCCAACAATTGGATTATGAGGCTATTCCATTTAGATATCGGGTGTACCATGCTCATGGACATTTGGCTAGAATGTGCCTAATAGTTAAAGATTATCAATTTGGACAAGAGGAGACAAAATAAAATATTAATATGGTGGGCCAATATCTTTAGTAAAATGTAAATCAAAAGGAAGGGAAAGGCCCAAAAAACTTTCAGGGCTTACAAAAAGTAATTAGAAGGTCAAAAAAAGAAATTAGAAGAGTAACTAGAGACAAGGAGAAAAAGCAAGAAAAACAAATAATAGATATGAGATATTCAAACAACTAGGAAGATTGGAAATAGAATGGGATTTTCAAATGGAAGGATTAGAGGAGGATACTTAGCAAGTCACATCGGTGGATCAGGAATAATACTCCAATCTAGTGTTAGGGAATAAGAAAGGAGTAGAACCAAATACAACCTCTCTCATGGAAGAGGACATTCAACCTACAAGGGAGACCATAGGAGGGGAATTAGAGTAGGGGATAGTATTAACTTAGAAAATAGAGATGAAAGAAGGAAATAAGAACAAATATAGCCCTACTTTAGGGATTCATCAAGTGGATAAGAAACATAAACCAAAGCAATCTATATGGAGGAAGTCAAACAAGGAAAATATGGAGGAACAAGGAATAAATTTGAGCTAAAATGGACAGGTAAAATCGATGGCTGATTTTTTATCTGCTCATTCTCAATGATTTTAATTACTTGGAGTGTGAGGGTTTTTAGAAGACACCCCAAAAAACACAATAAAAACATTATCATGGATATGAGTCCAGATATAATTTTATTACAGGAAACACAAATGCAAGGATAAAACTTACAAAAAATGAATAGGAGGATATGGAAAAAGGAGAGATATTTACTCAATTGGCATAGGGAAAATTAGGTGGATTGGAAACTATGTGGAATCCCCAACTATTCCTAGCAATAGGGATCCTCCTCCACAAGAGGGGTGTTTATGGTTTGGTTACAAAATAGGGAAAATTGGAAAAACTAGACTCTAGTTAATTTCTATGGAGCATAAACAATCAGATTACAGAGGGATCAATGGGCAACCATCTAGACTTTTAGAGACAACTACCCAAAGGACCAATGGATTGTGAGAGGAGAATTCAATGTAAAGCTTAGAATATAGGAACAACAAGGAGGTAAGGACATGTTGGAGAAAAATGATAGGTTCTTTTCAACAATAACATGTCAAATGAATCTAATAGATATCCCAACTATGGACAACTCCATGACTTGGACAAATAGATTAAAGGAAGAAGAGGTAGTCAAATCTTACTTAGATCATTTTTTCATGGGGGAGTAATTATTCCTACATACCACGCATCAAGCGAGGGTCATGAATAGGCTTTCTTCAGATCATTTTCTAGTAAGCCTTACCATAGAAGAAGATAATCATAAAGTTGTAGGAACTTTTAAACTTGAGCTATGGTGGATGAAAGATGAGGATTTGGAGGACCACATAAAGGAATGGTGGAAATTAGGGAGATCAATATTTGGGACAATACAATTCAAACTCCACAAATAAATAAAATATGTGAGGACCCAACTAAAGGAGTGAAGTAAACACAAGAAGGAACTCACTAGAATCCAAAAGAACAAAATTAAATATCAGAAGGAGAATATTGCTCAAGAGATAAGACAAGGAACTATTATGGAATATTTTTTGCAACATGAGCCAAAAATTATTAGGAGAGAGGAAGCGTTGGAGGAAAAAGAAGAGATCTATTATAGGCAAAGTCCAGAGTTACATGGTTAAAGTATGGGGATCAAAATACAACTTTATTTCATAAGACAACAAGAACTAGAAGACAACATAATAGAATTATAGGTCTTAAAGATATGATGGGTCAGGTTAAAATCAGTGGAAGTGAAATGAATACTACAAAAAATCAATACTTCCATACTCTTTTCAGTAGAAAAAAAAAATTAAATTCTACATGGCAGGAGAAGATACAAAGGCAATTCCACAATTAGTCAAAATTGAACATAGTAAATTATTAATGGAAAAATTTCTTTGGAAGAAACATCACAGATTATACAAAAATTCAAACATGAAAGAGCCCAGGACCATATGGATTTCCCATTGAATTTTATTAATATTTTTGGAAAATTGTGGTTCAAGTAGTGGTGGAGGCACTTGAGGAAATCAGACTGAGTAAGCAAATGTTAAAAGCCTTGAATCATACTTTAATCACTTTAATTCCTATGAGATAATTTAAAACTATAGGCCTATTTAACTATGTAATGTAGTATACAATATATCAATAAATATTATGGCAGAGAGGTTAAAATATTATCTACCAAATATTATTTCAAGTGAGCAAGGTGGTTTTCATGAAGGTAGACAAATTCTAGAAGGAATAGTAGTGGCCCAAGATGTGATACACACAATATCCAAGAAAAAATATCTAGGTTTGTTTATTAAATTAGATCTTTATAAATCTTATGATAGAGTAGACTGGTCCTTTATGCAAATGATTTTAGAAAAAATGGGCTTTGCAGAGGAGTGGAGAGACTGGGTAAAAGCCTATACATAGACTACATATTTCTTAGTTTTGGTAAATGGCAGTCCATCTCCCATGTTCACAACAAGGAGGTTGAGACAAGGGGACCCTCTTTCCCATTACCTTTTTATCCTTTATTCAGAGGGTCTAGGGAGACTGTTAAAAAAAGGGAGACAGTAGGGGAGGCTAAGGGGTCTAAAAATAAGTTTTCATATTGAGATAAATAACCTTAAGTTTATGGATGATATCGCTCTTATTAGTCAAGACAATCTCCTAGTAGAAAGAAATATAAAATAATTTCTATATGGGTATACTCAAGCTACTTGGAAATTTTTTAATGAAAAAAGTCTCAAATAGTTTTTTCAATACAACGAAGAGGGTGAGAGATAAAATTATATAGTTTTTGAACTTCATGGAAATTTTTTTACCCATACAGTATTTGGGAGTACCTTTATCTGCAAGGAAAACAAAAAGCAAGGAGTGAAAAAGGTTGCTTGATAGACTTCAAGCTAAGTTGAGCAACTAGACACACAAATGGCTAATCTTGGAGGAAGGCTTACAATGATAAATATTGTGCTACAAGCTCTCCCAGTTTATAAATTTTCCATACTTAAAGCTCCAAATAAAATTATAAAAGATATTGATAAATACACAAGAAAGTTTTTGTGGTCAGGTGTAAGGTAAGGTAAGAACAAAAATTAGCACTTGTTGGGTGAGATAAGATATGCCAACTAAAAAAACAAGGAGGATTGGGGATAAGATCAGAATTCCAAAGCAGTAAGGTACTAGTAGGGAAGCTATATTGGATATGGATTACAACTATTGGAGGCTTATGGAGCAGACTATTACAAGCCAAATATTACCCAAGAGAGGCTAAGAAATACATCCCAAGACTTAGAGTGGAAGGAGAGGGATCTACAATATGGAGAACAATGGAAGCAAGCTAGGAGTTAATAAATCCATACCTTTATTGGCAATTAGGGGATGGAAATGATGTTCTTTTTTGGGAGGATTCATGGAATCAATATCAACCAATTATTCAAACATTCCTAGAGATAGAGAGTTGGAAAGTAGAGCTCAAAAAGGTAAGGTGGTAGAAAGCCTATTACTATATGAAATTATGGAATCATGTGCCAGACTTAATACAATAGAAACATCCCCGAGAATGGCCAGTGAGGGGGATAGAGGAACTAACCAAAAAACTGTGGAGACATCTCCAAAGACATCCAGTTTAGGACAATTCTAAGAGGGATATACTTGGATGGGGAGGAAGTAAGTTGGGAATCTATAAGGTAAAGGAGGGATACAAGGTAGTCTATGGATATGAGATTATCCTAGCACCACTTCCATAGAAATTTGTATGGTAAAAGGAAGGATGGCCAAAAATTAACATTTTCTCATGGTTAATTAATGATGGAAAACATAACTAGCACAAAACAGAGGACAAAGAAAACAAGAGCCAAATATCTCATTCAATAGCTTCAGAAGAATTTATAGAAAATATCTAGGCAATCTGCGGTTTGCCAGCCCTTTCTCATTACAATTCTTGGGTTTTTATCGAGGCCTCGACCCTCTGTGTTTTCAAAATTTCCACGATCTACAACTGCCACCTGGCTCAATACTGGAAAGTTGCATTGATGGGACTCTAGGTGAGGTGCACGACTGGCCGCCATAACCACCGAAATCTTCTTCTGGAACTGCTACTTCGTTGCTAGTTGCCATAAATGCATCTCTAGATATAGTGCGCGAGTGGCCGACATGCTTGCTGGAATCTTCCTCTGAGACTGATGCTTCATTTTCCTGTGCGCGAGTGGCCGACCTATTCAGCGGGATCTTCTTCTGAGACTGCTGCTTCACTACCGCTAGCTTGTCATGCATGAAGGAATGCATTTATGAAAGCCTGGAGTGCGTGTTTTTCTTTTGGTCGCGATATCACGACATGTCGCGATATCATGACAATTCTCCTCTATGCTTTCTCTCTCCTACTTTGATCACGATATCACGACATGTCACGATATCGCGACATTCTTTCCTTCATGCCTTCTTGCTTCTGCCTTGGTCGCGATATCGTGACATATTTCCATCGCGTCCCTTTCTTCTGCTTTGGTCGCGATATCGCGACATGTCATGATATCGCGACGTTTCTCTATCGCGCCTTCGTTCTTTAGCTTCGGTCGCGATATCGTGACATGTCATGATATCACGATGTTTCTCCATCGTGCCTCTATTCTTCAGCTTCGGTCGCGATTTCGTGACATTCTGTCCTCTGTGCCTTCTGCTCCCTGCTTTGGTCATGATTTCGTGACATGTCACGAAATCGCGACATGTCACGATTTCGTGACATTCTGTCCTCCGTGCCTTCTGCTCCCTGCTTTGGTCATGATTTCACGACATTCTGTCCTCCGCATCTTCTCTCTCCTATTTTGGTCGCGATATCGCGACACTTTTTCTGTCGCGATATCGCGACACATATTTTTCTTTGCAAAACACTTAGAAAAATTTGGTTGATGCAAGATTGCTCTGCTACCACCGGATGCTCCTGCATCAGACACCCGGGGTGGATTGAGAAGTGATCCTCACTTCTGATCTGTTAGAGGAAGACCCAGGCGGTCAACCTCTATTTTTGACAACCAAGTTGCATCTTCTACAGGTCTGCCCTTCCACTTGATCAAATATTTAGAATACTGTTTGTTCCTGGTGCTTCTGCCTTCACGAGTGTCTAATATTTCCTCGATCTCGTCTGTGGTTGGGGTAGACGTTGGAATGCTCCACAACTCTGTACTTGGTGCCTCTGTACTGTCTCCCTCATGGTATTCCACTAAATCTAAGATGTTAAAAATAGGCGAAATGTCAAGCCCACTTGGCAATTCCACTTCATATGCATTGCTTGAATCCCGTTTTTCCATTATTCTGCATGGCCCAAACTTCTTCATCTTCAGCTTGTTATAGGTTTTGGCAGGAAATATTTCTTTTTTGAGATGGACCATGACTTCATCTCCCACTTCGAACTCTTTGAACCGTCGCTTCTGGTCTGCCCTTGTCTTATATTGAGTATTCATTTTTGTAATTTGTTTCTTCACTTCTTCATGCAGGCTTTTCATATGTTCCACAAATTCCTCAGCCTCAACACTGCACTTTTCCCCTTTATCCAATTTCCTCAGCTCAGAAACATTTCTTGGGCTATTTCCATATATGACCTGGAATGGAGATTTGTTTGTACTCTTGTTGACAGAATTGTTGTATGCAAATTCTGCCTGCGGCAAAACCAAATCCCATCCCTTTGGCTTATCCCCTATCAAGCATCTCAATAGATTACCCAGACTTCTATTTACCACCTCTGTCTGTCCATCTATCTGTGGGTGGTATGCAGAACTGAATTTCAAGTCTGTCTTCAACTTCTTCCACAAGGTTCTCTAGAAATACCCAACAAACTTGGTATCTCTGTCAGAAATGATGCTTTTTGGTAGACCGTGAAGTCGTACCACCTCTTTGAAAAATAACCCTGCAATGTGAACCGCGTCACTTGTTTTTTGGTAGGGAATAAAATGTGCCATCTTGGAAAATCTGTCAACTACCACAAATACGGAGTCATTTCCTCTCTGCGTTCTCGGCAATCCAAGAACAAAATCCATGCTGACGTCCTCCCATGGCCTCTCTGGTACAGGTAATGGCTGATATAATCCAGTGTTCTGCCTCACGCCTTTCGCCATCTGGCATATTCTACAACTTTGCACAAACCTTTTCACATCTTGCTGCAGTTGCGGCCAATAGTAGTTCTCACTCATCAGGGCAATGGTCTTATCCCGACCAAAATGTCCAGCTAGTCCTCCATTGTGTTTCTCCTTGACTAGGTTTTCCCGCATGGAACTCCTTGGAATGCATAATTGACTTCCTCTGAACAACATTCCATCTTGGATTAGAAAATCCAACCACTTTGTCCTGTCCAAAGTAACAGGTGCCAAGCAAGCCCTCCAGGCTTCTGCAAAATCAGGATCTTCAGGGTACAAACCCTTCAGTTCTTCAAATCCTACCACTTCCACCGTCATTTCTATCAACAAATTTTGCCTTCTACTTAAGGCATCTGCAACTCTGTTTGACTTTTCGCTTCTATGCTTCAACACAAAGGTATAACTTTGGAGAAACTCAACCCACTTCAAGTGTCTCTGATTCAGCTTCGCTTGGCTATTAATATATTGTAAGGCCTGATGATCAGTAAATAGAACAAACTCTTTTGGCAACAAATAATGCCTCCACTTCTTTAGAGCTTGAACTATAGCATAAAACTCTTGATCATAAACTGAATACTTCTTCCTAGCATCATTGAGTTTCTCACTAAAGTAAGCCACAGGTCTGCCTTCCTGACTCAGTACAGCTCCTATGGCACTACCACTGGCATCACAATCTACCTGAAATACCTTGTTAAAGTCTAGAAGTGCCAAAACAGGTTGCTCTATGACCTTCTTCTTCAACATATCAAAGCTCCTATCTGCTCCTAAGGTCCACTTAAATTCTTTCTTATCCCCTCTCATTGTTTTTGTAAGGGGTGCACAAATGCTGCTGAAATTTCTAATGAATTTTTTGTAAAAGCTTGCTAGGCCATGAAATGATCTTACCTCAGTTGTGCTTCTCGGAGTAGGCCATTCGATGATAGCTCTCACCTTTTATGGGTCCATTTTTAGACCTTCTACTGAGATGACAAATCCCAGGTACACTAACTCCTTCTTTACAAAATTACACTTTTTTAGATTAATTAATAACTGCTCCTCCCGCAGCTTCTCAAAAACCCTTCTGGTGTGCATCAGGTGCTCGTCCAGGGTTCTGCTAAATATTAAAATGTCGTCTAAATAGACAATGACAAATTTTCCCAAAAATTCTTTCAGTACCTCGTTCATCAGCCGCATGAATGTGCTTGGTGCGTTGGTTAGTCCAAATGGCATGACCAACCACTCATACAAACCCTCTCTGGTCTTGAAGGTTGTCTTCCACTCATCTCCTTCTCTGACACGGATCTGATGGTAACCACTCTTGAGGTCAATCTTGGTGAAGTACTTGGCTCCACTCAAACAGTCCATTATGTCATCCATCCTTGGCAATGGAAATCTGTATTTTATTGTGATCTTGTTGATGGCTCGAGAGTCTGTACACATTCTCCACTCTCCATATTTCTTTGGTGCTAGCACTGCAGGCACTGTGCATGGACTCAAGCTCTCCCGAATCAGTCCCTTCTCCAGCAACTCCTGGACCTACCTGTTTAGCTCCTCAGTTTCTACAGGCATCATTCTATGTGCAGCTTTATTGGGCAAGCTCGATCCTGGCACCAAATCTATATGGTGACTGATCTTCCTTACTGGGGGTAAACCCTCAGGCACATTATCAGATATAATATCTGGAAATTCCTCCAATAGATCTAGGACTTCTGCTAGGGTATCTTTGCATTCTTTCTCCCTAACTCTAGGAATTAATGCATAACACATATGTTCATGCTTCAAACCATCTAAAAATTTTCTCCCGTCAACTAAGCAAATTTTGGCACTGCCACATACCTTTTCGTCCACCTCCTTCAGGGGTTTCAGCTTATGGCGAACTCCATTCTTTGTTACGGAGTAGGTGTTGGCATGACCATCATGAACCGCGCACCTGTCAAACTGCCATGGCCTTCCCAACAGCAAATGGCAAGCATCCATGGGTAGGATGTCGCACAGGACTTCATCATGGTAATTCCCAATATTGAATTTTACCAGGCATTGCTCACTGACCAAAGCCCTATGGTCCTTCTGTAACCATGCGATCCGATATGGATGCGGGTGTCTCTTCCTCTCTAGTTGTAGCTTTGTAACCATTCCTTCTGAAACTAGGTTATCTGTACTACCATTGTCAATAATAATATTGCAAATCTTACCCGCGCATTTACACCTTGTGCGGAATAAGCTTTTCCTCTGATCTGCGTCCCCCTCCTCATTCAGCAGGACTCTCCTTGTGATCAGTACTTCTCCTCTCTCTGCTTCTTCAGAGTGCTCAGATCCAGCACCTTCTTCAGCGACCGCGGCTCTGGCATTACCTTTCGACCTCCTATTAGTCCTTTCTTGTTGCTGTGGACACTCATATTGGTGATGTCCCTCTTCTCCACACTGGAAACAGGTTCCACGGAATCTTCCTCTTCCATGGCCACGTCCAGCTCTACCCCTTCCCCTTCGGTAATCATTGTTCTGATTACGAGGGCGGTAGGTATTTTCTCCCCTTTGTTCCTGATTACTGCTACCTTCTCCATTCTTCTGAGAATCTTCATTTCGTCTTCCACTGGTCCTTTCGTCGGTTCTTCCGCCATGACCTCTTCCTCTTTGCTTGTTCTCAAACCTCCTATTGAGCTTTTCTTCAACTCTTAGGGCAAATTGGTAAGCGTCCTCTATGGTGGTCATCCTGACCAGACTTAATTCTTCTTGAATACTTGCTCATAACCCATTAATATAATGGGCTACCTTCTCCTTGTTGGCCTCTGAGTGGCCTGTTTTGATCATAATTTTATGAAACTCCTCTGTGTATTCTTTTACAGACTTACTTGATTGCCTCAAACCTTGCATTTTCTTTAGCAGGTCTAACTCATAATCACCAGGGATGAACTGCCTCTTCAGCTTTTCTACCATCCGCTCCCATTTTGTTATTCTCTCTTTTCCTCTTCTATTTCGCTCCAGCTGCACTCCCTTCCACCATATGTTGGCATGACCTTTCAGTTTGGTCTTAGCGAATCTAACCCTATCAGGGTCCTCAACCTCCTCGTACTCAAAGTACTCTTCCAGATCGTTGATCCAGTCGATCAATTCCTCTGGATCAAGGTTCCCAAAATACGTGGAAACCTCCATCTTCGACCTCTTCCCAATCTAGGATATGGCTCTGTATAGTCTAGCTTGTGCAGGATCTACTACTTCTTCTTCTTCCTCAGGCTGGCCCTCTTCTTCGTCATCTTCCTCTTCACTACCTTCATCTCTTCTTGGCTCCAATCATCTACGTAGCTCTTCTTGCAGGGCCTGAACTTGCCTCTGCAAGACTCGGACATCTTCTGCTACCGCTATGCCTCTCCCACCACCAGGGTTTCTTCTTGGAGGCATTCTGCTCACTCCTCTCACAAGCCCTTCCACAGATCCTGGTGCAAACTGCCTCACTTTCGACGATCTGCTTGCACACTCAGGAACTTTCGGCTCTAATACCACTTGATGGAGAACAGAACTAGCACAGAACAGAGGACAAAGAAAACAAGAGCCAAATTTCTCATTCAATAGCTTCAGAAGAATTTATAGAAAATATCCAGGCAATCTACGGTTTGCCAGCCCTTTCTCATTACAATTCTTGGGTTTTTATCGAGGCCCCGACCCTCTGTGTTTTCAAAATTTCCATGATCTGCAACTGCCACCTGGCTCAATACTGGAAAGTTGCATTGATGGGACTCTAGGTGAGGTGCGCGACTGGCCGCCATAACCACCGGAATCTTCTTCTGGAACTGTTGCTTCGTTGCTAGTTGCCATAAATGCGTCTCTAGATATAGTGCACGAGTGGCTGACATGCTTGCTGGAATCTTCCTCTGAGACTGATGCTTCATTTTCTCGTGCATGAGTGGCCGACCTGTTCAGCGGGATCTTCTTCTGAGACTGTTGCTTCACTACCGCTAGCTTGCCGTGCATGAAGGAATGCATTTATGAAAGCCTGGAGTGCATGTTTTTCTTTTGGTCATGATATCGTGACATGTCACGATATCGTGACAATTCTCCTCTATGCTTTCTCTCTCCTACTTCGATCGCGATATCGTGACATTCTTTCCTTCATGCCTTCTTGCTTCTGCCTTGGTCACGATATCGTGACATGTCGCGATATCGCGATGTATTTCCATCGCGTCCCTTTCTTCTGCTTTGGTCGCGATATCGTGACATGTCGTGATATCGCGACGTTTCTCTATCGCGCCTTCGTTCTTTAGCTTTGGTCACGATATCGCGACATGTCATGAAATCGCGACGTTTCTCCATCGTGCCTCCGTTCTTCAGCTTTGGTCATGATTTCGCGACATTCCGTCCTCCGCGCCTTCTGCTCCCTGCTTTGGTCACGATTTCGTGACATGTCACAAAATCGTGACATGTCACGATTTCATGACATTCTATCCTCCGTGCCTTCTGCTCCCTGCTTTGGTCATGATTTCGCGACATTCTGTCCACATCTTCTCTCTCCTATTTTGGTCGCGATATCGCGACACTTTTTCTATTGCGATATCGCGACACATATTTTTCTTTGCAAAACACTTAGAAAAATTTGGTTGATGCAAGATTGCTCTGCTGCCACCGGATGCTCCGCATCAATTAACCATAGAAAGTTCTTGACATCTAATAATTTGAGAAAAAGAGGTTTCTATGGGCCTTCCAAATGTGTTATGTGTGGAAATACATAAGATATCTTGAGTCACCTCTTTTTTGGGTGTTCTTTTTCCAAAGACATATGGATCACTTGGTGGAGGTAGATGAGACAACATTGGAAATTTTTTGAAATCCAGGAAAGCTTTTATGAGATATGGAAATGGTGTAGATTTAAGACTAGAACAATGAAAATAGCATGGAAGCTGGGACCTAACTTCATATGGTGGTAGTTATGGCTAGAAAAAAATGCACACATATTTATATCAGAGCACAGAACAAGGGAGCAAGTTTAGGAGAGGATTATGAGTAAGTTAATGGAAACACTATCCATTATATTACAGGAGGAAACAAACATAGAAATTGAGGAAGTGACTATTATAAGAAGCTTTGGAATAATTGTAAAGGAAAAATAACTAAGGTTTGGTTGTGCAGGTGAGATCTCCTCAAATAACATAGAGTGGAGGTCTCCTCCCAGAGAGTGGGTGAAGGCAAACACAAATGGAGCTTCTACTAAAAATTCTAGAAAATTTGGTTTTGGAATTATCATATGATATTGGAAAGGAGAATAAGTGTACTAGAGAGCAGAAGGTATGGGGAAGATAATAAATAATGAAGCATAAGTACAGGTGATCTTTTCAGCATCAATGATAGCTGCAAATCTACATTTACATAAGCTATAGATAGAGACAAACTATCAGGTATTGGCTAGATTCTTGGATCCAATAAGACCCTTTCAGGTGCTAGTAATTGGAGAGAGAAGGAAGGTGGAAGCAGTTCACAATATTTGGAAGGTTTTTCAAGATGTTTTTATTACTCATATCAAGCAAGAGGGAAATAGAGTGGTAGATTATTTAGCAAAATGGGGAAAATAACTGGAGGAAGGGCAATATGTGGACTCTTAGATGGAAAATTAGATAAGTTGATGCCAAAGAATCCAAGGGATGTGAGATATGGCACAAAAAGATAACATACATGTTCAAGATGCCAATAATGACTTCAAAATATTTTGAAGATAGATGGATGATCTATGAAATTTAGATGATTGAGAAAAATTTGAATCCAACTATGGTAATGCTTGTGTATGGATAACTATATTATGGTGGTCTTAGGTGATGTTTTCAACAAAGACACCTATATATTATTTTTATGGTTAATTTTTGAGCCAGGAGGGATTTGAGGAGGATTTTCTTCTTTCCTTGTTTCTTGTCTAGCTCATTTTTATTTGTAATACAACTTCTATAAACATAGTATATTTTTTATTTTTCAAATAAAAAATATTTCCAAAGGGATCTTCTAGGAGGCCCATGGTTTATGGATAGATCTATCCTTTTTCTCAAGAAGTGGGTTCCTGAATTTAACCCTAACATAGAAAGGGTAGAAGTGGCCCTAGTATGGCTAAGGTTACCTGGTCTATCTTTAGAATTCTAGGAGGAGGAAGTATTTGAAAGAATAGAAAACTCCTTTGAACACTTTCTCATAGTGGATTTTATAACCAAGGAAATAAAAAGAGTATTTTTTGCAAGGATTTGTGTTATGGTTAAATTAGGACAAAAACTACTAGAGGAGATCAATCTAATGTCAAAATGGGGAGTATGAAATAAAAGAATAATTTATGAGAACAACCCATTTACCTATAGAATCTATGCTAAATTAGGTAATCTAGCAAGGAATTTCCCAAATAGACAGTTTAGGAATAACAAAGGAAGTCCTAGTAAGAATGAAAAAGGCAAATAGGTCAAATATGGAAAAAAAGAGAGTAGATCATTGAGGAGAAGAGTAGAGGGTTTTATAAATAAGAGGTTGAAGAGAGGAGGGATCTAGAATGGAATAAGGAAAAAATAAAGAAAGATGGTATTGATCAAAGTAATAAAAATTCAACGAAGGAAATGGAGACAGAAGGAGGTAAAATAGTAATTCTGATAGACGATCATAATATCTTAGAAAGCAAATATTATCCATAAATATCAAGTTATTATGTAGATGAGAAGAATGAAAAAGATAAAGAGAATATGGATTAAATAAAATAAATAGAGATGCCAAGATATATGGAGGACCTTGGAGACGCAAATTCAAAAGTTGTGCCTTGTATAATTAATCAAGATGAAGGGGATGTAGGATATTCAAGGAAAGTTCCAAAATTAAGGATGTCAAGGAGTGCTAAGAAGCAACTAGATATAGGAATAGAATATTTAAATAAGGTGGGCACATCATATTTGAATAAAAATGATAAAGGAAATAAAGAAGGATTTGATAAATGAAAATCAAACAACCATAGTCTTGAGTGGGCAAAATCCTACTACAAGAAGTAAAACATGAAAGTTATATCATGGAATGTTAGGGGAATGAATACCCCTAAAAAGCATAGAGTGGTGAGGTCCATGGTGAGGGACCACCAAACTGAGATAGTATTATTGCAAGAAATAAAACTATCTTGTGGAAAGTGGGAGAGTATTTAGAGTGGAATTTAGAAAATGGATATGAGTTGTCAAGAGGGTACTAGAGGTTCTTCAAGAGGATTGTTAACTATGTGGAATTATGACCTCTATGAGAGATAAGTCATCTCACAAAGTATAAATCAATTATCGATTCTATTCTTGGTCAAGTCTACAAATATGGTTTTCCTTGTTCCAAATATCTATGCTACACATATAAGTAGATTGAGAAAGGATTTTTTAATTTAGTTAGAACATATGGGACTATAGTTTAGGTGGTTAATATGGATAGTTATAGGAGATTTCAACACTCCATTAATATTAGGTGATAAGAAAGGAGGGTCCCAAGAATTCATCAAGAGTATGAAGGACCTTAGCAAGTTTATATCAACATCAAGTCTTTATGATATTGATTTGAGTGGCAATGCTTTCACATAGACTAATAGGAGACTAGGGGAGGAATTTATCCAGGTGAGGTTGGATAGGGTTTCGATATCCTTGGAATGGTTTGATAAAAACTGTGAGAATACTTTGATACCATTGCCAATAAAAGGGTTAGAATATAGCCCTTTTATATTTTTATGTAGCCTAGAGGATAGAAAACAAATAGCCCCTTCAAATTTGAATTTATGTGGTTGTAGCACCCAATAATTTGAGGAAATGGAAAGATGGTAGATGCATCCAATCCAAGGATCCAATATGTATGTGGTTGTTGGGAAATTGAAATATCTAAAGAGGGAAGAAATAAAGTGGAACAAGGAGGTCTATGGTAATATTTTCTTGTAAAAGAAGAGGTTAAGACAAAAATTGAGTCAAATTGAAAATAAAATAAGCACAAATGGGGTGGACCAAGTCCTTTTTAATAAAGAGAAAGTTATCTAGGCAGAATTGCATAAAATAGTGGCAAGAGATGAAACATATTAGAGATAAAATTCAAGGAACCAATAGTTAATAGAAGGAGATAGGAACACAATATTCTTTCATGTCTCTACCATAAGATATAAAATTTTAGAAAGGATATCTAAAGTTCAAAAAGAGGATGGAGAAGTAATAAGATATGTGGATAAAATTAGACAAGGGGTAGTGGAATTCTTCAAGTTGCTACTAACAAAGGATAGTGAGGATGATCATGAAGATTTAAATGAATTAATTCAACATATCCCCAAGATTTTAACTAGAGATATGAATGTAGAACTTGTCAAAGAGGTGAGTGAGGAGGAGGCCAGGGAAGTGGTTTTATCATTGGGAAAATATAAAGCTCTAGGGCTTGATGGATTTCAAGCGGGTTTATTTCAATCCTTCTAGAACATAGTGAGAGAGGATATAGTAGCAATAGTAAGAGAGTCACACCATTTAGACAAAGTGTTAAAAGAGTACATGATAGGGAACAGGATATGAATTAGGCATGAGATTTCATAAATGCTAGGATTAAGGTATTGTTATTATTAAATGCATCCTTATCTGTGCATGTCTTGTAAATGCCTATTTATATGCGTCTATTATCAAGGTAATACATCCAAGTTTTGTGATTGTCTTCTATTTCCTTTGTCTTGTGTAAATTTCTCCTATATCATTGGTATCAGAGCAAGTTACGGGTTATAGGTTAGTATCCTCTTCCCCTAGGCCAAGTTCAGTTCAGACGGGGAATGAGAACACCTTCGTAGATCTGTTTGTGGAGCGTTACATTCATTTTAGACATTTTCATTGCAAGCATTTCTTTGGTAGTTTCGTCCTGCTTTGCAGTTTCACCCCACGTTTAACCTGATAATTTTGTACAATGACAACCCTTCCTTGGTTCATGATGTCGACCTTTGTAGATTTTTATGCCAAATTTGTCGCCATTACCACCCGACTTCAGCAAATTCAACAGACTCAAGCTACTGTCATCGCCAGTCTTCAGCAGTTCCAAGCTGAACTTGCTGCTGCTGATGATGATCTCATTGAAGACGAAGATTTCCTTAAAGAAAATTAGGATTTTGCTCCTGATCTTGAAATTTAAGTCGTTATAGCCACACCTAGATTATTAGATGATGTGGCTACAATTTTTCCTCTTGTAGATCTAAGTTTTGATGCTCTTGTTGCTCCTGATGCATATCTGAGCTTTGAAGCTCCTATTACTGAGCTCTAAGACGTTTCATTGTCTGCCATGATTCTCATGCAGCCTTGGCATTCTGATTCCTACATCATTTTTGTTCCATCCAATCCTTGCAGACTCCAACGCTTGTTGTTTGACTCTCATTGTAGCCAACCATTGCAGATCCCTACCTTCATCGCTCAACCATTTTACGGTGATGATATACCTTTTTTGGCATTATTCTGCTCACCGCTGCCACACTCGCTGCCCAATTTGGCCAATTTCAGTGCTCTTTGCTAATGTTATAGTGATTTTTCAGGCCCTTATCAAAGCCCACATCGAAATATTTTTGCCTCTTCCATGGCCACCTTCATGGCCTCCACCATTGCCAACTTCTGTCATTGTTCGGTGTTTCATCCGCACGCTTTGTCAACTATGGCTCTTGTCTCGAATCTTGATATCATCCTCCACATTTTTTGAACTTGTTGACAATTGCTTTGTTGCTCCCATATTATAAGCAAATCACGTCAATCCCCGTGGTGGATTTATTGTGGTCTTCAACCTTGGCCTCCGCCACTATTTTCTCCCTGGCCTCTGCCACTATTTTATTTAATTAAATAAACAATAAAAAAATAAATTAAATTGTCTTTCATTTAATTTAATTAAGTCAATTAAAAATTAAATTAAATTAAATAAAAAAATTAAATAATTTTTTTTAATTAATGCTTCCCCGCCTTAATTGAAAATTTTTAATTAATGCTTCCTCACCTTAAATGAAAATTTTAATTAATGCTTCCCCATTCAATGCGTTTGCCTTAAATGCATGTTCGTTAATCCTCCTTGAGGTTTCCAGCATTCAACCAGAATTTAATGCAACTTTCCAGCTTTGCATCTTTGACACGCATTTCGAAGAATCATTTGGCTCACATTTCAAGGAATATTTTTTTGGTATCTTTTGGCATGTTGTTTAAGGTATATCCATTCGACTTCAATTGTTGCTTTCTTCTACCATTTCGAGGGACCAAATTTTAGCTACCTACTAGTATAGCAGCGTTTACAGTCATTGGAGAGCATTTTTCGAGTTTGATTCACATCCATTGTCAGGTTTTGGTTTTGTGCAGCCATGCAAAATTTCATCATTTTGGTCTTCATCTATTGTAATAGGAGTACATTTTCGGTTGTACCCGATACTCCTGGTTGTTTTTCCTTCTTTCTCTTCCACATTTGTACGCATTGGGGACCAATGCTTCTTCAGTGGGGAGGAATGATAGGTAATAGGATATGAATTAGGTGTGTGATTTCATAAATGCTAGGATTAAGGTGTCGTTATTATTAAATGTGCCCTTATTCATGCATTTCTTGTAAATGCCTATTTATATGCATCTATTATCAAGGTAATACATCCAAGTTTTATGATTGTCTTCTATTTCCTTTGTCCTGTGTAAATTGCTCCCATATCAGTACGTTAATACTTTCCTAGTACTCATTCCAAAGAATCCTTGGTTGAAGGGATTTAAAAACTTTAGGCTAATTAGTCTATGTAATACCATTTATATTATAATATCAAAATTGATTGTACTAAAACTAAAGTCCATTCTCCTAAAGATCATTATAGAGAAACAAAGGAGCTTTATGAAAGGTAAGAAGATTTTGGATGGAGTAATAACAATCCATGAGATAGTACACTTAGTTAACATTAGAAAAAGTTAGGGAATGGTGATAAAGCTTGGCATGAACAAAGCCTATGATTGGATATCATGGAAATTCCTGGATAGAGTTCTAGAGAAATTTGTATTTAGTAGATGCTAGAGAAGATGGATGAATAACTAGTACAAAGTACTTAAATTATCATTTATAATAAATAATTATTCAACTAGACTCTTTAGTATTAGTATTAGGGGCTTAAGGCAAGGGGATCCTCTATCCTTGTATCTCTTCATAATAATATTAGAAGCATTGGGAAGGTGCATAGGAGTAGAAAAGTAGATAGGATCCTTGAGTGGGTTGAAAACATATGTATAAATAGAAGGTATTATTCACCAACACTTTATGGATGACACAATTTTATTGGGGAGACCCTCTATAATTGAGACAAAGGATCTTAGGAGGATACTAAATCTCTATGAAAAAGAATCCCATCAAAAGATAAAAATAGATAAGAGTAAGGTGTTTTTTATCAACATTGTAGAGAATTGATAGAGACAAATAACAATGTAACTTAGGTGTAGTGTTTCAACTCTCCCTTTTTATTACTTGGGTATGTCAATGTTCACTAGGGAATGCAAGGATCAGATGTGGAATGTGTTGATTGACAAGATCCAAAATAAATTTCCTACATAGAAGATGAATTTGTTGAGTTAGGCAGGTAAGCTATAAATTCTTAAGAGTGCTCTCTAAGAACTACATGTATATCTCTTATTAGTGTTTTATATCCCATTTAAAGCAAAAAATACAATAGAAACTATTAAAAAATGTTGAATTTAGAAGCATTCAATCATGATAAGAGATAGAGATCAAAGCAATAGAACATATTATTACATGAAATAAAAGTGATACATTGAATAGAGATGTGAGGCTCTTTACATAGGAAAATAGATTCCTTAGCCAACACTCTATCTAGCTATATGAAGGAAAACTTGCACATATACAACTTGCACATTGACACTCGTACATTTGTTACATTGCATGTGGTAATAAGAAAACTTCCTCTTGAAGTAATCTAGTATAAGCCAAATGATGTAATATATTCTAACACCCCCTACATTAAATTATTTGGTATGAATTTCTCTTGAATCAAATAGATGATCTTTGAGTATCTAAAACTTAACTTTCCCAAGTGCATTTGTGAAGATTTCTGCTAAGTGATATTCTGTAGGAATATATTGAAGAATGATATACTTGTTTTGAAAATATTCCCTGATAAAATGACATTGTGCTTCAATGTGCTTTGTTATTTCATGTATGATGGGATTCTTGATCAGATTCAGTACTCCATGGTTATCACAAAATAACATAGTGGGAGTTCATTTAATCCCCATGTGAGACAATATGTATTGTAACCATAGAGCTTCACAGATCGTGTCTCTTGCTACTCCATACTCTACTTCAGTTTATGATTGTGATACTATATATTGTTTCTTGTTGTACCAGGATATAGGACCTAATATGAGATAAAAGACATAGCCTGAGGTAGATTTCCTATCATCAATAGATCCTGCATAATTTGAGTCTGAGTATCCTTGTAGACACAATTATTTAACATCCCTCATATAAGTCAACCCATAGTTTATAGTCTTCTTGATACATTGCAATATTCTCTTTGTAACTTTCTAGTGACTTTCCCTTGGTTCTTGCATGAATTGTGAAAGATAATTTACTATAAATGTTGTCTGGTCAACTTTTTGTTAAATGTAGAAGACTTCCAATAAACTAATGATACATTGTAGCTGAAACCAATGGTGTTTTTATCATTTTTGGATATTTTAACTCCTTGTTCCATTGGTGTATCTTTAGGCTTGCACTCTATCATTCTATATTTTTCAAGGAGAGATTTTGCATATTTTGATTGAGTGATAACTATATTTTTCTTTCCTTGACAAATTTCTAAACCAAGATAGTAGTTCATTAATCCAAGATCTGTCATTTCTAATGCTTTTTCTAGATTATTTTTTATAGCACTTATTAATATTTCATAACTTCTAGTAATCACCATGTCATCAACATATACTATGAGGATAAAGACATCGCTTCCAATTTTATTGATATATAGACTAGGATCTGACGAGCTCCTTTTGAAATCATGATGCAATAGATGATTATTGATATTTATATTCCATTCTTTGGGGGCTTGTTTCAAACCATAAAGAGACTTATTAAATTTGCATATCTTTTTTTCTTGTTCTTGAATAATAAATCCTTCAGGTTGTGTCATATAGACTTATTCTAAGTCCCCATTAAGAAATGCACTTTTCACATCCATCTGATGAAGTTCCACCCTTTGATGTGAATATAGGGCACAAAATGTTTGGATAGTAGTCATTCAAGCTATTGGTGTGAATTTTTATTCATAATAAATCTCCTCTATTTGAGGATATCCTTTTGCTGCTAGTTGAGCTTTATATTTATCAAGTGTTTCATATTCTTTGTATTTGATCTTGTAAACCCATTTGCATCCTACTACTTTCTTTCCTAGAGGTATATTTACTAGATTCCATGTATTATTATTTTTTAGTGATGCATATTCAGATTCCATAGTTGCTTTCTAGTGTGGATATTTCAATGCCTGAGAAGTTGATGTAGGTTCCAGTGAGTTAATTAACATTCCTCTGTTCATACTAGTCATGTTTTGAGTTTAAAGAGTTATACCCAGACTTATTCCAGAATAATAATGTAGAAATAAATAACTCAGAAGAAAATAACAACTCACAAAATACATGCACATAGAACACAAGAGATTTATCTTGGTTCACTCGATATGGGCTACGTCCAACAAACAAGAGCCATACCTCCTTTTCTATTATTGTTCACCTTACCCGTAATGGGACATTACAATCAATATAAAGGAAAATATTACAACCCTAAACCAAAATGAGGTATTATAATACCATGGGCACAATACCATGGGCTAAAACCACCTATACCCACCAATCACGGGAATCCCACCAACACCTCCAAAAATAGCTTTGAGAATATCTTTGAAAAAATGGGGCCTAAAATAGCTTTGAGAATACCACCGAAGAAGGAGCTTGACGTATAGTACTTCCTTTGCAAAGGATGAGATACATCCAATATTCTCCCACTTGTTGAATACTTTGCATAAAGGTTGTAATAAATGTTAGTTCCAACACTCGGTCTTGCCAGACCCATTTCAACTGTACAAAACATGAACTTTTCTTTGCTAACTGCATTGGTTAAAGAATCTGTAATATTTTTCTTGGTATCCACTTTTTTCAACAACACTCTCTTTTGTTCAATCATGTCCCTATTGAATCGTAAGCAGGGTTCTTTACCCTATTGTATCAATGTGCTTTGTTTTTTAATGGTAAGCAGGGTTATTTACCAGAAATATAGCACTTTGGCTATCATAATTTATCTTCATAACTCCTTGAAAGAACCCAATATCAGGACATAGTATTTGTAGCCATACTGCTTCCTTACTTGCATCAATGGATGCCATGTACTCAGCTTCAATGGTTGAAAGAGCAATAACAATTTACATTTTGCTCATCCAACTAATAGCCCCTCCAAACAAGTTGAATACATATGCACTAGTAGATATTCTATTATCAAGATCTCTAGCCCAATATGCATCAACTAAAACTTCTATATCCAAGGATTTGTTTTCTTTTCCTGTACCTTCATAACAGATTGAAAAATAAGATGTACCATGTCAATATCTGAAAACCCTTTTTACAATGGTCCAATGCTCTTTATCAGGTTTAGACATATATCTATTCAAAACTCCCACTGCATGGGCAATATCTGGTCTAGTACACTCCATGGCATACATTAAACTCGCTATAACATTTGCATAAGGAAAATGGTACTTTTCTTCTACCTCTTCTTCTATTTTTAGACATTGTTCAACAAATAAATTTTCACCCAAAGGAATAGGTACCTTCACTGGTTTGCAATCTTGCATATTGAATCTCTTCAATACTATCTCAACATACTTTTTTTGATTCAACCACAACTTTATGTTTGAACGATCTCTATTTATTTGCATGCCCAAAATAAAATTTGTAGGGCCAAGATCTTTCATGTCAAACTGTGATGCTAACTGAGACTTCACTTCCTTGAGCATTTCCTTACTATTTCCAATTAGTAACATATCATCAACATAAAAAACTATAATGACAAGTTCATTACCAATTTGCTTTGAGTATACACAATGATCAAAATTGCTATGAATAAAATCAAGTCCTAAAACATAAGTATCAAATTTTTGATACCACATTCTAGGTGACTGTTTCAGCCCATACAAATATTTCTTTAACTTCCACACAAAATCCTCATTTCCTTCAACAATGAATCCTTCGGGCTATCTCATATATATTTCTTCCTCTAAATATCCATAAAGGAATGCAATTTTTACATCCATTTGCTCTATTTCAAGATCAAATGCAGCAACCATAGATAAAAGAAATCTTATTGAGGTTAGCTTTGCAACAAGAGAAAATACTTCACCATAATCAATTCCCTCTACCTAAGAATAGCCTTTAGAAAACAAGCAAGCTTTATATTTCTCCACTTTACCTTCAACATTTTGCTTCTTCTTGAAGATCCACTTGCAACCTATTACTTTTCTTCCACAGGTAATTTTACTAGATCCCATATCTTGTTATTTTTTAGGACCATCATTTCCTCATTCCTGGCCTCTTCCCAAAGGTTTACCTCTTCAGAATTAAAAGCTTCTCTAACTGTTCTAGGATCTTCATCAGTAACAGATAAAAAAAGTAAGAAGGAAAAGTAGATGGACTATACCTTTCAGGTTACCTTCTTTCTCATGTTGATCTCCTTACCATAGGTGTATGAGCCTCTAGTTCATCCTCTTCTGTAGAGTAGGATTCTTCTTCCATGAGATCAAATTGCACCTTTTCAGGTTCTTCTTCTGTTACTTCCTTCTTGTGATCACTTTTCATTTCTCTAAAAACCACATATCTATTGTAAAATGTACTTTTAGTTTTTGGATTCCAAAGTTTATATCCTTTAACACCATATTTTTAACCAATAAAGATATATTTAATAACTTTATTATCAAGCTTACTTCTTTTCTCCTTTGGAATATGCATGTATGCATCACAACCAAAAACTTTAAAATGTGACAGAGAGGGTTTCTTACCAAACCATGCTTCAAATGGAGTTTGATATTGTAATTCTGATGTAGGAGATCGATTTCACAAGTAACATGTGCTATTCACTACCTCTACCTAAAATTCTTGTGCCATATCAGCACCACTAAGAATACGCTTAGCCTTTTCCATCAGTGATCTGTTCAATATCTCAAAAACTCCATTTTGTTGAGGTGTATATGGAGTAGTATTCTATCTTGAAATACCACATTGCTTACAAAAATACTCAAATTTATTTGAACAATACTCTCCTCCATTATCAGACCTCAACACCTTAATATTTTTCTCAGTTTGATTTTCAACAAGTGCTTTAAATTATCTAAACTTATCAAACACTTTAGCTTTACTTTTAAGAAAATAAATCCATGCATATCTTGAAAAGTCATAAATGAAAGAAGCATAGTACCATGATTTTCCAAGGTATGGAATAGGAAAATGACCAAATATATCACTGTGAATCATATCTAATACCCCTTTTGATCTTGCAGCACCAGATGAGAAACTCACACGATTTTTCTTGCCATAAATACAATGTTCATAGAAATAAAAAACCATTGATAAATTAGGGATACCTTGAACCATACCTTTCGTGTATAGGGTATGCAATCCCTTTTCTTCAATATGTCCCATTCTTTGATGCCAGAGCGTTGAACTTTTATTTTATTCAGCCTCAAGAATAGTTGAGCTATTGCACTCATTTGTCAAAGTGCTTCCCAATAGCTTATACAAGGTTCCAATATGAACTTCTCTTGATAAAACCATAGATCCATGAACCATTTTGCATAAATCCTAATTAAAATTGATGTTCACTGATGCATCAGCCATTTTGCTTACAAAAATTAAATTTCTAGCAAGACCAGGAATATGCATCACACCTAGGAGGGTTTTAATCCTACCATACTGCAACAATATTTTCACTCTTCCATGACCAATGATTCTAAGTGGTGAATCATATCCCAAAAGTACCTCCCCTCCATCATATATTTCATATTCACTGAACCACCCCCTATGAGGAGTCATATGAAAAGAGGCACCAATATCGATCAACCAATCATTACTATCTGAACATGTAGAGCAAGATGCCAAATATACATCCCCTCTTTCATTAGTGGATTTATTTATCTCTATGGAAGTGGATACATTCTTTGATCTACAATCCTTCTTCATGTGTCCAAGCTTACCACATTTCCAATATTTTCTCTCAAACCTTCCTCGAGATTTGGATCTACCTCTAGACTTAGATCTATTACCAGATCTCATTTTATATTTTTCCTTGGCATACCCTCTCACTGTTAGGACATCCTTTGATGTGTCCTGCATGGCTTTTATACTCATATCCTATGATAATAGAGATGCCATAACATCATAAAACTTCAATGTGGATGAAGTTGTACGACCAATTGCTACAACCAGGGTATCCCATGAATCTGGTAAAGAGCATAGAAAAGTAATACATTTATCTTCCTCACTCAACTTAATTTCAATAGATGAAAGTTGACTTACCACCATATTGAATGCATTAAGATGATCTACGTCTGAATCCCCTTCATTCATCCTAAGATTATATAATTTCTTTCGAAGGAATAATTTGTTCACCAGGAAGTTATATTGATATAGAGCCCCTAACTTCTGCTAGAGATCCTTTACGGTAGCTTCTCAAAAAAAAATGATTAATATTGAATATGGAAGGTACATTTGAATTAGAATCCTCACTTTATGATTCAAATTTTTACAATCTTCATTGGATGTAATAGCAGGTTTCTATTTAGAGATAATAGACCACTGATATTTTTCCATGAGCAGATCCTCCATATTTAACTTCCATAGCTCAACAATTTTTCCATAAAATTTCTCAATCTTTATCCTTGAATGGTTTGATGTAATTTTACTTCAAGATCCTTCTGCATAAAACTACCACTCTAAAATAGGTTTTCTATAACTCCTAGAAACCCTAGATCCTCTTCAAATGAACTAAAATTCTAACAATAAAGGTGTCCCTCTATGGCTAATGACCTAGCTCTAATACCATATGAAGAGTTATACCCAAACTTATTCTAGAATAATAATGCAGAAATAAATAACTCAGAAGAAAATAACAACTCACAAAATACATGCACATAGAACACAAGAGATTTATCCTGGTTCACCCGATATGGGCTACGTCTAGCAAACAAGATTTGCACCTCATTTTCTATTATTGTTCACCTTGCCCATAATGGGACATTACAATAAATATAAAGGAAACTCTTACAACCCTAAACCACAATGTGGTATTAGAATACTGTGGGCACAATACCATGGGCTAAAACCACCCATACCCACCAATCATGGGAATCCCACCAACGCCTCCAAATATAGATCCAAGAATATCTCCAAAAAAGGGTGTCCAAAATAGCTTTGAGAATACCATCGAAGCAAGATCCTACAATACAGTACTTCCTCTACAAAGGATGAGACACATCCAACAGAGTTTGAGGTCATGTACAAGTAAGACATTCTTTCTAGATCTGATTCTCTAATAGTGTCTCTAAGCCATATTGTTCCTTTTCTGAGCAGTGTTGTTGATGCTTCTATATCTTGTTCTTGAGATTCTAATTCTGACCCTGTACTCATTGTATCTTCTTCAGATAGATTTATGATGACTTATGAGTCATTACTGGAATTATTTGCATCACTATTGGCTTTTTCATCAAAGACCACATCTTTGCTAATATATACTTTCTTTGTATATGGATCTAGATTTTTGTATCCTATAGATTCATTGTCGTAGCCAAAAAATATCCCTGCCATAGTTTTATCATCTAGCTTAGTTCTCTTTTATTTTGGAACATGCATATAGGCTTTGCATCCAAAGAACTTTAGCTTTTCTATGTTTGTATTTTTTCTTGACCATACTTATTTTGGTATAATATGTTTGAGTACCCTTGTTGGAAGTCTATTATGTATGTAGACTGTTGTTTGTACTATTTCAACCCAATATTTGTGATCAAGATATGCTTATTTTAACATACATCTTACCATCTCCATAATTGATCTATTTCTTATTTCTACAATTTCATTATGCTGAGGCAAATATGTTGTAGTAAGTTGTCTCTTAATTCCCTATTTCTTCAAGAAATGAGTCAAATTATTTGGAAATAAATTCTCCTCCTCTATCTGAGAAAAGTGCTTTTATGGTCTTCCTTGATTCTTTTTCCACCTGGATTTTGAACAGTTTGAAGTCACTGAAGGCTTTTAATTTGTACTTCATGAAAGATACCCACATTTTTTTGGTGTGATCATCAATAAATAGTTGAAAATATTTATGTCCTCCAATACTATCAACTTTCATCAGTCCACGTAGATCTATATATATTATTTCTAGAGGTTGTTGAGCTTTGTGTTAATGAATTTCAAAAGGGACTCTGTGTTGCTTTCTTGCTAAACATTCCGAACATACAGTCATTTTTAGAGATAAGTTGGGTAGACCTTCTACCATTTGATATCTGGATAATTCTATCATTGATGTTTCATTAGTATATCCTAGGCATTTGTGTCATAGTTCTAAAGTATTGGTGGAAAGAGCTGAGTGAATTGCAATATCTAGAACAAATAGACCATTTTTATATGATCATGTTGCTATTAATTTTCCTTGTCTAGAAATGTGACATTGTTTTCTTCCAGTGAGAACTTTGAACTCAAAGGTTACATGTTGATCCATAAGTTGAGAGATAGAATAATATTTGTGGTTAATCCTAAAAAAACAAGACATATTTGATCATACCTTTTCCATCCTTAATTTTTATTGGAATATCTCCAAGTCCTTTTACTTCATATGTTTTACTATCTACTACGACAACTAGCTTTTCATTTATCTTTTTCAAATATTTAAACCAATATATCTGTCATATGCTTACATGCACCTGAATCTATATACCAATAGCCCATGATACTATTTTACCTTATGTCTCCCTAGTATGCTATAGTGCTTTTGTAAATTATAGTTCAATATTTGATTGATTTTGTAAAGGTTTTGAAGATGCCAAAATCAATTCTTATTAGTCCTTATTACTCCTTTTGAACTAAGCACTGATATCAGATTTTAAAGAGGTAATAATGTTGGACCTCTTATAAACATGAGACAATAATATATATATATATATATCCAATATTTGAAAACGCTTTGATAAACCTCTCTTTATAAATAACCTATTTGGAATTAGGTTAAGTGTATTTAATTTTATAATTAATTAATTTGATGTAGTAGCCCTTATGACTCTCTAATCTTTGGATAAATTATATCACAATAATATTTACAAATAATTATTATTCATTCCTATAGAAATCCTTATAGCTCCTAGAATTTATATTGCAAATATTATTTTTATATGGTTAAATTTCTTTCAATTAATTTAATTATTTTAATTACAACCTTATGACTATCAAGGAAATAAAGCAAATAATAATGGGAATTAAACTTTAGATTTCACCAAGCAATATACGATGTTGTTCTTGCTGAGAAGCTAGGGCTATATGCAATTTACGTAGATGTCTTGATGTTGTGATTGTATCCTCCAATAAAAATACTTGGAGCTATATGCATTACAAAATCGATGTTGCTTGGACTCTTACTTTGACCTTGCTTGGGTGTTGAAGACTCTAACATATTTTATCCACACTACAATTCTAACCTATGCACACAGATGATAAAGTGACAAATAGAGAATCATTGACATCCTTAGTACCGAGAGGTACCAAGTGGCACATCCACTTGAGAGGAGTTTGGTGCAAATGATGCATTCGTATTCCTTCTTGTAATGTCTAGGCATTACACTTTTTTAGAAAAATATTTGATCTTCCAAGGGACAAGTGAATCTCATACACTCAATGCACTAGCATTGTTTTATAACTCCTTTCTTGAGGATGAGCATTATTTTGACTTGAGTGTTAGGGTTATCCTTTGGTGACAAGTGTCACATTTTTATCTGCATGGACATCATTCCTTTCATTGGTTCAAATAAACATTTTTGGAGATCCTTTAAGCTTCAATAATCCCTAACTCCTCTTTCATTCACTTGCACTTGCTTTTAGCTGAGATATGGAGCAATACTATGGAGGTTTCAAGCACCGATTTTTGCCAACAATCATGGAGTAAGTGATACTCCAATGGTGCCTTATTTTCCTTTATTCGTTACCTTCTTATGTTATTCTTATATAGATGCTATTGATATTGATTAACGTTGTTCTCCCTTTGTTTTGTACATTGTATTTTGCAGGTTCGACCGTCTTCGATACAAGGAGTATGAGCCTATTGATTGGCTCCTTGAGTTGAGCTTAATTTTTGCTAGCATACAACCACTTTTGGCTAATTTTATAGCAAGTGTAGTGCCTCTAGATCACCCTTAAATATTTATTTTTCTTCATGTATAACCAGATTAGGATTTGTGTAATATAATGTAAAGTAGGTTTGCATAAAATATTCTTATTGCACCTTCATTTTACACTCTTCTTTTCACATCTAGATTTTTGGTTTTGAGGTAAAATATTTGAGTGCAATAGGGGTTTTGAGGTCATCCTTTGGAATGGACACCTTCCCATTTTAGCTTGGAAATTTTATGAAAGGTTCCAAGCTTGTAACCATATGATGGAAGCTTTATTTTACTGTATTTTTCTACACTATTATTGTGCCTTAAACTTGAGACTCACCAAGTCTCGTTCAATGATTTCTTTGATGCTATTTTTTGTGGTTAATTTATTATACAAAACTTGGAGGATAGAGCTTACTTGTGGCTTCCTCAGGCTGACCAAAGTTGTAGATATATGTGCACTAATAGTGTCTTTAGAAAATTAGATTAATTATGTTTTTGTGCCCTTCTCAAGAACACAAGAATTAATCTTTTTGAGAGAAATATAATAGTGCAAATCTAATAATATTTTAATGCACTAATAATATCACCTTATTAATCCAATTAAATATCAAAAAATTTACTTAACCAATATACTGCAAATAATCAAGAATAATCTAAATTGAATCTTCAAGAATTATTCTGAAATTTCTTTAACATAAAGGTAATAGGAGCTAGCCTTCATTTTCTTTTCCAAAGTAGATAATAGGTAGTTTATATATAGTTTAAGATTTTGAAATCTGATAAACTCCTAAAGTGCAAATGAAACTTAAATAATACTTTCTTTTTGCACCTTGAAGACTCTAATTTAATTCTCCTTTTTGCAAGTTTAATCTAGTTGAGGTGCTTAAACAAATCTGATAAGTAGTCCACTTAATGAATCTACTTGCACCAATAGTTGCTTACCTTTTTTTGAGAGCCCATTTCACAACTTCTATAGAGGATGTAGATCTTGGTGTATATGATCACCAAGTTTCTATATTAGATGAGATATTGCCGCTCTTTCTGTAGGTTGACTTGAATAGCTTCATCTTCTTCAAAAGATGGTCTCCATTTCATGAGCCTAGAATTTTTGGTGGCTTGTTATCTTGTAGTCTTCTTTTTGTTGTAGTTGTGAAGAGATGTTTGATTTTGAAGTGGTGTATTCTTACTATGAGAGGTAATCTCCAGGTCTCATGGATTTGATAGGCTTATTCTAAATATTTTGTATGTCTTTAGGTCATCTGAGATTTGGCACTCCTTGCTAAATTTTTCTTCTTGGGCTTGTTGTCAGATGACGACAATTATCCCAAATATTCTAGTAATAAAAAATTTCTCTGATATCCTTATTATTGCCAAGCTCTTCACATGATCTTAAATAGAATTTTCAAGTGGCATGTCCGAAGGCGCATCTATTTTGTAAACACCAGTAGCAATGACTCCCTATCTAGGAGCAATTGTGGCTCTGATACAACTATTGACTTTAGCAGCATTCAATCATGATAAGAGATGGAGATAAAAGCTAAAAAATATATTATTACATGAAAAGAAAGCGATATATAGAATAGATATGTGAGGCTCTTTATATAGGAAAATATATTTCTTAGCCAACACTCTATCTAGTTGTACGAAGGATAGATTGCACATATGCAACTTGTATATTGACACTTGTACATTTGTTACATTGCATGTGGTAACAAGATAAATTCCTCTTGAAGTAATCTAATATAAGCCAAATGATGTAATATATTATAATAAAAAATTCCTATGGTCTGAAACAAAGGAGAAGTGTAGAATTCCACTCATAGCTTAGGAGAAAGTGTGCAAGTATAAATAAAGTGGAGGTATTGGGATTAGAAGAATAAGGGATATAAACAAGGTATTGGAAGCAAATATGGGATGGAGGCTAGTGAAGGAGGGTCATGCATTATAGACAAGAATCCTAATAGATAAATACCTTGATAACCATGAAGATAGTAGGTTTTTGACTACACTATATCCGTGTGAAGATCTTCATTATGGAACCACGTAGTAAAGGGTAGAGATATACTATGAAAAGGCACCCAATGGAAGGTAGGGAATGGTAGGTCTATACACTTTTGAGAATATGCATGGATAAATAAGTACCCATTAGGGAAGGATGAGGGGTTAGCAAGTATTAGAGTAGAGTTGGAACAAAATTATGAGAAAATAGTTATTGATTATTTGGCAATAGGAGGAGAGGTTAGATGAAAGGATGAAAACCCATAACTAATATGAAAACAGGCTCAAAAAGTGAAAAGAAATTAAGAACATATTATGTAAACCCTAATTTGGTAGAGAAAACAATAGTATGGGTAGCTACTCAAGAAGGAATGTTCACTATTAAATCAACCTATGATATGTCACATGCAGTTCTTAAGGGGGGATTTCAATGGGATAGATTTTGAGGAAGGAAATCCATTCCAAATTTAGCAATTTTAATTTGAATGATAGCCCAAAATAAGATTTTAACAATAGATAACCTTCATAAAAAGGATTTTAAATTACCAAATAGATGTTATCTTTGTGAAGATGATGAAGAATCAATGAATCATATATTCTTAGAATGTAACTACTCCATTAAAAATTTGTATGATATAATAGAGAAGATGGGGGTGGCATGGGTGATGCCTAATAACATGATAGGATGGATAGAATAGTGGGAGAAGACATTAAAAACCCAATATTGTATCAAATTTAGAATATGATTCCCTTTCATTATGTGTGTGGAGTTTGGTTGGAGAGAAATAAAAGGATTTTTAAAGGGGAGAAGAGATATATACCAAGAATAAAGAATACATCATAGTGGCCATAGTAGATAATCTCAAAGTAATGAAAGTTCATGAGAGTATAATAATTGGAGGAGGCTAAATTAAGTACAAAAACCTAAGCCCAATAGAGGGAATGTGAATCCCTAAAGGGGCTTTAGGAGCTTGACCAAGTGGTAGCCACCAATACAAGGAAGAGTAAAACTAAATTTTGATGGGACTTCTAAAGGAAATATAGGGAAGTATGGAGGAGGAGCGGTGTTAACTGATAACCAAGGAATGGTGATCATAGCTATGAGTAAGTACTTTGGTATAATGACCAATCATCAAGTTGAAGCTAGAGCAGTGTTGGCAAGAGTAAAGATGATGGTTCAACTAGGGGCTAAGAGATTAATAATTGAGGGAGACTCATTGAATATTGTTAATTGCTTGAATAAAATATCAAATGAGAGTTGGAGATATGCAAATATAGTAATAGACACACTAAGGTACCTAAATGCACTAAAATAATTTCAAGTGGTACATATCTATGGAGAAGGAAATGGGGTGGCCAACCAACTTGCCAACTGGGGAGCTCTTAGAGAGGAAGATAAAACATGGATACCACTAGATGTGATACACATAGATATACTCCATTTAGTGGTAAATGAGGGAGGACATTTAGAAATTAAATCCAAGGGGTGAAAGTTCCTATATATATCCATAATAAATTAGTTTTGGGAAATTTATGGAGTTTTATGCAATTGGGCAATTTACTTTAGAGATACAAAAGTTGTAAGTTTGTAGATAAATAATTCTAAGAGATTTGTTTGATGAAGACTTTATTTTTTGAAGATCTATGTATGCAAATGAACCCAATTCTAAGGATTCATTTTCTAAGAGCTCCTTTTATGAAGAGCTATAGACTTGTCTACGAGATTTGTCCTCTGGTGATCTATGGCATGGCTTATTGAAGGGTTCAATTTTTTTGAATACCTATGGATTTGTATGGGAGGGATCAATTTTTTGAAGATATTTTAACTTTTCTACCAAGGATCTCATTTTCTAGAGAAAATGAATATAATGAGAGTGAAGTATGGTGCATTTTTATGTACCAAGAATAAACTGATGATCTAATGTCATGAATACACTAAAGTTTTATAAGTTTTATTGTAGATGAAAAAAAGAGAGTAGTATATGTGGTGTATTATTGTAATAATGTATTTGAATATTTGTAAAAGGATTTGGGACCTTTCAAAAACCTAGGTTTTACCTCAATAAAAAAATTATTATTCAAATAATTAAATAATTACAAAAAATAAATTTCCTTTATGAACATTTCTGCCCTTTTTTCAAAACTAAAAATATGGAATTCCCTTATAATATCTCTAAGAACACTGTCTCATTATTTATTAAAGGGACAGCCCTAAAATATTCCATGCAGAAAACAAATATTTCCCCCTTTCAAAAAATAAAAAACAAATATTTTAAACAAATTCCCTCTTGTGGGTTGAGAAAAAAGGATCCCTTATTGAGTTTTAAAAGAAAAATATCTTAAAAATACTTCATTCCATTCACAATTGGGTTGGAATTCATGATATCATGGTTGTAACCAAAGTCTTTTACCATCGCACCAAGGCTAGTAGATGAAATAATACATATTCCCAAAGTTAAAGAACATTGGCATGCTTAAATATTTAAAAGTGTTGAGAATATCCCCAAATGCTTGAAATACCTTGACCACTAAGAAAAATAAAAATATTAAATGAGGTTGAGAGATGGTGATTTTTAAACGAGGTTACAATCTCACAATGTTATTATTATACCAACAATTCAACATGGGATCAGGGGTCAATTTCTTCCATGCAAAATTGTTAAATTCCTCTTGGAAGAACTAATAAGGAACTAAGGATGGGAATAAGAGACCCTTTGATTACATGGTCATATATGAGAGAGGCTCATGGCACTACTATAGAGGGCACAATCGATAAGAATGATAGGAGTAGGGAGCACATGGTTATTCACTAGTTATCTCAAATATAATATTTTTTCTAAATTTTGGACTATACAAATATGTCTCAAAAGGCAGAAAATACATCTTAGAAATAAAATTTTAGTTTTGGGTTCACCCATGTGGTAGGAATCAGGAATACAAATTGAAGAACTCATTTTATTTTTATTTAAAATATATTTTTTAATAACATGTTTGAATAGAGAAAGGTTGAAAAAATTATATCCATCTTATGAAAAATAGAATTTACACGTCAATTTTTATATGTTTTTTAAGTGGACCATCACATATAATAGTTGTAGGCCCAAAATGGCCACATACTTAGGAAAATTTTGTAAAATTTTGCCTAAGTCATAAATTCCTCATTCCACACATCTTATAGTGTATTCAGAGTGGATTCACGATAGGAGGCACGAGCCCACTTAACACTTAGCAAATCTTCACGTTTGGAGAAATTCTGGAAGACTTATTTTATTTTTGGCTTCAGACTAGATACGCATCTCGAATCTGTAAAAGTCTTTAATAAAAGATGATGTCAGCAGGAAGAAAGTGTGGATTGGTGACCGCTTGATGTTTTGAATATCTTACGAGTGGCTAAGTGTTGGGGTGCACGATTCCGGAGAGTACATAGAATATTTTTGCTCCAAAACGGTGACAAGGTGGAATGCTATGAAAGTAGTAGATGCGGATTTGCATCAAGAGATGATTTTTGCTAATTCCATTCTGGAACGGTGATGAGGAATGTTTTATTCTGAAGATGGTCCAGAATGGAGAAAGAGTCATTTTACATTGTGATGGGTCTGGATTGATGATAGTATACCAATACTCTTGCTCATCCCGGAATGGAATCCGTAAAAGTCTTTAAGAAGATATGACATCATCAATCTTGTTGTGCGGATTGGTGAAGACTTTGTGGATAATGAAGAAATGTGAAGAACAAAGAGCAAATTTGATCCAGCTTAGCCTTCAAGGCATTTCAAAGTCGAATTGGTGTTCCATGATTTCTAAGATATAAAGGATGATGTCATCAATGTTTTCAAAGTGGAATGGTGTTGTGTTCTCCTCGCCATTATAATAAGCTTATATCAGAATGAATCATAGCCATACAATGGGGGAGATCAACGGTGGGGATTGTGTCAAAGAATCCAAGGTATTTAAAGATATTTCTTCACCAAAATTGTAACATTCAGTTGGAGAGGAAGTTGAAGCATTGAGGGTTTTTAAGAAGATAGAACCATAGGTGGTTATAGATCAATGATGGCTAATGGCTTCCAAGAAATATCAACGATGGTGTATAATCTTCAACGGCCTAAACTCCAGTTTGTGCCAAGCGACCAACAAGTTGCAGAGGCCCCGAGTTGCCATGGCGGTCCATCTACAATGAATTTCATGGAGGGTGTACCAGTAAGCAAATGCCAACAAGAAATCTCTGTTGGGATAATTTTGGTCTGAGTTATGTGCCTTTGGGTTAGTTTTTTTGAGCTTTTTATTATGGTGCAATATTGTTAGCCTATTCATCCACTATTGTTCACATTTCTCTAACCCTAACATTTTCTTACCCTAACATTCAAACCCCAAGTGAGCATAATTGTGTCAACACCCTATTTAAGTTGACAAGGAACCAACCTACTCTGGAGGTTGGATCGAAAAATTTGTTTTGGTCCATCCAATGTTGAGTGCTGAGTTGTAGCTATCGGGTGCAAGCCTGGACAAAAAGTAGGAAGATAGACAACCGCAGTATTGAGTAAAACTTGATGCAATTTAGTGCCCAATAGTTTTTGGCATACCCGGTGGGACCAGTTCACAAGGAACATGAAACCCATCAAATGAGTTATTATTATCTCAACCCAAAGGAATCAAGATTTGGTGAATTGTCTTGATCTTGTAAGTGGAGAAGAGCAAGTTCACCTGGCGACTCCCTGGTCCTTAGACTCAAAAAAATAATTATCCCTATAGACCAGTGTCCTTTCATGTATACCAGGTCTTTCAAAAGGAATAACCCTAACTCCTATTTTTACTATGAGTTACCTTATAGAGGGGCCATTGTTGCCAGAATTTTGGATCAATATTTCCTCACAGAGGAAGAGCTTCTGGAAGAAAATCCAATAGTTCCCCTAATAAGACCTAAAGCCGGAAATATGGCACAAAATGTGGCTCCTAATCAACCATTACAGAAGTACCCCAACTGGAACACGGTCGGTCCTCTTAGATTAGCCCAAATGAATGCCATCCCCCAAGTTGTATCTAAAGCTATTCCCACTTATGATGGATCTGGGAAAACAACTTATGAGCACTGTCAGGATATCTTGAACCTGGCAACAATCCACAACATAAAATAAGAGGATATTATTGTAAGGATTCTAGCCCTGTCCTTCAGAGGAAAGATATTGCATTGGTTTAGAACTCTGGAAGACAATACTATCACTTCATGGCAAGCGTTAGCTGAGCCATTCATAGAGGAATTTAATGAATCTTCTGACCCTTTTTCTCTGCTTAATCAGTTTACATCCATGCAGAAAACTCAATAAGAAACTGTCTTAGATTTCAATTTGAGATTTAGCAGAACATGGAAAAGAATTCCCCCCACTACCAGACTGACTACATGTTTAGCTTATATGTATTATATCTAGGCTCTTGGATCAGATTTAGGGTTGTAGACATAGAAATCAGGAGTAGAAACCTTCCCCCAAGTTTATAATGCAACAGTTCATGCTGAAAATATCCTAATTAATGTTGGAAGACTTCCCCCAAAACTGTGCTACCCTACAACTCAGAAACCACTAGTAGCCAAATTCAATCCACAAACCCCTCTTACATGGACCCCCTTTATTTATCATCTCCATATCCACAAATGAATGCGATCCCTCAACCAAATCCTATATCCTCTATAGCTCCTTTTCCTCCCCTTCCTTCTCAATCATCTCAGGAGTTTTTTGCTATCCTGGATATACAAAATACTCTAAAAATTTGAGTAATAGAATGAATTCAATGGAAAAGAGAGACCAAGAAAGGTCACAATAGAGGATATTTCCATATGTAAATAAAGATCAGAGACCTGGTTTGAGTAACAGTACTGGGGTTAGGGTGAATGTAGTATATGAGGAGCCAGAATGTTCTTCAGATACTACTCTTACGAATGTTTGGTGTTTAGTATGCAATGACCCCCATGACTCACAGTCTTGTATGATGTATCAACACCATGTTCAACAAGCTATGGATCAAGATGAAAGGAATCAAAAGGGGAGAGTTAATATGTTATGGCACCTTGATCAAATCATGGTTGGGAAAGAGTTGGCTGAGGAAAGCCCAATTGTCGTTATGACAAGGTCTGGGAAGAAATCTTTGCAAGTAGATCCCAAAAAAATGGGGCAATTCCAAGTCCCTTCCCAAAAGAGAGTTGATCCCCTCCCTCAAAGTAGTGACACTTTCCCTATTCCTCAAGCTAAGGGAAAAGAGAAGATAGATAGTCTTCCTAAGAGATCGAAAAAGGAAACAGAAGGAGACCGAATGAGGTCTAAAGATGAATATCAAGAAAGGCTTAGGTTCCCCTCTATTACTAAAAGATAAATATTAGAGGCCACCCAAAAATATAAAAGAAGATATGGTGAGCAAGAGGGAAGGCTGGAAAAATTCTCCTTGACTAAGTCTGAATACAACATTGTTGAAGAGATGAAAAATATTCCATCAAAAGCTAGCCTGTATGACACTCTGTTCATTCCTGGTCAGATTGACCTGCTTAAAGCTTCCCTCAACAAAAATCCATAGAATAGGTTGGCCACTACAATCCTTAGTATGCCATCAGAAAAGAAAGAAATGACACCTGTTGTTCTAAAGAATAAGCCTCCCCCTTTCTATATATCCCTAAGAATGGAAGGTTGGGTAGTCCAAAATTGTATGATTGACTTAGGAGCATCAACTATAGTTATGCCTAAAGCAGTTTGTGAGGAGATGGGTATGGAGTATACCCGATCTTGTCTTGGGGTGTTACAACTAGATGGGACACCGATCAAGATAGTTGGAGTCATTAAGGATGTACTAATGAGGTTGCACAGAGCCCCTGAGGTGACAATAGTGCAAGAAATAGTTGTGGTTGACTTAGAACCCTATTTTGGATTATGTCTTTCAAGAGAGTTTATTGCAAATCTAGGGGGATGTATGTACATGGATTATTCTAGCATGGTAATTCCTTTCAAAGGAAAAGAGAATAAGGATAACACCTAAAAAACCAGTAGCTTATCACATTGAAAATATTGAGGAGGATATGTGCAATCTTAATCCCTTGGAAGAATTTGAGCTAGTGGAAAAAATTGAAGAGCTGGACATTGAGGATGAGTTGCCTTTCAGAGAAGATTATAGTCAGTTCGGAACTGGTATGGGAACATATAGCATCTCAAATGAATCAAAAAGGAAAATCCCTACTATATCCAACCAATCTCTGAGAGAGAAAGAAACATGGATCATGCACTTTGATGGTGCTAAATGCAGAAATGGTGTAGGAGCTAGTGTGGTCCTACAATCCCAATCAGAAGGGACAAGGAATTTTTCTTACAGATTGACATGGTCATGTACTAACAATGCTGCAGAATATGAGGCCCTGTGTCTCGGATTGATACAAGTAGAAAGCATGGGCATTAAGATTTTGAACATATATGGTGATTCTGAGTTGATAGTCCATCAAGTAAGAAATAGGTGCAGTAGTAAGCACCATTACTTAAAGGCTTACATAAATAGGGTATGGGATTTAATGGAATCCTTTGATGCCCTAAATTTAAATTTTATTCCTAGAGAAAAGAATACTCTGGCTGATTCATTAGCAACAAAGGGAGCTAACTTCAACCCTTCTATAGACTTTGGAATCAAGAAGGCCAAGGGAATTAAAATGATTTTTAGACTTGCAGTACCAGACAAGCAGATTTTCTAGCAGGTTTTTGAAAGTGATGAACAAATAGTTGACTTTTTGGTGAGAGAAGCATGTCTCTCCACTATCCAAGAAGATAATTTAGAAGAAATTGATCAGCAAGACATTATCCAACTAAGAAACAATCATATCCCAAGAGGGTTGGTCACCCTTGAGAGTTTGTTTGATAATGAGGACAGAAAGAAGACCAGAGCCATGAAGGTCAACAAAAAAATCTATAAAGAAGTTGAAGTCGGTATAGAAAAGAAGCTCAATGTTGGAGTCCGATGTTCACCAGAGGAAGCAGAAGATATCAAAGATTTATGCTTAAGATACCAAGACATTGTGGCTTGGTCATATGAAGACCTCAAGGTGTATGATAAAAATGTTATCCAACATACTATTGAGCTAGAGCCTGATGCAAAACCATTTAGGCAGAAGCAGAGGCCAGTCAATCCGAGGATCGAGGCCATTATGAGAGAAGATATCTTAAAGTTGTTAAATGCTAAGATCATATACCCAATAAAACATTCTACTTGGGTAGCCAATTTGGTACCCATAAGAAAAAAGAATGGGGATATATGCTTGTGTGTGGACTTTAGAAATCTGAACCAAGCATCCCTTAAGGATCACTACCCCCTCCCTTAGATTGATCAGATCTTGCAGGTAGTGGTAGGAGCAGAGAGGTTCTCACTACTGGATGGTTACTCTGGATACAACCAAATTTGGGTGAAAGATGAAGACCAGTATAAAATAGCATTCACCACAAAATGGGGTACATTTGCCTACCAAAGAATACCTTTTGGGCTATCCAATGCAGGAGCTACATTCCAGAGAGCCATGGATTATGCCTTTGGTGCACTAATCAACAAAGTCATTCTGATTTATTTGGATGATATGACTGTATTTTCCCATGATAAGAAAGATCACCTATCACACCTAGAGCAAGTTTTTCAGAAATGCAAAGAATTTGGTATTTCGCTCAATCCTAAGAAGTCATTCTTTGTAGTCCATGAAGGAAATATGCTAGGGCATGTGGTCTCAAAAGAAGGCATGGCCATAGACCCAGATAGAATCAGATCAATTCTTGCTCTTCCTTTGCCCACAAACAAGAAGACCTTGCAGTATTTTCTAGGCCAGATCAATTTTGTTAGGAAATTCATTTCTGACTTTGCACAGAAGGTCAGGCCTATTTATGAGTTACTCAAGAAGAATGCTGAGTTCAAATGGACTGAAGTTAGGAAATAAGATTTTGATATTATCAAAAAGTCTATTGCAATAGCCCCAGTACTGGTAAACCCAGATTTTAGTAAATATTTTATTCTTTATGCATATGGAGCTAAAGAAAGTTATGCCTCAGTACTCACCCAAAAAGATGATCAAGGGGAAGAACATCCTATGTTATTTTGGAGCTAGACACTACATGATTATCAGGTCAAATACAAATTTATTGAAAGACAAGTATTTTTCGTGATGAAGTCACTGAAGAAGTTCAGGCAGTATTTGGTACAGAGCAAGACCCTGGTATATGTGGTTCATCCAGATGTAAGAAGTTTTATTCTTCAGGGTGATCTAGGAGATAAAAGAGTCGGGTGGATTACCAAAATCCAAGAATATGATGTAGAAATACATCCCACCAAATTGGTAAGGGGAAGAGCCCTTTGCCAAGGTCTAACAGAGGCTGCAACATTAGCAGAAATGATAGCTTTCCAAACAATAGATGAAGATCAGGTGGAAGAAGCACAAACTACAGATTCTGATTGGGTTGACCAGATGATCAGGTATTTCCAAACTGGAATATGCCCCCCAAATCTAAATGCTTCCCAGAGGAGGAGATATAGGCTTCATGCTTTAAAATATGCATTACTATCAGAAGGCCTGTATAAGAGAAATTTGGATGGAGTTCTTCTAAAGTGCTTAAAGGATGATCAACAAAAGAAGGTCATGGAAGAGTTCCATGGAGGACCAGCTGGTGGACATAGCTCAGGTAGAGTTACAACTTTGAAAATCATAAGAGCAGGCTATTATTGGCCTACTATATTCACTGACTCTTTCAAGATCACTAGAGCCTATGATAAATGTCAAAGATATGTTGGAAGGACAAGGAATGTTGCATTTCCCCTCAAGCCAATACAAGTTGAAGAACCTTTTCAGCAATGGGGACTAGACTTCATTGGAGTCATCAACCCCAATTCCTTAGTAGAACATAAGTTTATCCTAACTACCATAGATTATCTCACCATATGGGTAGAGGCTATTCCTACCAAGAAATCAGATCAAGAAGTTGTGATCAATTTTATGGAAAATTTGATTTCAAGGTTTGGGGTTCCAGAGGCCTTGGTAAGTGATAATGGCCCAACTTTCATAGGAGCCAAGTATATTGAGTTTTCCAAAAAATATGGCATTACTCTTAAGAATACTTCAAATTACTATCCACAGGGTAATGGACTGGCAGAATCTACCAATAAAAACTTGTTAAGGATTTTGAGAAAATCACTTGAAGGTAACAAAAGAAGTTGGCACCTATTGCTAGACCAGGCTCTGTGGGTAGACATGATTACTATAAAAAAGTCCATCAAGACTTCTCCTTATGCACTAGTATATGGCAAGGAGGCAGTATTACCCATTCATTTGGAGATCCCAACACTTAAGCTTGTCAATACATAGGAAGAGTCAGAAGAAGATCCGGTAAAGACCAGGTTGACTCACTTGCTACAATTGGAAGAGAATAGAGCTCAGGCATATGAAAATTTTCAAAAGTATTCCTCAGATATCAAAGCATGGTTCGATAAGAAGGCCAGATTCAGAAAATTCCAAGTTGGAGACTCAGTTCTCAGGTGGAATGTTGATAGAGCAAAGCCAGGAAAGCATGAAAAGTTTGATTCTTTTTGGGATGGTCCTTTCAAAATAGTAGAAGCCAAGGAGTCCAATGTATTTCAGCTGGAGGATCCGGAGGGAAACATACAACCGATTCCAGTGAATGGTTTTCATCTCAAGCTCTACTATGTGTAAAAATTGAGCTCACTGTAACATATGTATATACATTGTATAATTATTTCCCCTCCTTTCTACACTTTGTACTTTAATTTCTTTCTGCACTTTGTAATCAGTCTTCTTTGAAAAATCTTGAAAAAAGAAAAAAATTTGCAAAAATGACTAAGTGTTGACTAAGTACACAACAAAGTTCCATTCCGCACTTGAATGCATGTAAATTCTTCCAGAATGATGAACGCTTGAAGCCGCATCAAAATACACTAAGTTCCCCGTGGAATGGTGTTAAGGTTTTTATCTCATACGAAAAGAGAGTCGATGGTCAAAAGAGAGCAAAGGTGTTTCCAATCCGGAAACCTTTCGAAGCTAATGCAAGGCAGAGTGGAACCAAGATAGAAACTCATGCATGGAATTTTCTAAGTGTCAACAGAATCAAAGGGCTCTTAATTCACTGGTTTCAAAATCAAAGCAGATCCAAGCAGCGATTTCAATCGTGACACATGGAAATCAGAGAATGATCCCGCATTCAATGCTAATGAACTCACACCATAACCAAAGAGTAGCCGAAGGGGTGCAGTGAGGTGGCAATGCAATTTGAACTTTTGGCCAATGAAAATATAGAATGCCACTGTTGAGCCACCAAAGGGAATGATTAGAAGTTGGAAAGTGTGCCAGCAGGGAGGTCACGCAACAACTGCATTAATGGTGGAAGATACACATGCTCCAAAAAATAAAAGTGATGAAAAAGCATACACGAGGCTCATTTAGTAGCCATTTGCATTCAGTAGAGTGGTAAGAAAGCAAAGTGATACCCTGAAGGATTTGCTATGAATTATAGAGAGAACAATCCTTATCACTATCAGAATGGCTTTGGAAGATGTTCAGGAGTTTGAAACTCCGGAGGAAAAGGTGGTGGCACCGTACCTCGACAAAGCTGAAGCTATGGTGGACACGAAAATGGTCCTCACAAAAAGAACTAAGCTAAGGAGGAATGTGAATGATAGATACAAGAAGAGAGTTGCTTTGTCTGTGGAAGGTAGATGTGTTATCCTTTCTTATCTCTCTTTTTATATTTGTGATTCTGTTCATCCCTGCCCTGAGTTGATAGTTGCAATAGTCAAGTTTTATGACCCATTGGCCAAAGCAGTAAAGACCTCTGAGGGCAAAACCCTTTTCAATATCACCACCTCCTTTTGTCATAGACTCTTTGCCCTAGGGTCTAAACCACCAGTAATACCAAAACCATTTAGGGTCATTGAGCAGACTAGGTTTTACTCTTTGGAGAAGCGAGCTAATGATGGTGAGTCATTTAAAAAATGGGTTTATAAGCAGCTTGATACTAAGCCCAAGGAAAAATTTCCTGAGGTCCCTATCTCTATTAACAAGTTTGCAAACCCCATCCTATTTTCTATGTTGGCTTGCATGGAGGGTTTAGACTCTGATAGAATGGTATATGGCTGGAAAATTACCGCAGCTTATTGTATTTCTAATGAAATAATGTATGAGAAAGATGCGGGAGAAAAGGGGACTAGGGTGATTTATTTTGACTGGCCAACTTTTCTCGCATAGAGGATACATGAGCAGCTAGTAAGTATGAAAAGGGGTGTTGATGCTCCTAGTTTTAGGCATTGCTCAAGTCTGGTGTGGATGTTCTATGCTGCCACTAAAGACAGAATGTCATGGATTCCGGTCAAGGATAAAACCAATGATGGGGAACCCTTGCCGGTTTATTACTGGACAAATCATTTGAGGAGCAGTGAGTCTTATTATAGATTCAATTTAGAATTTCTTGGACCTACCCTAAGAATAATGTATGGAAAGTGCCCTAGATTGCCACCCTTGGCTGAGCAGATTCTAAGAACAAAGGGTGCAGAAGGAGACTGGTATTTTTTGACCGAGGGCACAGTAATCAGATTATATGGTTTTATGGGTAAACCTTTTCTCCTACCCCACTTTGTCACGGAGAGGCTTTTTGCCCTAGAATATCTGAGGCAGGCGGAGTACATCGATGCGAACTATGGTTCTGGGAGAAAGAGAAAGTCTTTGCTTACCCACCACACTATGGACGACATTACCATCACCAAGAAGGGGCAGAGCCAACAAATTGGCCAATACCTTGACAGGTTAGGTCTATTTTATATCCCCCAAAGATGGAGTTATGACCCTGATGGCATTTTTATTACAAGGAATAAAGCCCTAAATGGAGATAAGGCCTATAAGTTTGAAAAGAGGCCCAAAGCTCATTTTGAATAGGGCAGAAACAATGATGAGACTACTCTTTTAGAGTGGAATGTCTCAAATATGGGTCATTTGCCTCCATGGTTGGATTTTTATGAGCAAATTATTGATTTTGACCTTGACAAGAAGCCAAGTCATCGGATTACAAAGGCTACAATTAGTAATATTGAAGGGGAGACTTCAAAGAAAAAGGATCCTCCGCCTGAGGGAGAAATTGCTGAAGAAGAACGAAGAAGGACAATGGAATATAGCAAAAATATCAGATTGGTGGAGAATGAGGATTGAAATTGGAAAACCTAAGTCCAAGTTCGGAATGAAAATTGATAAAGAGTTTTCAAAAATATATAATGAAAATATTGGGACTTGGAGACAGAAGGATGTCAGAAACATAGTATTGATGGTTGAAAAACCCCAAAATGGCTCTGAATCCCTCCCTCCACCTATAGATCAAGAAGCTCAACTAGAAGAGCCAGAAAATCCTTTGACAACACCCCAAGTATTGAAAACTTTTCATCCTACCACTGAGCAAGTGGAGAAGTTTCCTAAGGGGGCTCAGCTGATGAGAAAAATGCAATATTCTAGAGAAAAGGTTGTCAGTACTCCAGTTATTGAAACAATATCTAGGCCTAAACGCTTAGCTCTAGGGGGTCAACCTCCAGACACAGATATTGACTGGAAAAAGAAAGATGAAAGTTTCAAGTTCAAACCCCTATATTTTACCCCTGCAGCATTAGTACAACTACATCCTATTTCTGAGCAAGTTCTAATTTTTGGAACTATGCAAGAAAATGAATCAAAAGAGGAATCTAGGAATGAGATGGCTGCTTTCCAATTGGTTCATAGAAGGACTAAAAGAGTTCCAAAAAGAGAGGAAAGAGAAATTTCAAAGAAAAAAAAATGGATATGGAGGAGATTGCAAAAGAGGTAGCTGATTTTGCTGTAGAAGAATTGATTCATCAACAACAACAAGAAACAGAGATAGAGCAAGAGCACCCTACATCTGTAGACGAAGGTATGGTTTCTAATCCCTCTTCTCCTCTTCATCCTCATGAATCCCTAAATAAATATCCCTCCCTTTCTGATCAAGAAGATATGACAAGAGTACCTCCTCCCTCTCATAGTCCACCACATGTGTCATCCATAGCCATTGAGGTACAAGTCACTTTTGTTTCATCACAACCACCTCAAATTCCATTTTCAGCATCTGAGGTTCCCACTCCATCATCTACCATCATTTCACTTCCATATTTTTCATCACCACCATCAATGGGACATTGCGTTCCAAGTACAACCATCCATCCAATTTTTAGTCTTGCATCGGTTCCTATGAGTCTACCAATAACAACAATAGCAGTAGTTACAGAGTCCACTATTGTCATAGAAGCTACTATAACTATCTCCACACCCCAATCATTAGCAGTTCAGTCCACCCTTTCATTTCTAGTATCTTCATATCCCTTGGCTGTTGGTTTCTCAAGACCTATCACTATATCAAAAGAGCAGGCAACCACTCAAAGTATAAATTATTATTGGGCAGAGAAGCTTGCTAAGCCTTCCAGCAGGATGGTTGTCATAAGAAGAAGCATGTATGTTGACCTTGTTTCTAGATAGAGAGTATCAAGATCTATGACTCCACTGGTGAGCAAGATTGATCGAGTGGAGGAGGTCACATAAGATATTGACAAGCTTCCTGAGGAAGATGAGCTGATTATAGCCAAAGCCCACTTGGATACCTTCTATGTGAAAAATGATATAGTTAGAGAGAAGGTGGACAAATTGGAGAAACAGGTTGAAAAGCTCAAGAAGAGTCTAAGTAATCAAAAGGAAGTAGAAAAGGCTCTGAGAAAAGAGGCTAAGGGTTGGCAAGAGAAGTTTCAAGAAGCCAATAAATTAAAGGACCAATTAGAAGAGCAAAAGAAGTTGAATGAAGATCAGGCGAAACAAATTCAGAATTTAAAGCATCAGATTCAAGTCAAGAAAGCTAAGTCTTAAGGATTTTCTAAGAATGAGTTGAAAAATATTAGAAAAGAGTTGCTTTCTGAGGTCCAGGAGAAATTTTCAGGGCTTCAACTTGTTATTTATTATCTTAATGATGCCAGTCGCCTACTCTCCAATATTAAAAAAGAGCTAGATCAAATCACTGGAGAGTTGTAGCCTATGGTGATTCCAATAGAACAAATGTACAGGTTGGTTGATAACAGACTCAATGATTTTGTTAAACATATTCCTAATAAAGAATGGAATCTCGCCAGAGTTGCTACCAAGATAGTGGTTAAAAAGCACAGGGCACTTCATAGATCCTGGTTGTTGGTTGACAGGATTGAAAGGGTGATTAAGGATGTTGTTGAATTGAACAAGGAAATGATTCAAGTTGGCTTCCAAAGCCTATGGAGGGAGGATCACAACTTGTTATCTATGGAAGAGATCTAGTAGAGCATTAATGAGAATTTGTAGGATGAATCTGGAATAGATTCCCTAGAAGAGCCACTACCCCAAGAACAAGTTGTCCAAATAATTATTGATTTTACTCGGTTGAGAGATCTCATGGAAGATATGGTAAATAGAGGGAATGTTGCTAACTATGAGGACATTGGAGAGCTACAATATGTTTATAAGTAGCTCAAAGAAACATCAAACCCCTTTGAATAAGCCTGGGAACAAGTTCTACAATCTTTAGAATTGACAGTTTAGTTGTTTGGTGATACTTCTGGAGCAAGAAATCAAAAAACACCTACTCTAGAAGAAGAAAAAGGAGAAGAAGAAGAAGAAAAAGAAGAGGAGGCTGAGGAAGAGGCCCATGAAGAAGGAGAGTAGGATGGATCAATTATAGGCATGAAGGCATGAAGCCTATAGAGGCAGAAGAGTAGTGGACTGTGTGTGAAAGTATTTCTTGAAATAAGGCCTTATAAAAGGAGTAGACTTGTGTCTAGTTTTTGAAGACAATGGAAAAACCTGTATTTTTGGCAGAGTCTCTGTACGAGCGAATGAATTCACTCGTACACTTAGAAAATCTCCATGTTTAGAGCAATTTCGGAAGACTTTTTTTTGTTTTTGGCTTAGGACTAGAGACGCGTCTTGAATCCACAAAAATATTTAAGAAAAGATGAATTTAGCATGAAGAAAGTGTGGATTGGCAATCACTTGATGTTTTGAATATCTTATGAGCGGCTAAGTGTTGGGGTGCATGATTTCGGAGAGTACATAGAATATTTTTTCTTGGAATGGTGACAAGGCAGAATGCTATGAAAGTAGTAGATGCGGATTCGTGGCAAGAGATGATTTTGGCTAATTCTTTTATGGAATGGTGATGAGGAATGTTTTATTCTGAAGACGGTCCGGAATGGAGAAAGAGTCTTTTTACATTGTGACGGGTCCGGATTGATGATAGTATGCCAATACTCTTGCTCAACCTAGAATGGAATCCGTAAGTCTTTAATAAAAGATGACATCATCAATCTTGTTGTGCGGATTGGTGAAGACTTTGCGAACAACAAAGAAACTTGAAGAACAAAGAGCAGATTTGATCTAGCATAGCCTTCAAGGCATTTCAAATCTGGATTGGCATTCCAAGGTTTCTAAGATATAAAGTATAACGTCATCTATGTTTTCAAAGTGGAATGGTGATGTGTTCTCCCTACCATTATAATAAGCTTATATCAGAATTAATCATAGCCATACAATGGGGGAGGTCAACGGTGGGGATTGTGTCAAAGAATTCGAGGTATTTAAAGACATTTCTTCACCAGAATTGTAACAACCAATTGGAGAGGAAGCTGAAGCGTTGAGGGTTTTCAAGAATATAGAACCAGAGGTGGTTACAGATCAATGGCGGCTGATGGCTTCCAAGAAATATCAATGATGGTGTATAATATTCAACAACCTGAACTCTAGTTTATGCCAAGGGACCAGCAAGTTGTAGAGGCCCCGAGCTGCCATGGCGATCCATCTACAATAGATTTCCTGGAGGGTGTACCGGTAAGCAAATGCCAACAAGAAATCTCTGTTGCATTGTCAAAATATGATCTTTGTAATGTTCTTGATAATTTTAATTTTGCAAAACTATAAGTAGAGGTCAAACCCTCATTTTTAAGGGTCGGCTCTAGTGTGTTTTCCTGTGCTACTGTAAATATTTCCAAGATATAATGGAAGGAGCATTACATTGATCTTTGCATCAAAATTTGTATCTTCATGCTTGAAATTAGAGGTTTGAATTCTTTAGCTGCATTTCTATGAATACTTAAGTGGTTAGTTTGTGCCAAATTCATGGATTACTAACTGTTAAAGTAATTGAAATTTTCTTATGAGATTGATATTTATTGTTAGGAAGTGCATTTTTGTAGAATATAGATATTGGTGAATTCTGTTATTTGGATTATCATTGTTTGGATATTGAAATCGTTGTCTACAATATTCTTTACTGTGCATTAATGAATGAAGAATCATCCGATTTGGGATAATATTGGTCTAATTTATGTGGCTTTGGGTTTAGTTTTTCAAATCTTTTTATTATGGTGCAATGATTTTAGCCTATCCGTCCACTATTGTTCACATTTCTCTAACCCTAACCTTTTATTACCCTAACCTTCAAACCCCAAGTGAGCATAATTGTGTCAACACCCTATTTAAGTTGATAAGGAACCCACCTACTCTAGAGGTTGGATCAGAAACTATTTTTTGGTCATACACTATTGAGTGCTGATCTGTAGCTATTGGGTGCAAGCCTGGACAGAAAGTAGGAAGATAGAAAGTTGTAGTATTGAGTAAAACTTGATGCAATTTAGTGCCCAATGATAGCTAATATTGATTTTCATATATTTTAGTTTATATTGAGTTGAGGACAACTTGCTTAGGTTCAACACTCATCATTAATACACATTACACCTCTATGTTCTCAAGAATTGAACCTAAGCCTTGTCTATAGAAGATGACCTATCTCAACCATCCAATATTGGAATGAAAAAATTTCTCAATTCTTAAAGTTAGAATTGTGATGAACCTCATAGAGACGCTCGAGTTGATTTTTATATTTAATATGACCACACTTTATACTTAACCTATGCATTACCATAATTTTGACCCCTCCCTTCAAGTATCCTCACATACCTATAAGATGATATGCTTGTGGTATTAAAAATCTTATATTATAGTGTAAATTTTTTTTACCCTATCATTTTTCAAAAATCATTTAGGCTAAGTGGTTAGATGTGTTGAAAGTCATGGACTAGATAAGATTCAAACCAAGGCCTATTAAGTATAATAATAAGGCTAATATTAAACTAGAGCTTATAGGGCCCAAGTTTTATGGCCACTTGATCTTACTCTCATGCATTACCACGAGTTTAATCTCTACTTCAAAATGTTCTTAGCAATGGGACAATTCTAGCTTCAATAGATCTCCAAGTACCTATCTCCTGCACACATGACAAAGAAAATAAGGGTTAGTAGCACCTGTTGATCAAGATATAAAATACTACTATAAACCCTAGTTGTAGAAACATGAAATATGGTGCAAAAAATAGAGAAATAAAACTTAAGATGCCCTACTAAAAATCAACTTATAGATCCATGCTTGTTGTGCTTTTCTAGGTTTTGAGTAATCGTGGATACACAGTTGGGGCTACTCAACCATGGACGAGCAGTTAGGCAACTACGAGAGGGCGGTTGCAACTGTGTAATCATAGACAAGCGATTGAGGTTGAATGATAGAAAGCTCCAAAATGATACTCTAGGGATTTGAATATCTGGTTTCCTCGAGATGCGTTTGAGCTCCTATAATGATTTTGATAGCCTGATGGTGTATGTTCTTAGACTATTTTGGTTGATGGGGTAGGGTTTCTTTTGTAGGTTATTTTAGGTTTTTGGAGGGAAAGGGAGGTGGCAAGCTAAAATTATCAAGTGGAAATCCAAGGCTGCCAAATGGAAGGGGCAGTTAGAGTGAGTCACCCAAGGTGTCTCACTTAACTGGGGTGATGTGGCTAATGGATTAGTGCAAGTGGAGTGATATGTAAGGGATGTCCCATGTGAAGGGATAAAGGCGATATGATTGTGTGATATGTGGTAAGGGCTGGTGGTGATGTGGCTAGGATACATTTCTAGTGATTAGGCAAGGTATCCTAGGTAGATTTTTTAGATATATAAAATTAGAAAAATGCTTTTATTGTGCAGGATTTATATGCCTAAGTTTGGAGTTAGGCATATATTTTAATTATACAAATTGTGATGTGGGATGTAAATTAGGTTTTGTGAATGCCTAGGTTTTAATATCTACAAATACCCCTTTTGTACCATGTTATGTAAAACACAATACAATGCAAAAAACAAGAGACACCTATCCTTATTGGATGGATGAATGGAATCAAATATTCTCGACGCTCATGAATGAATGGGTTTTTAAAAAATTTGATTTGTTTGCTTACCCCATCAATTGGAAAATGGGTAAATAATGAAACCCATGAGCCAATTGACCAAATATGGATAATGAAAGGGGTGGATGTAAATGTATAAAATTGAAGATCAACCTGATACCCCAAGTTTGGGATGGTTGTTGTTGTAAATTTGCCTTTGGTTTCAATGATGTGCAAAATTTTATGATAAAATCACAAACCACATTGGGAGTTCGAGTGCACATGCAACTGTTAGCAATTCCTATTGTTAGGAACCATTCACTCTCGGAATTCAATACTTGTAGTGATTTTAGCAATTATTACCAAATTGTGATTGATTGTGTCTGATTTTGTAACCCAATGGAAAGGGCTAAGGATAACCTTGTGAAAATTAGCTTGAATAGATCCATAATAAAAAGTTGAGGGATTCAGCTGATTTAATTTTGATGTTATGATTTTGGATGATTGCGAAAAGCGTCCTTATAGTGAGTTACCCATCCTACTAGATTGTATGGATTGCCAATCTCTGCAACCACCAGGTGTGTAGGGTAAGTCACTAAATACAAGGCTCACTATATTATTTCTTATGATGTTTGTTTTGGATGTGATGATTTTTTTGGTTGCTAACCACGTGAGGTTGTTTTTTGTGCTAGATAATCATGGATGCATGGTTGGCTTTGCCAACCATCCATCCATGGTTAGGCATGCTCTGTGAAATGCATACCCATGATTGCCATTGATTTTTATGGCTATAAAATAGCGAAGGGGTATTTTTATTTTTTGTTTCTATGGTTGAGTTTCTCTGATCAGTTGAGAAGTGAGAGTGAGCTATGGAGGTTGCTGGTGAGATGAGTGGGGTAGGTGTGGCTTTGGAGGTTGGAGGCTCGACTGGAGTAAAATATAGAGTCTGCTATGCTGAGGTAGGTGGTCTAAACTCTTATTTTTTTTTGGTTTTCATGTTTTTATTTTTGTTTTTTTGAACACACTAATAGGGGGTGCTATTTATTTTATTTTTTACTATCATAAGTGGGGAAGGCAAAAGTTTTTTTTTTTTGAAAATGAAAATGTTTTTGTGCTTTTAGAATGAAAGTAATGCATGAAGTATTTTGTTTTGTTTTTTATTTTTTGGAAAATGATAATGTTTTTTTTTGTTGAAAATGAAAATGATGCATGAAATGTTCTCGTGTTTCTTTTTTTGTTTCTTGAAAAGTGAAAATCAAGCATGAACCGTTTTTTGTGTTTTTTTTGTTTCTTGGAAAATGAAAATAAAGCATGAAATTTTTTTGTATTTTGTATTTTTTTTTTTTTTGTGAAAATGAAAATGTTTTTTTTTTTTTGGAAAATGATAATGTTTTTTTGTTGAAAATGAAAATGATGCATGAAATGTTCTCATGTTTTTTTTTTTTTTCTTGTAAAGTGAAAATCAAGCATGAACTATTTTGTATTTTTTTTTGTTTCTTGGAAAATGAAAATAAAGCATGAAATATTTTTTGTATTTTTTTTTTTGGTGAAAATGAAGAATGAAATATTTTTTGTATTTTCTATTTTTTTTGTGAAAATGAAGCATGAAATATTTTTTGCATTTTTTGTTTTTTTAATGATGTTTGCACTAATGTGGATTTTGTTTGTACTTGCAGGTGAAATTCATTGAGGCTCGACACAGATTGGCTTGCATCATTTCTTGGGTGTAGAAGGCCCTCATAGATAATGACTAGAAGTGGCTAGAGGCTATGGGATTAGCTGTTTGTGGGTGAGTGGAGATCGTGAAGGCAAATGAGTATTACCTATCTACCCTTATGGAGATATGGGACCTTGACACGAGATCATTTCAACTTCTGATAAGGGAGCTTACTATTACCCTGGAAAATGTTTACTACGTCTTCCATATTCCTATTGAGGGCACACTAGTCTAGGTGGACCACAACAAGGAGTATGAGCTTAGGTAAATCTACGGGGATGACTAGGATATAGACTAAAACAAGGAAGGGATCTTATATATTCATTTGTTCTAGAAAATGAGACTAGGTGCTTGACCAAATTTTGTCATGTACACTGTAGGCACCATGTTGTTGCTTAACAACATGGGATCCCAGTTCCATTAGAACTAGGTGAGGCTTGTATTGGACCTAATTTCTAAACCTTATATTTGTGTATGGGCTCTCACTCTCTTGTGCCAGATGTATATTGAGTTATATGAGGTGAAGAGGTGATATTAGAAGGGACTCAAGTGTAGTTTGCTTCTACAATTGTGGGTCTAGAAGTACATCAGGATTACTTACCCAAAGGGTCTACCTTGTGAGTGGGACCACTCACTTCCTTGCACTCTTCATTGGAGGATCAATGAGGAGACTTCATCGAGTCATATTATTTGTAGTGCATAGGATTATCAGGACATGCTTGGTTCTCTTACTAGCAGTGATATCTGTTGATGACCTTGGCGAGGTCTAGCTTGGGATAGTGATGTAGCACATCTTTGATGGGTTATATGAGGTAGGTGGATGGTTATCCAACATGGGTGAGATATGGATCTCATCTAGTTCTTATGGGTGATATGACAGTTCAACTTTGTACAAGGTGTTCTAGATGCTTCAGTGATGTACAAGTGGTGAGGCGATGAGATGAATCTCGTAGTGAATCTTGATTTTTAGATAGTGGAGGATACCATAGATGAGACATTGGATGTCCCCGATGCAGATGATGCTAGGAAAAAAATTGACTATGATACTTGGTTTTCTACATAACCTCCATGGGCACCTAACCAGGATGTGGATGATGTAACTAGCGATGATGAGCATGCTTATTATGAGCAAGCTTCTTGGTGGTAAAAATACCATGAAGTTAATGGGAGTAGGGGGTGACTTGGTGTGGATGTGCAACCTGTAGATACTAGATCTGGGGCCAAAGGAGATGGAGGAGATGGAGGTGGTGATAGTTATAGTGGAGGTGGATATGATGGAGGTGATGGAGGGTAGGGTCTTCCTCCATGCTACACTAAGGAGGAGCGGGGATTATCTAGACTGAGTGGGATAGCTTGGGAGAGACTATAAAGTCTCATGATGTAGAGATCATGATACTGCATGGTGATATTGCTTGAATATAGAGTGAGGTGGATGAGATACGGAGTGGAACTAGTGGAGGTAGGGATGTTGCTACGGTTGTGGCTCTTTGTGTTGGAGCAAAATATGTTTTTTTGCTTTTTGGAAACTTGCTCATTTTGAGGAAGAGCAAGGGGATTTTATTGCTTTGTGAAATGCTTTTTGGAATACTTGCTCACTTTGAGGAAGAGCAAGGGATTTTTTGTTTTGTTTTTGGGGTGCTTTTGGGATACTTGCTCATTTTTAGGAAGAGAAAGGGATTTATTTTTATTTAGATGAAGGTGGAGCTTGTCCTTTTGTCAACTCTTAGAATTCTAGACCATGTGCATAATTGGATGAATAGGGGAAACCTTTCACTTTATGGCAATAACAACTCATGACTTCATCATTACTAAGCTTCACAATATTTTTATGTGTTTTGATGTGCATGATCCAAGAGCAAACTTGATTGACCAGGAACAACTTACTGCATTTAAATATTTGTTAGATTTTTAATGGAGGTTGCTTAAAACACTAGGAGTTACTGAGTGATTGAAAACATTTGGAATTTATTATGGGCTAATGTGTTATGTGATATTTTACGATACTTTTGCTACAATATTTTGAAAATTAAAAAGTGCACACAAAATAGTCAACGTCTGCATAGTCATTACTGCTAATGATTATATGGTATTTATCCTAGTTTATGTAAACCCTTTAATTATTAAAAGATCATAAGGAAAGATACAAATTATTGCGATTTATGGAATGATGAATAATGTTTGATGTAATGTACCCCTGATTAAGGTAAAAAGATACAATAGACTAGCGATCATCCAATTTAACCAAATCATCCCTAATATGATGAATGGTATTAACAAATACCTAAAATGCATCTATAAAATGTTGATGGAATGCATGGATGGATGTATGAAATGCTATGTGTTTTTTTAGCCATGTATATGTACATATGTATAATCTACATTATGCACAAAATGCCTTTAGGTGTATTATATTTAATGGCTCAGGTTCCAATGTCCTCTCTAAATTTGCAAGTCTATATGTTCTTGGACCCAACTTCTACTTAACAATGTATGGACCTAACCAATTAGCCAGGAATTTATCTCTTAAGTGTTGAAATGCATTGGTGTTTTGTTGATTCTCTTTAATAATGAGATCTCCTACTTGGAATTCATGAGGACGAACTTTTGTGTTATAGGTACTCTTGACGTGATATTGATATACTTGTAGATGATCTAAAAAATTGATTCATCTTTCATCAAGTAGTGTAAGATGGTCAAGACGTACTTGTCTAGCTGTGCCATCATCCATGAATTCTTGTAATGCAAATCATTAAGAAGGGATCTTGAGCTCAAGAAGTATGATTGCAAATGACTTATGGTGGGTGAATAATGATATTGTGGATGCAACTAAGGTGGTGGTAGTGGATCTGGCTCAGGTTTCTTGTGCTCTTTATTGAATTGAAATATGGAGTGATCTATGGGAAATGTTATGGTGTAGCACTCATATTTCTCGATGGGCTTTATAGGGGTCCCATATTCTTGAGGACCATAAAAAATATGATTGATCATATCTAGGTTTGGTCCCATTTTCTAAAATTCTTCAAAATCCTCATCGGAGATGTAATCGTCAAAAATATAATCAATCATAGTTGTATGTAATGTTATCTTTGGAAAAGCCTCATGTAAATAAGGTGCAAATTTAGGGTCCAAATACTCATCATCACTATCTTCACTGGCTTTGCTATCCTTCTCTTCGGATTCTAAAGTAAGTCACTGAAATATATGATCTAAAGAGGATTTTGAGGTTTATGGCATGTATCCTAAGCCATATAGATCATGATATTTTTGATATTGGAGCTCAATGATGTGATGTGGACCCTGTTCATATAATCCAAGACCAAATCCTTGCCAGTTAACCCTATAAAAATATCACAAAGAGAAATCTAGGTTAGATAGATATTCTAGGTTGGCACAAAATTCTTGTATGGGTTCCTCATTAGGAGGAGGTGGATTGGATGAAGAATCCACTCCCCCATATACAAAGTTGATCCTATTTGGATTAGAACCCATTCTATACACTACACCTATGACTAGAGGTGAGTCACATGGGCAATTAGAATCCCTGATAGACTGGATAAGTGGTGTTATTATGAAACTCTCAACTATGTACTCATCAGTACTTAGATTCGTGAGATTAACTGTAATTCGGGTTGGTTGGGATGTAGATGATTCGAGTGTTGATGTGGATGTTTCAATGGTGGTTTACGACTCAAATAGAGGTAATGGTTCACTTGACAATGGTTCTTCTCGGATAGGTGAACCTATATGCAAGATAATAGGTGGTGAGGTTTGATATGGATTTGGTTTGATGGAGTTGTTAGTGGTTGGTGGATTTGATTGGGCTAAAAAGGTGTAGGGTGTATACAAAGCGGGAGGTGTAGCTAATGAATATGATGCTTGGTTAGAGGTATGTGATATAAAAATAATATAAATTGGATGAGGGTTGACTTTTGTTGATGGCTTGAGATGCAAAGGTTTGATCAACAATTGACAAAGTCTTTGGGATGGGCACTTTGGATGAGGTGTTGTTAGTTGGGATGGTTCGAAGTATGAGGGACTGAATAAAAATATGGGTGGATGGAATCAATGGATTGGATATCAAGTTGTAGTACTTTAAGGGCTTAGTGTCAACTTGAATGCAATGGAATTTTACCTCATGCACATATTTCAAACATTGGTGTAATATCGAGGGAACACATTTAATTTACCTAATCCAAGGACATCCAAGAAGTATGTTATACTACATGGACCCTTCTAAGATGTGGAATAGCACATGGATGGTCTTCACCCCCATTGTGACAAGTGATTTTTTTCTACAATGTAACACAAAGCATAATTGAAGGCACGTAGGGTGAAGGTGGATGTGGTGATATGAGATGATGACAGGTTGAGATGTTGGGGTGGTGATGATATTGATGGAAGAACTAGTATTAATAAGCACTCTCTTAAATGGTTTTTAGTCAATATGAGCTATAATATGCAATGGAGGATCAGGTAGCTCCAATGATACACTATTTTCCTTAAAGTCATAGAATGCTATTAAGGATTCCATGCAATTTTGGACACTCACCACAAAAGTGTTGAAGGCATTATAATATTTTGTTTGTAGTTCAATGGATTTTAAGATTTCCATCAATACCTCATGATGTGGGTGAGATTATTGTATGAGATCATATATTGACAACTTGGTTGATGCCATCCTTAGGCTCTGTGTCAACCAACTTCTCAGGGTTATGATTGGTTAAAAATATGAATGGGTGGAGGTGGAATGGTTGGGCCTAGTTGTATGGGCACACTAGGTTGTGCTATTGGGTTGTCTCATTTGATTGTGTGCAATTCATTTTTATTTACCCTGAGGTGACTAAAATAATAGCCCTCACAAAACCTTGGTATAGTTTTAACATGTGATTAACTTAATTAGGAGGATCTGTAGAAGTTGATGCTCCTGCTACTTGTTGATTTACCTCATGATGAGGTAATTGTGTTTGATATATTTTAAGGTTTTAATTTGGCTTGGTTAAGGGGTTATCAATATTGATCTTTGCATTTTCAAGTAAATCTTGTATGATGTTCTTAAACCCAAAGCAAGTCTTGATGTCATACCCTTTCTACCGGTGAAAGATGTAGTATAAATGCTCTCTGTAGTTTTTAGGTTTTGGCTTATTTAGATCTTTAGGATTCATTTTCAGCAATGTGAAATCCAGTATATCATACAAATTCTGGAAGATGGATGATTATGGTTCAAGAAATGGGGTGTAAATGTGTTTAGGCCTGTATTGACATTGTTGATTTTTTGTAGGTTGAGCTTGGTTCTACAATTATTGTGGGGGTGGAACTGCTTGATAATTTTGGTGTTGCGGTTGTTGTTGTTGTTTTTGGGGTTGTTGTACTTGGACCTGGGCTTGTTGGACTTGCTCCAAATGTTGGTCTGAGACTACTTGATTAACCTATTTAGCCTTGGATTGACCGTGGTTATTCTCCTTTTGATTCTTGTTCTACCATTCTTTCTTTTTTGATTTGATCTCATCCTCTTGAATTTTGATCTTTTCTATTAATTTGGCTTGGGTGAGCGCTTCTTCAAATGTTTTGTATTACTATAGTTATAATAACAAGGAGATAGGCTTGGCACAACTCCTCGAGAAAATTCATGTTAATTCCACCATAGGAAGGGAGAAGGGAAGTTTGGTAATGATTCCCCTTTAATGATTGCCAAAATCATAATCCAATTCATCATCACATTATCGTAAATTAAATAAATCGGTTAATGTTATCTTATTTCTAATGTTTAGAGAGAATCACTCCAGGAATTAGCTTGCTAGTTGCTTGAAAGTGTAAATAATTTGATGTAGTAAGTGGTTGTACCAATCTAGGGAATCTCCCCCAAAAATTTGAGGAAAAGTATGGAGCATGAGTGCATCATTTTTTTTATTCTGAAGCACTAATGAATCCATTCAAATGATCTTAGGGGTCCTCATCCCTCTTAAATTTGTCAAACTTTAGTATTTGAAAGTCTTCCAGATAAGGTAGTAATGTTACCAAAGCATAAATTGGATGATTGAGTAGCTGCCTTAGAGTAGGTTTCTAGTATTGCATACCTGGTGTTTGCATGGCTAGGCTATCAATTTGACTTTGCAAAAATTTAAGCTTTGGATCTTCCAGAGGGTTGAAACCCTGGATGGTTTGCTAATGCTAGAAATAGTGTGCATTATTGGTGGGGTTTGGATGATGTGGGATGTTAGCATGGAATGGATTATGGTATGGTTATTGATGATTATTTTGATGGTTATGAGGGGATGGGGGTATGTTGGCATGTTGACTTGAAAAGTTAGCATACATTTGATGAAGTGGATTAGTACCTATGGTTATAGCTGGGGGATGCAACATACAAGATGGATCTTAAGTGAAGAAGATATTTTTATGATATTTTGATGGTTGGTTCTGATCTATCCTCAGTGACTGTTGTTGTGGGTCTGGATTAATAATTCGATTAGCATTATCCATGATCAATTTTTGTAATTGCAAAAAGGTTTAATGAATGGCAATCACATATGAAGATGATATGGCCATGTAGGTGGTAAATAATTGGGCCAGTTGCATGGAAACCATGTTAATGGATGTAGGTGGAGGGTAAGTGCCAAAAGGTATTACCACTTAATGGGTGATGTTATGAGGCATGCGATCTATGGATGTAGTGGATGGGATGGATGCAGGGACTTACAAAGTAGTATTGAATTGTGATTTGTAGAGGGGGTTAGTGCAGGTGATGTTTTGATTTAGAAATATGAAGAGTTGTTGATTAGATGATGAATTATTATGGGCTAGGATGGCAGCAATCAAATCAAAGAGTGGATTTGTGAAGATTCGGGTGGACTGCTATGGTTGTGAGAAGATGGTTTCTTTTTGTGGTGGAGGAAAAGTGTAGGGTGGAATGGTAAGAGGTGGCAATAATGGAAAAACCATACTAGCTACATTTATGTAAAGCATAATGGTGTCCATATCCACATACATGACACGATCGATCAATGGTATAGGTGGCTCACTCCGAGGAGTCTCAAGGATAGTGGCATGAGTAGCCCTATGCATAACATCTATGTATAAGATAGGGGCACCACTAGAGGGCTTGATATTTAGGTTCAAGGATTTATTAGGGGCTATACTAACTTGCCCTACCACTAAGGTGATAGGGGCCTAACAATATTGAGATGGAGGCTTCATGGAAGAAGGCAACTGCCTCTAAACTTGTGCTAACTTTATGGCTTAGATACGGGTTGTTACCATATGATAAGGGTGGTATAAGATGTAAAAAATGAATGTATGTGTGTGAATGTGTGATGGAAGAACAAATAAATAGCACACAAAGAAAACAAACAAACAAGTTTTTGCAAAGTTTGATTTTTGGTTTTTTTTTTTTTTGATTTTTTTTTGAAAAGTTTTTGGCAAGCGATGTGCAATGTTTAACCCTAAAATGAATCTATGAATTTCACCTAGATGCTCTCACACACTAACCTAGTGATGAAGTCCGAGTTGTGAAACCCACTAGGACTTGGTGATGAAATCCAAATCCGATGAGGGAGCTTAGGTTCTACCAACCCTCATCCAGTTTATCGTGGGTAGAAATACACCCTTTGAAGAGGAATGCGTGCTATTTTCCATGGCTACAATGGTTCTTGGATTGGACTTAGCAAAATAATTGGGTAATCTATTGGAGGTTGGTGGTGAAGTCCAACATTTTCCAATGTTCACGTGCAAGTGTGTGAAGGTCTTATTTATTATTGTGTAATGCAAGCTAACATGAAATTCTATTTATTGCCTAAATGCAAAAAGAAAAATAGATAATGTGTAGATAGAATTATATCAGGGGCCAAATGGTTAATGTTAGGCAATTTTTACCAGAATTATAGAATATAGAGCCAACCGTCGATGGGAGGTTAGGTCTAGTCAACCACGACTACGCGATTAGCCAACTGTGTGTGTGTGTTTGGGAGTTTCCAACCACGAACCCATAATTTCATCTGTATACCATAAAATAAGGTAGAGCAGGCCTAAAACCCTAAATGATCCTGGTCTATTCCTAATAAGACTATGAAGATGCTATATTGACTAAACTAAAATGAATATTCTTTTGATTTTTTTCGATATAAAGTATGCCTAGCCTAAGACCTAGATGTAAAAAAAGATAAACAAGGACAAAGAATCTTAGTTAACCTAATGTAATTCTAAAATCTAAAGAAAGAGGAAAGAGTGTTTCATATGTATGAACTTGCTATCCTTTCACCGCTTCTTCCAATGCTTTCAATCGTAAATCTATAGTTTCACAGTGCTCCAACCACCAATACATGGTTCTTTAGAATTCAAACCCAAGTTTATGGTAAATTCGATCTATAACCATGAATTTGTGGTTGATCAGGTGTAGGACCAGATCAACACGGGCTCTGGATGCTTCGACTTTTGATTTCCAATCTTCACACGACCAAGCTTCGAAAACATGCAATCACAAAAAAAAATCAAGGCAATGAAAAATAGAACCCTTAGGGGATCCCACCATGATCACCATTTATGTAGGCAAAATAATTGAACACCACAATGTACGAAATAGAAAAGAGAAATTACAATGTAAAAAATGATCTCTTTTATATTAATATAGGGGATCTTGAATCTCTCGATTTTACAATACTTCTGATTTACCCCAATGTATTGGGAGCAACATTACAATAAATTCTCTCTTTTATGAATACAATGATTTGATAAAGGGGGTTATTCCAACTCTTCAACAAGATATGGTGTGTTCTTTGCTCCTCTTCTACAACTTCAAGGGTGAATGTGCTTTTGATATCCAACAACGATACCACTCCAACTTCAATATCTCTCCAAGTACATGTATCTTGCACACATGACAAAGTAAACAAGGGTTAGTAGCACCTGTTGATAAAGATATAAAATACTACTGTAAACCCTAGCTACAAAAACATGGAATATGATGCAAAAAATAGAGAAATAAAACTTAAGATGCCCTACTAAAAATCAACTTACCGATCCATGTTTATCATGATTTTCTAGGTTTTGAGCAACCACGGATGTGAGGTTAGGGTTGGTCAACCATATATGGATGGTTAGGTAACCATGGGAGGGTGGTTGCAACTGTGTAACCACGAATGGGCGATTGAGGCTGAATGGTAGAAAGCTCCAAAAGGGCACTCCGAGGCTTCAAATCTCTAGTTTCCTCAGGATGCGTGTGAGCTCCTTATACAATTTTAGTAACCTGATAGTTTATGTTTTTAGCCTGTTTTAGTTGATGGGGTAGGGTTGCTTTTGTAGGTAAGTTTAGGGTTTTGGAGGGAAAGTGAGGTTGTCACGACCATCCCTTGGTCGATGCTTGGTTTTATGGTTTTCTTATGTTTTTATGATGTTCTAGTGCTATTTTTAAGAATATGATGGACTTTGCTTATGTTTTCATGATGTATTAGTCATATTTTTGAAAAATATGGACTATCTATCTATGTATTTATCATGGAAAATTATGTATTGTTGATGGAATTATGTGGTGGATTGATTGATCATCCTCTCATGCTAACATCATTGTAAATTTGGTTTATGAAATAATAAGATGTTGCTAATGGAACATCACTTTTTACAGGAAAATGGTTGCGATGGATGGAAAAAAGAATTGATCACCAAGAAAGGGAAAGTCCACATGAAATGATGTGATGAGTTAATCGACGAAGTATCTAGAAGCAACATGAATGAGTGCTTCTTTCATGGAGAATTCTTAACATGACTAGCATAAAAGAAATTTAATTATGTTGACCCGTAGCTAAGGAATGTTTAGCATAGAAATGGTCGTTTTGATTTAAAATATGAATAATTATGGAATTGTTTGTTATTGTTGAGTTTCTAGGGAATGGAGTCTTGTGTTTGTTTTGAAATAGTTTCTAGTTTTATACCTTGAACAGAAATAAGATTTTTTTATAAGCATGTTTCTATTGTCGTGTGCGATTTCTTTGTGTTCTTAAAATATATCTTGCTCCTCGTAGAATTATTATCATACGAATGCTTCTTTGTTCGTGTTCCTATGAAATTTTAATGTTTGCTATAAATTTATTCCACTAAAGTATGTGAATGCATTTTTTATGGTTGTTAGAGAGCAATCATGAGAGCTTATGTGCTACTATTCCTTAACCTTCACTTTTAATGAAATTAGGTTGGAATCCCTTGCGGAGAATGGATGAGAGTAACATGTCAAGCATAGAACATGATATCACATGGAGTGGAAGGTTCAAAAAATAAGGAAAACATTTTGGTAAGTAAAAGGAAAAAGAAAGTAGTGAGTATTTTTTCTGGAAGAGGAGAGCTTGTGGGAAAAAGAAGAGCATAGGAGAGAAGAAATGGACAGGTAATGAAGGAAGGTCAAGTTGTAGGTAGGAAGCATAAATACTGACATATTTTTATCAGGTAGACTCACTAAAGAAGAACAATTTTCTTTATATTACGTTGCTTGAATTATGAATTCTATGGAAAATTCGGTTAAGAATTAACTAGTTGTATTTATGGGTTGGAACTCCTGTTACCACTGTTGAATGAAAATGGAAAGTCATTTTGTTAATTGTAGATTGTGGAAAAATAGAAAATTACTTTCATTTGATTTACTTTAAATATTTATGTTTGACTAAAGTTTTTGTTTACACTAATTTACTATGGTTGTCTGCTTTCATTTCAAAAACCATGCTTGTTGGGTTTCTTTGGGAAAGACAGTGAAAATTGGATTTTGAACTCCATATTTGCTGCCATGTACATAAAATATTATAATAAAATTGACATGTTGGTAAATGGAGGAAGTAGATTGAATGGGAATTTTGTGTATGCTCTCTGTCTTGATTGTTTAGAAGGAAAAGTGAATGGGGTTCTAAATTGAGCAGGTTTGTTTGGGAAATTACCTTGCTCTTGTTGCATGTTATCTATGATGAATTGCTTCTGTGTGACAAAATTGAAACACTTTGATAGAATGAAGTTAGAAAGTTAGACTTGGGTTGTAGTATGAAGTTTATATTTTAAACAAAAATGTATATGTGCTAGTCTTGTGATATTTTGATTGGGTGCCATATTTGATATCGATGGATGGAGAATCCCTTTCTAGTAACCACGATGTTTCTATTTAGGTATATCGAGAACCAGTATTGTAGCAGTACAAGTTGTTTTGAAAAGTAATGCACTGGTGGTCTAATTTTGATAGAGTTTTGGAGAAAGTCTCTCACTGAACTATCAAGAAGTCTAGTATTACCATGTATTGGAAGCACCAGATATCTTCTTCTTTATTAGGTAGTATTGTAGGAGAGTTTAAGATTAAATTTTTATGTATAAAAAAATTTCTAATTGGAGATTATATGGATAATCTAAATTGTAAATTCCACGATAGTGGATGTCTTTGAACTACGCCGTTGTAACAAACTATCCATGATATTATAGAAATTGGATTTTGATTGGAAGCTTTCTTCACAAATTAATCTGGTTTATGGATATGTAATATGATAATGGTAAATAGTTTACTAATGATTTAAAAAGCTTGTGTTTTAATTTCGTAGGGTCATCTATGAGTTCAGTTCAAGGAAGCCTTTAGTAAATGTTAAACTCATTTATAATATTTTTGGGAAAAGAATACTTGATGTTCCCACGAATACATGTTTTAATAAAATTGCTAAATGACTTGTAAGTGTTAAACTTTGTTTTTCTAAGGGTGGATGAAAAGGGATTATGGGTTATTTTACGGGTGGTGCAACTCCGCTTGGAATAGATATGTTAGAGGGAAGTCATTCAAACTCACCAAGATTTAACATAGATACCAGTGAGCTATGAGCTTACATGGACCGAAAAGGGTTTGACTAAAATGGCTTAGATGTTCAAATGACATATATTAATTGGAGTGCAAATCAATTATTGGAATATCCGCTCTCTTGAGCTACCAAAGAAAAGAAGACTAGGATATTAGTTTAATAAAATTCTAAACTAAACCAAGAGACAATGGATGTGGTTACCTAACTATAAGATTAAAAAGAATCGGTTGCTACTAGGTAGGCTAGCTCCTCAAAAGAATGAGTACACCAACCATTGCTAGTACAAAGAATACAATTGAAGGACCAATGAGGATTGAGGAAATGTGCATAAACCTTTTAAATGGATAGAAATGGAATAGATTTTCACTAAGTGACTTATGTAGAGTGATGTGCCAAGCATTACCTTTCGATAGATGTAGAAGGTATGCTCCTACATTGATTGACATTTGTAGAGATGTGGGCCTACAATAAATTCATATTCAAAGGAAAGAGAAAGGAAGGTGGTAATTGGGTTTAGTTAGAACTATTAATAAACTCTCTTAGAAACTTAAACACTTTTTTGAGGGTCACTAAGGTCGAAAAGGAAGTGGGTTGTGAGAGGGTTGATGTCCTTAAGGTACATGAAAAAAAAATGAGTGTGGAATTTTGGGTTGTTTAATTTGTTATCAAAGCATGGTACAAAAAAGAGGATTCAACTTATTATGCAAACTATTTTTTGGAAAGATTAAATATAGTTTTATCTTTTTTATTGTTTTTTTTATAGGAAAAGGGCAAAACCAACTGTTAAACTAAAAGTTAGTTGATAGGTGAAAATACCAGAACAATATTAGGAATTTACTCCTACTACCTCTTTGTGTCTGGTCAAGGGATAGTACCACCAAAAAGAAGAAGAGGGAGTTCTACCCAATCAAAAAGGATAACTTGAGGAACCAACACAAAAAATGGAACACTTGAGGTTGGGATGGATAATCCTAATAGAAATGAGAATCTCACTAAAATAGTGGCTCTACTTCGTGAGCAGGTGGAGACCTGTATCGCTCCAAATTTTTCACACCCTTACCTTCAGGCTATAGGATCTGTGCCCATAAGGGGGATGTGAAAAGGATGGCATGGTACCTCGGATTGAGAGGCCTTTGCAAAGGTCCCGCCTCTCGGGGGAGGTGTATTATGGTGATTTTTCGACGGATGGTGGGTTCACCAGGAAACGTTTGAATGGCAGTTTCCACGCCTAGGTTGGGAATGTGTTTGATGTGTTCAGTTTTAGCTTTAATCATCCAAGTCCTAGGTTTGGCCAAAATGCGTCTAAGCTATTCTATATGAAATGCATATTTAAATGAAGATAGAGAACAAAATTAGACAGAAAACAAAGAGAAAAGGCTAAATTATAGAGCCATACCTAATCCAGATTTTTGATGGAGATTCTAAGTTTTGAAGCAGTCAGGATCGCCTCTGATTTGACAGGATCGTCTGAGATTTGACGAATTCGTCAGACGAATTCGTCAGAGACCTAAAATCAGAGAAGTAGACACAAAATGCAGAAAATGCAACTATTCTAACAGAGGGCAATGATGTAGAATAATAGGAATAACATTAAAATAATGATAATAAACAAAATACAAGTGTACTACAATGACTTAATGACAATTGGTGACTTTATTTTGCATTTAAAGCTACATGGGTGAACTCCAAAATGCAAAGTAATAAGAAATAAACTCATATTTAACTAAATACATAACAACATATAAAATAAAGGATGAAGAAACGCAAAATCTGGGCACTGATTGCCCCCAATGTGGACTGCAGTCGAAATCGCCTCAGATTGGTATGAAATCGTCCGAGATTGTACGAGATCATCTGAGACGAACTGAGCTTGCTCCGACTGAAAAACAATGAAGTTCCTGCAAACAAACTTGGAAAAATACAAATGCAAACATTGATTTAAGATGGTCTAGTGCGTGTAGAATTCGAGTTACAGGGAATTTCAGCCAGGGGGATGCTAAGGGGAGGGCCTAGGATTAAATAGGCTTAGGAGGGAGGTTAGGAGGTTGGAGATCATCCCTATTTGGGAGATCTCCAATGGGGAGGGTCTCTAACGGTGTAGACATGCTTCTGCTTGGATTAGATATGCCGTTGGAATAGAGACTAATTGAGAAAAATCAATTTTGGGACAAGATCGTCTGGACGTCCTAGCCCAGACGAAATCGTTCGATCTGAGGCGATATCGTCTGATCGGCGACGATATCGTCAAACGGTCAAAACAAACTCTAAAAATGGCACATGAAATGAGGAAACTGATTAAGCGACCGTTTAAGAGTGGTTTTGGAGGTTAAAATTTGAATTTGAATTATTTACTAGAGTAAGTGTAATTATTAAGGTTTTACTATGCCAATTTTAGGGTGCTACATTTTGCCCCCTCTTTAGCAAATTTTTTGAAGAAAATGCATTAAAGATGAGTTCTCAATCTACGAGAAAGCAAAAATTATTCCCATTTTTAGGCAACGATTCTTGGTCAAATCGTACGACAGCTTACTATGGTGCCCCCTCCGTGTTTTTACCCAAATCGAACGTTTGAGGTAAAAATGCGAAAAAGCAAAAAATTTAATTATGTTGAATAAAATTAAAAAATAGGGTAAAAACCCTAATTCATTTTTACTGTTCATTTTTAGTTTCTGGAGCTCTGCAAGCAAAAATGGTCGAGACAGCGCACAGATCGACAGAGGTCCAGCACGGGCTATGGGTAAGAGTCTAAACTTAGTTTAGAATGCTTTAAGTTGAATTTACATGCTTTTTAGATTGATTTTAAATAAATTTTGAACATTGCGACTGTTTTTGGGCCATCGACTTCGTCGGGACGAAATCGTCCCAATTTCAACGAAATCGTCTCAAGTTCGCCGATTTCGTCGAAGGGCGAAATCGACGAAAGGGGGACGATTTCGTCAAATAAAGGACGATTTCGGCTTGTGAAATCGGAGACGATTTTGCTCAAATTTGGGACGATATCGTCCAATAGTGGACGATATCATCATTTGTATAAAATTGAACTGATTTTACTTGCATTATTAATCACTTGAGTTTTTATTAATGATTTTTTATTGTGTTGTTTATGTTGCAGAGAGGTTTACTAAAGAGCAGAGAATGGAAATACGACAGGTTGAGAGATGACTTGGCCGCTCTATCATAGGCAAAGCGAGATTAGCTAGCTCAGGCCAGCTCATAGCATGTGGCAGAAATGCCACAAGTTTCTACAGACATGGGGCTACTGACAGCCCTGGCAGAGAGGTGGTATCCGGGTTCTGCCTATTTTTTGTTACCCATAGGGGAGATGACTCCCACATTGGAGGATGTATGGAGGATTCTGAGGATCCCCATACAAGGACGGTTGATCAATCCTACGGCCAACTAGGGCCACGCTATGATGCGGTTGTGTGGCGATTTGAGCTTCGCCCTAGAGAAGGGCGGAGTGAACATTGAGGCGCTGCGTCAAATGCCTAGGGCATTTAGACTCACATAGGTTTTGGCCGGTGTGGTGGGTGGACTTCTGTTGTGCCACCAGAGCGGATGCAAGGTACCATGGGTGCTAGCAGATGTGATCTGTGACATGCGTGACCATGGTTACAGGTTCTCTTGGGGCAGTTTTGTTCTATGCCGGCTGTACAGGATCCTGTACGGGGTTGTGTACAAGGGCGACCGATGTCTGGTTATGACATCGCTTCTACAGGTTTGGTGCTAGTAGCACATTGCAGTGCAGAGGCTGATAGGGCTTCCACTGATAGGTATTGACAGGGAGAGGCCCCGAGTTTTCTACTAGTGGCTCCGAAGAGGGGCACAGCGGCAGATTGATTTGCCGATGTCCTCGAGACTGCTGGATGACCTTGTCCCAGACCAGATCACCTAGAGGCCTTGGAGGGACCATCCAGGGTGGGCCGAGGATGGATAGGAGATGGCTCGCATCAGACGAACCTGATGGCTGAGGATGGAGAGGGGAGAGGTGGAGCTCCACCGCTACGACCAAGTTTTGTGACAGTTCGGTCTATAGCAGGGGATCCCATCTCTTAGGGATTACAAGTTTTCCCAGATTGTCCGAGATAACACTATAGTGAGTGGGGCTCTAGATATGTAGCGCTTCTGGAGTCAGGACGTAAATGATGCCCCCATTTAGCCAGTGGATGGGGACGACGCAGGGGTAGCCGATGGCTACGATGCTTGGTATGCAGGCATCCGCCCTCCTCGGATGACGAGGGCTTAGGGTCCGATTCATGTAGTTGTGCGTCGGATGGGGAGGCGGCGCCAGGAAGCCATTGAGGTGACCCAAGGTCACGGTGGGAGAGATTAGAGGAGACCACAGGCACAGCAGAGGCCGCGACAGCGGGAGAGGAGGGAGGAGATACCCCCTTCTCCATAGAGAGAGAGGCCACCATCGCCCGATAAGGGCAAGGGTGTGGACACTAGGAAGAGCAGCGAGATAGCGACTCTTCGAGCAGAGACAGTCCGTCTCCAGGCATAGGTGCAGACCCTGTAGGAGGAGGTTACACGACATCGAGCTGAGGTGACACAACTCAAAGATTAGATTGCACATCTTAGAGCATGGGGCGAAGGGGCGAGCACTTAGGAGCTAGCACGGGCTATTGCCCAAATCACTTTTTATCAAACACTATACCACCAGATGGTGCCAGAGGAGGAGAGATTACCACTGTCGACTACCATCACGGATCCAATCAGGATTGGGTCGTCAAGGACTTCGTCCCAATCCATGACTAGGACTCGCAGTACCACACATACTACGATGGGGCCACCTCGTCCACCTCAGGGCGGGGGAGGAGATGAGGCTGAGAGCTCGAGGGGGTCTCGAGGCTAGGCTACTACACTACACTGTACAAATTGATATATAGTATTTATTATTTTTGATAGAGGATTGAGTATGCCGAGGTACAGATTGTGGCATATCGATTCGATTTTGATATGATGTATATTATGGTTGATACATATATAGATGAGATATTTTTGATCATATGACTTGTGTCTTATGTATTTTTATGATGCTTTTAATGTTTTGATTGATTGATTCGATGATTCATGTAATTACGTCGTTGGAAATATTATGTTTAAAATGTCATGCTTGAAAAATTTAAATGAAATAATCTGATAGAACAAATTGGTTGTTTGTGATGTGATGATTTGATAAAAAAATAAAAGGGACTTTTAACAATAATTTCAAAGGACATTGTCGCTATTATAGACCATTTCATGGAGTCGCCGCTCGCTAGGTCGTCAAGCTAATCCTGGTATAGAAATATTGCTAAAAGTAAAAGAGTGCTTAAGAGACTGTCTTAAGACTTTGGTGCAATGGTGCAAATGATGATGATGATGGTTTGTTTTCAGAGTTTCATAAAATAGTATGCATGAAATAATGTTAAAATGATTTTTTGCTAGGCATAAATTCCTAAGTGTGATAAATTTTTTGGATAATTCCCTAGGAATTATACCATCATTGCAAAATTGAAGGTTGACATAATGACATGAAATAGTGATAATGTTCGTTCTTTTGAAAGCATAATTGTGTAACATAATGATTTAAGTCATATGTTTTTCATGATTTTCAAATAAATGGGGAATAAAAATTGGTACAATGGTTTGCGCTAGGCATAGAATATGTAGGTATAGACTTATACCATCATCGCAAAAATCAAAGAAGAAAATAGATTGTTTTATTGCATGGTTGATTTTTAATTTTTGAAAATATGAAGATGAGGACTTGCGCTAGGCATAAAATTCCAATTTTGGTTTTGGAACTATACCATCGTCACGAAAGTCGACAATATATATATGTGTTTTGATTGTATGGTTTTGAAAGAAATTTTGATTTTTTCTATTATGTATGTAGTTGTCTTTATACTAAACAACTGTACTTTAAAGAAGAAAATGAATTATTCCAGACAATTTGCAAAAAATATTTCAAAGTATCTGAAAGAAAAAAGTTAGATTTATAAGGAATCCCATGTGCATATGTGAGTTCATTTCCAATCTTGATTTATCATAATGATACACAAAATCTCTCAAATACAAATGTGTGTGCAATTGCTATGTTCATTTACCAGTTTTGAGCAAGATAATATGATACAAGTGATTTGAATGAACCAAATAAGTGTTCATTAACTATGATGTAGATGCATATAACCATACTAGACTACTATGTAAGTCGGATTATCAAGAGCTAGCTAATCCATAAGCAGACATAGGTCTATACAAAAGAAGGTCGCTAATGTGACAGACATATCGCCACGCTAGGAGTTACCCAAGGCCAAGCGGGTTGGGCACAAACCACCTGTTATGGGGCTTACCTCACAGTTTGTCGAATAATTGAGAATTCCAGGGATTCAAGCTCATCAACCCTTCTTTTCTTTTCAAAGGGTAGGGAAAGGGATTTTATTGCTTTTGCTTTTGCTTTCTTTTGCTTTCTTTTGTATTTCTTTTGTATTTTTGCTTGATAATGCTGTAATGATATAAAATAACATTTTTCTTTTTCTCTTTTTCTTGAACTTTGCTTTTTTTTTTTCTATGCTAGGGATACTTGCTCGGATTAGCTGTAGAGCAAGGGATTTTTATTCTGGGTAGGGGTGAGCTTGTCCTTTTTCCAATTCTCAAAGATGCTAGACCATGTGCATGATAGGATAGCAAGGGAAACTTTTCGCTCAAGAAACCACTTCTACTATGTAGCATAGCATGGACATTACAAATATAATCATTTTATTGTGAAAGGATGTGCTTGGTTTAAGTAAATAACAAGATCAATTCTCTATGCTCAAACTTTATTTAATTGAATTTTGTGGACTTTGATATAAGAGAGATTAGTAATCATGTCAGATAAAATCAAGATATTTATTTTTGTGTTTGTGAAAGTGAGAGATTCCAAATAAATGCTAATTTATCCAAAATAATTTGAAACATATAACTGCAACATTTGTAAGAAGATATATATACAAATACTGTTTGGAGAAGTTTGAGAATGTTGACTCTCTCTTTCTTCTTTATGTTGTTTTGGTTTCGAAAGAGTCAAGAATATTGCTGTTTTTTTTTTTTTATTATTATTTTTTTGTTTTTGAAAGAATTAACAAGTGCCATAAATAAATACAAGTAGTTTTGAATATTTTGATGATTATGAATGTTTTTGGTGTTTTTGAATTTATAAATTGAAATAAATACAAGATAGTGATTTTGAAATATTTTAAACAAATATATACAAGGATGAAATGACCAAATTTATACATAGTAACGTTTAAGATGCAAAATGTTCATGGGTTCTTTAAGTTCTTTACCATCTAAGGTAGATAATTTGTATGCTCCTGATTCAAATTTAGTAGTGATAATGTATGGTCCAAGCCAGTTGGGCTCAAATTTACATTTAAGGTACTTAGTTGCATTAGTATTTTTTTGATTTTCTTTTAAAACAAGGTTGCCGATCTCAAAGGATCGATGACGAACTTGTTTTGGTAGGCACGGAGATGCTCCAAAGCATTGATGCATTTTTCATCTAGGAGTTCCAGTGGTCGAGTCGCACGACTTGATATTCATCTCCTACTTCGGTATCTTGAAGTAGTAGAGCCAAAGAAGGAACTTCTAATTCAAAGGGAAAAACGACTTCAACACCATAAACCAAAACAAAAGGTGAAGTTCTAGTGGGAGTTCGAACACTAGTTCGATAGGCCCACAAGGATGGATATAACTGAATGTGCCAGTCATGGCCAGTTTTATTGACCAATATTTTGAGAATTTTGATTAAGGTTTTGTTAGATGCTTCTGATTGACCATTACCCTGAGGATAATAGGGAGTGGACTAGCGATGTTGAATCTTATATTTTTGGCATAATTTTTTAACATCTTTATTTTTGAAACAAGTTCCATTATCAGAGATGAGATTTGTAGGAATTTCGAACCTACAAATGATTTGATTAAAAATAAATTTAGAGACTTGTGTGCCAGTGCAAGAATCTAAAGGCATAGCTTCAACCCACTTCGTGAAATACTCGATGGCGGTTATGATGAATTTGTGTCCATCAGATGACACAGGATTGATTTTACCAATAATATCTAAACCCCATTTTGAAAAGGGCCAAGGAGATGAAATAGCCTGCAGTTCTTGTATAGGCGCATGGACAAGGTCAGCATGTTTTTGGCACTTATCGCAATGGTGCACATAATCATGTGCATCATTCTCCATGGTATGCCAAAAGTATCCTATCCTAAGGAGCTTTTTAGCAATGACACTACCACTAAAGTGTCCTACACAAGATCCATCGTGGACTTCACTCAAGGCTGATTTGGATTCTTTTAAATTCAAACATCTCAATAGAATACCTTCAAAAGATCTCCTATATAAAGTATTGCCAATTATTACAAATCGACTTGCTCGTCTACGTAATAACCGACGCTGGTTTCTATTAGAATTGGCAGGGAAAGTCCCATTTTGGAGAAAATCAAATATATCCGTATACCAAGGTTCAGGAGTAGATTCATTGATTATAAACACATCCAAAGGTTCTAAGCATGACTTATTTGAAGTGGGTTCCTGGAGTCGACGAATAATGGTAATGGCATATTCGTCATCTAACTCTAAGGGCAGGGAGAGATGCAGTTGCGGCCATAGCATCAGCTGCACGGTTGCAAGTTCGAGGAATAGCTTCCAAGGTAACTTGATCAAATAGAGACATTAATTGTAAAACATAGGCTTTATATGGGCGTAGTTTATCATCTCTGGTCTAATAAACTTCATTAATTTGGTTTATAACAAGTTGAGAATCACAAAAAACTAATAGATATTTAATTTTTAGCACCAAGGTAGCTCATAATTCGAGGATTAGAGCTTCATATTCAGCAGTATTGTTGGTGCAAGCAAGTGTTAATTTGAAGGACAAAGGAATAAGATGTTTTTGCAGGGATATTAAAATAATACCCGCACCAGCCCCACTCATGCATCAGGCTCCATCAAAGTATAAGGACCATTGTTCAATATGGTTCGCCTCTAATTGAAGGCATTCATCGGGAAACTCAATGATGAGGGGATGGGTAGACTCTAAGGGTGCAGTAGCTAATTGATCTGCTATGATTTGACCCTTAACAGACTTCTGTCCTATGAATGTGAGGTCAAACTCACTTAGAGAAAGAACCCACTTAGCTGTACGACCCGATAAATAAGGTCGACTCATGAGATACCTCAAGGGATCATATTTAGCAATGACATAAGTTTTCTTATTAAGCATATAGTGGCATAATTTTTGCGTAGCAAACATGATTGCTAGACATAGTTTTTCTAATGTTGTGTAGCGGGTTTCATAACTGACGAAGGTTCGGCTAATATAATAATTAGCACGTTCTCTCTTCGCATCATCAAGCTGAGCTAACATAGCTCCTAAGGTAGAATCTGAAGCTGAAATATACAAGAGAAATGGGTGATCAGGTCTAGGCGGTGAAAGCACAGGTGGATTAAGGAGGTATTGTTTGAGAAGTTCAAAAGCTTCTTTGCATTCGTCGTCCCAATTAAAAAGGACATCCTTCTTAAGGAACTTAAGAAAGGGACCGGTTTTGTCCGCTAGCTTATCGATGAAGCAACGGATGGCTTGAATCTTACCTTGTAAACTTCGTAACTCAGATATATTAGTAGGTGTGGGCATATCAGTGATAGCCACAATCTTGAGAGGGTCGATTTCGATACCACGTAAAGAAACTAAAACCCCTAATAGTTTATCGGACTTAACTCCAAATATGCATTTGGCTAGATTTAATCGAATAAGATATTCTCGTAATTGATTAAAAACTTTTCTCAAATCATCTAAATGATTATCTTCATTAATAGAGCGAGCTATAATATCATCTACATAATCATGTAGGATATCATGCATCATATCATGAAAAATATAAGTCATAGCTTGTTGATAGGTTGCACCTGCCTTCTTTAAGCCAAATGGCATCACTTTCCAAAAAAAGGTACCCCAGGGGGTAATAAAGGCTGATTTAGCCTGATCTTCAGGAGCTATCCTGATCTGATTATAACCGGAGAATCCATCCATTAAGGACATCATCCCACTCCCGACAGTAAAGTCAATGATTTGATCCATGTTTGGAAGAGGAAAATCATCTTTAGGGCATGTAGCATTAATATCTCTAAAATATGTGCAAACCCTAACTTTGGTGGCTTATTTTTTGGTGACTGGAACTACATTTGAGATTCATTTAGCATAATCAATAGCTTGTATAAAAACAACATTCAAGAGTTTTTCTAACTCCCCTTTGACTAGCAAAGCCACTTTGGGATGTATTTTTATAAGTTTTTGTTTAACAGGTTTAGCATCCGAATGGACCACTAGGTGATGCATGACTACGGAAGGGTCTAGACTCGGCATATCTTCATATGTCCAAGCGAAGACATCTTCATACTCTTTAAGGAATGCAATGTATTGTTCTTGTTTTTCTTGACTTAATTATGATCCAATATTGATTATGTGAGGACTATCCTCAGTTCCAATGTTAATTTTAATGATGTTTTCTACTTCCATGTGTAGATATCTTTCAAAATTAGGTGGGGCGGGTGAAACGCCCAATTCTTGCAATTCTTGTAAGGTTAAGTTGGATAATTTATCTTGAGGATTAGTGGTCTCAAGTTGGGCTATAGTTGGTATAGAACCATCAAAATAAAATCCATTGTGTAACATCTCTTCAACGGAGACATTATGGAAGATATCTCCTTCCAACTCCTCATCGGAGTCAGCAATCATTTTAGGGTAAGCTATGGATAGCATGTTACATGTAAATGGCTGATTTTTTAGAGGCAAATCATCATGCCTATCCAAATAATCTTGATAAGATATGAGTTGATCATCATATTCAAAAGGAAAGGGTTGACCCTTACTAGGAAATAAGCCCACACCACAGCAAGCAGGCCACGGTTCTACCTCGAAAGGTTCTTTCATGCCATTTTGGAAAGGTCCCAAGCCTTTCCATTTATATCCCATTTTAAGCATTATGGGTTTAGCTTTAATATATTCATTGGTAAAATAACATCGAGCGTATCCCTCATAATGAGTTTTGATATTCCGAGGGATTCTTCCTGTTGGCATTTTTGCCACATTGATTCTCATTGATGAATGCATTAATGTATTGTTGGGGATCTGACCTTTGATTGATGCAGCTTGGGCGAAAAAAGGAGGAAAATGAGCAAAAAATGACTAAGTCTGAAAACTGCAGCGATGCGCTGACATGTTGCAGAATCGCGGTCCAACGCGATCAACGCGAGGCAGGTTGGCGGAACCGTCGCGATATCGCGACGTGTTCCGGAATCGCGGGTCGGTGGGCAAAAAAAGCATTAAGTTGAAAACATGCAGCGATTCGCTGACATGTCAGCGAATCGCGACCCGGGCAGCGTCGAAGGCGTTAAGTCAAAATTTGCAGCGCGTCGCTGACATGTCAGCGAATCGCGACCGAAAATGGCGATTGGTACGACGACGGAAACATGTAGCGAAATCGCTACATGTTCCGATTTCGCGGGGCAGAGCGCAGGGAGGAGCAACGACGGGAACATGTAGCGAAATCGCTACATGTTCCGTTTTCGCGGGTCTTCAGCAGCGAAGCGTACGACATACAAACATGTCGCGATTTCGCGACCTGTCGCAATTTCGTGACCCGTCGCGTTTTCGCGACCTGTAACTGTTTTCCCGCCAAGTGCAATATGAACGGCCGAAAGGGTTTTTTCGATTTTCGATGATTTAATGCTAACCCGAATTAAATATTTTGCGGATTTCCGATGCGGTTAAGGTCGAAGAGTGCCCAGGCCACCAAAATTAAAGGATTTATTGGTTCAAAGCTACGGTTCGTGGATTAATTCAACGGTTTTCATGCACATGTTCGAAGAATCGTATTTAATAAAGGACCGCGAACGTTTCATGGTATTTAATTTTTATTTCCTCGAGGCTACGATTAAGGGGATCGTGTTCCTGATTTTCAAGATATTATTGTAGATCACGAGGAAGTTGGTTTTATGTTTTTAATGCTGCAAAGAGGACGGACCTCTATAAAAACCAATGTAATTTTCATTTACGAAGGTTGGAAGTTTTGCTAAAAACTGGAAGTGCATTTGCAAGAATAAATTATTGGCTTCGGATTTTTCAAGCAGTTGTTTGGGTGATTGTCTTTTACATTCGTTGCATTTCTAATCGAATTTATATTCCTTGAGTCTTTGTTACATTCAAATTCTGCATATTGGATTTGAATCTTGCTTGTAAGGATATGATTCCTGGAGTGTAATCTTGGAGATATTTTCTGCATACAGTTGTGTGGGAGTGGAGTCATTATATTCTGTTGCTTGCTGTTGCCGCACTTTAAGTTTTTTTCTGTTGTTCTTCCGATCCCATAACTCCGGCCTGTGGCCATATTTCATTTCTTTCTGCAACTTTTAATTTCTTTCCAGCAACCCTTATCTTCAAACAGAAATTTAGATTAGTAAAGGGAACCGACCCACTCTGGAGATTGGTCTGCGAGCCATTTCTTGCTTCCGACCTTTCAATGTTGGCCGGGTCTAGGGTGCAATTATAAAATCCTTTCTGTGGCAGATTTTGGACCAACAATTTTTGGCACGCCGGTGGGACTGTCCAAGAATTCATAATTGGTGGGATACTCATAATTTTCCAAAGTGATAACCCACCGGTGCCAACAGTTTTGGCACTTTTTAACACCCGGAGGTCTCAAGATTTGATGAGTTGTCTTGGCCTCACAGCGGAGATTTGTAAGTTCATCTGGTGACTTTGCTGAGTTGAAGATCCGGATTTTTGATCGTGGGCGCTCTGCTGTTATTTGGTGACTGTCTTTGAACTCAGAAATACTTCATGATCACAAGATCACAGTCAAAGAAATTTGGCGATCTTGTTCAGTTTTTTGAACTTGATAGTTCGAGAAGTGGTGAGCATTCTAGATTAGTTTCCTCGTCTCTTCCATCTTCTGCTGTACAAATACCCAGTATTGTTGCTAGTGTTGCACCCCTACAAGTTCCACCAATGGCACAATTTCCTCCACCCAGAAAATTCTTGGCATGGAACAGCACTGGAGCCTTGAATCTGCAGGCTCAGAATCCAGTACCACAGGCTGCACTGAAGGCTTTGCCCACTTACGATGGTACTGGCAAAACAGCCTATGAGCACATAAATGATGTGGCTTCTCTGGCTGCTATTCATGACATTACTGATGAAGATGTAATGATCAAATTGTTAGTGTGTTCATTGAGAGGTAAATTGCTGTTTTGGTACAGAACTACGCCTCCGGCACCATAACATCATGGGATCAATTTGGTGATTTCTTTGGTGAAACATTTTCATGAACAGGCTGACCCTTTCTCATTGTTAAATCGGTTCTTGTCATACGAGAGACATCCACAAGAAGAGATACCTGATTTTAATGTCCGGTTTACCAGAACTTGGCAAAGGATTCCTGATGGTATTCGGCCTGTTGATGAATTAGCTGCGATGTACTACCTCAGAGCATTTCACTCAGATATCGGATGGGCGGTTCGGCAGTCTAATGTGGTGACGTTTCCAGAAATCTTTGAACAAGCAATTAAAGCGAAGGCGATCCGGTTGCTGTAGGAAGAGCGCCTCCAAAGGTAACTATGCCTCTTATTCTAGATTTGCCTCAATATTTATATGGTTCACAACCACACCCCATGCCAACTATGTATCCTACACCATCATGGAGTTCTAAAGCACCTCGGGTTGCAAGCTGTCCCGACTCCTCAATTGCTCGCTTTAACTCCTTTACCGCTCCCTGCACCCAACATTCAACCATCTCCCGTTTCCACTTGCATTTCCGGCTTTGCCGGCACCACCGGCTCCTTTGCCCTTACCGGCACTTCCTGCACTTCGCAAACCCTGATCCATATACAACATTATTGCAAGAGGTTAAGTCTGCAAATTCTGCCATTAGAGCCATGGGAAACAAGATCACACTCATTGAGAGGAAGCAGGCTGAGAGAGATTTCCAGCCAAGGAGATTTCAACCTCATCAAATTACCAGAGATCAAGCTACCTCCACAAGCAAAGCACCTGAAAGGGGCTTAGCTGTTCTAGCAAATGAAGATGCAGCCCATGCAGATGGAGTATATTGGTGCTCGACTTGTAATGATCCTCACGAAGAGGATACATGTATGGTCCACTTAAATTATGTGCAGACCTTGGCGGCCAGCACCTCAGGTGACCATGTTAATATGATCTCAGAAGCTGGTTATAATTTGATGACTGCAGTGGAAGATCAAGTTTCAGTTCTAACAAGGATTGGAAAGAAGCCTATGAATGTTGATCCTGCTGACTTAGAGCCGTTAAGAGTACCAGCTGAAGTGAAAAGGCCAGTGAAAGCTCCTGTGCTAGCTCCAAAGCCTTTGCCCAAAGATCCAACTTTTAACAGAGTTCAAGAAAAGGCAGCAGTTGCACCAGTAAGGTCAGAAGCAGAGGAGCAGGCACGTGAAAAATTGAAGTATCCATCAACGACCAAGAGGTTGAGAGTGGAAGCTACACAACGATACGAGGACCAGATTTGAGCAACCTGTTGAGACAAAAAATTCTGCTGCAATTTCATACAACATTGTTGATGATCTTAAAAAGACCCCTGCTAAGGTGAGCCTTTATGATGCTTTGCAATTGCCAGGCCAGGTAGACTTATTACAGGAATCATTAAAATTTGTCAAGGATAATGAAAAAGGTCCTACCCAGACAGTATATGCACAAACTTTAACCACCTCTGCTATTGGAAAAAATAGGCCACCTCCATTTTATTTGTCATTGCACATAGAGGGTTGGATTGTTCATAATTGTATGATCGACTCTGGTGCTGCCACAACTGTAATGCCCAAGGGAGTATGTGAAGCAATGGGAATGGAGTACACACGGAGTAGTCCTGGAGTTCTGCAATTAGATGGTACGCTTGTAAAAACAGTGGGTGTGATTAAGGATGTTCCAATTACTCTGCATACAATGCCCCAAGTTATTGTTATCCAAGAAATTGTTGTGGTTGATTTAGAGCCCTACTTTAGTATGTGTTTATCTAGGGAGTTTACCGCCAAGTTAGGGGGTTATTTGGCACTTGATTATTCCCATTTAGAAATTTCTGTCAAGGGTAGGCGTCTCGGGATTCAAAATGAAAAGCCTTCTTCTTTTCACATTGAAAAGTTGGAAGAAACAGAAAAGGAAGTGCAGTCTGTTTACATGCTTATTGACGAGTCTGAAGACTCTGTTTTGCTTCGAATGAAGTTTTAGATAGTCTTCAGTTGGATGATCAGTTTTCTATGCTTAATTTTAATGCCATGCTGGAAACTGAAATCGGATGTTATGTCATCCAAAAGCCTGAGAGTGACATGAAGCAGGAATTGCCTATTCAAGCTGATCGAGAATGTTATCACGGATCATTTATGGCGGCTATATTTTGATGGGGTTAAATCCGAAGATGATGCGGGAGCAACATTATGCAAGTCTTTTGGGCAAGTCGTTGAAGATAATGAGCGGATAGTCAACTTCTTGAATCATGAGACCGCCACTTGTCGAAGGGAGAACTACGGGGAAGAAGCCAGCCCAATTTCAGGGACCGACTCAAGTATGACCAAATATGGGCGGGACATTGCAGATTTACCGGATAACTCCTGAGATCGGGTTTGTGGTGGCGACATGCCAATCATGTCGTAAACTTATGTATATAATATAAAAAAAAAAAAAAGAGAAAGTGAAGAAAAAGAAAAGAGTATGTATATATGTGTTGCCTTTTGTTGTCACCTTGGCTCTTGTTGCTTGTGGGCTGTAGGTGTTGGTTTCCCTTTTTGTCTCCTCCTTTCCCGGCAGTTGGTGGCTTTCTTCTTTTCCCTCCCCTTTTTTCTTTCCTTTCCCTTCTTCATCTTCCTTCTTTTACTTCTTTTTCTTCTGCGATTCATGAGAATAAGCCACGATTCGTTGTTTCTTCTCCCCTTTTCTATTTTTCCCATTTCCTCTTATCCCTTTCTTCTCAGTTTGTCTTTGTTTTAAAAAAAGCATTTATTTTCCAGATTAGTTCATTTTCATTTCACGCTTCAAAACTTCCACTTCTGTTCCCTCCATTCGTTCATTCCATCTATTGCCGTTGGTAGTGTATCAACATGATGTTGTTATGTCCATCTCATCACTTGTTTACTTCCACATCACTCCATTGCAGTCACCGCTTGCGCAATCGCAGGAGCTCACTCCACCATCACATTCCATTTCTTCAGTTTATAACTGCTTCTATGCAAGTTCTTCCGGTTCTAGTTTTCCGTAGCGAGAAGAAGTTTTGCGACGGTCCCCGACATGTTTTGCAGCGACTAGTTTACGGTTCCAATATGACTCTGTGCCCAATGGACTAAGGACTGGATTCTTGCATACAGCGAGCTGTATACCCGCGAGCCGCCAAGAATGTTGGCATTTTTGCCACATTGATTCTCATTGATGAATGCATTAATGTATTGTTGGGGATCTGACCTTTGATTGATGCGGCTTGGGCGAAAAAAGGAGAAAAATTGAGCAAAAAATGACTAAGTCAAAAAGCTGCAGCGATGCGGCGACATGTTGCGAGAATCGCGGTCAACGCGATCCAACGCGAGCGAGTTGGCGGAACCGTCGCGATATCGCGACGTGTTCCGGAATCGCGGGTCGGCGGGCAAAAAAGCATTAAGTTGAAAACATGCAGCGATTCGCTGACATGTCAGCGAATCGCGACCCGGCAGACGTCGAAGGCGTTAAGTCAAAATTTGCAGCGCGTCGCTGACATGTCAGCGAATCGCGACCGAAAAAGGCGATTGGTACGGCGACGGAAACATGTAGCGAAATCGCTACATGTTCCGATTTCGCGGGGCAGAGCGCAGGGAGGAGCAACGACGGGAACATGTAGCGAAATCGCTACATGTTCCATTTTCGCGGGTCTTCAGCAGCGAAGCGTACGGCATACAAACATGTCGCGATTTCGTGACCTGTCGCGATTTCGCGACCCGTCGCGTTTTCGCGACCTGTAACTGTTTTCCCGCCAAGTGCAATATGAACGGCCGAAAGGGTTTTTTGGTTTTCGATGATTTAATGCTAACCCGAATTAAATATTTTGCGGATTTCCGATGCGGTTAAGGTCGAAGAGTGCCCGAGCCACCAAAATTAAAGGATTTATTGGTTCAAAGCTACGGTTCGTGGATTAATTCAACGGTTTTCATGCACATGTTCGAAGAATCGTATTTAATAAAGGACCGCGAACGTTTCATGGTATTTAATTTTTATTTCCTCGAGGCTGCGATTAAGGGGATCGTGTTCCTGATTTTCAAGATATTATTGTAGATCACGAGGAAGTTGGTTTTAAGTTTTTAATGCTGCAAAGAGGACGGACCTCTATAAAAACCAATGTAATTTTCATTTACGAAGGTTGGAAGTTTTGCTAAAAACTGGAAGTGCATTTGCAAGAATAAATTATTGGCTTCGGATTTTTCAAGCAGTTGTTTGGGTGATTGTCTTTTCCGTTCGTTGCATTTCTAATCGAATTTATATTCCTTGAGTCTTTGTTACATTCAAATTCTGCATATTGGATTTGAATCTTGCTTGTAAGGATATGATTCTTGGAGTGTAATCTTGGAGAGATTTTCTGCATACAGTTGTGTGGGAGTTGAGTCATTATATTCTTGTTGCTTGCTGTTGCCGCACTTTAAGTTTTTTGTTGTTGTTCTTCCGATCCCATAACTCCGGCCTGTGGCCATATTTCCATTTCTTTCTGCAACTTTTAATTTCTTTCCAGCAACCCTTATCTTCAAACAGAAATTTAGATTAGTAAAGGGAACCAGCCCACTCTGGAGATTGGTCTGGGAGCCATTTCTTGCTTCCAGCCTTTCAATGTTGGCCAGGTCTAGGGTGCAATTATAAAATCCTTTCCTGTGGCAGATTTTGGACCAACAATTTTTGGCACGCCCGGTGGGACAGACTGTTTCTGTCTCCAAGAATTCATAATTGGTGGGATACGCATAATTTTCCAAAGTGATAATCCCACCGGTGCCAACATTTTTTGGCACATTTTTAAAACACCCGGAGGTCTCAAGATTTGATGAGCTGTCTTGGCCTCACAGCGGAGATTTGTAAGTTCATCTGGCGACTTTGCTGAGTTGAAGATCCAGATTTTTGATCGTGGACGCCTGCCTGTTATTTGGTGACTGTGCTGAACTCAGAAATACTTCATGATCACAAGATCACAGTCAAAGAAATTTGGCGATCTTGTTCAGTTTTTTGAACTTGATAGTTCGAGAAGTGGTGAGCATTCTAGATTAGTTTCCTCGTCTCTTCCATCTTCTGCTGTACAAATACCCAATATTGTTGCTAGTGTTGCACCCCTAAAAGTTCCACCAATGGCACAATTTCCTCCACCTAGAAAATTCTTGGCATGGAACAGCACTGGAGCCTTGAATCTGTAGGCCCAGAATCCAGTACCACAGGGCTGCACTGAAGGCTTTGCCCACTTACGATGGTACTGGCAAAATAGCCTATGAGCACATAAATGATGTGGCTTCTCTGGCTGCTATTCATGACATTACTGATGAAGATGTAATGATCAAATTGTTAGTGTGTTCATTGAGAGGTAAACTGTTGTTTTGGTACAGAACTCTGCCTCCCGGCACCATAACATCATGGGATCAATTTGGTGATTTGCTGGTGAAACATTTTCATGAACAGGCTGACCCTTTCTCATTGTTAAATCAGTTTATTGTCATACAGAGACATCCACAAGAAGAGATACCTGATTTTAATGTCCGGTTTACCAGAACTTGGCAAAGGATTCCTGATGGTATTCGACCTGCTGATGAATTAGCTACGATGTACTACCTCAGAGCGTTTCACTCAGATATCGGATGGGCGGTTCGGCAGTCTAATGTGGTGACGTTTCCAGAAATCTTTGAACAAGCAATTAAAGCAGAAGCTGATCTGGTTGCTGTAGGAAGACTGCCTCCAAAGGTAACTATGCCTCTTATTCCGGATTTGCCTCAATATTTATATGGTTCACAACCACACCCCATGCCAACTATGTATCCTACACCATCATGGAGTTCTAAAGCACCTCGAGGTTGCAACTTTCCCGACTCCTCAATTGCCTCGCTTTAACTCCTTTACCGCTCCCCGCACCCGACATTCAACCATCTCTCGTTTCCACTGCATTTCCGGCTTTGCCGGCACCACTCGGCTCCTTTGCCCTTACCGTAACTTCCCGCACTCGCAAACCCCGATCCATATACGACATTATTGCAAGAGGTTAAGTCTGCAAATTTTGCCATTAGAGCCATGGGAAACAAGATCACACTCATTGAGAGGAAGCAGGCTGAGAGAGATTTCCAGCCAAGGAGATTTCAACCTCATCAAATTACCAGAGATCAAGCTACCTCCATAAGCAAAGCACCTGAAAGGGGCTTAGATGTTCTAGCAAATGAAGATGCAGCCCATGCAGATGGAGTATATTGGTGCTCGACTTGTAATGATCCTCACGGAGAGGATACATGTATGGTCCACTTAAATTATGTGCAGACCTTGGCGGCCAGCACCTCAGGTGACCATGTTAATATGATCTCAGAAGCTGGTTATAATTTGATGACTGCAGTGGAAGATCAAGTTTCAGTTCTAACAAGGACTGGAAAGAAGCCTATGAATGTTGATCCTACTGACTTAGAGCCGTTAAGAGTATCGGCTGAAGTGAAAAGGCCAGTGAAAGCTCCTGTGCTAGCTCCAAAGCCTTTGCCCAAAGATCCAAATTTTAACAGAGTTCAAGAAAAGGCAGCAGTTGCACCAGTAAGGTCAGAAGCAGAGGAGCAGGCACGTGAAAAATTGAAGTATCCATCACTGACCAAGAGGTTGAGAGTGGAAGCTACACAACAGTACAGGACCAGATTTGAGCAACCTGTTGAGATGAAAAATTCTGTTGCAGTTTCATACAACATTGTTGATGATCTTAAAAAGACCCCTGCTAAGGTGAGCCTTTATGATGCTTTGCAATTTCCAGGCCAGGTAGACTTATTATAGGAATCATTAAAATTTGTCAAGGATAATGAAAAAGGTCCTACCCAGACAGTATATGCACAAACTTTAACCACCTCTGCTACTGGAAAAAATAGGCCACCTCCATTTTATTTGTCATTGCACATAGAGGGTTGGATTGTTCATAATTGTATGATCGACTCTGGTGCTGCCACAACTGTAATGCCCAAGGGAGTCTGTGAAGCAATGGGAATGGAGTACACACGGAGTAGTCCTGGAGTTCTGCAATTGGATGGTACGCCTGTAAAAATAGTGGGTGTGATTAAGGATGTTCCAATTACTTTGCATACAATGCCCCAAGTTATTGTTATCCAAGAAATTGTTGTGGTTGATTTAGAGCCCTACTTTAGTATGTGTTTATCTAGGGAGTTTACCGCCAAGTTAGGGGGTTATTTGGCACTTGATTATTCCCATTTAGAAATTTCTGTCAAGGGTAGGCGTCTCGGGATTCAAAATGAAAAGCCTTCTTCTTTTCACATTGAAAAGTTGGAAGAAACAGAAAAGGAAGTGCAGTCTGTTTACATGCTTACTGACGAGTCTGAAGACTCTGTTTTGCTGAATGAAGTTTTAGATAGTCTTCAGTTGGATGATCAGTTTTCTATGCTTAATTTTAATGCCATGCTGGAAACTGAAATCGGCTGTTATGTCATCCAAAAGCCTGAGAGTGACATGAAGCAGGAATTGCCTATTCAAGCTGATCCGAATGTTATCACAGATCTTTTATGGCAGCTATATTTTGATGGGGTTAAATCCGAAGATGAGGCAGGAGCAACATTATGCAAGTCTTTTGGGCAAGTCATTGAAGATAATGAGCAGATAGTCAACTTCTTGAATCATGAGACTGCCACTGTCGAAGGGAGAACTACAGGAAGAAGCCAACCCAATTTCAGGGACCGACTCAAGTATGACCAAATCTGGGCGGGACATTGCAGATTTACAGGATAACTCCTGAGATCGGGTTTGTGGTGGCGACATGCCAATCATGTCGTAAACTTATGTATATAATATAAAAAAAAAAAAAAAAGAGAAAGTGAAGAAAAAGAAAAGAGTATGTATATATGTGTTGCCTTTTGTTGTCACCTTGGCTCTTGTTGCTTGTGGGCTGTAGGTGTTGGTTTCCCTTTTTGTCTCCTCCTTTCCCAGCAGTTGGTGGCTTTCTTCTTTTCCCTCCCCTTTTTTCTTTCCTTTCCCTTCTTCATCTTCCTTCTTTTACTTCTTTTTCTTCTGCAGTCACAGAATAAGCCACGGCTGTTGTTTCTTCTCCCCTTTTCTATTTTTCCCATTTCCTCTTATCCCTTTCTTCTCAGTTTGTCTTTGTTTTAAAAAAAACATTTATTTTCCAGATTAGTTCATTTTCATTTCACGCTTCAAAACTTCCACTTCTGTTCCCTCCATTCGTTCATTCCATCTATTGCCGCTGGTAGTGTATCAACATGATGTTGTTATGTCCATCTCATCACTTGTTTACTTCCACATCACTCCATTGCAGTCACCGCTTGCGCAATCGTAGGAGCTCATTTCACCATCATATTCCATTTCTTCAGTTTATAACCGCTTCTATGCAGGTTCTTCCAGTTCTAGTTTTCCGCAGCAGAAGAAGTTTTGCAGCAGTCCCCTGACATGTTTTGCAGCAGCTAGTTTACAGTTCCAATATGACTCTGTGCCCAATGGACTAAGGCCTGGATTCTTGCATACAGCAAGCTGTATACCCCGCGAGCCGCCAAGAATGTTGGCATTTTTGCCACATTGATTCTCATTGATGAATGCATTAATGTATTGTTGGGGATCTGACCTTTGATTGATGCAGCTTGGGCGAAAAAAGGAGGAAAATGAGCAAAAAATGACTAAGTCTGAAAACTGCAGCGATGCGCTGACATGTTGCAGAATCGCGGTCAACGCAGTCAACGCAGGCAGGTTGGCCGGAACCGTCGCGATATCGCGACGTGTTCCGGAATCGCGGGTCGGTGGGCAAAAAAAGCATTAAGTTGAAAACATGCAGCGATTCGCTGACATGTCAGCGAATTGCGACCCGGGCAGCGTCGAAGGCGTTAAGTCAAAATTTGCAGCGCGTCGCTGACATGTCAGCGAATTGTGACCAAAAAAGGCGATTGGTACGGCGACGAAAACATGTAGCGAAATTGCTACATGTTCCGATTTCGCGGGGCAGAGCGCAGGGAGGAGCAACGACGGGAACATGTAGCGAAATCGCTACATGTTCCGTTTTCGCGGGTCTTCAGCAGTGAAGCGTACGGCATACAAACATGTCGCGATTTCGCGACCTGTCGCAATTTCGCGACCCGTCGCGTTTTCGCGACCTGTAACTGTTTTCCCGCCAAGTGCAATATGAACGGCCGAAAGGGTTTTTTTGATTTTCGATGATTTAATGCTAACCCGAATTAAATATTTTGCGGATTTCCGATGTGGTTAAGGTCGAAGAGTGCCCAGGCCACCAAAATTAAAGGATTTATTGGTTCAAAGCTACGGTTCGTGGATTAATTCAACGGTTTTCATGCACATGTTCGAAGAATCGTATTTAATAAAGGACCGCGAACGTTTCATGGTATTTAATTTTTATTTCCTCGAGGCTGCGATTAAGGGGATCGTGTTCCTGATTTTCAAGATATTATTGTAGATCACGAGGAAGTTGGTTTTATGTTTTTAATGCTGCAAAGAGGACGGACCTCTATAAAAACCAATGTAATTTTCATTTACGAAGGTTGGAAGTTTTGCTAAAAACTGGAAGTGCATTTGCAAGAATAAATTATTGGCTTCGGATTTTTCAAGCAGTTGTTTGGGTGATTGTCTTTTCTGTTCGTTGCATTTCTAATCGAATTTATATTCCTTGAGTGCTGTTACATTCAAATTCTGCATATTGGATTTGAATCTTGCTTGTAAGGATATGATTCCTGGAGTGTAATCTTGGAGAGATTTTCTGCATACAGTTGTGTGGGAGTGGAGTCATTATATTCTGTTGCTTGCTGTTGCCGCACTTTAAGTTTTTTTGCTGTTGTTCTTCCGATCCCATAACTCCGACCTGTGGCCATATTTAATTTCTTTCTACAACTTTTAATTTCTTTCCAGCAACCCTTATCTTCAAACATAAATTTAGATTAGTAAAGGGAACCAACCCACTCTGGAGATTGGTCTGGGAGCCATTTCTTGCTTCCAGCCTTTCAATGTTGGCCAGGTCTAGGGTGCAATTATAAAATCCTTTCCTGTGGCAGATTTTGGACCAACACTTCCCCAGTCATATCCTTTATAAATGAAGGCACAACTCCTGACTTGGTAAGTAATTCCCATAGGTTGTGGGAGACCCAAAGTACGAGGATATGGCGGCAAGTTATTTAAAATAATTGAATCTTGCATTAAAGCATTTGTTTTTTCTTATATTAAGACTGTGGATAAATCTGGTAAAAGTTCATCAGAAAGAGCATAAGATGTAGAAGGATCATTCCCTATATCTTTAGATGTGGAAGGTATGATAGATGTTGATAATGTGGAAGTGTTAATAGATGGGTCTATAGGTTTTGAAATTATAGGGATGGGACATGAAGGTTTGGTCGTAGATTGAAGATCTTTTTGAGGTTCTAGAGTGGTTTGTTTAGAAGATTGTTGATCTATATATGAGGATGAAATTAATGGATGGGAAATATGTGAAGCTATGGGTGTGTGTTTCACAGTTTTAGATGAAAAATAAGAATTAGGATATGTGGATGACAGAGCAAGGCAAAATTGCACTCCAACAGGTTCTACCAAAGCACACATATCAAAGGGTCTAGGATCACCATGGATAGTGACCAACTGATTTTTAAATTCGAATTTAACACATTGGTGTAAAGTTGATGGGACAGCCCGCATTGCATTGATCCAAGGATGACCCAAGAGTATATTGTACAATGCGGGGCAATGTACAATAAACATGGTGGTATCTAGAGTTCGAGGACCAACTTGCAATGGGATGGTAATAACTCCACATGTTTCTTGTGTTTCGTCATTGAAAGCTTTGATAATCATGTCAGTTTTCTTCATTTCATCACTTCTAAAGCCAAATAGTTGGTAGAAGTCAAAAGTGTAGATGTTTAGAGATGAACCATTATCAATCAGGACTCTTTTAACAGCTACATCTCCAATTAGAGCAGTAATATATAAGGGATTATCCTTATGTAAGCTGTGTTGTGGGATATATTTATCCCAGAAGTCAATACAATCAATCTCTTGAGTGATGATAGTATTGGACATGGCTCCAGGTTGAATATTTTGAGGTACCATCATTTGGCTTAATGTAAGCATCAACTCATCCCTATGGGTAGGAGAAGATCTTAATAAATCCAAAAGGGAAATTCTGGCTATAGTATTAGATAATTTCTCATTAATATTGTAAGGGGGTTTAAGTTGAACATTGGAAGCATGATTCCCTTTATTGGGATTTTTCAAAACGAATGGAGCTGATCCATCATTCTGGTTTGGTTCTTGTTGAGAATTTTGAGCTTGTTGTCGGGTAACGACTCCAATGGTACCTACAATGTTATATTGAAGACGCTGAACTGGTCTCAGTTGAGCGTTTATGGTTTGTTCATTTGGGAGGAATTAATTAGAAGAGGGTCGAGTAGTAACTCTTCTAGGAAATGGTTCTTCTGGAACCATAGCATATGTGATGGGTTGAATAGGATCTGATTCATTTTCAGAACTATTCGATTGGTTTGAAGTGATGTCTATTTAACTTTCGATGATCCGATTCTATATCACTAGGATCCGGAGTTTGAATATTATGTAGGGGTCTGGTCGTGACCATGGATAAAGTTGTGTCAAATATTTGAGGATCATGATTAAGTAAATGTCCACTAATGGTCCCTACATATCGGGTAGGAGGAGGAACATTATGATGTTCGATTTGATTGGCCACCTCTTTACCATGTCTTGGTAAAGGGTGTTGAAATATGTCTAATGATTGATTAGCATTTTGATTTTGATTTTGGGGAATGGTCTTTTGAGGATCATTAGGAGCATTTTGTTTAGGTTGGAAGGCTTGCACCTCCATTTCATTATTATCAATCATATCCTGTATTTTATGTTTCAACCTTTTACACGCGTTGGTAAAGTGTCCAGGACCTCTATGGAAATCACAGTGTAAGGCAGATCTGTATCCGGGTATAGTTGGATCAGGTTCTCGGATAGCTGGTAATTGGATCAAACCTCTTTCGAGTAATTGAGGTAAAATAGTTGATAAGGGTTGATTCAATCTAGTAAATTCTTGAGGAGGCTTATCAGGCGGTTTCAATATAATTTTTTTGTTTGTTTTCGTTGCATTGATATTAGCAACATTTCTGCTGTCAGTGACTCCGTAACCTATGACTTGTTTGTTTTTATATTGATTTCTAAATGTTTTCTCATCATCCTTCTTTTTAAGTTGGCCTCTCCTAATGAGGGCATCTTCTACTCTTCGAGCTAAATCTATAGCCTGATCGAAGGTAGTTAAAGTAGCAGTTGATAGCTCATAATATATTTGTTCTTATAAATTATTAATAAAAATATCCAACATTTCCCTATAAGGTAGCACAAAGTGCAGTTTTCCTGTCAATTGCCTCCATCTAGCTAAGAAATCGGCAAAACATTCATACTTGTCTTGTTTTAAGTTGTATAAATCTTTAATGGTTACATGCCTCTCGATGTAGGCACTAAATTGATGGACAAAAGATTCAGTTGTTTCTTCAAAGTTTCTCAAAGAATGAGTGGGCAATTGATAGTACCACTCTAATGCCATTCCACCTAAAATTTTTGGGAACATTTTTAGTAATAGCAAGTCATCATGTGATATATCATGACATGCTATCCTAAACATGCGAAGATGCTCTATGGGATCTTCGGTTCCTTTATATATAGGAAAGATGGGCATGGGAAAATGCTTAGGGTACGGTTGTGCTACAACTATGGGATCCAAAGGTTGACTACATATATCTTGATAATTGTACGAGGGACGGTAAGGATCTATCTGGTCCATACGCGAAGCTAACTGTTTCACCATGGCTTCCAGATTACTAGTTTGCCCACCATATTGGTTCGGTAGGGCATTGATATGGGATTTGTGAGCATATGATGGAGGGACATGAATATTAGATGCTATGTTGCTATTATGTAAATTGTTGGTAGGAAAGGTGTTATGAATGAATTTTGAAGTTGTATTATGCTGTATTCTAGATTGTTGAAAATTGGTGTTTGGCTTCATTTTAGGTTTTTGTTTACTTGAAGCATATTGATCAATAGTTTGGCGGAGTAAAGCAGTGAAGGAAGTTTTCTTTTGTGTGGGAATGATTTTAGGCTCAATAACAGGTTCCTTAGTAGGTTGGGTAACCTCGTTGTTTTGGCATGTTCTGAATCATAGTGACCATATCTCTATTGGATGGTCCAGCCTTATCACTTTCTTGATCAATGAAAGACAAGGGATTAGTGTGCACATCAAAAATATGTTCCATGGCTGCTTGAGTGTCACTAATTTGCCCTTTATCAATACGAACTATCATATTAAGAGCGCCAATGTTATTATTGAAAAATTTCCTAAATGATCTAAGTTGTCAAAAGCAATAGTTCCATCTGGAGCTACTCTAGGGGATGAGGATCCATCCTCTTTAACATTTTCTTCTTGTTCATTGTCTTCACCTAGGTCATATTCTAGTTGATCTAGAGTTTCTCCTTTCGGAATTGGATCTTCAGGAAGGACATTTGGGCCTCTAGTTTTATCTTCTAACCAATCTTCTTCTTCTCCAGTTTTTTTACCATTCCTAAGTTTAGGCATTGTACTTAATTTAGATTTCAACAAATATATGTATATTTATTTATATATCTATATATATGCAACAAGCTTAAGAGGTATATATTAATTATATACCTACTACAATATTTAAAATGAAAGGTTTTGGTTTTTGTTATGTTTTTTAGTTTTTCTTGTTTTTTTTGTAATAATATTGTAAAAATAACAAACAACACAATAAATGCAAGAACTAATAATAATGAAAGCAATGATCTAGTTTTCTATGAAAAATTTATAAATATCATTAATGGGCTCGAGTTCTTCGGGAGCCATGAAGTGTTCTTATTCAAATTGAAAATTTTCTTTCAAAAATTTAATGAAAAGAGCTATAGTGATATTATCTATTTCAGATTCTGGTTGATAGAAGTAAAGCTCGTGGCAATATTCTTGATATAACATAGCTCGAGGAACTCTATTCCATATTTCCCTATCCGTAAGAACAACCTCTTGGTCTTCTACATGACCTAGGAACTGGTGTATAATGGCTGCGTTCTCGAGGTATTCCTTGAAGGTGAACAATTTTGAAGACACAAGAGCTCTCCTATAAGCTAACCATCTATTGCAGGCTCTCTGAAGTTCATGATAAAAGACGAGTTGATGAGGATCCAGAATTCTATCTAGGACAAGCCTCTTGATTTGTTTAAGTTTTGTTGACCTAGATGAAATGACACTTAGTATTCTATCAAGTTCGTCCCACAAAAGTTGATTTATATCTGTTTCAGGCACACTAAGCACATAATTGATTTCTATGGCTGCCAATTGGTTTTCAACATTTATAGTAACTGCTAATATTTTCTTAGGAGCTACCATCTAAACATGATATGCAACTTATTAGTTTTAAATGATTTGAAATGCATCTATGTTTTGGTTGTTTTATTTTATTTTTTGTTTTTTTTGTTTTCTTGTTTTCAAAAGGTTTTAAATGCATTCACGTCGGGTTCACCAAAATGTATCGCTCCAAATTTTTCACACCCTTACCTTCAGGCTATAGGATCCGTGCCCGGAAGGGGGATGTGAAAATGATGGCGTGGTACCTCGGACTGAGAGGCCTTTGCGAAGGTCCCGCCTCTCGGGGGAGGTGTATTATGGTGATTTTTCGATGGATGGTGGGTTCACTAGGAAACATTTGAATGGCAGTTTCCATGCCTAGGTTGGGAATGTGTTTGATGTGTTCAGTTTTAGCTTTAATCATCCAAGTCCTAGGTTTGGCCAAAATGCGTCTAAGCTATTCTATATGAAATGCAGATTTAAATGAAGACAGAGAACAAAATTAGACAGAAAATAGAGAGAAAAGGCTAAATTACAGAGCCATACCTGATCCGGATGTCTGATGGAGATTCTAATTTTTGAAGCAGTCAAGATCGCCTATGATTTGAAAGGATCGTCTGCTATCAGACAAGATCGTCTGAGATTTTACGAATTCGTTAGAGACCTGCAATCAGAGAAGTAGACACAAAATGCAAAAAATGCAACTATTCTAACAGAGGGCAATGATGTAGAATAATAGGAATAACATTAAAATTATGATAATAAACAAAATATGAGTATACTACAATGACTTAATGACAATTGGTGACTTTATTATGCATTTAAAGCTACATGGGTGAACTCCAAAATGCAAAGTAATAAGAAATAAACTCAAATTTAACTAAATGTAGAACAATGTATAAAATAAAGGATGAAGAAACGCAAACTCTGGGCACTGATTGCCCCCAATGTGGACTGCAGTCGAAATCACCTTAGATTGGTACGAAATCGTTCGAGATTGTACAAGATCGTCTGAGACTAACTGAGCTTGCTCCGGCTGAAAAAAAATGAAGTTCCTACAAAAAAACTTGGAAAAATACAAATGCAAACATTGATTTAAGATGGTCTAGTGCGTGTAGAATTCATGTTACAGGGAATTTTAGCCAAAGGGATGCTAAGGGGAGGGCCTAGGATTAAATAGGCTTAGGAGGGAGGTTAGGAGGTTGGAGATCATCCCTATTTGGGAGATCTCCAATGGGGAGGGTCTCTAACGACGCAGACACACTTCTGCCCGGATTAGAGACGTCGTTGGAACAGAGACTAATTGAGAAAAATTAGTTTTGGGACAAGATCGTCTCGACGTCCTAGCCCAGACGAAATCATCCGATCTGAGGCGATATCGTTTGATCGGCGACGATATCGTCAAACAATCAAAACAAACTCTAAAAATGGCACAGGAAACGAGGAAATGGATTAAGCAATGGTTTGGGAGCGGTTTTGGAGGTTAAAATTTGAATTTGAATTATTTACTAGAGTAAGTGTAATTATTAAGGTTTTACTACGCCAATTTTAGGGTGCTACAAGACCCAAAAATAACTGTTGGAGGTTGTGTTGAGTAGAGAAACACAATCTAATAATCCAAGAAGGGGACAAGTGGATGAATAACTCACTAAGACACAGATGGCTAGGGTTCGATTGGAGGTGAAGCTGGGTAAGGAAATGAAATATCTAAAGTCTTCCAAGTTTAACGGTGATGAAAATGGGAATAAGACTGAGGCTTGGTTAAAGGATATAGAGACTTACTGTATTATGAAGAATTTTTCTTCAGGTACTCTAACATCCTATGCTACATTATATCTACAAGAAGACGGTTTAGCCTAATGGGAAACCCTTAACGAGGAACAAAATCTAATAGTTGAAGTTGATTTGAAGTGGTAAGAGTTTGTTAAAGACTTTAAAGAAAGTTTTTTTATAGAATATTTCTATTCCCAAAAGTATGATGAGTTCACTAAACTTCATTAGGGAATAAGGACCGTGGAAATATATTATCAAAAATCTGTTAAGCTGGTGAAATATATACCCACTTATACTGAAAAAATGAATATCCACAAGTTTATACTAGGAATATATCCTTGAATAGGTCAAGAAGTGGATATGCGAGAACCTAAAATATTGCAAAAGGTTTATGAGTTGGCAAGGAAAGTTGAGACATACCTTAAACCCTAATTTGACTATGAGGGGCTAGATGAGCAGTGCAAAGAGGTATTAAGAAAGAGATAGTTCAGGGTTCATGAAATGGGAGTGTGAGCAAGCTATCAAGAGCACTCCTAAGAAGAATGGTAAATAAGACAATAAGCAAGGGAAGTTTAGAAGAAGGTTACGAGGAAGGAAGTGCAAATGAGATAATTGTGGCAATGGTGGTAATAAATCACCATAGGGACAGTCTAAATTGCCCAAGGAAGAGGGAATAGTGGGAGAACTAAAATTAAAAGAACATCCAGACCTAAGTAAGGATGTTTTATATGTAAAGGAGCTCATTATGCCACTAATTATCCACAAAGAGCAGGGATGAGTACAAAAGGAAAAGAACTGATGAACAGGAAAACTGTGCCTAAGGAACCAGCACACAGGATATACGTAGCTACAGGAAATCAGAACTTGGATGGATAGGCCACTCCTTTGGTAATTAAAGGTAATTTTTTTGGTAGAAGTGTTAAAATATTATTTGATAGTGGTGCTACTAATAGTTTTATTTCCACTAGCTTAATTAATCAAATATCTGAAAGGCCAGAATTTTTGACACATGGGTGGAAGGTCGAGTATGGTTTAGGATAAAACTACTTTGTAATTTAGTGCTATCCTAGGGCAATCATCTCTTTTCCTAACAAAATGACCATAGGATGCTTATATGTTGCTCCATTGCATGCCTTTGACGTGGTAATAGGAATGGACTGGATGCAAGTGCATAAAGTAGTGATTAATTTTCAACATCATTGGATTGAATATATAGATGCTGATAGGATGGCTTATAAAGTGAAAAGCTTACAAGGGAATTTTCAACCTCATATTCTTATGAACTTGCAACTTAAGAAATCCATCAAAAAAGGAGGGATGGTATATATAATTAAGATCAATGAGTTGAAGGAGGAAAATAAAGAAGAAGTTTTTGAAAGACACCCTATTCTACAAGATTTTAAGGATGTATTTTTGTAGACACCAAAACAGCACCAATCCGATTACGTGACAACAAGCGCTGATCGCATTGACACAAACAGCCCCTAGGGCAGCCCCCAGAGGTCAAACAGTGGTCCTAACCACTCCCAAAAGTAGTTTGGAAGGTCAAAGGTCAATTTGGCACCTTTTTGGCACCTTGCTCTCTGCTCGTCCCACCCCGGGACGAATACAAACTGCATTCGTCCCACCCAGGGACGAATAGCAGCATTCGCCCCAGGGTGAGGCGAATAGAAGGTTTGACTGGCAAAAAAAGTCAAACCTCGGCAACTCCGCCAGTTAACTGAGGCTTCAGGCCATGCAATTGCGAGGAATAGCTTTTATTCAAGAAGAGAGACTTCAGTGATGAGTGTCTTTATTTTAGAAACCTCATGCAAGAAGATTTTTAATCAGGGAGTTAGCTTTTCTCTGAAAATAGGACAATTAACTCAAGTGGCGCCCTCGCATGCGCAATTCAAACAAGGAGACCCTAAGGTCTATAAATTGGGGAGTTTTCCCACCCAAAATATATACAGAGAAGGAGCATTTGAGCAACGAAGTGCTGCCAATTTACATACCTACTTGCGATTTGTGCTTTTACATCCTTAATCTCTCATTCGAAAGGGAGGTTATTGGGCGACTATTAGAAGCGCGAATCCGGACCCAAAACCCGATTTTTGGCCACAAAAATTCCCAAAATTTGTCGACAACACCCCATAACCAGTTTTGGACCCATCCCAAGTGGATTGGTGCCAAAACAGTGCCTCAAACGGTGGGCGTCCTACCCCCGGGCGCTCCCCAATCTGTCACAGTGAAATTCGCCCCACCCCGGGATGAATAGAAATATGTGATATATTTCTCTAGTTTTTCTTTTGCATTTGATTCTAGATAGGTTAAATAGGTTACAGTTCAAATTTCATTTCATTCTGAGCAATTTTGACCAGGTTTCTATCATTTCTCGCTTTCACTAACTTGTAGATGGCACCAAAAAATCTGGGTTCTAGAGGCAAAATTGGAGAAATATGACCATCTGGGTCTTCCCAAAACACCCCCAATTAGCTAACCCCAACTTTGTAGGTCATTTGGAGCTTCCTAAGAAGGACATTGAAGAGGGTGCTTTTTGACAGGTTATTGTAGGTGTATTCGTCCCACCCTGGAGCGAATACAAATCTGTGAGGAATTTCCAGACTGTTCTTTTTGTAGTGGTCTTATGTTAACATATTTATGCTACTGTGAAATTTTTAGGTTGATCTGAGGTCATTTCATTATCGTTTTAATATTTTCATGCATTTACTGACAATAGGCCTTGGGAAATACATGCTTCATTATGTCCGCAGGTGCTACTAATCTTTTCTGTTTCTTTGAATGCAGGTTTCTAATAGCAGAGGAGCAGGAAAGAGCAAAGAATCATATATGCAAGTGGTGGCGATGTTTTGGTCCGCCCATCTTACATGTGGGCACGCGGAAGAAGGATTGTGATCCATGGATGTTGTGACAAGAAACACATTTGACACTCCTATCCCCTAAAAAGGAAGGAGACGTATTGTAACACATTTTGAAAAGCGTATCAATAAAGAGATTACGATATTTCATATTGCTTTTATCTTGTGTCAATTTGCATATGTCCTTTCTTGTTCTTTCTTGTGGCATATTCCTTTTTGTTTCCGTATCCTCGTGCTTTCAATGGCGATCACGGTGGGACCTGTGTCCCTTGATTTTTAAGATTAAAATTCTGATTAAAGTTTCTTGTTTTGTTGCTTGCAGGTACCAAGTTTTCAAATGCTAGACTATTTCAGGCAGAAATTCAGAGACATCCGATTTAGGCAGAGAAGAGGTAGGGGTTTTAAACACCCTTTGTCAATTTTTTGTTTTCTATTCTCTGATTTTTGCTTGCATAGGAGAGTTTAGAGGCTTGCTTGTTTCAATTTTGCAACTTAAAAAGAACCCCACACACCACGTGGTATTTTAAACACAAGGATTTGGTCGTAAAACCCCAACCCTTGAGCAAGACCAACGGTGGATTTCATCATCACCTTGGCTTGAGATATTGCATCCATAACCCCGATCGTGACTGTTGCTAGACGTAAATCCTGACGAAAGCTGACCAAGTGTAGCTTGGGGTGATTCCCAGTGCATGAGGATAAGTCTTCTATGGTAGGTGTCATAAACAGAGTGATTCCCCTTCCGTACCGCCTATGTTCCACGTATCATCTGCTCTCACGTACCTATAGTCTCCCTCACGTAAGGGCGGGTATATAGAGAGGTTGGTATATCGGTCCAGCAATGGTATATTGAAGGGGCGACCATTTTGGGAGTCATAAGAGCCTTCATAATTGCATTTAAATGGTTTTCACACAAAGCTTTCAAAAACAAACAACAAAACACACTAAACCAGATTTAGGGCACACTTTTAATCTTTAAAAGAGATAATCATCGCTTGTGTGTGTATGCTATTTTCTGTTTAGTGTATCAAAAAAATCATAAAAAGAAAAATCCAAAAAAATAATCTACGCATTTTTAGGTAAACATCACCATGGTGTACACCCGTAGCCGAGCCCGATCACGGGCAAAAGCTACAGAGAGTGCACCAAGGGGGACAAGTCACCTCCGATATAGTCTTGAGGACTTGGTCATCCCGCCTTGGTGGCAGGATACACAAGTTAGTCCCCATCATGCCATCACCGAACAAGACTATAGAGGCACCCCCTTGAGGGGCACACCCACTCAACATAGAGACACCTCCTTAAGGGGTACCCCCACTCAGCAAAGATCCTTTCAAGAAGAAAACCTACATGTAGCACTCGACCTAGATATAAGGCCCCCCTTGGAAACTCGTTATGGGTGGCCTAGTGATGAAGTGCTTGAACAACAAAGGGTCCACAAGGAGGAACCATATGATTTTGTTACTCCTAATTTACCCCTGATTACTGTCAGAAACACTAGACCATACCCAGAGTATCAGGCTTTCCAGACAGGGCAAGACAATTCTGCCCGCACCTTTTATGCATATAACAGAGAGTGTGAGGAAGATCACTACGTTCCTCAAGAGCAGTACACAACGTGGGAATGATGCACGTCCGCACCCACAATGTATCAGGATCGCTCATTAAGGCCAGAGCCTCAAGTGAATGCCGCTAACCTCGATAGAGGGAAGCAGCCCATAGGGGTCTCAGATCACTATGACCAAGAAAGACATGTAGGAGAGGCATCTAGGCCTCCTAAACAAGAGACGATGGAACAAATTGACTTGGCATTTGCCAAACTAGCCACCCACCAAGCGCAAATCACGTGGCTCAGGCAAGACCAACAATAATTAGAACATTTGTGTCACCTTAACCAAGAGCGCATTCAGCGTCAGATAACTGAATTGCTTCACAACAATGTGCCTGAGAAGGTCCCAGCCCCTCGCGCACATAAATCAGAAGTGTATGAGAGGCACAACCCCTTAGTGCGAGACAGGTCTCTGCGACCTCATCAAGCACTGCCTCTAAGACCTCCTAGACCTGAGCGGGAGGCCACTCCCCAAAACTATGATGGGCACCCTCCACGGGCACCCATCAATGTTTACAGGCCTAGGCTAGACACTCCTCAAGAAGCTTATGAGGATTATGAACAAGAAGAAGAGTGGGCTGAAATGCCCTATCAAGGCAGAAGGGGTGCTACCCAGCTACCCCTCCAAAGGCCTCAAGTTCCCCACAACCCACAGCGGGAGCAAACCAAGGAGGAGGAGATCAAGTCCTCCGATGCATACAAAGTGTTGTTAGAATGCTTAGAGACTATGGAGCTCAAGACTTCTGGGCCCCAAAAGCCTACTTTATGCCAACTCCGTAGTCATCCTGTGCATCCGTCAGTGCCGACACCTCCATACCCCAAACATTTTAAGCTGCCCCAGTTGGCACTCTTTAGAGGGGAGGAAGATGCCCAAGAGCATGTGACTCGATTCTTGAGCCAATGCTTTGGCATTCAGGACAATGATGCTTTGCTATTAAGAACATTTATAACCACATTCGTAGGCCCTACCTCGGATTGGTTTACTCAATTACCGAAGCATAGCATCTGCAACTTGGATCAGCTAGTGGACGCGTTCCTAGAACATTTCACTTTCAACACAAAGAAAAAGGCATCACTAAGCGATCTAGCTAGCCTCAAGCAGTATGAGGAGGAATCTATGGCGGCATATGGGAACCGGTGGAGGACGTTGCTTTCAAAGCTACCCTATCTCCCTCCTATGTCCGACCTAACTCAAATGTTCGCAAAGAGCTGTTTGCGATCGATCTCTATGCTATTGCAGCTGCAACAATATGCCACTTTAGAAGAAGCTCTGGCGCAAGCTAGAATCATCGAAGAGATCAAGATACAGGATGGCAAAATTGCCAAGCCTAAGAAAAAAGAATGGAACAAGAGCACTAAAATAGGGACTACGCAACAGAAACCCACCACGGTCAATCAAGTTGCTATCAACGCCCCTAAGCCTGCCCAAGCAACACAACCTCAGAAGGCTAACTATCAGGCGGTGCCTCCAAACAATTATGATAGAGAAAACCAAAAGCAGGAACAAACTCAGCAGCGTCACCCTAGGCAGCAATTTACACCATACACAGAGTCCAGGGACTCCTTGTTTGACCGTTTGTCAATGGCAAACTTGATTAATCTTCCAGAGATTCAAATGATAGATCCTAACGTGCCAAAGCCTAAGGGGTACAGGGAGGACTTGTACTGTAGGTTCCACAGACGAAAGGGACATGACCTTAACGCCTGTTGGAAGTTCAAAGGTTTGGTGCAAGACCTCATTGACAATAATACATTGGCAGTGGATAACCCCATAGCGCCCAACAACCAACAAATGGGCATTTTTAGAGACCCTTTGCCCGCACATGATGCACAAGCAAAACCTCTTCACGTCAATGAGGTGCAACAGAATTGCCCCATGGAGGGGTATGTGGGGATGATAAGCATAGTGACAAGGAACAAGAGATACCCAGGAGCTGCCCCCGCGGCAGCCACAAGAGAAGTTCCATCAACGTCACAACCTCAACCGAACCCTACACAGCTTCCCCCGCCTAGACCAGTGGCCACGATTCGAACTAGACTTACTCAAAGTCTAAGGACCACGTCGGCTAGGCTCTCCATATATGAGCTTATTCAACAATCAGCGCCCCATCGGGAGGCTCTCATGGAGATATTAAAGGCAATTGAGTTGCATCCCCACGAAGCAAATTCTTTCAACAACTTCGTGGGCCATGTGAAATAATGTACGAAACCAGTCATCACCTTTAGAGAAGATGAATTAAAATCGGTGGTTGGTGATGTGGCGGATCCACCCCTACATGTTATTGCATGGGTCAATGGGATTCCGTATAAGCGGGTGTTGGTAGACACTGGTTCGTCCAGTAACATTATTACAACCGCCGCATTAAAACATTTGAAGTTGTCGGCCTCTCACATCGTACCTTCCACTTATACTCTTCGAGCATTCAATGATGCGATATGCTCGACAGTTGGCACAATTGTCCTACCCATACAAGTGGGACAAAAGACCATTCATACATTGTGCCACATTTTAGAAGGTGAGATGGCTTACAATATCTTGCTCTGGGCGACCTTGGATCCGGGACATGAAGTGTGTCCCTTCAATTGCTCATCAATGCTTGAAGTATACATTTGAAGGATAGGTGCATGTGGTCCCCACAGATTTAGAGCCTTTCAAATACTGCAATTCAGTGCAACTAATGCCGCAGTCGACCCTTCCATCAATGCATTTGGATTTTTAGTTAAATCCATCTAAAAAGGGTCCGATTCCATAGGAATCTCCATTACCAAGTCAATCAAATTCCCATGCGGGTCCATCTTCTTCATCTGGTCCTCCCACAATGATGCCACCTATGGTGGCCACACCAAAGGACAAAGGAAAGAAGCCCCTGGAAGAGGAACCACCCTTAGTCTCCAACATCTCGACAGAAGAGAAGCCTAGTCGAATGGAAGTCGAGGCGCCTAGTTCACCCCACATGGAGTGGACTCAGGGAGAACTTCCATTCGCTCCCCTCAAATGCCAACAATCATAGTTGAGATGGCCAACACAGGATTGGGGGAGTATCTAGTGCAAAACATTATAGCAACGCCCACAATTGAGTCCATGCAAGACATGGGGAGACCTCGACTCCCCATCGGCTCTGTGGTTCCTCTAGGCTACCCACCTAATCAGACAAACTTTATTTATGGGGGCCTGGATAATGGCGTTGAACCTTCCCTACAAGAAGAGGAAGATGAAGAGCCCTTTGTTGAGGATGTCAATTATCTGTCTAACCCAAACTTCGCATTAAGATATCTTAGCCAATGTAATTGGCATGGATATGGGTTGGGCAGATATGAACAAGGAGTGCGTGTTTTGTGCCAGCCAAGATACCAAATGCCTTATGACAAGTCAGGAGTAGGGTTTAATCACCCTTTGCCCCTCGACATCTTGGTCGAAAACATGCAAGGCCTAGGGATAGGCAACAAGGATGGGTTGGCATCAGATCCATATGCCAATCCAAATACAACTTATACATTGGGGGATTATTTCCCATTACACACAAACAACCTTGTTGACCTCAACAACCCTTTCCCTTCGGTCACAACGGGAGACAATTCAAGGACTCACCTCCACGAAGGGTATGAACAAGACCAAGAAGGGTCTTCGGATGATGAGTTGGAGTACGAGGTAGCACCTTGGGATCCTCTTGAGTCAGGAAGCAATCATTCCCACATGCTTCCCATGGATGATTATCAAGAAAGCTTCCTGACCATGTTCCCATTGGATGATCCAATTGAGCATAGGCCACCTCAAGAAAATTAGGTCCCCCCGTAGAGAGCGGAACAACCTCAATGGGACCACATTAATTTGCTCGAACAAGATGAGCTTCATCTGTCGCAAACCGTTGTTGCAGCAAACGAAGGCCTTTGGATCTCTGATAGTGATTATGAAGATGAAACCGAGATGGCCTATCTCAACCACATGCGACAAATGCAACAACAGTATCCCTTGGGCATAGATGACATGTTTGAACACTTACACATAGGTCCAAGACATAGGTGGCACCTCAACCCGGCGTAGTTATAGCAATTACTGCACCCGCCACTCCAGGTACACAGAGAGCATCTTCCGCCTGGAGACCCTATCAAACCATCAGTGCCTAGGGCAGACCCTGTCTGCATGTCCACGCATAGGGCCGATCCCTTTGTACCAGTGCCTACAGAGCCAGATCCAAAGCATCAAGAACATCCAGAATGTCAGGGTTATCACACCTGCGGTAATGGAGGTTACAATCATTTCATCAACATGATCTCCATTGACTTGACCGCCCCCATCCATGATCCAGCCGACCCAACACGGTCATTGCATCTAGACATAGAGGCTATAGATTGGGATCGCGCTGACACACCACCCTCCCCATCAAAGTACTGGCCTTGCGGTGGGATGTTTCATTTCACTCCAGGACAGACTCAGGATGTCTTCCATGCTGAAGAGGAACCTGACGTTCCTAACGATGATCTTAATTCAGCAAACGATATCCATCTGATCCCAACTCCACACCAGTTGGAGGACGGATCCCACATGTCGATCGAGGCAACGACTGACGTAGACATCGGCACAGATCCAATGAATCCATGGATTCTCAAGCTAGGGGTAAGTCTCTCCCCCGAAGAGCAAGCCGATTACATTGCCCTTCTCAAGGAGAAGAAGGAGGTTTTTGCATGGTCATATAAAGACATGTCGGGGCTAGACCCGTAGCTAGTCATGCATAATTTAATGCTGGATCCGACAATCAAGCCAGTAAAGCAAAAACTATGCAAGATGCACCCAACAGTGGCCTTAATGGTCAAAGACAAATTGCAAAAGTTGTTGGATGCACAGTTTGTCATCTGCGTGGATTATCCACCATGGTTGTCTAACATGGTACCCGTCAAGAAGCCCGACGGGAGGATTCGCATATGCACCGATTTTTGAGATCTAAACAAAGCGAGTCCTAAGGATGATTTCCCCTTGCCTAGCATCGACGCATTGGTAGATGCTACAGTGGGCCACGAAATGCTTTCCCTCATGGATGGTTTCTCAGGATACAATCAGATTCGTATCAATCCCGAGGACCAACTAAAAATGGCATTCACAATGCCTTGGGGGACATTTTGTTATAAGGTCATGCCTTTTGGCCTTAAAAATGTTGGTGCCACCTACCAACGTGCCATGACGTACATCTTCCATGATTACATGCACAAAACTTTGGAAGATTACATGGATGATTTGTTGGCCAAATCTCTTTTGCGCCCTAATCATCTCGATGACTTACGCAAGATACTTGATCGCCTCATTGAGCATAAAGTCAGACTAAACCCCAAGAAGTGCATCTTTGGCGTCACATCTGGAAAGCTCTTGGGTTTCATAGTCTCCAAACGAGGAATCGAGGTGGATCCCAACAAAGTCAAGGCAATCCTTGAAATGCTTCCCCCAACTACCATCAAGCAGCTCAAAAGTCTGCAGGGAAAGGTTGCGTCGATCAAACGCTTCATAGCGCAGTTATCTGACAAGTGCCGACCCATGAATAAATTATTGCACAAGGGGGTAGCATTCCATTGGGATGATGAGTGCCAATCAGCCTTTGATGATATTAAATAGTACTTGGCTTCGCCACCAGTATTGGCACCACCTAGACCAGGAGTGCCATTCTACTTATACATCTCGACTATCGAGGTGGCACTGGGCGCCATGTTGTCCCAACACAATGAATTGCACAAAGAACAGGCTACTTACTATCTTAGCCGCACCTGGTCAGTTACGAACTTAACTATGCATATGTCGAGAAGCTCGTTGGCAGTGGTGTTTGCTACCAAGAAGCTATGCCATTACATGCTGAGCAACAAGATGTATGTTGTGTCTAAGGAGAATCCATTGCGATACATGATGAGTCATACTTATCATAGTAGCCGCACGTTGAAATGGATCATGTTGTTGATGGAGTTTGACATAGAATTCATTGGATAGAAATCCATAAAAGGTCAAGTCATCATCGATCAACTGGCAGAGGCTCCTCTTGAAGATGATCAGCCTCTGACCTTCGAACTACCTGATGATGGGGTCTTCCATGTTTTAGAATCGCCAGATTCTGATGAGCCTGAGTCACAGGCTGACATAACCCTATTCTTCGATGGTTCTAAGTGTGAGCAAGGAGGTGGCACGAGAATTGTATTCTTCACTCCACAAGGGGCTCCAATGCCTCTGTCATTTAAATTAGACTTCCCATGCACCAATAACAATGCAGAATATGAAGCCTTGCTCATAGGTCTTCAGACAGCCGTCACCATGAACATTAAACGATTAAACATATTTGATGATTCGCTATTAATTTTCAATCAAGTTAAGGGGATATTCCAATATAAATGCCCAGTTCTATAGACCTATAAAGCCCTTGTGGACAAATTCTTGGCACAACTTGACTGGTATGACATCGAGGCACTCCCTCGATCATCGAATCATTTTGCGGATACTATGGCCTCCTTGGGGTCACTAATCCCGCAAGACCCTTTCGGTGAGATGACAACCATTCAGGTCAAGACATTATCACAACCCGCGATGGAGCGTGCAAGCTCTGACCTCATGCCAGGAATCCACTTGATCCAGATTGAACCATCTACGGATAGGTTTTCTCGAATCCAATATTGTTTGACTCAAGCCAACTAGGGGTCCTTGTTCTCCCCTACCCCTCTTAATAGCAATACAACGCTATTTTTACAAGTTCTTTCCTGCTCAACTTTTGCTCGGGATGAACTTCAAGAGGGATTGGTTGTTCATACCATCGAGGTTTCTGATCAGCAGGATTGGTACACACCCCTAAGGGATTACCTCAAGCTAGGTACTCTCCCACTTGGATTGACACAAGCCGTGAAAAGATCATTCAAATAGAAAGCGGCAAAACATGTCTTGCTAGGAGACATTTTGTATCGTCGGAGCTATGAAGGAATCCTCCTCCGTTGCTTGGACCAGTAGGAGTCCGCTTGGGCGATCACCCAAGCCCATGATGGTACATGTGGTGGCCACTTCAGCGGTATGGCCATCGCAAAGCGCATTCTCCGCATGGGTTATTATTGGCCATCTTTAGAGCGAGATTGTTGCGCATATGTGAAGAAGTGCGTGAAGTGTCAACATCATGCCAATTTGACACACGTACCTTCTCAAGCCTTGCAACCGATCCAATCAGCTTGGCCTTTTTCATAGTGGGGCTTTGATCTAATCGAAAATATTTCCCCTGCGTCGTCGGGTCATCACACATTTATCATTACAGCCACAGAGTATTTTACCAAGTGGGTGGAAGCAATTCCGTTAACCTCTATGACTGGACCCCGCATTGCGGAGTTTATTTTGCATAATATCATTTGTCATTTTGGTATTCCATCCAAGATCCTCTCGGATAATGGGATGCCCTTCAAGAACAAATACGTGCGTGCTTTGACCACAAAGTACAAAATTTAGCATAGTTTTTCAACACCCTATTATCCGCAGGCAAATGGGCAAGCAGAGGCATCTAATAAAATGCTCGTCGCCATCCTCAAAAATACTATCGCAGATAATCATAAGGATTGGCACATTCAGATCCCGCTTGCCCTATGGGCTTATCGCACTAGCATTCGGACGCCCACTGGGGCAACTCCATTTTCGTTGGTGTATGGCTCCGAGGCTGTCATGCCTCTTGAGTTGGAAATCCCTTCGCTGCACATATCAATGCAAGAGTTCATCGATGATGACACTACATGGCAGGCCCGGTTAGATCAACTTACGTTGCTTGATGAACGACGCGTCAATGCTCTCGAGCATTTGCGTATCTATCAAGAGCGACTTAAGAGAGCATATAACATGAAGGTTCACCTAAGGGATTTTTAGGTTGGAGATTTGGTCTTAAAAGAGAACCAACAGAATTCTAATTTGTCGTCCCATCTCCGAGACAAGTTCATGGCAAACTGGTTAGGTCCTTATGTGATTGATAGTAAGATAGGACCTGGAACATACCGGCTCGCCTCTCTTGAAGGAATCAAGGAGCTAGAACCCTTGAACATCAGTCATTTGAGGCCATTCTACATTTAGAGAGCCATAGTCCACACAAACGCTCCAAGGATTTCCACAATCGCTTGGTCAATCCCCAAATGCAGGGCCTAAACCCTTTTCACCCCAAAAGCTCCAAGGATTTCCACAATCACTTGGTCAATCCCAAAATGCCCCAAAGGTGTCTATAAACCCTTTGGTCAAACCAAAAGCTCCAAGGATTCCCATAATCGCTTGGTCAACCCCACAAACGCCCCAAAGGTATCCATAAACCCTTTGGTCAAACCAAAAGCTCCAAGGGTTACCATAACCGCTTGGTCACAACAAATATTCAAAAATAAACAAAAACAATAAAATCATCAAAAATAACAAAAAAATTGCATCTCCATTCCATGCATACTCATAAAACATCAAAAATACAAAAATATAGGTTGCATTAGGCATCACATTCATACATTGCATATTTGTTGGTTATACAAGTCAAAAGCACCATAGACTGTCATTACTTGGCAATCCCATCATTTTTCACATCAAATCAATTTTATCAATGCATACATCCCGCATCACACCATCCCTATTTTTAGCAAAGTCAGTTGTCTCCTAATGTATTTAGGGTTTTCGTCATTCAGTTGTCTTTAACTTTCTAGCCAAAAATTGTACAAAGTCAAACAAATTTTACACAGGAAAGTTTTACTTGGGTCACGCCTCGTTATGTAATATCCCTACACAAATTTACACACATAAAATAATTCCTAAGTTGTGTGAATGCAAGAGAAACCTACAAAGCAATCTAGGGTACCATCGGTGAAAGATTAGCCTATTCATCCCCCTGTGCGAATGGTTCAAGAATGCTGAGAATTGACAAAAGGACAAGCTCTTCCCCATTCATTCCTTCTAATCAATAGTGGTTTTCACTACTAACAACAATTCAAAACTCACCATTGGTTCCTAAGGTTGTAAGGATTCGTACTACACGTCCCTGCCAAGGATGGGTAGTCATCCCCAAGGCATAAAAGGATCAATGACCATTCAAAAACACCATCATCACAATCACCTTTGGTCTCTCAGGTCGTAAGGATTCGTACTACATGCCAATCCTTGGGAAGGATGGGTAGTCATCCCCAAGGCCTAAACGATCAATACCCTTACTTCATCATCTCCATACTACCCTTTGGTTCCCAAAGTCATAAGGATTCATACTACACGTCCCTACCAAGGATGGGTAGTCATCCCCAAGGCCTAAAAGGATCAATGTTATTCACCAATCACAAACATACCAGCTTAACTTTACAAAGCTCAAAAGCCAAATCAAATAACAGTGGTTATCACCACTATTCAAAATCCTTGCTCAAAAGAACACAAAAAAAAAAGAACAAAATAAACAGTGATTTTTCATCACTTTGTATACGAGCAAATATCCTAAACCATTGAGCCAATAAAAAACCTGAACTTGAATCCTTGGAATTCTCAGTATTCGAAAACCATCTAGGTGATCCTCATTACAGGTTTGGTGGATAGCCTACCTGGATAGCCTACATTAGCTTTGCGTGTGAGCAGACCAATGTTTGCATGTGGATGAGCTAGCTTATGGTACCTTAGATTGTCCCATGGATTAATCTTGCTAAATACAACAATGGAGTTAGTGGAGCTAGTTAGGTGATCCTCAGTACAGGTTTGGTTGATAGCCTATCTGGCACTGGCGGTATCCTGACAAATACCACATAAATGAACTCAATTGCACACACAGGGATGTGAAATAACTTGGTTAACCTCCAAGTCGGATTTATACCTTGTTCAAAAGTCTTGCGAGATAAATGTACAGTCTTGGCTAGTTAGTTAAAATATCTGAATCTCAGAAAAGCTTAACTACATTTTAAAACAACACTGGTCCATTTCATTCCATACATCACCATCAACAAAAAATGCAAAATACAAAAACACAGTTTTCACATGCAACGTCATTCCACAAAGTCATCCCATAAGTACAGCAAGCCAATAAAATCTTGTACAATCTATGGTGCCATCGACAAGTTATCAACAAATCATTTCATTCATTCCATATGCATACATCATATAATTAGCAACATCACAATCATAATCCCATATGCATCCATCATTATAAATCAATGTGCATAAACAGACAGACATATCATGAAAAGTTTATAAACACCAAAAAAAAAAATAGAATCATCTGTATATATATATCATCAACAAAATGCTCGTAGGCTACAATGAACCGGTCCTCTGACCCCACCACAACAACCAAAAACTCAAAAACCCCCAAGCCTAGGGCATCGGCCACCATGATCACGCAGGATCGGTGCGACGGGAACTACCCCCATGGTGTGGGTCCTATGGGACCTCTCAGGGTGATTGCTACTCACCCCTACATCACGCCTACTAGTGCCCCCCTCATCTAGCCATCGACGATGAGACGATGTCGACTGCTCAGTATCGCTATCTCTCATCCGCCATGAAGAACCACCCTCTAGGAGGCTCAGGTAACCGCCCACCAAGGTGGATGATCTCTCCCTCCATATCCATCCGATGTCGATGCCAATCCATGCCTCCTATCGATGCCAATCTGCCTCCCATCGATGCCAATCTGACTCTCGCTGATCCCACTCTACCTCTCATCGATGGTAGTAAGCTACTACGTCATCACTGTGCTAGCTGCATCCATAGTAGATCCCTCTCTCGTGCAACATCGGTATCCCCCTCCTACCGATGGGACGTAGCCCATGCATTCTCCCGCTCCGCCAGCTGAGTCCATAGGAGATCTCTCTCCTGCAAAGCCTCTCCCAGCTCCCCATCTCGCCTCCATAGTAGCCCCATCAATCATGCATTCTCAGTGCGCAACCCTACCTCCATGTCCTCCGACACTACCTGAGGCCTCGACGAATCCAGGACAACAGCCTGCTCTGGCTCCCACTGCTCCGGGACGTCCTACCTTTTCGGTTGGTTCGGAACCCCATAATCCCCACCCACATCCTCAACCTCCACCATCTCTGCATCATCCAATGGAGCACCCCAATCCTCATCTGGTGCTTCCGCACCCTCATCCCCTACTGTTGTCGCCTCCGCCCCGCCTAGAGGCCCCTCACCTCGCCACTATCACAAGGTCCACCATTGCTCATACTCGGTAGTAACTCCAATGTCATCCACATCCGGGATGTCAATAGCCGTATCTGAATCCTTTCCAAGTGGTGCAACGACTGGCCGGTCTAGAGTCCTCTCATCCCCCTAATGTCGATAGACCATGGGCTCACCAGGCATCCCCTGGTGCACCCTAAACTGTCATGTAACCCGACCATATGGGAAGAACTCTTGCTCAGTCCCATGCCTCCCAATCAGCCATCACCCCCTCCGTACCCATCGGAGCCACTCTCCAGCCTCAGGCCAGGCTGGATAGTCCCGATAGGGGCGCCAGAACACCTCCCCTAGAGTAAGCCGAGCGAAGGCATCGACATAGTGCCCTACGGCACCTACCCATCATCGACTCTAACCCTGCTCCTCCGACCTCCACCATAGTACCCCATATCCGATCTCCCGGTCTGCCATCTCTACCCGAGTCATCCAGGGCAGCCCTGTAGGCCTCTCCACTGCTATGTGCTGCCAAGCCCAACACTACAACAAGTAGCTACAACTGATCCCCTTCCACTTTCGATAGCGGACCTCGTACAACTCATCATAGAGCTGTGCTAGCAGAGTCTTCCCCATCTCATAATCATCGGTGTGTCTGTCGGACACTCCACCAGCTTGAACACCACCTCTAGCAGGTTCCACGGGAACCTCGCACCCGACGAGTCGGGAAGCAACATGTTGGAAATGAGGCCCATGAGTAATGCGTGCCTCACTCCCAACACACCCTTCTCTAACCACCATCGAACTAGTATGCCACCCATCTGGTAGTCGATCTCCGCCCTCTCCACTGGGCTCTCCACACCCAACTCCTCCCCATGCCCAAAATAACGTATCAGTACTGCTGTCCTTCGATCCTGCGGCATCGTCCGGATCGACAATCCATCTATTGGAATCCAAAGAATCTGATAGACATCCTCCAAGGTCACCATAATTTCCCCTATTGGGAGATGGAAGGTGTTGGTCCAGGGATCCCACAGATTGATCAGGGCCGTCAGATAGGCCCGATCCTCGACCACAGGCTCCAGGCGAGTCACCTGCTTGAGCCCAAGGGCGTCAAGCCAGTCCCAGTCAGCCAAAGTCAGTGCTGCACATGCGTCAGTAAAAATAGTGGGTACCCGATATCGACTCTTCACCACCTACAAAAGAAAACAACATAAAAACATTAAAACCATAAAAAATCCTGTACAACGCTAACACTGAATATACAACAATGCAGCAAAATGTACAAAAAAATAACCAACTTGTGGTTTTCAATAGTAATACAAAATAATAAAGAGGAAGGGCACTCACTGGTAGCGCTTCGGCTCTGCCACTCGATCTGGTGTGTGCACTCATGGTCACAAGAAAAATTTTGTAGTGCTTCGCTTCATAGAATTGACCTCCTCCTCAGAGCTCCAAATCGCCAAGAAAAACAAATGCAAATGAGCCCAAAACTCAGTTTTGGCCTTTAAAAAGGCTTTTTGAGCTTGTATTCGTTCCCCCCTAGGATGAGCACTCTAGTTAGTACTCATACCTCCCTGGGATGAATACTAAATAGGAATTCATCCCACCCAGGGATGAATACAGAGCAAAAATTTCAAAAATAGCCAAAAAATGCACAAAAAAGAGCAATAAAACTGTCCAATGAGAGTGCTTTTGCACTTGACATTTCGGGCATGCAAAATAGATGTCGGGGTCACAAATCCTCGCTATCCTACTCCCTAAGAAGGCTACCATAGCCGGACCGCTCCACGGGAGGACGGATTTTTGAGAATTTCATCCCCAAACGGCGTCACCAAAACGGGTCAAAACCCACCCAAAAATAGCAATATCATTGCCGAATGAAGGGTGACCTTGACATTCTTGGCATCCAAAATAGATGTTGGGGTCACAAATTGTCACTATCCTACTCCCTAAGAAGGCTACCATAGTCGGACCGCTCCATGGGAAGACGAATTTTTGCCAATTTCAGCTCCGCAATGCGTCACAAAAAGGGTTAACACCCACCAAAAATAGGTCAGAATGTTCGGAAACTGCTTTCGCATTTAATGGTAAACAACTGAAGGCACCCTTACCTAAGTCATCTTGGGTCAAGTGACTCGTCGCTTTTCTCATGTCGGTCATTCCCTCATCGATTCGTCGCTTGAGGGGGTAGTCACACTTAGTCGCCAATCAACAACAACATACCCAATCTTGGAAATGACATGCATTCAAAGGATCATTGACAAAGACAATCATGCCCCTACTTGGGGCAGCAAACAAGCAATTATCACAAGCTGATCAAACACTTGACATTCATGAATCATGAACTCAAGGTTCCCATAGACAAAAGGTTGCGCCCTTTGCCTATTCATGATTGATCAATGTCCAAGTTCAAGTAACACCTCACTGAACAAGGTTAACACTTGACTTTAGTTCCTTAGCTCGTCAGAAGCAAGGATTCAAGAATGCGTGCCCTTTCCATACTTGGGGCATCAAGAGTTGGTTAGGTTACTGAGAAACCCTAATCATTAGTGCGTTGGTTATCTATTTTTGCTCGACGCTGCGCCTTGCACAGCGCTTCCCAAAAAGGGGCATCTGTAGACACCAAAACAACACCAATCCGATTACGTGACAACAAGCGCTGATCGCATTGACACAAACAGCCCCTAGGGCAGCCCCCAGAGGTCAAACAGTGGTCCTAACCACTCCCAAAAGTAGTTTGGAAGGTCAAAGGTCAATTTGGCACCTTTTTGGCACCTTGCTCTCTGCTCGTCCCACCCCGAGACGAATACAAACTGGCATTCGTCCCACCCAGGGACGAATAGCAGCATTCGCCCCGGGGTGAGGCGAATAGAAGGTTTGACTGGCAAAAAAAGTCAAACCTCGGCAACTCCGCCAGTTAACTGAGGCTTCAGGCCATGCAATTGCGAGGAATAGCTTTTATTCAAGAAGAGAGACTTCAATGATGAGTGTCTTTATTTTAGAAACCTCATGCAAGAAGATTTTTAATCAGGGAGTTAGCTTTTCTCTGAAAATAGGACAGTTAACTCAAGTGGCGCCCTCGCATGCGCAATTCAAACAAGGAGACCCTAAGGTCTATAAATTGGGGAGTTTTCCCACCCAAAAGATATACGAGAGAAGGAGCATTTGAGCAACGAAGTGCTGCCAATTTACATACCTACTTGCGATTTGTGCTTTTACATCCTTAATCTCTCATTCGAAAGGGAGGTTATTGGGCGACTATTAGAAGCACGAATCCGGACCCAAAACCCGATTTTTGGCCACAAAAATTCCCAAAATTTGTCGACAACACCCCATAACCAGTTTTGGACCCATCCCAAGTGGATTGGTGCCAAAACAGTGCCTCAAACGGTGGGCGTCCTGCCCTCGGGCGCTCCCCAATCTGTCATAGTGAAATTCGCCCCACCCCGGGATGAATAGAAATATGTGATATATTTCTCTAGTTTTTCTTTTGCATTTGATTCTAGATAGGTTAAATAGGTTGCAGTTCAAATTTCATTTCATTCTGAGCAATTTTGACCAGGTTTCTGTCATTTCTCGCTTTCACTAACTTGTAGATGGTACCAGAAAAATCTGGGTTCTAGAGGCCAAATTGGAGAAATCTGACCATCTGGGTCTTCCCAAAACACCCCCAATTAGCTAACCCCAACTTTGTAGGTCATTTGGAGCTTCCTAAGTAGGACATTGAAGAGGGTGCTTTTTGACAGGTTATTGTAGGTGAATTCGTCCCACCCTGGAGCGAATACAAATCTGTGAGGAATTTCTAGACTGTTCTTTTTGCAGTGGTCTTCTGTTAACATATTTATGCTACTATGAAATTTTTAGGTTGATCCGAGGTCATTTCATTATCGTTTTAAGATTTTCATGCATTTACTGACAATAGGCCTTGGGAAATACATGCTTCATTATGTCTGCAAGTGCTACTAATATTTTCTGTTTCTTTGAACGCAGGTTTCCGATAGCAGAGGAGCAGGAAAGAGCAAAGAATCATATATGCAAGTGGCGGCGATGTTTTGGTCCGCCCATCTTACATGTGGGCACGCGAAAGAAGGATTGTGATCCATGGATGTTGTGACAAGAAACACATTTGACGCTCCTATCCCCTAAAAAGGAAGGAGACATATTGTAACACATTTTGAAAAGCGTATCAATAAAGAGATTACGATATTTCATATTGCTTTTATCTTGTGTCAATTTGCATATGTCCTTTCTTGTTCTTTCTTGTGGCATATTCCTTTTTGTTTCCGTATCCTCGTGCTTTCAATTTCCAAAATATTTACCCAGATTACCTCCAAAAAGAGAATTTAAATTTTCTATTGAAATTCAACCAGTGATTGAGCCTATTCACAGGGCTCCCTATAGAATGAATTCTATTGAAATTCAATAATTGAGGATTCAAATTTAGGTTTTTTTGGAGAAAGGACTAATAAAACCAAGTGTGTCACCTTGGGGTGCACCAGTGCTTTTTGTGAGAAAGAAGGATAATTATTTAAGATTATGCATTGACTACCAGATGTTAAATAAAGAAACTATAAAAATAGATATCCTTTACCCAAGATATAAGATCTCTTTGATCAAATCAAGGGTGCCAAAATATTTTCCAAGATTTATTTGAAATCTGGATACCATTAATTGAGTATTCGAGATGTGGATACACATAAGATAACTTTTAAGACCCAATATGGGCATTATGAATTTACCATATTTCCATTTGGCTTAACAAATGTACCTATCACATTCATAAATTTGATGAATAACATCTTCAAGAAGCAACTAGACAAGTTTATTCTGGTATTCCTGGATGACATATTGATATATTCCTAGAATAAAGCTGAACATGACTGGCATCTCAAAATCGTGCTGGAGCTATTAAGGGAAAATTGGTTGTTTGGGAATTTATCTAAATGTGAGTTTTTTGTGACAAGAGTGCAATATTTGGGTCATATTATGTCAGTAGATGGGATCACAATGGATCCTAAGAAAATTGAGGCTATCCTGAGATGGCCACCACCGAACAATGTAACAAAATTTAGAAGTTTCATGGGTTTAACTGGATACTACAGATGATATGCTAAAGATTATGCCAATATTACTACACCTATAACTAACCTGCAAAGGAAGTAAAAAGAGTTCAGATGGTCTGATAAGTGTAAAGAAGCTTTTGAACTGCTTAAACAAAATCTCACTACACCTCCTATATTAAAGATACATGAACCCCAAGGAAGTTTCTTTGTATGCACAGATGCATCTATGGAGGGTTTGGGAGGAGTACTCTCTTAGGATGGTTTAGTGGTTGCCTATGGGTCTAGAAAGTTGAAAATACATGAGAATAATTATGCAACTCATGATATAGAGCTAGCAGTTGTAGTGTTTGCACTCAAAATTTGGTGATACTATCTCGTAGGAAGACCTTTTGAACTAAGAACTAACCATCAGAGTTTGCAATATATTTTTACTCAACCTCTACTCAATGCTAGGCAGAGAATATGGATGGAGTTTCTTGTGGAATATAATTTTGGTATTGAGTATATAAAATAAAAAGAGAATAAGGTAGCAGATGCCTTAAGTAGAAGGAAACACATTACTATCTTATCCCATTTTCATTTCGACTTGATGGAACAAGTCAGAGAATAAAAAATAGGACCATTATTGCAATCAAATTAGGGAAAGAATGGAGGAGAAACTGGATTTATGTAGGGATTTCAGCTTTAAGGATGGATTCCTTTGTTTTAAGGACAGAGTGGTAATACCCAAAGCTAGAAATTTAAGGAAAAATATTATGAGTGAAGCTCATAGAGCTCCATATTCTACTCACCCTGGTGAAGCAAAGATGAGGGAAAACATGAAGAAAACTTTCTTCTGGTCGGGGATGAAGAGGGACATAAATGAATATATCGCTCAATGCCTTGAATGTCAAAAAGTAAAGGCTGAGCATAGGCATCCAATAGGACTGTTAAATCCTCATGTCGTACTTGAGCAAAAGTGGCAAGTAATTTCCTTGGACTTTGTAGTAGGGCTGCCTAAGAATAGGTTCCAACATGATGTAATCCTTGTAGTGGTCGATATACTGACCAAGGTTGCACATTTATACCTATAAATATAAAGGATGATGTTGTGGTAGTCACTAATAGATTCACCAAAGAGATATTTCAGCTTCATGGATTTCTAGAAGTGATTATATTAGATAGAGACTTCAGATTTACCTCTAAGTTTTTGTAAGATTTGCATCGTTCCATAGAAACTAGACTAAATATTAGTTTTGCATACCACCTAAAAACAAATGTAAAAATAGAGATAGTGAACCAGGTGCTAGAATATATGCTTCACATGTACTACATGGATTATTAAACTCGTTAGGAGGATTATCTGCACTTGGTGGAATTTTTTGCTACGTCGTACCCTTTGATCCTCGTGTGTGATTTATTTGTGATATTAAAAGAGAGCATGCTCCTCATAGAATTATTATCATGTGAAATGCTTCTTTATTTGTATTCCTATGACATTTTAATGTTTTTTGTAAGTTCATTCCACTAAAGGTTGTGAACGCATTTCAGATGGTTGTTAGAGAGCAATCATGAGAGTTTGTGTGCTACTATTCCTTCACCTTCACTTTTAATGAAATTCGGTTGGAATCCCTAGCGGTGGGTGTTGGAGAATAACATGATGAGCATAGAATATGATATCATTTGGAGTGGAAGGTTTGAAAAATAAGAAAAACATTTTGGTAAGTAAAAGTAAAAAGAAAGTAGTGTATTGTTTTTCTAGAAGAAGAGAGTTTGTGGGAAAACGAAGAGCACATGAGAGAAGAAAGGAATAGGCGATGAAGGAAGGTTGAGTTGCAGGAAGGAAGCATAAATACTAACGTTATTCTATTAGATATAACTCACTAAAGAGGAACAATTTTATTTATCTTATGTTGCTTGAATTATGAATTCTATGGAAAATTTAGTTAAGAGTCGGCCAGTGGCCTTTAGTGGTTGGAATTATTGTTGCCACTGTTGAATGAAAATGGAAAGTGGTTTTGTTAATTGCAAACTATGGAAAAATAGAAAAATACTTTCGTTTGATTTACTTTGAAGATTGATGTTTGACTGAAGTTGCTGTTTACACCAATTTACTATGGTTGTCTCAATGTTGCTTTCATTTTGAAAACCATGTTTGCTAGGTTTCTTTGGGAAAGATAATGAAAATTAGATTTTGAACTCCGTCTTTGCTACTATACACGTAAAACCTTATAATAAAATTGACATATTGGTAAATGGAGGAAGTAGTTCGAATGCAAATTTTGTGTATGCTCTCTATCTTTATTGTTTAGAAGGAAAAGTGAATGGGGTTCTAAATTGAGCAGGTTTGGGTGGAAAATTGCCTTGCTCTTGTTGCATGTTATCTGTGATGAATTGCTTCTATGTGGTGAACTTGAAACACTTAGGTAGAATGAAGTTAGAAAGTTATACTTGGGTTGTAGTATGAAGTTTATCTTTTAAAGAAAAATGTATATGTGCTAGTCTTGTGATATTTTGATTAGGTGTCATCTCCGATCCCAGTGGATGGATAATCCCTTTCTGGTGAACAAAATGTTTCTATTCGAGCATGCTGAGTAACAATCTCATGATAGTGACAAGTTTTTCTGAACAGTAATGCACTAGCAGTGTGATTTTGATAGAGTTTTAAAAAAAGTATCTTGTTGAACTATTGAGGAAGTTTGGTATTATCATGTATTGGAAGCACCAGATATCTTCTTATTTATTAGGCAGACTTGTAGGAGAGTTAAAGATTAAAATTTTATGTATAAAGGAGTTCGTAATTGGATATTATATGGATAATCTAAATTGTAAATTCCACAACAATGGACTTCAAAATACGTTGTTGTAAAAAACTATCCATGATATTATAGAAATAAGATTTTAGTTGGAAACTTTCTTCACAAATTAATCTGGTTTGTGGATATGTAATATGGAAATGGTAAATAGTTGATTGATGATTTTAAAAAGATCTTGTGTTTTAATTTCGAAGGATCGTCTATGAGTTGAGTTAAAGGAAGCCTTTAATAAATGTTAAATTCATTTATAATATTGATGGGCAAAGAATCCTTGTTGTTCCCATGAATGCATGTTTTAATCAAATTGCTAAATGAATTGTAAGCATTAAAATTTATTGTTTTGAGGGTGGATGAAAATGGATTATGGGTAAGTTTACTGGTGGTGCAACTTCACTTGGAATAGATATGTTAGAGTGAAGTCATTCGAACTTACCAAGAATTAACATATATACCCATGAGCTATGAGCTTACATGGACCAAAAAGGGCTTTACTGAAATGGCTTAGGCATTTGGATGGCATATTTGAACTGGATTATAGGCTCGTTCTTGGAATATCTACTCTCTTGAGCTACGAGAACGATGCACCAAAGAAAAGAAGTCAAGGATATTAGTTTAATAAAATTATGAACTAAACCAAGAGACAATGGACATGGTTACCTAACTATAATATTAAAAGAATTGGTTGCTACTAGGTGGACAAACTCCTTAAATGGATTACACCAATCATTGTTAGTACAGAGCAACCCATTGAAGGACCAATGGGGATTACAAAAATGTGCATAAACCTTTTCAATGCATAGAAAAAGAATAATTCTGCACTAAGTGATTTATGTAGAGTGATGTGTCGAGCATTAACTTTTGATAGACCTAGAAGGTATGCTCCTACATTGATTGATATTTGTAGATATGTGGGTCTACAAGGAATTCATTTTCAAACGAAAGAAAGAGGAATGTGGTAACTGGGTTTAGTTAGAACTATTAATGAACTCTATTAGAAACTTAAACACTTTTATGTGGGTCACTAAGTTTGAAAAGGAAGTGGATTGTGAGAGGGTTGATGTCCTTAAGCTACTTGAAAAAAAAAATTGTTATTTTGGGTTGTTACCGAGGTGGCAAGCCAAAATTACCAAGTGGTAATACAGGGTTGCCAAATGGAAGGGGCAGTTAGAGTGAGTCACCCAGGGTGTCTCACTTAATTGGGTGATGTGGCTAATGGATGAGAGGCGTAAGGGATGTCCCATGTGAAGGAAAAAATGGGACATGAGTGTGTGAGATGTGGTAAGGGCTGGTGGTGATGTGGCTAGGATACATGTCTAGTGATTAGGTAGGGTATCCTAGGCAGATTTTCTAGATTTATAAAATCTGGAAAATACTTTTATTATGCAGGATTTATATGCCTAAGTTTGGACTTAGGCATATATTTTATTATGCAAATTGTGATGTGGGATGCAAATGAGGTTTTGTGAATACCTAGGTTTTGGTGTCTATAAAATCATAGTTTATTCCATCACTCTCACTTGTAACCAATGCCTTGATTCTCTTCAACTTGCCATCTATGACATCATTGGCTTGTTGATAAAAATTCACCACAATATGTTCCCTTTGCTTACAATAGAAACAAATAAGTATTTTCTTCAAAATCTACTTGGAGGCTCCAATATTAATTTTACTTTTTAAAAGTAATCCAATTTCCACTATTATCAAGTCATTTTTCTTGACTTAATTCTCCTCATCAATCAAATATAAGATTATGAATTTAAAACTAGGGTAAATTTTATTTAAGATGAATGGAATATTGGCATAATTGTAAGCCATGATATTTAAGAAAATAGCTTTATTATATTTATTTTCTACCTTGGCACTAATTTTAATATTTGATTCAATAGGGGATAAAATATACTTATGTGTTGGATAAAATTATTGCCTTCCATCATATTTAGTCTAAACATGTTCTACTCTAAAGCAATATTTATGTTTTCTACTTGCAAGTAGAACAATGAATTAATGATATTCTAAACTAATTTTGTAGTCTTTAAGAGATCTATGTGGTGTAGAAAAGCATTAGAGAGTCCAAGACCAATTTTATTACTTTTTGATATTATGTAGCCCACTTTGTTGTTTTATCAAAATATTATGGCTTTTGTGTGGTTCCCTTCATGACATCTCATAGATCCTTTATGATCAACAAGTTGTGCTTTGGTTTGATATGTATGGAAGTCTCATCCTTTGAGCTTTTTAATAACATTCATAAATGAAAAGGTAAAAAATATCCCTCTTAATGAATTTTTTATAGGCTGTTAAGGACCACCAAAAATACAACCTTATATGACAATGTATCTTGAAATTTTTTTATTATTATTATTTTTTTACCCTTTTGATTATTCATAATATATTATTCTATCATAATATATCTACCTAGCATCTAGGCATATTAGTTTTTTGAAATAACATAAAATATTCTCCAGAGTCTAAATGTTGTTGGAACTTGATATAGGTCTTTGGATAAGCATGGGAATTTTCAAAGAGGAAATAAAGGGATTTAATTTTACTTGATAACCCTAAAACCCTAAAATTTGATCTTGTCATTACAAATACTTTTTTTCTAGATGAATAATAAACTAGAAGAAAGGATATAATAAGCAAGAATTGATGCTAATGGCGGGAGCAAGAGCGGGAGCAGGAGTAGGTGCAGGTGCAGGTGCAGGAGCGGGAGCAGGTGTAGATGCAGGGCTGGGGGCAAGGTCAGCGCTTGGTGCAGGCTCCCAGTCGAGATCGGGGTCAGGCACGTCGGGGCCCGGCCCCGGGCTCGTGGGTCCCCCGACGGGCCCAGAGGATGGGTCTGCGGTCGATCCGTTTGGGGGCCAGGGTGTCCTGGGCCCTGGCCCATAGGCTAGCCTCGATGCGAGCGCTGGGTCGGGGAATCAGTCCCCGGCTCCTGAGCGGGGCTTTGTCCCGGGCGGGCCTAAACCCTCCTTCCAGCAGATCTTGGCGGGCACCAGGGCCCCTCCTCGGGCCCCGGGGCTAGGTCTGTCCCTCGAGGGCACGCACATCTCTATCCAGGAGGAGGTCTTTTCCTCCTTAGTCGCGGGTTCTTCTGCCTCCCTGGTAGGGAAATTTTTGGGAGGTCGTCCAGACATGGAGACCATTCGTAGGTGGGCAGCTACTAAATGGAAGGTGTCCGGGCACATCCAGCTGGTGGCCCTAACCAAGGGTTTCTTCATCATTAAATTAAACAACAGCGAAGACGCCAAAAAGATCCTATCGGGCGGGCCCTGGTTTCTAGGGCGCAAGAGCCTCTTCCTCCGGAGGTATGGAGCTGACTTCCATCCCAGCACCCAAAGCATCAACTTTGCCCCGGTTTGGGTTCGTCTCCCAGACCTTCCCTTCCATCTGTGGCACGAAGATGTCCTCAGGCTCATTGCCCAGTCGGTTGGGGAACTGGTGGCCTTTGACCCTGCTACCAAGGCGGGATCCCGAATGGTGCATGCCCGGTTTTGCGTCAACGCCAATCTTGAATCTGAGCTCCCTTCCTCAGTCACTATCTCCTCTGGGTCCTACTTCTGGAGCCAGGCCTTGATCTATGAAAACAAACCCACCTTCTATCCCTCCTACAGCTCTCAGGGCCACCTCTCTCACCAATGCCCGGTTTCCAGAAAGGCGAAAGGGCCTCCTTCCAAACCCCCTTCCCAATCAGGTCGGGCCCCTCCTCGCGGGCCTTCCCGCGAGGGCCCCAGATCCCAGGCCTGGGCCTCCAAGGGCAACCCCCCCGGCCCCTAAGGATGCTCCCTTGGGCCTCGGTCTGGAGAGCACCCTCTCCCAGGCTTCCCTACCGGTTGCTCCCTCCCCTGGTTCGTCTTTCGTGGTCCTTTTCCCCGGCCCTTCCGCCCAGCCCGTTCTGAACCCCCCTCTCCGGGGCCCTGCTTGTGCAAGCGAGCAGGTCAGGCCTTCCCCCCGTCGGCCCCCTTGGCCGAGGGCCCCTCCTCCCCCCCTTCCCTGCTCCTCCCCTGCCCCCTCCCTGGCCCCCCCGGCGTTCCCTGCTGGGCTTCCCCTCTTGGAGTGTGGTTCTGAGAAGTCCGATGAGGAGATCGAAGCCAGTTCTTCATCTGGTCCCGATGAAGTCAGCCCCAAGATGACCCGGAGTAGGTCCTTTGCCATAGATTTTGGTAGCAAACTCAAGAGAGGGCGGCCCACCCTGGGCGATCAGCGGACCAGGATTACCGAAGACGACATAGCCAATGGCTCTCAGGCTACTCTGTCGGACGTGGGGGCAGGTTTCTCCAAGATTGACACCATCCGATCCAAACCCCCCGCTCACTCCGGGAAGGGGGGCAAGCGACCCCTCAAGGGTGTCAAATGAAGCTCATCTCCTGGAATATCAGGGGCCTCAATGGGGCTCCCAAGAAAAGGATCCTCGGCCAGCTCTGCAGGGATCACCGTCCGTCCTTCCTCCTCCTCCAGGAGACCAAAATAGATGAGGCTGCTGCCCGACGAGTAGCCCAAGCTTCCTGGCGCAATTGCGAGTCCCTGTCTACCCCCGTGGCCGGCTCTGTCGGGGGTCTACTGTGCATGTGGGACCCCCGGTGCTTTGAAGGAAGACTCATATCTTCGTCCCCTAGAATCATCAACATGCTAGTTCACTGCATTAAGTCAAACCGATCGTGGATCCTTTCCAACGTCTACGCTCCCAACAGTCCCATCGAGAAGGCGGCCCTATGGAAGGAGATTAGCTTGATGCGAGAAGCCTTCGCCCCCCTGCCATGGATCTTGGTCGGGGACTTCAACAGCCCCCTATTTTCCTCTGATAAGAGCGGGGGCTCAGGGGCCCAGGGCAAGAGTATGGAGGACTTTAGCGCCTTCACTGCCCTCAACGAGCTCATGGATGTCAACCTGAAAGGTGCCAGGTTCACTTGGACCAACAGAAGGGCGGGAGCAAATCATATTCAAGTCAGACTAGACAGAGTTCTCTTGTCCAAGGAAGCCCTGCCTATGCTCGCTGACGCCACCCTGCTGGCCCTCCCTAAAATTGGGTCTGATCACAGCCCCCTCCTCCTTGAAATCGATCACAGGCCTTCCCCTAGGAGGCCGTTTCGGTTCGAGTCCATGTGGCTGCATCACCCAGACTTTCGGGCCCAGGTTGGGCGCTGGTGGGCTCCCCCGGTCCCTGGACGCCCTGCTGAACAAATCTACCATAAGCTTAGGCGCCTGAAGGACCATCTCAAGGCCTGGAACAAGGAGGTGTTCGGCAACATCTTTGAAAACAAAGTTGTTCTCAAAGAAAAACTCGAAGCCCTTGAGGCTAGATTTCAAGCTGGCTCCCAAGACCCGGGGCTCAGGGATGAGGAGCGCCTTGTTCTCAGCGAGTATCATAACATCCTGGCCCAGGAGGAAATTTTTTGGAGACAGAAGTCGAGAGCTCTGTGGCTCCAAGATGGCGATGCTAATACCAAGTTCTTCCACGCGTCGACCCTCAGGAACAGGGGCTCCAACAGAATTGCTGAGTTGGTGAGCAGCGATGATGGTATCATTAAGGAAGAAGAGGACATCCGGGCTGAAACCACTCGCTTCTTTCAAGAGCTCCTGGGTGACAGCCCTCCCATGTCCCCAGGCGCGGCTGACTCCCTTCTGGAGCACATCCCCTCTTTGGTTTCTCCCTCGGCAAATCAGATGCTGTCGCAACCTCTGTCTGACTCCGAAATCCATGCAGCCACCTTTTCCATGAAGGCCGAGGCGGCCCCGGGCCCAGATGGTTTCCCCCCCATTTCTTCCAATCATTCTGGGACCTGGTCGGGGCGGAGGTGTGCGCTGCCATCCGGGACCTACAGACTGCCCGATCCATCCCCAGAGGTATCAACTCCACCTTCATAGCTCTTATCCCCAAGTCCCAGGCAGCCCGGTCCCTCACGGATTTCCGCCCCATTAGCCTGTGCAATGTCCTGTACAAAATCCTCACCAAATCCATGGCTACCCGGCTTAAGGACATCCTTCCCCTGATCATTGCCCCCTGCCAGGGCAGTTCGGTCAAGGGTAGACTGATCACTGACGGGGTCATTATCATGCACGAGGCCATTCACTCAGTGGTCCTATCCAAAAAGGCCTCCTTTCTGCTCAAGTTGGACATGAACAAGGCCTTTGACAGAGTCAACTGGGCCTTCCTGTCCAAGGTCCTTCTCAAGTTTGGATTTCACCCCTCTTGGGTCAGGCTCATCAGCAACTGCGTGTCTTCCCCGTGGTTCTCCATCCTCGTCAACGGATCCCCTGCCGGATTTTTCCCTAGCTCCAGAGGCCTTCGCCAAGGAGACCCCCTATCCCCGATCCTCTTCATCATCCTAGCTGAGGCCCTAGGGCGGACCATCTCAGGCGCTGTGTCTCAGGGTCTCATTTCAGGCATCAGTCCTGCGTCGGGCCTGCCCCCTGTTTCACACCAGCAGTTTGTGGATGACACCATCCTGGCCACTTCTGCCTCAATCCCCCAAGCCAAAATCCTCAAGCATATCTTGACCCTGTTCGAGGAGGCGGCCGGCCAGAAAATCAATCTCCGAAAGAGCACGATTTTCTTCATTCACACCCCCTTGGCTAGACAGATCAAAATTGGGTGGATTTTGGGCTGCTCCCCTGGCTCCCTCCCCTCCTCGTACCTCGGGCTCCCCCTGTTCACAGGAGCATCTTCCAGGGCCCTGTGGGGTGGGGTGATTGATCGGATTAAGAGGAAGCTGGCCCCCTGGAAAGGCCACCTCCTTTCGTAGGCTGGCAGAGCCACCCTCTTAACGACAGTTTTGCAAAGCATCCCGATATACTTCATGTCGGTCTTCAGAATCCCGGCCTCCATTGCAGTCCACATTGAACAAATTCAGAAATGCTTTCTCTGGTCGGGGAGTGAAGATAAGAAGAGGATTCCCCTGGTATCCTGGTCCCTGGTCTGCCACCCCAAAGCTGAGGGAGGGATTGGGCTCAGGAGGGTGGTACCCATGAACAGGGCTCTCATGGCCAAGCATGCCTGGAAGGTTCACACCGATTCCCCTGATGAGTGGGTTAGCATTGTGCGCAGGAAATACTGTCATAGCCATCCCTTCCTCAGCGAGTCCCAGCCACGCGATGGATCCACCTTTTGGAAGTCCCTGATATCCATCAAAGACATAATCCAGAAAGGAAGCAGATGGATCCTCGAAGACGGTGCCAAGATTGATTTCTGGGATGACAGATGGATCCAGGATGAGGCCCTGTCGGCTGACAGAGAGCTCCTCATTCTCAAGGCAGGCCTAGCGGACAGAGGCCCCAAGGTTGTGGGCTATCTCTCCCAGAGCTTGGGAGGTGCGTCTTGGGTGCCCATCCGGGACCCCAGGCACCCGCTCCAAGCTGCCAGACTCCAGGGCCTCCTCACGGTGACTATTTTCCCATCCGTTGGAGGTGACGATAGATGTGTTTGGCACGGTACCCCCAGCGGAGCCTTCTCTATCAAGTCTACCTACAACCTCCAGAGAGACCCCGACAAGGCTCCCTTCCCAGCCCGACAGGTGTGGGCCAAGAAGCTGATCCCCAAAATCAGCCACTTCGTTTGGGCGGCCATCCAAAACAAGATTCTGACGATCAAAAATCTCATCAAGAGGGGCTTCCAGATCTCGAATAGATGCTACCTTTGCTGTGATGCCTGGGAATCCACCAACCACCTCTTTGTCAGCTGTTCCTTCTCGACTGAAGTCTTGGGCCTCATCCTTTCTCAATTCTCCATCCAGTGGGCGGGCCCCAGATCCATCTCTGACCTCCTGCTTCAGTGGCCCAACCCCTTTGCCCATCCCTTCACCCGCTTCCTCTGGAATTCGTGCCTCCCCCATATGCTCTGGCAGATCTGGCTCGAGCGCAACAGCAGAGCCTTTTCCTCCCCGGCTCATTCCCCCCTGTGGATTGCGACCAAGGCCGTGACCTTTGCTCTTGAAAACTCCCGATCCATCCCCCTGTCCGAGGGGCCCCGATGGCCGGGTGAAGCCACCCTCCTTTCCTCCCTCGGCATCCAGCTCCCCCCTGGTCCCCCTCCCGCCCCCTCCCATCGTTCCCTGACCAGATGGATTGCCCCCCCGGCTGGGTTAAGCTTAACTTCGATGGCACGTCCAAAGGCAATCCCGGGCCCTCCGGGGTGGGCGGAGTGATCCGCGATTGCCACGGGGCCCTGGTCATGGCGTTCGCTGCTCCTCTTGGCATCCAGACCAACAACTTCGCCGAAGCAGCTGCTCTGCTAAGTGGGCTGCACGTCCTCAAGGGGGCCCCTTCTCAAGTCATCATTGAGGGCGACTCCCAAGTCATCATCAATGCTGCCCGCAGCCCGGGTAATTGCTCCTGGCGCATTCACAACCACATCCGGGAAGCCCTCTCTGTTCTCCAGGGATTCCCCGACTACAGCTTTCAGCACGTGTATAGGGAAGGCAACAGGGCGGCCGACTTCATGGCGAACCAAGCCATTCCCGCTGATGCCTTCACCACCTGGACCACGAACTTCCCCGAAGCTCTGGTTCTCATTGTCTCGAAAGATCAGGTGAGCGATGTGGAGGACCCCGATGTCTAACCTGCCCCATGTCGGGGCCCCGTCTTTCCTCTGGCGCGGTCTCCCAAAGACCGATGTCTTCTTTCCCTGTGGCGCCTCGCCGCCTGGCCCCGACCTGTCTCCCGCCCGTCGGATGGTTTTCCAGATCTACCACGCGGTGGCAGGCGTTCTAGGCCAAGCTAGCAGTTTGGCTATTTCCGATGAGGACCTGTGTTGCTCCGGTTGTGCATCTGGCAGTCCCATGAATGCCTCCTCGTCAGCCGCTTCGTGGATGGATTCCCATGCCGCGTCATCCCGCCTGCGGCTCTATCCCATGACGTTCCATCCTGGCGCTCCTCCGATCAGCTTGCGCCACCTGGCACGCTGGCAGTGGCCCCGTCCCCTGTCCCCACGTGGCAGACTACAGTCACGCCCCCTCAACCCCCCTCGTGTCGCACCCGACTTCGAGCATCCTTTCCCGACGTCGGTGGCTCCCCCCTTCTTCGGCCCCCTACGCATTTTTAAATTTGGCTAGTGCTGCATTCTTCCTCTGTGTTTTTCCCTGCTCCCTGTCCCCGTGCTGCTGGCCAGTTTTCCCCTCCTTCCCCTGCCCCATGGCTGCCAAAGGTGTTTACATCGAGCCCTCCATGCTCATCCTGAGCGAGTCGGCTAAATTGTTCTCCAACGCCAAGCATTTCACCCCCTTCTTCAGCAAGTTTGCTGGTGTGGACGATGAGATTACCCAAGGTTTCCTGGACTCCTGGTGCGACGGTGAGGTGCAGGTTAAGGGGCTACATTTTAAGGTAAACAAAGAGTTTCTTACAGACGTGACGGGCCTCCACCATGAGGACAAGGGTCGCGTTGTCAGGCGGGACAAGCACAATTGGGAGGAGGAGCTGTCCCGCTTTTCGAGCAGCAATGGGACAAGGCAAATCTTTTTCGATCCAACCTCCCGGCCCCCTTTGATGAAGCCATCATCCCGGTAATGCAATACATTACCTGCGACGACCCAGACCAGAGGCTCTTCAATTTTCATTTGAGTTATTTCAATCACCTCCGGGGGGCCACGGTGGTCAGCACTCCCCGCTTTCTGCTGTACTCTCTGGGTCTGTCAATAGAACGCGCCCGCAAAAACCACTCCCGGCCCTCCCACCAAGGCCTCATGGCGGTGTTGTACAGGCATGCCCTGGCCAACCAGCCGTAGCTCCACCGCATTCCCCCCTATCTGCTGCCCCCCTGGCACGGCAACTTCCCCGACTGCATCCCCTGAGGCTTCCATTGCCAAAGACTCCCCACCGCGTGATGGCTCCCCCGCCCCGAAGCACCGCAGGCCAACCCGAAAGTGCAGAACCCCGGCCCAGGGCCCAGGCGGGGCCCCGACTCCTGGGAGTGCCCGCAAGGATCCCTTCCCTGGCAGCAGCAGGGCTGCTGACAGTGCCAAGAGGGCCACTCAGGAAACCCCGGAGCCCGTCGACGTCAGTTCTGAGGTAGACAATAGTTTGCAAAGCTTGGCTATCAGAGGCCTCATCGACGTGGCCATCGGATCTCTGAACGCGGCTGCCCAAGCAGCCTCCTCCGCTGCCACTGCCCTGGCCGAGCTCAGGCACAGGCTGGGTGACGGCCCCGGCAGGGAGTAGCTCGACCGACGTGGGGCCCCGTCTGGTCCGGGGTGACAGCTGGGCCCAGTTGTTCCGGGTGCCCTTCTTCTGTGACCTGTCAGGGACGGTTTTTCATTTTGGCGGCATCTAGTCATGGTTTTGTCGGCTTTTAGCTATTTTTTGTAGGGCCCGGGGCCAGGGCCCCGGGTCTCGGCTTGCTGCCTTGGGCGCAGCCCCGCTTTTTGGTTTAATCGTTTAGTCTTGGCTAAAGTTGTAACTAAGGTTTTGGGATCCTGTCAAAAAACCCGTTGTATATATTCTGTTACCTAACAAAAAAAAAATAAACTAGAAGAAAGAGTCTATATTTAATACATAATTATTCATCAAAAATATCATGTGGCAATAGTAGGAATGAGAATATTGACATACTAGTGTCCCTATCCTTAATGTAGAAGATAACACTATGATAGAGACACATGTCCTTGGTAACCATCCACATGGTAGTTATTATATAACTATGCAACTCACACAAAACCTTGTATTCAATCAAGCCACGCCATCATATTTTTCAAGTAGCCTTTGATAAGATGTAAAATTACTTCAAGAGGGAATTACTCAAGCTACATTCATAATTTTTGACCCTTGGTTTCTTGGCAAGTATTTATTTATGAATTGGGATTTTTTAAAGTTGTGGAATTAGGATTTGTCAAAGTTGTGGAATTGAATTTAGTAGATAATAAAATACTTAAAAATGATTGAATTTAAAATAATGATGATCTAAAATGTTGAGAATCATATCATTTACTATCTCATAATATTCATTAATAGCGTGGGGCCCAAATATTGGTAATGGTATCTATAGGATGACAATAGAATTTCAAATGAGTTACTCTTGATAAAGAAGAAGTACCTTTGTGATCATAGAGCCTTAAATTAATGTAGTAGATTGGCTACTACCTTCAAATTCATACAATAAATTAATCAATGTATGAAAAAGAAAAAGGAATTTTACAAGTTCAAGAGCAACAATGAAAACAACATATGGAAAATTTGTAGTAAACTGACTAAATTTCAAACATATATCCTTGGTAACCATAAACATAATAGTTATTGTAAAAATTTACAACATGAATAAATCCTTGTATTTGATCCAAGGCCTTATCATAATCCTTTTCAAGCAACCTTTGATAAGTTGTCAAATTTCTTCAAGAGGAAATTCCTCAAGCTGCATTCATTAGTTTTGACCCTTGGATTCTTGGCAAGTAATTACTAGTGAATTGGGCATTGTGAACTTTGTGAAATTGAATTTAGTATATAGTTAAATACATACACATGATTAACTTTAGAATAATTTTCATTGATAGTTTTGAGCATCATATCATTTGATATCCCATACTAGTCATCAATAGCATGGGACTAAAATATTACCAATGGTATTTGTGTGATGATAATAGAATTTTATGTGAATTAATATTAATAAAGGGGATGTACCTTTATTACATGAAGTATTTAAATAATGTATTAGCTTAGCTAATAAATTTAAATTTATACAAGGAATTGGTCAAATGATAAAGAAAAACACATTTTGCAAGTCTAGGAGTAATAATGCAAAATAACAAAGTTTGGAAAATTAGCAAAAAATTTATGAAGTCCAAAAGATACAATTTTTTCCCAAGTGAAGTCATTCATTCTGAATTTCATTCTAAGATAAATGATTCACTCCAAAATTGATGCAACTCACTCCCTTTATAGGAACAAATCAGCCATCTTTGGGTCAATCAGGACAAAGAGCTAGGAATTCAAGGAATATAACAAAAAAAATGACTTTGTTTTATCATTTTGTGGTGTAAAAAGAATTATAGAAGGAATTTAAATAGTTTAGAGGTATTTTTGGGGGTATGCCACATTTACTAGTGCATCATTTTATTGGTAGTTTTGTACTTTATCACATTGGAATTTTTGTTTCATTTTAATGGAGCATTTTTATTGTAATGCAACAAAATTTATCCTAAAATATTATTGTAGATTGATTTTATATATTAATTTTTGTTTTGCATATGTCCATTTTAGCTTAGAAGTGATGAATATTTCAAGTTTGCAACATTCAAAAGCACTAAAAATTGAAAACGCCATCAACACTACACACTGTAAAAAAGCAAAAGAAGGAAGAACTAAAATAAAAATGGCAAAGGATTGAAAGACTTGAAAATGCCCAAAATATGAGACATGAAAAATGCGTTCACCCCAAATATGGGGCGAAAGCCCCGTTTGACCCACCTTAGGGTGAACATATTTCTAAAGGATTAAAAAATGCTCGCTCGTTCGCCTTCTAAAAATTATCTCGATGAAAGGATGCTTTCACCCCAAAGTTGGGGTGACAAATCCATTTGCCCCACCTTAGGGTGAACATAATGTGAAAGGCGATAAAAAAAGGAGGGCCAACAACGCGTGCGTAACTAAATGATCAATGATGCGTTCACCCAGGTTGAGGGATGAACATTTCATTCACCTCTCCCATGGGAAAATGCACTCCAAAGAATGAAATCGTGCGAATGCACCGGTAAAGAAAAGTTGGGTGAATACACCTAAGATGAGGTGGCATTGACAAGTCATAATCGTAGTCACCCCAATAGGAAGGCGAATGTATTTGTTGCCCTTTTAAATGGTGAACATGATTTTTAAAGAGATGGTATGAATGCAATTAATATGTTCAATTGTTAATGATTTTTGCTTGAAATGAGAAAAATGGTTTCACCATGGTCATCAATCAAAAGTGTATTCTTCGGTGACGCTCAAATTTCAAAGGTGCCTAGAGTAGGTTTTGATAAGCATTAAATAATGGTGGCAATGAGTAACTCAAATTGTGAATCCCAAGCAAAGAAGAAAGTTGTGTTAAAAGCACAGGAGGATTTTTATGATTTCCAAAGCAGGAGTGCCTTTCAAGGTATCAAACATCCCTTATTTTTCTATGCATAGACAACTAAAGATGCTGATTTCCTAGGAACGTTTCCTTGAAATATGGATCATTGTTCCAAGAGGATGAATTTTCAATATTTCCAAGGAGGAATATCCTCACTATGGTTTGTGATCTATGATAATTTTTTCTTCATGTGCATTTAATGAAAGAGGTGAAATCCTCTATAAATACTACTCAATTCTCCTTATAAATGAGGTTAGACACTTTGCAAGAAAAATCTCCAAGTTCTCTGCATCAATAGAAGACACCAGGCTTCTGAATTTACAATTAATCTGGTGTGCAATTTTCCTCTGTATTTGTACGATTCTATTTTACATTCATGTTTCTTATTTCCTGATGGGGAGCCAATTTTAATTAACAAAGAAAAGACGCAATTTTATTTCGAAGCATGGAAAGCTTTACAATTCGGAACTATGGAAGATTACACAGTACAAAAAATGCCAAAAGAAGCCGCAGCCTTCGTCTCTCCAACCTTTGCAATCCTTCAAAAAATCTCTTTTTATCATCATAGGTTCTTGCTGCAACCGCCGTTCGTAACCGTCCCTATAACCGCTGCAACGGTTCCCTGGAACTGCCTTAACGGCTTCTGGAACTGCCAACTGTCATTCTGCAATAGTCCGCAAAAAAGTAACATGTCGCGTTTTCGTGACACCTCTGCATCTCGCTCTTCTCTCTCCTAGCCGGGTCGCGAAAACGCGACACTTTTTCCTCCATGTCCATCCGTCGCGATATCGCGACACTTTTTTGGCTTTTGGCTTTGTTTGCCAATGTGTCGCGATATCGCGACACTTTTGTTTGCTCACAACTTTGCTCTAAGTTTGTCGTGATATCGCGACAACTTTTATGTCACGATATCGCGACACTTGCCATTTGCGCCCGCCGTTGTTTCTGAGTTGTCGCGATATCGTGACAACTTTTGTGTCGCGATATCGCGACACTTGCCATTTGCGCCCACCATTGGTTCTGAGTTGTCATGATATCGCGACAACTTTTGTGTCACGATATCGCGACACTTGCGATTTGCGCCCGTCGTTGGTTCTGAGTTGTCGCGATATCGCGACAACTTTTGTGTCGCGATATCGCGACACTTGCGATTGCGCCCGTCGTTGGTTCTGAGTTGTCGCGATATCGCGACAACTTTTATGTCGTGATATCGTGACACTTGCGATTTGTGCCCGCCGTTATTCTGAGTTGTCGCGATATCGCGACAACTTTTATGTCACGATATCGTGACACATTCAACACTTAGACTATTTTTTTATACTTAGAACTTTTTTTGCTTGTTTCGATGCAAGATTGTTGTGCTGCTCCTGGATGCTCCTGCATCAGACACCCGAGGTAGATTTAGAAGTGATCCTCACTTCTGGACGGTCAGAGGAAAACCTAGACGATCAACCTCTGATTTGGACAACCATGTGGCATCTTCGATAGGTCGGTTCTTCCACTTGACCAAATACTCCGAATATTGCCTGTTTTGGGTACTTCTGCCTTCGCGAGTGTCGAGTATGTCTTCAATTTCTTCTTTGTCTGGAGTGGATGCTGGAATGTTCCATAGATCCGGACTGGGTGGTTCGCTACAACTTCTTGCATGATATTCAACCAAGTCTGAAATATTGAAGATAGGTGAAATATTCAGCTCACTTGGTAGATCTACTTCATAGGCATTTCCTGAATCTCGTTTACCTATGATCCGGCATGGTCCAAACTTCTTCATTTTTAGCTTATTGTAGGTTTTGGTAGGAAAACGTTCCTTGCGCAAATGAACCATGACTTCATCTCCTATCTGGAATTCCTTGAAACGCCGCTTCGATCTGCTCTGGCTTTGTACGTAGCATTCATTTTATTGATATGTTGTTGTACCTCTTCATGTAAATTCTTCATGTGTGCTGCAAAGTCTTCAACTTCAACACTGCGCTTGTCTCCTTTATCCATCGGCCTCAACTCAGAAGCGTTTCTCGAGCTGTTCCCATGCACTATCTGGAATGGGGATTTACCAAGACTGCGATTGACAGAATTATTGTAAGCAAAACTCTGCCTGTGGTAAAATCAGATCCCATCCCTTGGGTTTATCTCCTACCGGACATCGTAGAAGATTACCCAAACTTCTGTTGACTACTTCGGTTTGTCCATCAGTCTATGGGTGGTACGTAGAACTAAATTTCAATTCTATTTTCAGCTTCTTCCACAGGGTTCTCCAGAAATAACCCACAAATTTGGTATCTCTATCCGAGACAATGCTTTGGGGTAGACCATGAAGGCGCACAACCTCCCTGAAAAACAAGCCTGCAATATGAACAACATCACTTGTCTTCTGACATGGAATAAAATGAGCCATCTTCGAAAACCTGTCAACAACAACAAAAATGGCGTCATTTCCACGTTGTGTCCTTGGCAGACCAAGAACAAAATCCATACTGATGTCCTCCCATGGTCTCTCTGGTACAGGCAATGGCTGGTACATTCCTGTATTCTGGCTGACTCCTTTTGCCATCTGGCACACTCTGCAACCCTGCACAAATTTGGTCACATCCGGCTGCAACTGCGGCCAATGGTAATTCTCACTAACGAGAGCAATGGTCTTATCTCGACCAAAATGCCCTGCTAGTCCTCCGCTATGTTTCTCTTTGATCAAATTTTCCCTCATGGAACTTCGTGGAATGCACAACTGGTTCTTCCAAAATAGCATCCCATCTTGGATCATAAAATCCAACCACTTAGTGCGATCCACAGTAGTAGGAGACACACATGCCGTCCATGCCTCTGCAAAATCTGGATCCGCTGGGTATAAACTCTTGAGTTCATCAAACCCAACAACTTGCACTCTCATTTCTATCAACAAATTATGCCTTCTACTCAAGGCATCTGCAACTCTATTAGATTTACCACTTCTATGCTTCAGGACAAAGGTATAACTCTGCAGGAATTCAACCCACTTCAAATGCCGTTGGTTAAGTTTACCTTGACTATTTATATACTGCAAAGCTTGATGGTCAGTATATAAAACAAACTCTTTGGTTAGCAAATAATGTCTCCATTTCTTAAGAGCCTGAATTATAGCATAGAATTCTTGATCATAAACAGAGTATTTCTTTCTAGCATCATTTAATTTTTCACTAAAGTATGCAACAGGTTTACCTTCTTGGCTCAACACAGCTCCAATGGCACTGCCACTGGCATCACAGTCAACCTGAAACACTTTATTAAAATCTGGAAGTGCCAGAATGGGCTGTTCTATCACTTTCTTCTTCAATATGTCCATACTGGTACCTGCCTTGGCAGTCCACTTAAATTCTCTCTTATCCCCTCTCATAGTTTCTGTTAGGGGCGCACAAATACTGCTAAAGTCTCTAATAAATTTTCGATAGAAACTTGCAAGACCATGAAATGATCTTACCTCTGTTACATTCCTTGGGGCAGGCCATTCAATGATAGCCTTCACCTTTTCAGGATCCATTTTTAGACCCTCCTCTGAGATGACAAATCCTAGGTAAATCAACTCTTTCTGTACAAAACTGCACTTCTGTATATTAATCAATAACTGCTCCTCACGCAGTTTTTCAAAAACTGTCCGAACATGCATCAAATGCTCTTCCAATGTTTTACTAAAAATTAAAATATCATCCAGATAAACTATCACGAACTTTTCCAGGAAGTCACGCAATACCTCATTCATCAGCCTCATAAACGTACTGGGTGCATTAGTCAATCCAAATGGCATAACTAACCACTCATACAAACCCTCTTTGGTTTTAAAGGTTGTCTTCCATTCGTCACCCTCTCTAACACGTATCTGGTGATATCCGCTCTTTAAATCAATCTTAGTGAAGTATTTAGCTCCACTCAAACAATCCATTATATCGTCCATTCTGGGTAATGGAAAGCGATATTTAATGGTAATTTTATTAATGGCTCGGGAATCAGTGCACATTCGCCATTCGCCATTCTTCTTTGGTGCAAGTACTGTCGGCACTGCACAAGGGCTCAAACTTGCTCGAATCAAACCCTTCCTCAACAATTCATGAACTTGTCGGTTCAACTCTTCATTCTCTATAGGAGACATTCTATGGGCGGCCTTATTGGGTAAGCTAGATCCTGGCATTAAGTCAATCTGATGACTAATCTTCCTCATTGGCGGCAAACCCTCAGGCACATTGTCTGATATAATATCAAGAAATTCTGCTAACAGATGTTCAACTTCTACTGGAATGTCAGTAGTTTCTTTTCTCTTTACAGCAAGAATTAATGCATAACACATTGAATCCCTCTTTAGACCATCCAAAATTTTTTTGCCATCTACTAAACAAATTCTAGCATTATTGCATACCTTTTCCTCAACCTCCTTCAATGGCTTCAGTTTGTGGCGTACTCCGTCTTTTGTCATGGAATAGGTATTTGCATGCCCATCATGCGCTGCACGTCTGTCAAATTGCCATGGTCTTCCCAGCAACAAATGGCAAGCATCCATCGACAAAATATCACACAGGACCTCATCCCGGTATCTTCCAATTTGAAACTTGACCAAGCATTGTTCACTGACCAATGCTCTATGGTCCTTCTGCAACCATGCAATCCGGTATGGATGCGGGTGCTGTCTTCTTTCTAGCTTTAACTTAGCTACCATTTCCTCAGAAACCAAATTATCTGTACTACCATTATCAATAATAATATTACAGATTTTACCTGAACATTTGCACCTCGTGCGAAATAGGCTTTTTCGCTGGTCTGGTTCCTTCTCTTCGTTCAACAAGGTTCTCCTTGTGATCATCACTTCTCCTCGCTCTGCTTCTTTAGAGTGCTCAGATTCAACACCATCCTCAACAACCGTAGCTCTGGCATTACCTTCAGGCCTTCTGTTCGGTGTTTCTTGGTGTTTGGGACACTCATATGATCGATGCCCCTCTTCTCCGCAATTGAAACAGGTTCCACGAAATCTGCCTCTTCCATATCCGCGTCCACCTCTACCTCGTCCCCTTTGATAATCATTGTTCTGATTACGGGGTCGGTAAGCATTCTCCTCCTTCTGTTCCTGGTGATTGCTGGTTTCACCGACTCTCTTTTGGTCATCATATTTACCTCCCACCGGTTCTTCCACCCCACGACCTCTTCCTCTTTGCTTACTCGTCAAATCTACGGTTCGGTTTCTCTTCCACTTTCAGAGCAAACTGGTAAGCATCTTCAATGGTGCTCATTCGAACCAGACTCAATTCTTCTTGCACGCTGGTTCTTAACCCATTAATGTAACGGGCTACTCTCTCTTTATTTGCTTCTGTATGGCCGGTTCTGATAGAAATTTTAAAAAATTCCTCTGTATATTCTTTAACAGACTTGCTGGACTGGCGCAAACTCTGCATTTTTCTCAGCAGATCTAATTCGTAATCTACCGAAATAAACTGCCGTTTCAGTTTTTCAACCATTCGATCCCACCTGGTGATCTTTTCTTTTCCTCTACGATTTCTTTCCAGCTGCACTCCTTTCCACCATATGCCAGCATGGCCTTTCAACTTTGTTCTGGCAAATTTTATTCGATTTGGATCTTCAACCTCCTCATATTCGAAATATTCCTCCATGTCATTAATCCAATCAATCAATTCTTCTGGATTTAAATTTCTAGAATATGTGGATACATCAATCTTCGGCCTTTTCCCAATTTGAGAAATGGCTTTAATCATTCGAGCTTCTGTAGAACTCATCGCTTCTTCTTCTTCTTCAGACGGATCATCAACTCCGCAAGCTTCATCATCGCTTTGGTCTTCTCCTCTTGGCTCTACTCCTCTACGCAATTCTTCCTGCAGGGCCTGCACTTGCCTCTGCAATGCTCGAAAGTCTCCTTCAGGAACCACGTTCCTTCCAAGCACCATGATTTCTTCGTGGCGGCATTCTGCTTCACTTTTTCTCAGAACCCGTAACCCCAGATCCTGGTGCAAGCTGCCTCACGTTCGGCGCTCTGCTCACACACTCAGAATCTTACTGCTCTGATACCACTTGATGGGGAGCCAATTTTAATTAACAAAGAAAAGACGCAATTTTATTTCGAAGCATGGAAAGCTTTACAATTCGGAACTATGGAAGATTACACAGTACAAAAAATGCCAAAAGAAGCCGCAGCCTTCGTCTCTCCAGCCTCCGCAATCCTTCGAAAAAATCCCTTTTTATCATCATAGGTTCTTGCTGCAACCGTCGTTCGCAACCATCCCTGTAACCGCTGCAACGGTTCCCTGGAACTGCCTTAACGGCTTCTGGAACTGCCAACTGTCGTTCTGCAACAGTCCGCGAAAAAGTAACATGTCGCGTTTTCGCGACACCTTTGCATCTCGCTCTTCTCTCTCCTAGCCGGGTCACGAAAACGTGACACTTTTTCCTCCATGTCCATCCGTCGCGATATCGCGACACTTTTTCGGCTTTTGTCTTTGTTTGCCAATGTGTCGCGATATCGCGACACTTTTGGTTTGCTCACAACTTTGCTCTAAGTCCGTCGCGATATCGCGACAACTTTTATGTCGCGATATCGCGACACTTGCCATTTGCGCCCACCGTTGTTTCTGAGTTGTCGCGATATCGCGACAACTTTTGTGTCGCGATATCGCGACACTTGCCATTTGCGCCCGCCGTTGGTTCTGAGTTGTCGTGATATCGCGACAACTTTTGTGTCGCGATATCGCGACACTTGCGATTTGCGCCCGCCGTTGGTTCTGAGTTGTCGCGATATCGCGACAACTTTTATGTCGCGATATCGCGACACTTGCGATTTGCGCCCGCCATTATTCTGAGTTGTCGCGATATCGCGACAACTTTTATGTCGCGATATCGCGACACATTCAACACTTAGACTATTTTTCATACTTAGAACTTTTTTTGCTTGTTTCTTTTGTTTTTCTCTTTTTTTGTTTTCGGTGATGCAAGATTGTTGTGCTGCTCCTGGATGCTCCTGCATCATTTCCTGTGAAGTTTAAAATTTTGTATTTAAATTTAAATATTTCTAATGAGGGAGTGAGTGTTGGAGTGTTATTTTGAAGGTTGTTATTGCAAGTTTATAAGTAAATTCTGCTGCTTCTCTTTTGTTATATGCTATTTCATGCTTGGGTGAATTTCCTGTGGTTAGTTTACCCCAAATCCTACACCTTCGACCTGTGGCCATATTTCCCATTTCTTTTCACAATTTCTAATTTCTTTCCTGCAACTCTAGTCTTTAACCAGTGTATGATTTATCTTGGGAGCCATCCCTCTCTGAATATTGGCATGGAGGACATTAATTTCTTTCGGTCATTCAACGTTGGCCATATCTAGGGTGTACAAATGCAACTTTGTTAATTAGGCAAATATTTGACCAACAATTTTTGGCACTCCCGATGGGACCCCAAAAGTTCCACTTTTGATAGTATTAAGGTTTGATGTTGGCCTTCGTGTTGTATAGTTAGAATATCTGGCAACTCGATTATACCCAGAATCCTCCAGATATGAGGATAGCAAAAGCTATGTCTCATGAATACAAGATCGAAGGCCAAAAATCCAGATCATCCAATCGAGTTATACACACTTGATATTCAAAGGCTAGGAGAGCATCCTCAATTAACCACTTTGCATTGCACATATTCATTCGCTCATACATCTCATATATCATCCACTACATCCTCACGAGTAGCCGATGTATTTTATGCTCCTGTAAATCCAGTTAGTACTACTACTAGCATTCCTCAAACTCCACCTCACACACCAGTTCACATGGCTCGAAACCCACCACCTCAGTAGCCACAACCACCAAGGTAGTTCCCAACATGGAATAATTCAAAGAACTTGAAATTACAAGCACAAAATATCGTACCTCAAGCAGATTTGAAGGTTTTCTAACCTATGATGGCACTGGTAAAATGACCTATGAACATATTTAGGATGTAGTTTCTTTAGCTACGATCCATGGAATAATGGACGAAAATGTAATGGTAAGGTGGCTGGTATTATAATTGAGAGGAAAGTTGTATTGGTATTGATCTTTGCAACCTGGTACTATTACCTTATGGGATCAGTTGGTGGAGCTGTTGATAAAAATTTCCATGAAAAAGATGACCCATACTCCTTGCTGCATTAGTTTACAACAATCCAAAGACATCTGTAGGAAGAGATAGTTGATTTCAACATCAGGTTCGCTTGAAGCTGACAAATATTTCTTGTGGTTTATGGCCCACACATGATAAAGCCACATTTTATTAACTTAGGGTATTCAACGCTGATATTGGCATGGATTTTTGGCAAAGTAATGTGAATATCTTCCCTGATTTATATATGCAAGCCCAAAAATCTAAATCTAACTTGATTGCCATAGGTAAGCTTCCTCTAAAAATGATGATGCCTATTCTACCTAACCTACCACAACATTTGTATTTGAGTGCATTTTCACAAACCATGCCTTTCATATATCCAGTACCTTCATGGAGCTCAGGCCCACCTCAAATCACTCTAATCCTTGTCTCACAACACTCGAATCCAAGTTTTTTGTAGTTGCCCATTTAGTCAGTACCATAATTGCCATAATCTATTCCTTTTCTAGCATTACCAGTGCCATTGGTCCTATTACCATTGTTTGCATTGCCAACACCTCTAACTTTGCTAGTGTCCCCCGCACCTTCTAATCCTGATCCTTTCATGACATTTTTAAAAGAGGTAAAATCTAATATTTTAGCTTTAAGGACGATATCAAATTAGCTTATGGTGGTAAGGAAGAAACAAGCTGAGGCTGAATTTTGATCGAGGAGATTTCAAACTCCATAGATTAATCGATAGAAAGCATCTACTAGAAGAGGCCTTGAGAAGAGCACAACGATGCTAGAAAACAAGGAGATGAGCATGACAAAAAATGAGTACTGGTGTTCAACATGCAACTATCCTCATGGAGAAGAAACCTACATGGTGCATATGAACTATGTGCAAACGCTTGCATAAAGTTTAGCTGGAGCATAAATCAACATAATCATGGAGGCTGATCACAATTTTATGATGCCATCCTTGGAGCAAGTTTTAGTTCTTACACCTGGTGTAATGGATAAGCAGTAGGATTATGTCCTGTTAAAATATTTACTACTTAAGCAAGCTCAAGGAAAGGCACAAACAAAACCATCAACTTCACAACCTACAAAAACTGCCCAAACACAAAATGAAATGAAAGAGTCAGCCAAAGAACGCCTCAAGTACCCGTCATTGACAAAAAGACAAAGGGTAGAAGCTAGTCAGTAGTATCAGGACAAGTATGAAATAGGTTACAAAAGAGAAGATTTTGACCATATCAAATTATAATATTATGGAAGAAATGAAAAAGATACCCACAAAAGTGAGTCTATATGATGCACTACAATTGCCTATACAAGTTGACCTACTGCAAGAGTCCTTGAATACTGCTAAATATCAAAAGAAAAATCCTTCTTACATAGTGTTGGCACAAGCGCTACCTACTTCGGCCATTGGAAATAATAGGCCACCACCATTTTATTTGTCACTCAGAATGGAGGGGTGGTATGATTGATTCTGGTGCTACAACTACTGTCATGCCAAAGGCAGTATGTGAAGTGATGGGGATGGAATACACAAGAAGTATCTCAAGAGTGTTGTAGCTGGACGGAACTCCAGTCAATATGGTGGAGTAATCAAGGATATTCCCATTGTCCTGCATAAAATGACACAAATAATTGTCATCCAATAAGTAGTGGTGGTTGACCTGGAGCCATAATTTAGCATGTGTCTCTCAAGGAGGTTCACAGTGAAACTAGGAGGATACATTTCCTTAGAATACTCACATTTGGAAATATCGTTCAAAGGAAAGAGGATTCACATATATAATGAAAAGCCATCAACTTTTCACATTGAGAAGTTAGAGGAAGAAGAAAATCCTCCAACTGCAATTTACATGATGACTGGAGAATTAGGAGAGGTTGAATTGATGGAAGAAGCGCTTGGTGAACTTCACCTTGAAGATTAGTTTTCAATCATGGATTTTAATGCAATGATTGAAATAGACATTGGTTGTTATATGATAACCAAATGGAAGCAAATTAAAGAAAAAACCCCTGACTCCCTAGATTCTATCATAGATCAGTTATGGAAGCTTTATTTTGATGGTGCTAGATGTAAGAATGGTGCAGGAGCTAGTTTTATTTTGATCTCTCCCACAAGGTTATATAAGACTTATTCTTACAAATTGACTTGGATTTGCATAAATAATGCAGCCAAATACTAAGCGTTATGCCTCGGATTGAATAAGGGTGAAAAGTTGGGCGTTAAATAGTTGTAAATTTTTGGTTACTCCAAACTCATTGTCAATCAGACCATAAATAAATGTGTGTCTAAGCAGCATTACCTGAAAGCCTATTGCAAAAAAGTGTGGGATTTATTTGAGTCCTTCACAACCTTGAACATTCAGGTGATTTCCCATGAGCAAAACAAAAACGCACATATTCTAACCTCTATTGGCGTGAATTATTCTCTCATGGAGAAAATAGTCAGAAAACCCAAGACTATAAGGGTTATCTATAGGCCCTCAGTCCCTAACAAGAACATCTATTAGCAAGTGTTTGATAATGATGAGCAAATAGTCAATTTTCTCATCAAAGAAGTTGCAAGTGCAGATGATCGAAAGCTCGTTGAAGAAGAGATGGAGGGGATGATACAATTGAAGAATAATCATATTCCTAGGGGACTGATTTCATTAGAAATTTTATTTGATCAAAATGACAAGGCTGAAAAGCACAGGATCAAGGTGGATGCCAAGGAACACAATGAGTTGCAGCTAGAACCTAAGAAGATCATCAAAATTAGAACTAATTGTATGCCAGAAGAGTTGGAAGACATTAAGAAATTGTTCTATGAATTAAAGAACACAAGCTTATACTGAGAGGGGGGGTGAACAGTATAAGACCTCTTTTTATTTTTTCCTTTATACTTCAAAATAGTAAAGCAATATACCCAAAGCAATATCAAAGCAATGCACAATATCATCCACAAAGTGACACCAATTTTAACGTGGTTCACCCAAAATGGTCAGGCTACGTCCACAAAACTTTTCTCTAAAAGTTATCTCAAAGTTCTTTGGGAATCCTTCCCAATTACAATGTTTATGAGCCTCGGCCCAAAGGAGATACCTTCCCCTAATCAGAATTTATGAGCCTCTTCTCAAAGGAGATACCTTCCCCTCTGCTCTGGAAATGATCCCTCCGAAGATCAACTCGCCTCTACCTCTTGCCAGACACGTGGAACTCCTTTCCACCGAAGACCTCCTGTCCTCAATGCTTAGCCTAAGAGACCTTCGCCTTCTATGATCACGTCCACAGCAGCTCAACAACCTATACCAAACACAGTTAGTCGGTCTAGTACAGGTCTTCCTCTGTCCGTCAGATCTGTCCAATGCTTGAACAAATCAATCCTCTACACACAAGCCTTCTCAAAGACTTGCCAAATCTGTCCTCAGGTTCTTCTCAAAGAACCAGTGCACCTCTGTCCTCAAGTTCTCTCGATAGAACTATCAAACTCAGCTCACAAGTCCTCTCGCTAGGACCTGTCCAAATCTGCTCACAAGTCCCCACCGAAACCTGTCCAAAATCGCTCACAAGTCCCCACCGAACTCGTCCAACACCAAGTCCCCACCGAAACCTGTCCAAAACTCAGCAAGCTCACCAAGAAAAAAACTTTCTTAGTAGGAAATCACAAGGTGAATTGTTAGAGACCCAATGTGATTTGTCAAACTCATAGAAGCATAAAGAGAATTGTTAGAGACTCAATATGTTCTATACTCAACTCCCAATCTCAAAACTCAACTCAAATCAACTCAGCTCAAACTCAATCTCAAATCTGAAAACTCAACTCAATATCTGAAATGGATAGGATAGAATGCTTTCTTTCAAGAACATGAAACCCCAACAATTGCCAACTATGCAAAGAATCACATAACAATGATACTCATGTTCTTTTCACCATCAATTAGGGCTTCAACAACAATGCTCATCAAACAAGGTTCAATCAACACCATTCAACTCAAAACACAACCTTGAAGCATTTCACAATCAACATTAGAAAAGGAAACAAGTAGAACTCCTTTTCTCTCCAATATTGTTTGAACAAAAAGCATCCACCAACTCAAATCACAATAGCACAAAACAACTTTTCAAATCATCAACAAAGGAGTAAGCCCAACACTTTAACCAAGTAAAGAATAGCTTGATTATTACCAATTTAATGAAAGCAAATGTCAATCTCAAAGCTGCCCACTTAAGGTTTCACAACTTCACACAAGAAGCAATTTTAACCTTAAAACATCATGCTTTCATTTCCATAATCAACCAAAAGCACTCTCAACATTACAAGAAAAATTTATCCCTTATACACCTTATTTCTCCCTTATAGTCTTATCAAAAATAAAATTTATCTCTCATAAGAATGCAATAAGATATTTCAAACAACACCTTCAAAAGAATCTTTTATCAAAATAAAACAAGCTTTAAACTCCTTATAACTCCTAAGCTGTTTTTCCCTCTAATAAACTTCCTCCATCCGCAAAATACACTTAGCAAAAATTAATTTCGAAAATACCTTGGCCAACATCAAAAATCGTGCTATGGAGAAATTGCGCATGAATTCTAACACCACCCGCTGCGTCCACTTCACGATGAAAAACCCTTTCACGTTATTCGAACGTGGAACCTCCCGTTCGGGTAGCGCGCCAACAGCCTAGCCGCTACCGATGCGCCAAAGGCGCCCGGTGAGGTTTAAACCTCACGCTGTTAGCCTTGTTCCTTCTGCGCCAGGGATTAAATAAAACAATAGTGCCTCCCTTTCTTCTGACGCGAACACGAAGACGAAAACCTTACGACGGATTTACGACAAACGACGAGTACAAAAAAATGAACAACGGATTCACGAAAACGGCGAAGACACAATCAAACAACAGGTTTACGAAAATGGGAAGACACAATCGAAGAGGGTTTAGAAAACGACGAAGACACAATCGAAGAAGAAATCCGAACAACGGATCACGAAATCACAACGAGCAACTCTTTTCAAAATGCGGATGGGATAATTCTTGATTTTCATCGAGGGAGATTTATATGCATTTTTACCATAAGCTCTTGACGTCGACGAGGAGTTTAACACGTCGACGGAGGTCTTGGCTAGCGCCCACAATCTTAAAACATAGTGCCATGGGTTAGGAGAACCCATTGCAAACAATAATTTAATATTTATTTAAAAATAATTAAAGGGAACCTTAACAAGGTTTTTAATTATTTAAATAAATACTTCCTCCTGGACCCAAATGCATTAAACTAATGCATCCACCTGTAATCTTTAAACCCGCCAACTTGGGGTTTACAAAAGACCTTTGAAACTGTCATGCCGTAACCTTCATCAAAACAAATTATTTGACATCAAATCAAATTCCTTCAAGAGCTTCTTGACATCAATGACAACTTATACACTTGAGCAAAGGCAATGTACCCAAAGTACCCAAAATTGCCAACAATCTCCCCTTTGTCATTGATGGCAAACCTTTACTGAAAACACTTCTCAAGAGCCAAAACTGAAACCAACTGTGCTAACAACCGACCAACTGTGCCCACAACTCGAGAATCTTCCTTTGAAGTTTTGCTCCCCCGACTTGAAGCTCTCCTCTTCACTTTGAAGCTCTCCCCTTACTCATATCTCTCCCCCTTTGTCATCAATGGCAAAGGGTCACCTTTGGGGCTCGGGACTAAGAATGAGCCTCTTAGCTTAGTCCCTCCCCCACCTCCTTATGAGGTGATTAATTCTGGGGTGGGAGTAAAACTCCCATTAGGCACTGATCATCATCATCGTCTATAACTTCCTTGTCGGGCCTTCTCTTGAACTCTTTGTCCATATTCCTGTTCTTGTCACATGCTCTTGTTCTTGTTCTCATCCCCTGTTCTTGTCCATGCCTTGATCCTTGGACCCGATCATGCCACTGTTCCCTGTTCCTGTATTCTAGAATTTTAGCTCTACACTGTCTCGATTATGTGACCTTCATTGTTGCACTTGAAGCACTTGACGATGTTGTTTCTCTGAGGTAAACCTGATATTTGAATCCACTAGTTTTGACCAAACCTGTTTTGACCAAACCTGTTCTGACCAAACCTGTTCTGATCAAACCTATTCCTGTTATTTACCTTGCAATAGACTGCCTTGTGCCCAAACTGTTTACAAGAGTAGCAATACCCTTGAAAGAAACTAGCACTTCTAAAATTGTCATTTACCTTCTTCACTTGAGCCATGCAATGTGAAGCCATGTGACCAAACCTATGACAAGCAAAACATCTGCCTTGAAACTTTCCTTTATTTGACCTCTTAGGTCCTGAAAACTTCTTCTTCTCATTCTGAATTCTGTTTTCTGTTTCTGTGCATCTATCATTCAAGGACTCCTTTTCTGAAATACTTTCCTCATCAGAACTCTCTTCCTTTTGGAGTCTCTTACTAGACTCTCCAACTTGTTCCTTGTGTGGCTTAACAAAACCAAGGCCTGTTTTATCTCGTTGTCTTTCTTTGACCTTTGATGAGTGACTTAACCTTTTTGGAGCTATCTTGAAACCTGTAAAGCTTATCCTTGTACTCTTTAGTTTCCTCTTTCAAAGAAGCCATTTTCTGTTCTAACTCACTATACTCAAGAACCTTAGACTCTAACTCATCCTTGAGTTCTTGTGTCTTAGCTATAGAGAAGTCAAGACTTTCTATAAGATCATCTCTCTCCATACAACATTCATCTAACTTATCCTTGAGTCTAGCATTCTTCTTTCTTTCCTTTTTCAAAGCACTAAGAGCACTAATAAGTTCACCTTCAAGATCTACTTCACCTTCCTCTATATCTTCCTCTATTTGTTTGCTTTTTGAATCATCAAAGCCTTTTTCAGATTTCTTATCACTAGAGGTGCTACCCTTTTCAAAAACCATACATGCATCTTCCTTATAGTTTTCTGAAGCATCCTCATACATACTAGAAACCAAATCATTATTTGTGCAATCATCCTCAAGGTGACCAAAGTTTCCACATCTAAGACATTTCATGATAATGAATCTATGTTTCGGTTCTTCCTCTTTTTCTCATATGAACAACATCTCATTTTCATCATCACTTGAAGAACTTTCACTATCACTACTAGAACACTTACTTGCTTTGTCTAGGTAGAAACTCTTCTTGTGCTTGTGAGAATACCTCTTTCCTTGATTGTTGTGCTCATCTTTGTTCTTCCCGTGATGCTTGTGCTTTTCAGAATCCTTGCTCTTAGAATCCTGTTTATCTTCATCACTTTCATTCTTGGGAAAAGTACAATCAGTAGCATAATGACCAAACTTTCCACAATTGAAACATCTTATATTTTTCATACTTTTGTGCTTTCTAGAGAACTTGCCTTTCTTGTTGTAATATGCCTCTTCATCACTAGAAGACTCATCACTATCTTGAAGCCGTTTACCCTTGGATTTCTTGGTAGCCTTGAAAGCCGCCTCTTTCTTGACATCAACCTTCACTTGAGTTCTCAACTCAAATGCTGCAAGTATACTATGGAGCTCATCCTTTTTCAACTTATCCAAATCTTTAGCTTCCTCAATAGCAAAAATATTTTCACTAAATCTATTAGGAAGAGATCTTAAAATCTTATCACAAACATCATTTTCAGCAAGCTCAAGACCTAAGTCTTTCATGGAGTTAACAACCTCATCCATACGAAGCATGTAGTCACTAATATTTTCATCATCATTCATCTTGAGTTGTTCAAACATACCTTTGAAGTGTCTCAACTTGGCCTTTCCGACATTTGTATCACCTGTATGAACCACCTTCAACTGTTTCCACATTTCACTAGTTGTCTTGCAGTGAATCACCTTGGTGAGATCTGCTTTCTATAAGCCTTTCAGGATTGCATTCATTGCCTTTGAATTGTTGTGATGTAGGAGCCTTTCTTCCTTAGTAATAGGACCATGTATAGGAATAGTGTACTCATCTTCAATCACTTCCCAAACCTCATTACCAAGTGCCATTAGATGAACCTTCATCCTTGCACTCCAAAGACCAAAATCTGACCCATCAAGAATAGGTGCTGCATTGCCACTTGAATGATCCATTGTGTTCTTTACTAGCTTTTCCTTCAAGTCGTTAAACTTTTCGAAGGCACCCGCTCCGATACCAATTGAAGAACACAAGCTTATACTCGAGAGGGGGGTGAACAGGATAAGACCTCTTTTTACTTTTTCCTTTATACTTCAAAATAGTAAAGCAATATACCCAAAGCAATATCAAAGCAATGCATAATATCATCCACAAAGTGACACCAATTTTAACGTGGTTCACCCAAAATGGTCAGGCTACGTCCACAAAACTTTTCTCTAAAAGTTATCTCAAAGTTCTTTGGGAATCCTTCCCAATTACAATGTTTATGAGCCTCGGCCCAAAGGAGATACCTTCCCCTAATCAAAATTTATGAGCCTCTCCTCAAAGGAGATACCTTCCCCTCTCGCTCTGGAAATGATCCCTTAGAAGATCAACCGCCTCTACCTCTTGCCAGCACGTGGAACTCCTTTCCACCGAAGACCTCCTGTCCTCAATGCTTAGCCTAAGAGACCTCTGCCTTCTATGATCACGTCCACAGCAGCTCAACAACCTGTACCAAACATAGTCAATCGGTCTAGTACAAGTCTTCCTCTGTCTGTCAGATCTGTCCAACGCTTGAACAAATCAATCCTCTGCACACAAGCCTTCTCAAAGACTTGCCAAATCTGTCCTCAGGTTCTTCTCAAAGAACCAGTGCACCTCTGTCCTCAAGTTCTCTGATAGAACTATCAAACTCAGCTCACAAGTCCTCTGCTAGGACCTGTCCAAATCTGCTCACAAGTCCCCATCGAAACCTGTCCAAACCAGTCCCCACCGAACCTGTCCAAGACTCACAAGTCCCAACCGGAACCTGTCCAAAACTCAGCAAGCTCACCAAGAAAAAAAACTTTCTTAGTAGGAAATCACAAGGTGAATTGTTAGAGACCCAATGTGATTTTTCAAACTCATAGAAGCATAAAGAGAATTGTTAGAGACTCAATATGTTCTATACTCAACTCCCAATCTCAAAACTCAACTCAAATCAACTCAGCTCAAACTCAATCTCAAATCTGAAAACTCAACTCAATATCTGAAATGGATAGGATAGAATGCTTTCTTTCAAGAACATGAAACCCCAACAATTGCCAACTATGCAAAGAATCACATAACAATGATACTCATGTTCTTTTCACCATCAATTAGGGCTTCAACAACAATGCTCATCAAACAAGGTTCAATCAACACCATTCAACTCAAAACACAACCTTGAAGCATTTCACAATCAACATTAGAAAAGGAAACAAGTAGAACTCCTTTTCTCTCCAATATTGTTTGAACAAAAAGCATCCACCAACTCAAATCACAATAGCACAAAACAACTTTTCAAATCATCAACAAAGGAGTAAGCCCAACACTTTAACCAAGTAAAGAATAGCTTGATTATTACCAATTTAATGAAAGCAAATGTCAATCTCAAAGCTGCCCACTTAAGGTTTCACAACTTCACACAAGAAGCAATTTTAACCTTAAAACATCATGCTTTCATTTCCATAATCAACCAAAAGCACTCTCAACATTACAAGAAAAATTTATCCCTTATACACCTTATTTCTCCCTTATAGTCTTATCAAAAATAAAATTTATCTCTCATAAGAATGCAATAAGATATTTCAAACAACACCTTCAAAAGAATCTTTTATCAAAATAAAACAAGCTTTAAACTCCTTATAACTCCTAAGTTGTTTTTCCCTCTAATAAACTTCCTCCATCCACAAAATACACTTAGCAAAAATTAATTTCGAAAATACCTTGGCCAACATCAAAAATCGTGCTATGGAGAAATTGCGCACGAATTCTAACACCACCCGCTGCGTCCACTTCACGATGAAAAACCCTTTCACGTTATTCGAACGTGGAACCTCCCGTTCGGGTAGCGCGCCAACAACCTAGCCGCTACCGGTGCGCCAAAGGCGCCCGATGAGGTTTAAACCTCACGCTGTTAGCCTTGTTCCTTCTACGCCAGGGATTAAATAAAACAACAATGCCTCCCTTTCTTCTGACGCGAACACGAAGACGAAAACCTTACGACGGATTTACGACAAACGACGAGTACAAAAAAATGAACAACGGATTCACGAAAATGGCGAAGACACAAACAAAGGTTTAGAAAAGGAGAAGACACAATCGAAGACGAAAATGGCGAAGACACAATCGGAGAAGAAATCCGAACAACGGATCACGAAATCACAACGAGCAACTCTTTTCAAAATGCGGATGGGATAATTCTTGATTTTCATCGAGGGAGATTTATATGCATTTTTACCATAAGCTCTTGACGTCGGCGAGGAGTTTAACACGTCGACGGAGGTCTTGGCTAGCGCCCACAATCTTAAAACATAGCGCCATGGGTTAGGATAACCCATTGCAAACAATAATTTAATATTTATTTAAAAATAATTAAAGGGAACCTTAACAAGGTTTTTAATTATTTAAATAAATACTTCCTCCTGGACCCAAATGCATTAAACTAATGCATCCACCTGTAATCTTTAAACCCGCCAACTTGGGGTTTACAAAAGACCTTTGAAACTGTCATGCCGTAACCTTCATCAAAACAAATTATTTGACATCAAATCAAATTCCTTCAAGAGCTTCTTGACATCAATGACAACTTATACACTTGAGCAAAGGCAATGTACCCAAAGTACCCAAAATTGCCAACATGAATACACCAACATCGTTGCATGGAGCTATCAGGATTTGAAGGGATATGACAAGAACGTGATCCAACATACCATCGAGCTACAGGAGGGAGTAAAACCTTTTTGGAAAAAACAATGGCCCATCAATCCCAAGATAGAAGTACTCATGAAGGTGAAATTGTTAAAGATGCTAGAGGCAAAGATAATTTACCCGATTAAGCATTCAACATGGGTGGCGAATATGGTGCCAGTATGAAAAAAGAATGGAGACATTCGATTGTGTGTAGATTTTTGGAACTTGAACCAGGCATCACTAAAATATCATTACCCTCTATCGCAGATTGATCAAATCCTTCATGTGGTTACCGATGCACAAATATTTTCATTGTTAGATGGCTTCTCTAGTTATAATCAGATATGGGTGAAGGATGAGGACCAACATAAAATAGCATTCACCACTAAGTGGGGCACATTTGCCTACCAATGGATGCCATTTGGACTCTCAAATGCTGGCGCTACTTTCCAGAGGGCTATGGACATCGCTTTCGGTGAGTTATTGAATAGAATTATTGTAATCTATCTTGATGACATGACTGTGTTTTCACATCATAGAGAAGACCACGTTTCTCATTTGAGGTAGGTGTTCAAGAAGTGTCATGAGTTCAGGATTTCTATTAATCCGAAGAAGTCAATATTTGCTATTAAATAAGGGAAGTTGTTGGGTCATGTGATCTCACAAGAAGGATTGGCAATTGATCCTACAAGAGCTGAAGCACTCTTGAAGTTACCATTGCCTGCTAACAAAAAATACCTGCAATCATTCTTCGGCCAAATAAATTTCATCCGCAAGTTTATTGCTGACTTTGCTCAGGTTGTGAAACCCATGACTGAGCTCTTAAAGAATAATACCGAGTTTAAATGGATAGAAGCCAGAAGATGAGATTTTTGGGAGATCAAGGAAAGAATCACCCAAGCTCCAGTGTTGATTAATCCTGATTATTCAAAGGACTTTATTCTCTATGCAGTAGGTGAGCAAGAGAGCTATGCTGCAGTTTTGACATAGAAGCAAGAAGATGGAGATGAGAAGCCAATTACCTTCCTGAGCCAAGTCATTGCGCCCCACCAAGAGAAGTACAATTTCATTGAGAAACAGGTGTATGCGATGATGAAATCATTGAAGAAGTTCCGACACTTTGTTTCCTAGAGCAAAACTATCATTTATGTTATACATCCCAATGTTCGAAACTTTATACTCCAAGGAGAACTAGGTGACAAAAGGGCAGGTTGGGTCTCAAAAATTCAAGAATATGATGTGGAGATCCGACCAATAAAGCTAGTTCGTGGGTGAGCTTTATGCCAGGAGTTAGCTAAGAGTGCCACGTCTGAATCATTGGATATGATGCAAGAGGAAGAGGTTGGTGAAAGCATTTGTGTAAATCACACTCCAAGCAATCATGACTGGACAAAGGAGCTTATTGATTTCTTTACTTTTGGGAAGTGCCCACCACACCTTGATGCTTTGCAGCATCGGAGGTTTAGGCTGCAAGCCCTCAAATATGTCCTATTGCCTAATGGGCTATTTCACAAGAATATTGATGGAGTTCTCCTTAGATGTGTGAAGGAATCTAAGAAGGAAAAAATATTAGAAGAATTTCATTCTGGGCTATCCGGTGGTCACTATGCAGGCAGGCCCATGGCCTTAAAAATTATTCGAGCTGGCTATTTTTGGCCCACTCTGTTCGTCGATGCTCATAGAGTAAGTCAGCATTGTGATAGCTATCAGCGATACGTTGGCAGAATCAGGAAAGGAGCACTACCTCTACGCCCAATTCAAGTGGAAGCACCTTTTCAGTAGTGGGGTCTTGACTTCATTGGAGTCATTGATCCACATTCTTCCATAGAACATAAATACATTTTAATGACAACTGATTATTTCACCAGATGGGCAGAGGCTATTCCCACCAAGAAGGCCGATCAAGCGACCGTCATCTCTTTTCTGGAAGGAATCATTACTCGCTTCGGTGTCCCAGATTCAATTGTAACTGATAATGGAACTCCATTCATTGGGGCCAAAATCATCGAGTTCGCTAGAAAATATGGAATCTATCTCAAAACATCATCCAATTATTACCCACAAGGAAATGGCTTGGCCGAATCTACCAATAAAAATTTGCTACGGATTTTGAAGAGGACACTCGGAAATAATAAAAGGAGTTGGCACTTGCTATTGAACCAAGCTCTTTGGGCGGACCGCATATCCATAAAAAAATCTATCAAAACATCTCCATATTCTTTGGTGTATGGAAAAGAAGTTGTCCTGCCCACCCACATTGAGCTTTCGGTCCTTCAAACATTGCAGTTATTTCAAGATGAAGATGAGGAGTACGATCCCATGAGTGCAAGATTGGCACAATTATTGTAGTTGGAAGAAGATAGAGAACAGTCTTATCAAGCATTCATTGAGCACACTAAAGAGATGCAGAAGTGGTTCGAAAAGAAAACAACTGAGCATAGATTTCAGGTGGGAGACTTAGTTCTCAAATGGAATGAGAAGAAGGCTAAGCTGAGGAAACACCATAAGTTTGATGCTATCTAGGAAGGCCCTTTTCAGATTTTCATAGTAAATTTGACAAATGCCTATCATCTTCGTGACATGGAGGGTTGGGATCTTCCTATCCCGGTGAATGGTCTTCACTTGAAGGCCTATATTCAATGATGAAATTTCGATGAGGTACCATCTTGTAAATATGTATATATTCTTTTGATAGTATTTTATTTGCTTTAAAATGATGATGGTATATATATATATATATAAAAAAGAAGAGAAAAAGGAAAAAATGGTGTTATGAGATTCCTAGTAAAAGGACGTCCCTTTGAAAAGTTAAATTGGGCATAAGAAGAAGTAAGGTTTCACCCCCTCTCAAAGTGTTGAAATGAAATTAAAACAAAAAGGGGCCTTTAGGCACTTTCACCCAAATAAGGGGCAACATTTTTATTCACCCAAGTTTGGGGTGAATGTATTAAAAGTATTGAAGTCGTGTTCACCCCGAAGAGGGGGCGACACGTTCGTTCGCCCAAGGTTGGGGTGAACTCATTGACGGCATTGACATCCTTTTCGGGCATGGACGAGCACAAAAATATATATATGCTAGCACCCTTGGTCATGCAACATTTTAGAACCAACATTGTGTTCACCCCAGATGAGGGGTGAAATGGTCGTTCGCCCTTAGTTTGGGTGAACGCATTGTTTAAAAGGGGCGGAGCGATAAGGATTCTCTATAAAAAAAGAGCTCATGCATTTTGTTTTTGAGAGGTTTTATTATTAATATAATGAGCCCTTTTTAGGAAAGGAAAATCAAAAGAAAAAAAAAGAGAGAAAAGCCGCTTTAAAAGGTAATTTTTTTTTTTTAGAAAATCAAATTTTCTGAATATGGGCAAAAAGGGGCAAAAGAAAGAGGTTTTAAAAGGAGGTTGTTCGCCATACAATTACCAAGCAAATTAAAGGCGCCCCAAAATGATTTGCTCTTATTATTTTCAAAGCACAGTGATTTTTCTAGGAAAAGGAGGAGAACATTGGGCGCCCATAAGATGATTTCGCCAAAGAAAAGGGAACAAGTGCATTTCTTTTCGAAAGCACGTTGCAAAGCAATTGCGCCCTCAAACACATGGCAACTATCAGAGAGCAGGAATGCAGGTAAAGGAGTGTTTTAAAGGCATTTAATTTAAATGTGCGCCCTACGGAATATTTGTGTTCTCGAGGAGCAAAGAATACCTTCCATTGGTTTTCAGGTGGCTGATTTATTTTTCCAAGCAAGCTTCGACAACTAGGGCACGATTTACAATAAACTTACATAGCAAGGAAGGGCACTTTTTCCCAGGATGATTTGGCAGTGGATCAAAGGTGATACCGTTAAAGCATCGGGAATGGTGCTAGGTGAGCGAATCGATGCTCATGATCTCCCGAAAGTGCCCAGGTTAACTCGGCATTTATTGTGGTAGATGGGAGAGCGCTCTATATAAAGGACTAGGTAAAATCCATAGTTTAATTTTTTCAAATTTTTACTACCGTTGTATTTTGAACTGTCATTGCAGAAGTTCCCAGAAAGTATTTAGAATATTTTTCAGAAAGAAGAGACAATGGGGAAGCGAAGTAAAGAGAATAAAGAAATTACAGAGGCTGCAGAGCCCAAAAAGTCAAAGAAAATAGAAGGAGGATCTAGAGCTAAGAAGGCCCGAAAGAATGACTATGTCGACTTAGACCCGTATGATGACACAATGGTAGAAATCGATGACTGTATCATTACCCACAAAGGTGTGGAAAGATTGCGGTAGGATGTTGAGTTCGTAGTGAACCAAGGGGTGACATCAGAAAGCTAGCTGATAGTGCCCTATCATTCATAGCTATTCTGGTACCTATGCCCACCAGTCCATCCTTGTCCTGAGCTAGTGCGGCTTATCGCTCAGTTTTATGACCCATTTACCAGAGCTATGAGAAATGCAAAGAGGGAAATTCTCTTCACTATCACCCCAGATGAGGTTCGGGAGGCATTCGCTTGTGGTTTAAAGCCTCCTTCCTATGGGGTCCATAAAAAATTACATACTGATGAACAGGAGGATAGATATGTCTCCACGGTAACAATGCGATAGTTTATGGAGACCCAACTGATTAAGGAGCCACCGATGGGGCAACTTCCTAATTTGCCAAAGCCGCTCATAGATTTTAAAAGCCTGGATATTTATTCAATGTTGGCATGGGTCATAGGTTTACCTTCAGATGATACCGTTCATAAGTGGCAGGTGGCCTTAGCACAATGTATTTACTGGGTGGAATTCTATTCTCCTTCAGCTATGAGATAGGGCACCAATCCAATATTTTTTGATTGGGCTGATTTTATTTCCCGAAGGTTAAATTTTCAGTTGGAAAAATTGCAAATTGGGGAGGAAAAGTCATTCAGGCACACTTCTTTTCTGATATGGTATTTCTTTTTCCAGCTCCAGCGGTGCTTTCCTTTCATTGTAGTGATGCAGACAGATGAGAAAAATGAACCTCTGCCAGTTTATATGTGGACTTCCATCTTGACAAAAAGGGAGTCATTTTATAGTTTTAATAGTTGGTTTTTGGGGCCTGCGATAGAGCTACTTTGTGGTACATGTGAGAGGGTGCCACGAGAATTAAGAGAAGTAGTTGTTGCCCAAGAAAAAGGAGATATTTTTCTGCTTACTCAGGGCGTAGTTGTAAGAATTTTTGGTTTCATGGGTAAGCCATTTTTGTTGCCCTATTTTGCCACTGAGCATGTTTTTGCTATGGAAGTAGTGCGCCAGTCGGATTACATGAATGATGTGTATGGAGCTGGGCATGGGAAGAAAACAACATGCAATATGCCATTTAAATTTGGTAGTATAGAGGTGAGCCAAGTAGGATAGAATCGGCTCCTTACAGTAACATTGCAAGATTTGGGACTCATAGAGCTACCGCAACGTTGGAGGTATGACCCATTGGGCAAGTTTATAGCAATTATAAAATCCAAATCATTTCATTGTTGCCCTCGGCCTGATATTTAGAAGAATCAAAATAATTTTGATGGGCCCGATATGAATTGGCACATTGAAAAGATGATAACGCTTCCACCTTGGCATGACTGCTATGAGCAAGAGGCGGAGTATAATCTGGCCAGGTATAAATCTCAAATCCCTCCACTGGGTTTGTTTAGCCAAGTTAAAGAAAGTGAGCCCGAATGGACTGAGGAGAAAATTATGAATTGGTGGATAATGCGGGTTCATCGAGGGAAGCCAACAACTCCTTACGGGCTGAAGTTGGATGAGTCATTTTTAGAGCTTTATGATGAGTATGTTGATTCATATCAGCCCATCGCTTTCACCAATATTTTATCATAGATTTTTCAACACTTCGATAGTGGTGAAGGTGAAATAGAGGGAAAACATTCGTTGGTTGAGGAGGAGACTCCAGAGGAAGAAGAACAATAGTATGTGTTCAGATGAAGATCACAGTGGATGAGACAGAAAGTTGAGGAGACACCTACGTCGGAGAAGCAAAATGTACCAAAGGCACCACCATTTCCCAAGGTGGTAAAAAGACCAAGGACTGGTGCCATCACTACTTCTATTATTGAAGTTTCAGTCATCGTAGCTCTTTCAGTTCCTATTGTTTCGACCACAGTTGTTAATCCTTCACCAGTAGTAGAGGCTTCGACTAGGGTTGCACAAATATTTCCAATGGTTCCAGAACAAGAGGAGGACCACCAGTCGAAGACTTCTCAAGTGGAAGTCATGGATGTTGAGGAGAATGTGAACATTGAGGAGAGAGTGGAAGAGCACCAAGAAGAAGTTATTTTGCAACCACTCCCATCACCGCATCACACGATGCTCACACCCGAAGGTACGTCTTCTATTCCCTCTTCTTCTTCTTCGGAGCATGTAGTGACTTTTGATTCACTCCCATCATTTTCTATCTCCATTTCTCCACCCTTTGGTATGCCCTCCATATCTCTTTCACTTCCTTCATCTTCCCTTCCCGAAGTCACTATTGCTCCCTCTTCTCTTCCCTTTTCTTCGACCTCCCTTTATTTTAGTTCGTATGCATTAGGGTCGAATCCCTTTTTGTACCCTTCCCCTTCCATTGCCACCACCACTACCATTGAGGCTGTAAGTATGCAAGCTCCTCCTAGAGTAAGCGTAACTACAGCCAAACCCGGTTCCTCCATCCAATCCACCATTTTAGTTCCCCCTCTTCTAGCCATCACATCCGCTTCCTTTGAGCCTACCTGCTCAGAAGTCATAATTCCATTCACCCCATTTTTGGAAATACAAGCATTGCCCAATGTTCAAGTGGCACGAAAATAGCCAGATGTAGAAAAAATTAATCGAGCGCACCTGAGTTCTTCATAATGGTTGAAGAGCAAGAGGTGAAATGAGGCCTTGGCTCCAGCTCGACCGATCAAAAAGGTTGCTTTTGACCCAGTCACCATGGAGTCTCACATGACTAGAATCACTCCCTTAGTCCAAAAACCACAAGGAGAAATGTTGTCGAGTGATTATGTCTATGAGACTATAACTGAAGACCTCACCAAGATAGATTCGACTGAAAATATGGGTAATATATAGGTTGATATGAGCTCGGTATACTTGCATGGTGAGCATTATAAGGAGAAGTATTTTGAAAATGAAAATAAAATTATTGAGCTTGAAGCCACCTTGGCAAAAAGTAGAGCGCAAGAAGAAAAGACTACCATAGAAAATGAACACTTGCATCGACAAGTTAGAGTGCACTTAAAATAAAGAGATACGACCAAGATAGAGATGCATTCACTCCGACAGCAACTAGAGGCTATCCAGAATCAACTAGTCGAGAAGGCTACACAAGCTACAGGATTTTCTTCAAAGAATATTAAAGAAGTGCACCTTCGTTCTGCTCAAAACTGTGAGAAGCTGGCCGAACAAGTAGTTCAGGTGTTGCACTATTTATGGATGGCTAGCATATAGATCCAGCTGGGCCAACAATTGATTGATAACATGGAGGAAAGGCTAGAGCCATATATGGAGATGGTAGTAAAAATTCAAGCTCTGGCTAATTCTAGTATTCACATTCACCCCCTGAGCGAAATGGATCATGCCTGGTCAACTGCCAAAGTCACGTTGTGCAGTTATTTTTAGAGAATGGACTTGGTGAGAGAGGGATGAAAAATTCTCAATACCATCGAGTGAGAGCATACTATTTCCATGACCCATTTTGATACTCTTGCCGAGTTGGGATTCCCAGACTTCACTAATGAATGGGGTGAACCTCTCCCTAAGGAACAATTGATTGCTTGGAGAAAGTTTGTAGAGGATACCTTAGAGATTGATGCATGGGAGGAGCCCATCACAGAAGCATAGGTATTGCCTCTAATGCAGAAATATACTCACTTGGAGTTATCCTTGTATGAGTTGGCTCAGAGAGCAAGGTACCTCAGCTTGGAGGATGTTCAGAACTTGCACTTTGTCTATGAATATTTGAGTACGCCCAACCTATTCACCACCCATGCTTGGGAAGAAGTAGTTATAGTTTATGAGGTTACATCTAAAAACCTCAAAGAGTAGGAGGAGCGGGTAACAATAGAATGTACATGGTAGAGAAGGTAATAGAAGAAGTAGAGCGAGTTGAAGTTCTCAAAGTGGTGGTCAAAGCTGAAGCTAAGGAGAAAGTTGAAGAGGAGGTGCATCGAAAGGCATCTACAACAAAGGTGCCAGCCAAGGTAGTTGGAAAAAAGACTCCATAGCAGCCCAATGGATAAAGGCCTAGGATCTCTTGCATCCATGCGAGTTGGATACCCCGTGAGTCACCAAAAATATTGGTAGTTTTGTACTTTGCCACATTAGGATTTTTGTTTCATTTTAATGGAGCATTTTTATTGTAATGTGATGACATTTATCCTAAAATATTATTTTGGATCGATTTTATATATTAATTTTTGTTTTGCATATGTCCCTTTTAGCTTGGAAGTGATGAATGTTTAAAGAAAAAAAATTGAGAACTGCATTAAAATTCAAGTTTGCAACATTTGAAAGCACAGTGAATTGAAGACACCTTCAGCCTTGCACACTCTATCAAAAAGAAAAGAAGGAAACATTAAAATAAAAATGGTGAAGGATTGAGAGACTTGAAAATGCCCAAAATATGAGACGTGAAAAATGCATTCACCCCAAATATGGGGTGAAAGCTTCATTCACCCCACTTTGGGGTGAACGTCTTTCTAAAGGTTTGGAAAATGCCCGCTCGTTCACCTTCTAAAAATTATCTCGATGAAAGGATGCGTTCACCCCAAATATGGGGTGAAAGCTCCATTCGCCCCACCTTGGGGTGAATGTAATGTGAAAGGTGATAGGAAAAGGAAGGTCAACGGTGCACGCATGACTGAATGGTCAATGCTACATTCACCCAAGTTGAGGGATGAACATTCCATTCACCTCTCCCATGGGCGAACACACTCCAAAGAATGAAGTCGCATGAATGCATCGATAAAGCAAAGTCGGGCGAATGCACCTAAGATGAGGTGGCATTGACAAGTCAATATCGTAGTCGCCCCAATAGGAAGGCGACTATATTTGTCACCCTTTTAAGGGGTGAACATGATTTTTAAAGAGATGACACAAACACAATGAAGATGTTCAACTGTTAAATATTTTCACCTCAAATGAAAGGAATTGTTGTCGCCATGGTCAAAAATGAGTAAATAGAAAAGCGTATTCTTCATCAATACTCAAGTTTTCAAAGGTGCCTAGAGCAGGTCTCGACAAGCATTAAATGATGGAGGCGATGAGTAACTCAAATTGTGAATCCCAAGTAAAGAAGAAAGCCGTGTTAAAAGCATAGGAGGATTTTCATGATTTCCAAAGCGGGAGCGCATTTTCAAGGCATCAAATGTCCCTTAATTTTCTGTGCACCGACGCCCAAAGATGCTGATTTCCTAGGAATGTTTCCTTGAAATATGGATCATTGTTCCAAGAGGATGAATTTTCAATATTTCCAAGGAGGAATTTCCTCACTATGGTTCCTGATCTGCGATCATTTTGTCTCCATGTGCATTTAATGAAAGAGGTGAAATCCTCTATAAATACTACTGAATTCTCATTGTAAAGGAGGTTAGACACTTTGCGAGAAAACTCTCCAAGTTCTCTGCATCAATAGAAGACACCAGGCTTCTGAATTTGCAAGTGATCTTGTGTGCAATTTCCTTCTGTATTCATGCACTTCTATTTTACATTCATGTTCCTTATTTGCTGTTAGATTTGAATTCTGCATCTGAATTTAAATGTTGCTAATGAGGGAGTGAGTGTTGGAGTGCTATTTTGAAGGTTGTTATTGCAATTTTATAAGTAAATTCTGTTGCTTCTCTTTTGTTATATGCTATTTCATGCTTGGGTGAATTTCCTATTGTTAGTCTACCCCGAATCCTACACCTTCGGCCTGTGGCCATATTTCCCTTTTCTTTCCATAATTTCTAATTTCTTTCCTACAACTCTAGTCTTCAACCAGTGTAGGATTTAGCTTGGGAGCCAACCCTCTCTAGATATTGACACGGAGGACATTCCTTTCCTCCGGTCATTCAATGTTGGCCATATCTAGGGTGCACAAATGCAGTTTTGTTGATTAGGCAGATATTTGACCAACACATTTCTCTAAAGATGCCCCTAAATTGGTAGATTTACTAGGAGTAGAAATTTGTTACCTTAGGTAAATCCTAGGTGAATAATTCCTAAAAATAGCAACCATGGACCATATTGCAAACATTTTTTAGGCTTGAGGAAACTAGAGCTACACTCTGTGATACCCTAATTGTAATTGATCAAATTTTATAAATAATATGGAGATTTTGCAAAACTATTATCCCATTGTTATTTCCAAAACATCATGCCAATTTATAATTGATTCCCATGGAAAATATATTATTTATAGAAAATAAGTAATATAATATTCTTAGTTTGTTTATGTATATTTTGAGCATATCTTATAATAAATATTTATGTACTATAAATGAGATATTTAAGATCCATATTTTAAAGGGTATAATTTCTATGTACCAAGTTTAAATAATATTATAGGTAGATCTATATCAATCCCATGCAATGAATTTAATTTAATCTAAGGTATTAAGGAATAATAAATGCAAAGGAATCTTATGAGTGTAATTTAAGTTTAAATGAAATTAGAGTAATTTATTTTTGTTATGATAGTAATGATATTATGATTATGAGTGTAATTTAATTTTAAATGAAATTAGAGTTTTCATTTTTATATTATCATAAAATTATCTATGGAAATGAAATTCATAATGGCATTAATTATGTGGTTTGTTAAAATACTACAATAATATGGCCATGCATATAATATGGATAAGACCACTTCAATACATTCCATTATATTTAAAGTGGTTTGATGCATATTACATCATGACCACATAGTGGTATTATAAAATATTGAGAATTATGCATGTATCATTTGTTAAGACCTAAACCTTGGTCTCTTCCATATAATCTAGATAACTTAACCAATTAAACTCATGTTATTTTCCTTGCTTTAGTTCACTATTTTTCTTTTTATTGGATAACAAGAGGTTGTACTTGGGTCCCCCAAACTTGAAAAATCACACCCTCTTCTTTAGAGCATGAGAGTTTACAAATAAATTCAATTATCATCTCAATTGAGTTGTTATAGCTAGAAACCTACATCATTTTACATAAAATGTTTGAATTCTTGATTTTCATTTTCTAGAACTTTTTCAATTTTCTATGTGAATACAAATATTCTAGAATTCAACATCCTTCTTGATATTTTCCTATAGCAACCTTCACAATACCAAAACTTCACCTCTACTATATATGCATTTCATCTTAGTAGAGTAATATTTCTAAAACATCACACAATCATAGCCTACTTTACTAGATCTGGATTGGTAGTTTCTTTCCTGAAGCACAAGTGCAACCACAAAAATTGTAATACATAGTTGATATGAAAGCACATTAATGTTATTAAATAAATCAAATATTACCAATGGAAAATATTAAAGTAAATATTAATCATTATTTGATTTAGGCTATCAACATTTTCTTGTCAGCTTTAACTAAACTTACTAGTTCCTCTAACCAAGGAAAAGAGAATTTAATTTTATTATCCTCAATTAGAACCGCTCTATTGGCTAGCCTATCTGCACATTTGTTTCCTTTCCTTAATGTATTTGTAAACCTGATTTCTTTGAACTCTATAGCAAGGTCTTGAATTTCCATAATTATCTTATGTATGTTCCATGCAGTCTTTGCTTTCCTAAAAATTGAATTTATTACTATAATGAATCACCGTCCATTCATACTGTGTTCCATTCCATTTGTTTATATATTTTTAACCCTTCAAAAGTCACCCAAGATTCAACTTCATTATTTGTCTTAAATCCATTGTTGAAAGCGTAATGAGACAAAATATCTCCCCTATTATTTCTAATTATTCCTCCTCCTCATGCTCATACTAGATTTCCTTTAGATGCTCCATCAATATTCAATTTGACCAACTCCATATCTGGTGATTTCCAATTTATATTCTTTACCTTATTTTTGTTTCTCCTATCTCCAACATCATAATTCTATTTGATGACTTGACTCCATCTATCAAGGCTCTCTGCTTCTAGATTAGGTATTAGGTGAGTTTATAGGGTTGGTTTAGACTCCTATATGGTAAAAAAATATTCCTTTTTTTTTTCCAAAAAAGCGAAAAACCCCTTGTGGGGCCACCTTGGTCTGAGAGACCATGAACAGGGGGTTCTACACCGTCAAAGCTCCCGGAGTCGCCCCGCCGCACCAACATTATCAATTGGATTTTGAGTACCCAATTCAACTTTTTGGTAGGGTGGAGATTCGAACCTGGGACCTCCCTTGGAGGATTGCCCTCTCCTCTCCAACTCACCTACAACACCTGGGTGAAAAAAAAAAAAAATCCTTTTAATTACCTCTAAAATCATTTTATTTCATTTAAATATTGTTCTATTCCTTTCTAGCCATACAATACAAAGTATTGTATCTTTTGATATATCCTAGATTATCTATAAAGAATCACTTTTAAAATATCTCTATCATTGCTCTAATCATTCTTCAATTCATCCACTCATCACCATGCATTTACCAAACATATTAAGAATCCATTGCCATATTTTCCAGACTATTGAGTAGTGTCCTAAGAGATGGTCTATACTCTCCTCCATTTTACAAAGAACACATTTTGAGGGGCCATGAAAACCCCTTTTTATAAGGTTATCCTAGGATAAAATTCTTCTATGACCCACTAGCTAAATAAACATTTTTAATTTAGGAATGCTCAGGCTATCCCAAATATCTCTCCATATTATTGTGATATTCCTATTTTGATGGTGCTTTATATTATATCCACTTCTTATTGTGAATTCTCCTAAGCTATTCAAATCTCAAATCAACTTATCCTTGACTCCCCTTAGAATAATCATTATTGTTATATTTCTACTCAACTACCTCCTAACATTAATGTCTTATATACTTGTAAAAATATATTCTTTCCATTTGTATCTTCCTTCCCGATCCTTGTACAAAATGTTTGAAACCTTATGACCATATTTATCTTGAAGTAATCTCATCCATGGTTTCAAAAATGGGTCTATATTGAGTGGTTTTTTATCACACCAAGTATCCATCCAAATAATTTTTTTTCTCTATTTCCCACCATCCATATTAAACCTTTAATCACTAGAAAGTTTTTCTATAGTGAAAAACCATTTGATAGAGAGAATGTAGTAAATTTTAATCTTAGGTCATTGGGCTCAACATACTTAGAATATTTGTTTTCCCATTGTATTTGAATCTCTTTGTACTATCTCTAAATTAATTTTCCACTATGAGTTAAGTTTGCATATATAAGAACTCTTAAACTGAGACCTCCCCTAGTTTTATCATCGCACACCTTACTCTATTTCACCAAAGGAAATTTCCTTTTATAATGTAATTCTAACCACAAAAATGACCACATAATAAAGATTAAACTTTTTACCACTGATTTTGGCATAGTATACAAGGATATATAATAAGTTGGAATGACCTGTAAGACTGATTTAATTAGCTGCACTCTTCCTTCTAACAATAACCATCTACCTTTCCATATTGATATTTTATTCTAAACATTAAATATAATTGGATTCCATAATTCTATCCTCATTTTACCTTCAAATAAGACCATCCCTAGATAAGTTGTTGCCAAATGCTTCTCTTCCATTTGAAGTAACCTGCATATCCCTACTTTGATTTTAGTTGAGGTGGTTAGGAAGTATATTTTAGATTTTTTCCTATTAAATTTCTACCCTAATGCTCTTTCATATTTCTTTAATAATTTATTCAAAGCTTTGGTCTCATTTATCCTTACCCTCCCAAAAAAAGTTGTATTATCTATAAACTATTAATGGGTGTTACTAGCCTTAAGTCTACTTATAAGCCCATATCTATAAGAATTCTTCAAGTTCCTACCCAAAACCTCTACTATAATAATGAACAAATATGGCGAAAGAGGATCTCTCTATCTCAGGCCTCTCTTGGATTTAAATGATTTTATTACTTACCCATTGAACAACACTGAATATGAAATTGTAGAGACACATGCTTTAATCCATCTGACCCATTTCTTCCCAAATATAAAATTTTCTAATACTATAAAAATAAAACCCCATTTTATCCTATCATAGTCATTAATCATATCAAGTTTTAAAACCATTGCTTTCTCTTTTCTCAAAGTTATTGAATTCATAACTTCATGAGCTACTATGACCCCATCCAGAATCTATCTTCCTTTCACAAATCCTCCTTGCTCTTATAAAATAATTTTGTCTAACAGTAGTCTTAAAAAATTCACCATCATTTTCAAAATAATTTTATATGCCATATTACATAGGCTTATGGATCAAAATAAATCAAACAATTTTGCATCCTTCTTTTTTGGAATCAAGATAAGATATGTTACATTTATTTTATAAGTTATAAATTATTTTAATCTAGACTATTCCACTACCACCAATAAATAATCCTTCACTATATCCCAATTATGTTGATAGAATGTTGTAAATACCCCATCTGGACCTAGATATTTATCATTATTAAAAGATAAAAGAGCTAGATAAACTTCTTACTAAGTAATAGGTTCTATTAATTTTCTATTGTCTTCATAATTGAAGGAACTTCTTGTAGAAGTTTATCATTAAGAACTTCAAACTCCTCTAATCCTATAATATTCTAATAAAAAGACCTTACCTCCTTTTTTATTTCACTTTGATATTCAATCCAAACCACTTCTATTGATTTAATTCTACTAATTATATATGTCAATATCTATACCATAACCATTCTATGAAAAATTTGTGTTTTTATGTCATTCTTTTAACCAAGTCTATCTTGATTTAAATCTCCAAAATTTCTCTTCATTACTCAAAATATTATGATATTCACTAAGTAACTCCCTTTTCTCCGATCTTGGATTATTATGATCAAATTTTTATAATTTTGAAAGTTTATCTTTTTGTTCTTCTTTCTTCTAAAAAATATTTCCAATAGTGTTCTTGTTTCATTATTTTAATCTAGAAGTTATTGATTTAATTTATTTTGGAAGTGTATACAACCCACTATTTTTTGAAGAATTTTAGGTTTGTGCTATCATATCAACAAATTGAGGATGTTCTTCCCACATCCGTTTATATTTAAAATATGATATTTTTTGAATTCACTTACCACCATTTTAATTTTTATTGGCCAATGATCTGAACCAATCCTTGTCAAGGTATTAGTTTTAGCACAAGTCCCTTCATCTAGCCAATGACTTGAGAGAATGCATCTATCTAAATTTTTTTCTATTAGGTTTTATCCTCTCCTATTATTGGTCAATGTATAGTTATCTTCTTCAAAATTAACTTCTAATTGATTATTAGTTTGAATAAAAGCTAAGAAATCTCTCATACTTTGGATTGATTTTCTAATTCCCCCAATTTTTTCATCTAGCTTAGTTATGGAATTAAAATATCTTATGATCATGAATTTGGTTTCTTCGTATTTAATTATCATAAAGGCTTAATTTCCACTCCAAACTTCTAACATTCCTAATTGAGTTGTAGATCCATAGACATTGATAAGAATAAAACAAATATCTACAAAGAATCTTGTGACTAAAGAGTTTATCCAATGCCTAGTTTTATGAATGGTTACATATGAGTTTCTAATAGGATTTAAACAAGTTAGAATTCCCCTTGCCACCCCTTTAGAATCTATAGCATCCCATTCACATCTTGCCCATATTGCTTTTATAGTTTTGGAAAGTTATTTTTTTATCATTTTAGTTTCTTGGATGCAAAAAATATCGGGCTTGTTACTTAAACATAGGTCCATGATATACCTTTTCTTTGATAGGGAATTAGCACACCTTATATTCCATGAGGTGGTAATCATGTCTCATTAGGGGCTACTAAGCCCTCCCATATGTTACCAATATAATTTTATTATTTGGTAAGGAGAAGTTCAACGAACTTAGTTTGTGTTCCTTTCTCTATGTTTATTCTTTCTCCCTTGAATCTCACTCGATAATTTGATTCCTTTCTTCTTTTTTACTTGCTTGTATTAGGAGTAGGTATTATTATTATATTCCTCAATATTCTTTCACAAATTTCTTTTTCCTTATATTTATCCTCTCTAGGCTCTACTATGGAAGCTTTTGACTTGTCTTGCTCATTTTATGGTGTTTCCTTATTAATGGTAGAGGTATTAACATCTAATACTACATTTTATTTACCAATTTTTTCTCTTGAATGGTGCATGGTACTTCACAAGAGTCTTCAAAATATAATTTGACACATTCTTTAGGTTCATTGAGAATGTTTGTCTCTAAATCAAGATCATACTAAATAGACAAATACATATTAATATTTTGAACCTATTGTATTGTTTCCTCTAAGACTTAATCTACTTTTAATTCATAGGCTAAAGCCTTAAAAGAGTTGGTATATATTCCAATATCCTTCCTTATTGGTCTCCACTATTTATTTGCTTTTATTTTTCTATTTCTATTTTTTGGAAGTTGAAAACCATCTTCATCCATATCTATTTGTAACTTTCTCTTATTGTTTTCTAGATATGATTCTGTTGGACTCTTATTTGATCATGATCTCTCAATATGCCCCACCTCATGACATCTTCTACATATTTTATTTTCATAATCTATGGTTTAGGCCCACATCCTATCCCCATACTTAATAATTATTGATTATGGTAAAGGTTTACTTATATCAATCATGACAAATATTCAAGAATAAATAGCCAAGCATCCATATTTTGTAGTTTCTAAAATCTCAAGGAATTCTCCTAGAGTGTTGCCTATTTCCTTGAAGGTATCCATTTCCTAAAACTCAACAAACAATCCATATATTCTAACCTAGACTGGTACTAGGTATAGATTTACATTTTAGGTGATAAGTATTCGTACTAGCAAGTAAGGAAGACTCCTACTCTTCCCATAAACCAAGGAACCCCTTTTATGATTCTATATATTTATTCCCTAGAAAAAAAATGGTTAGGAAGAAACTTTTGGAAAGAAAGGATAGAATCACTCCTAGAGACTTTCAACCCCTATGAATCCATTTTCTCAGGGATGAAGACCCTAGCCAATACACATTAAATTTACCAAAAACCACCCTATATTTGAGTAGCAAGGATCGATCCTAGGTGGTTTTCTCACTACCCTCTACTACTAGAGATTATTCTAAATATTTAGCTATAAATCGGTACATAGAAAAGAATCTAAAACTCAAAATCTACTAAAATTCACTAGAATATTGTATAGCGAATATAATATTTGATAAAAAATTATAATAATTTTCAAGCAAAATTTCTAACATAAAGAAGGGAAAAAAAAACTTAACTAAAATATTCTATGCCTAGATAGAACATATTGCCTCATTGAAGCCCTAGCCCTCCATTGTTCCTCCCATAATCTAAATGATAGCTCGCAAAAATTTGTAATTTTGTTTTTTGCAACTTGAAAAATCATTATTACCCTTGTTCTATATGGTTGACTTCATAGGGTTGTATCTCATTCAATATTGCTTAAATTCCTTCATATGACTACTCATTTTAAAGCTCTTCAAATTTCATATAAAGTGGTCTAAGAATTAACTAAATCATATAAACCTTTGTGAAGATATGACTCCTAAAATATGAGATATTTAAAAAAAAAAAAATTGCTTTAGTTCACTATTAGTGATATTTCAACACTTTATTATTATTCAAGGTGTTGCCATTAATTTTAATTTATAATAAAGCTAAAATATCTCATGTAGGAATCAAGCACCCACATTTCACACCCATTGATTCTCTATATATTTTTCTATAGAAAAAAATTTGTCTCAACTACTCTTTTTTTTGAGTGGATAATCTTGTCTCAATTACTTGCATTTAACATTACAAGTAATTATTTTAAGTAAAACATTCTTAATTAATTTTAATTTATGTCTTAAAATTAATTGTATCATTTTATGAAATATTATTTCGAGGTATATAAAAATGTTTCATACAAATATAAACAATGAAATTATTTCTAAAATATTAAAAGGAATTCAAAAACAATTCTTATGATCAAGATCTGAAGAGAGGAGGAGGATTCCTCTTGTAGCTTGGAAAAAAATATGCCATCAAAAGAAGCATGGTGGTCTTGGTCTGAGGAGACTCAACCTAGTTAATAGTGCTATTGCATCCAAGGTGGGATGGATAATTCTAAGGGATGGTCAAACTCTTTGGGAAAGGATTCTTAAAGAAAAATATCTTGATAGCTAGGAGGATACTAGATTTCACACAATTTAGGACCCCTTTTGTGGGTATTCTTTATGGAACCACTTGGTGGAGGCTAGGGAGGCCTTGTGGAAGGGTGTGAAGTACCATGTTGGATATCGGGCCTCTATAAGTTTATGGGAAGATGCCTGGTTAGATGACAACCCTTTAGCCAACAATGTTATTTTCTCTAATCTAAAAGAGGAGCTAGAAGATAGATATGGTAAAAGGGTTTGTGACTATTTGAATTTATTGGTTAACCAGTTGAGATGGAAATATTTTGAGGCATGCCCTGATAATTTGGAGAATTTAAACCTCCAAGCTAAACTAAAGGTATATTATCTAGGTGTTGTTAGGAAAAGAGATTCTATGGTTTGGAGAAAAATTAAAAATGGTAAATTCAATGTGAAGATAGCCTATGATCGTTTGGATCCTAGTGTAGATAATGGTTTCCCTTGGAATAGAATTTGGTGTAAGAGAACTATTCCTAAACTGAAGATTTTTTTTGGGAAGTAGTCCATAATAAGATCCTAATGGTGGATAATATTAAGAAGAGAGATTTTCAGTTACCTAATAGATGCACTTAATATGAAAATCAAAAGAATTAGTAGAACATATCTTCTTGGAATATCCCTACTCTCTAAGTATTTTCCATATCCTCATCACTAGGATGAGCATCTTTTGGGTGATGCTTTCTAATATGGTTTTGTGGTTACAATAGTGGGATAACCCTTTTTTCAGTCCTCATCTTAATGTAATTTGGAATCTAATTCTATTTCATTTTGTATGGGGAGTATAGTTAGAGAGGAATATGAGAATTTTTAGAGGGGATAAAAGGTCAGTAATAAGAATTTTTGGAGGCATCATCCATTTTTTAGAGGAAAATGTTAAATCTATCAAGTGCCCTATCAAGTTAGAGAATATTGAAGAGACTATGATAGCCAAGGTATGGAATTTAAAACCCATTAGCAGTGGAAAGGCAAATACTCAAGTTATAACTAATGTAAAATAGCAACCACCCCGAGATGAATGGTTGAAGTTAAATTTTGATGGGGAATCCAAAAGTAACCCAAGTAAGGTTAGAGCAGGAGAAATTTTAAGGGACAATTAGGGCAGATTGGTGGGGGTAGCCTGCATGTTTTTGAGAATTAATAATAGTCATAAAGTTGAAGTTAATGCTTTACATCTAAGTGTAGAGTTAGCTAAGGATCTAGGTGCTAAAAAAATATCTTTGAAAGAGACTCCTTGAATATTATCAATATTTTGAAAAAGGAGGGAGAAGATAATTGGAAAATTGATTACATTGTGCAAGATATTAGAGAGATCGTAAAGCATTTCGAAGAAGTTGAATTTGTATAATAACCCAAGTTCTTCCCACTTGGTTGTCCAAACACCCCAAGTCTGCCCACTTGGTTGTTCGACATCAGAGGTTACAGTAAGAGAAATTTTTTCTTTTATTTCAATATTTCTAATTTATTTTCTAGTATGAGCATGTTAGATCCATATTCATGAGTGCAATTCCGCTGTAGTCGAAATACTCTAGATATCGATATTGGCAAAATCTCGTATAGTTACCTATTTTGAACTTCACTCTCCACTCGAGATCCTAAGTTTAGGTAGGGGGTTTATTTTCCTCTAGGGCCCATATCACCTAGAGGTGTGATGCATAATTTCCCCATGTCTTGACATGAACTCATGAACTTATATCTTGTACTTATGTCATGTAAGACTTAGTGCATACATGCTCGAGATAGATTATCAACTATCCTCCATGGAGCATTGTCTAGGGTCTTACCAGCTTGGAAGCACGAGGATACGGAAACAAAAAGGGAAAAACTCCAAGTACGATGCAAGAACGAAACTAAACTTGATGCTACGAATTAAAAATGCGTAAAATGGAGAAAGCATAGACAAATTGGAACCCAAATGGAATGAAACAACCCTCTTCTTTTATTAATGTATTTCAAATCCGGTTACAATCCGCTTCCTCCCCTTTTAGGGGCGAGGAGCATCAAACTTGTCTCTTGGTCACATCAATGGAAAGCCATCCCTCTTCCGCGTGCCCACATGTAAGATGGGCGGACCAAACGTCGCCGCCGCTTGTGTATACGAGTGTTGATTCCTTGCTGCTCCTCCGATGTCTAGACCCTGCGTTCAAAGGAACAAGAAACCGTTAGTAGCACCTGCGAATAAGACAAAGCATGCGATCCTCAAGCCTACAATAAGCGGATGAGAAAATGAATTAAACTGTAACTAAAACTTATCCAAATGACATGAAAACTTGGCAAGGACATAGAAACATCACCAAGAAGGCATTGCAAAAGAAACAGTCGAGGAATTCCTCACCGATTTGAATTCGCTCTGGGGAGGGACGGATTCGACTGTAATTCGCTCCGGGGTAGAACGAATTCACCTGCAACAAAGCGCCGAAGTGATACTGCCCCAAATGTCGCATCTAGGGAGCTCCAAAAGACCTGCAAACTTGGGGTTAGCTAATTGGAGGCATTTTGGGAAGACCCAGATGGTCAGATTTCCCCAATTTGGCCTCCATCAATGGGAATTTGATGCTACTACCTGCAAGTTAGTGAGGACAACAAAAGCGATAAAACATGATAAGATTTGATCAAAGCATTACGAAATCGGAATTACAAGCTATCTAAGCAGCATAAGATGGAATGCAAAATAAAAAAATGACAAAAAAGAACAATCTGCCATGAATCCCCAATCATTCCTAAAAAGGAATATTAGGCTCGCAGCAGTGCGGGGCGCCCGGGCGGGCCGCCCACCGTTGGAACCTGATTTCGGCACCAATCCACTTGGGATGGGCCCAAAATCTCTTGTAATGTGTTGTCGGCAAATTGGGTGGGATATTGTGGCCAAATGTCGGGTTTGGTTCCGGATTTGTGCTTCCAATGACCACCCAATGACCTCTTCTCCAAAAGAGATCAAGGATGTGAAAGGCACAATTCAAAAGGGGAATAGGTGTGAAAGCAAAATGACAGCACTTCGTTGCTCCAAAATGCTCCTTCTCTGTATATTTTAGGGTGAGGAAACTCACCAATTTATAGACCTGGAGGTCTCTTGAATTGGGCATGCAGAGGCGCCACTTGGCAATCATGCCTTTCCAGGGGGAGGAAGATTCCTCCCTGAATAGGGACTTCATGACTGCCCTTGTAACAACCTCTAACGCTCGAAAACGCTCACCCACACTCCCATGCTATGAAGGAAGCGTTAAGTGGCGGATCTGAGCTGCCATTTGTCAAGATTTGACTTTTTTCCCATCAAACCTGGAATTCGTCCCACCCTAGAGCGGATTCTGTATTCGTCCCAGGGGAGGACGGATCCCATTTTGAATTCGTCCCAGGGAGGGACGGATTCTGAGCAAAGTGCCTAGAAGGTGCCAAATTGATCTCTGACCTCCCAAAACTGCTGTGAGAGTGGTTAGGACCACTGTTTAACCTCTGGGGGCTGCCCTTGGGGTTGTGTGTGTCAATGCGATCAGTGTTTGCAGTCACATAATCGGATTGGTGCTGTTTTGGTGTCTACAGATGCCCCTTTTTGGGATGCGCTGTGCATGGCATAGCGTCGAGCAAAAATAGATAACCAAAGCACTAATGATTAGGGTTTCTTAGTAACCTAACCAACTCTTGATGCCCCAAGCATGGAAAGGGCATGCATTCTTGAATCCTTGCTTCTGACGAGCGAAGGAACTCAATTCAAGTGTTAACCTTTTTCGGTGAGGTGTTACTTGAGCTTGGACATTGATCAGTCATGAATAGGCAAAGGGCGCAACCTTTTGTCTGTGGTAACCTAGAGTTCATGATTCATGAATGCCAAGTGATTTGATCAGCTTGTGACTATTGCTTGTTTACTGCCCCAAGCAGGGGCGTGATTGTCTTTGTCAATGATCCTTTGAATGCATGCCATTTTCCATGATTGGGTGTGTGTGTGTTGATTAGTGACTAAGTGTGACTACCCCCTCAAGCGACGAATCGATGAGGGAATGACCTTCATGAGAAAAGCGACGAGTCGCTTGACCCAAGATGACTTAGGTAAGGTTGCCGTCAGATGTTTAGCATTGAATGTGTGTGCAGTTTTTCGACATTTAGACCTATTTTTGGTGGGTGTTAACCCTTTTGGCGACGCCGTTTGGGGATGAAATTCTCGAAGATCCGTCTTCCCGTGGAGCGGTCCGGCTATGGTAGCCTTCTTAGGGAGTAGGATAGTGAGGATTTGTAACCCCGACGTCGGTTTTGCATACCCGGGATGTCAAATGCAAAAGCACTTTCATCGGGCAAGCTTTATTGCTTGTTTTGGGTCATTTTGTTCATTTTTTGTTATTTTTGAAATTTGTGTGCTGAATTCGTTCCAGGGTGGGACGAATTCCTGTGTAGTATTCGTTCCAGGGTGGAACGAGCGCTAACTAGAGCGCTCGTTCTAGGGAGGAACGATTACAGGCTCAAAAAGCCTATTTAAAGGCCAAAACTAGGTTTTGGGCTCATTTGCACTTGCTTTTTTTGGCGATTTGGAGCTCTGAGGAGGAGGAGGTGAATTCTACGAAGCGAAGCGCTACCGAATTTCTCCCGACACCATGAGTGCACAAACCGGATCGAGCGACGGAGCCGAAGCGAGACCAGTAAGTGGTCCTCCTCGTTTATTTGCTTTATATTTTCAAGTTATTTGTTTATTTTGCTTTGTTATGCTTGAAAATGAAATCCGAGTGGAACTTTATTTTGACAAGATGTAATTAACGTCTAAAATTTGCATTCCATTTTACACTAAGGTAAACCCTAGGTAAGAGAAAATTTTTGTATTATGTGATGCTTTTGTTACACGAAAACCCTAGGAATGCAAAACCCTAGTTTTTTAGGTTTAGATTTGTTAGTTTTAAAACGTAGGTGAAAACCCTAGGCTAAAAAACTGTTATTAAAATTTTGTTTTGCTTTTTTTGTAGACTTTGTCAGTTTTAAACTTAGAGTACATAAACCCTAGGACTGACAAACTGTATTTTGAAATTTGGTTTTTTTTTTTTTTTTTTTTTTTAATTTTTTTTTTTGTGAATTTTGTTGCTTTTGAGCTGTACACTTTCATGTAGTGTTGTATATTCATGTTTTTGTTGTACAGTTTTTTATAATTTTTAATGTTTTGCATTGTTTCTTGTGCAGGTTGTGAAGAGCCGTATCGTGTGCCTACTGCTTTTGCCGAAGCGCGTGGGGCGCTAACTATGGCTGACTAGGAATGGCTTGATGCTCTTGGGCTCAAGCAGGTGACTCGACTGGAGCCTGTGGTCGGGGATCGGGCCTATCTGATGGCCTTGATCAACCTGTGGGATCCTCGGACCAACACCTTCCATCTCCCAATAGGGGAGATGATAGTGACACTGGACGACGTCTATCGAATTCTACGGATTTCGATAGATGGACTGCCGATCAGGACGTCGTCGCGTGACCAACGGACAACTGTACTGATACGGTGCTTTGGGCATGGGGAGGAGTTGGGCGTAGAGAGCCTAGTGGAGAGGGCAGAGCTTGACTGCCAGATTGGCGGCATTCTAGTTCGATGGTGGCTGGAGAGGGGGGTGTTGGGAGTGAGGCACGCAGTACTTATGGGCCTCATTTCCAACATGCTGTTGCCTGACTCGTCAGGTGCGAGGTTCCCATGGAACCTACTGGATGTGGTTCACCAGTTGGTTGAGTGCCCGATGGAGGCACCATTGATCATGAGGTGGGGATAGACGCTGCTGGCATAGCTCTATGGGGAGCTGTACGAGGTCCACTGTCGAAGGTGAAAGGGGATCAACTGTAGTTATCTATTGCAGAGCTGGGCCTGGCAGCACATAGCAGTTGAGAGGCCGATGGGGCTACCATGGATGACTCGGGGGAGATGGAGGATAAGGATATAGGCTACGCAGTGCTGTGGCGGTGATCTGAGGAGCAGGGATAGAGTCGATGGTGGGCAGGTGTTGTAGGGCACTATGTCGATGCCTTCGCTCGGCTTGCTCCGGGGAGGTGTTCTGGCGCCCCTATCGAGACTGTCCAGCCTGGCCTGAGGCTGGAGAGTGGCTCCAGTGGGTACGTAGGGGGTGGTGGCTGATTGGGCGGCATGGGACCGAGCATGAGTTCTTCCCATACAGCCGGGTGACATGATAGTTTGGGGTGCGCCAGGGGTTGCTTGGTGAACCCGTGGTCTATCGACGTCGAGGGGATGAGAGGACTCTGGATCGGCCAGTCATCATGCCACTTGGCGAGGATTCAGATGTGGTGATTGACATCTTGGATGTGGATGACGTCGGGACTACTACAGAGTATGACCAGTGGTGGACCCTATGGTGATGGCGAGGCGAGGGGCCACTGGGAGGTGCAGGGGCGAGGCACCAGGTGATGACTGGGGAGCTCCATTGGAGGATGTAGAGATGGTGGAGGTGGATGGTATGGATGCGGATCTTGGGGCTCCGGATCAGCCGGAGATGCAGGACATCACGAGCAGTGGGAGCCAGAGCAGGCTGCTGTTCCAGAGATGCCCATGCCTCGGGCAGATGCGGAGGACATGGATGCAGGGTTACGCGTTGAGAATGCACGGTTGGAGGAGTTACTACGGAGGCATGATGAGGAGCTAGGGGATGCACTATGGGAGAGAGATCTCCTACGGGCTCAGCTAGTGGAGCGGGAGAGCACATGGGTTGCGCACCATCGATAGGAGGGGGAGACCGACACTCCTCGAGAGAGATCTCCTACGGACGTAGCTGGCATAGCGCGATGATGTAGTCACGATGTACCATCGGTGGGAGGCGGAGTGGTGCCGACATCGAATGGATTTGGAGGGGGAGATCATCCACCTTGGGGGGCGGGTACCTGAGCCCTCTGGAGGTGGCTCATCACGTCGGACGAGGGGTAGTGATACTGAGCAGTCAACATCATCTCATCGTAGGCGATTGGACGAGGGGGGCTAGTGGGCATGGTGCGAGGGCGAGCAGCAGTCACCCTGAGAGGTCCCACAGGACCCACACCATGGGGGGTAGTTCTCGTCGCACCGATCCTGCGTGATCATGGTGGCCGACGCCCTAGGCTTTGGGGGTTTTTGAGTTTTTGCTTTATTTTTGTGGGGTCAGATGACCGGTTATTGTAGCCTGCGGGCCATTTTGATGATATATATATAGATGATTTTATTTGTGTTATACATGTGTCGTGATTTGATGTTATGCATAATGATTGATGAATGTGTATGTATGTATGTTAATTTACCTGAATGGATGCATGTGTTCTGATGAATGCAAATGTTTCTAACTTATATGAGATGCGGGTGGAAATGATGATTGTGATTTGACTTTGTGATTTTTTGTTGGCGGTGGCACCATAGACTGTCTATAACTTATAACTGTTTGTCGTAGGCGATTGCTGCGGTGAATAGCTTTGTATGCATACATGTCTTTTCTTGTATGTTATTTTTGTATTTTCTGATGGTGAAGTAAAGCTGAAAAGATATTACAGTTGGTTTAGAATGTAGTTAGGTTTTCTGAGATTCAGATGTTTTAACTAACTAGCCAAGGCTGTACTTTTATCTGACAAGACTTTGAACAAGGTATGAATCGGACTTGTCTTTGACCAAGTTATTTCACATCCCTGTGTGTGCAATTGAGTTCGTTTGATGTGGCATTTGTCAGGATACCGCCAGTGCTAGATAGGCTATCAACCAAACTTGTACTGAGGATCACCTAATTAGCTCCACTAACTCCTTTGTTGTATTTAGTCAGATTAATCTACGGTGCAATCTAGGATACCATAAGCTAGCTCATCCACATGCAAACATTGATCTGCACACAAGTTAATGCGGCAGATATATCGTCATGCGGGAGGTTTGCCACGAGTGACCGATAGGCTATCAACCAAACCGGTACTGAGGTTTATCTCATGACCTTCTGAATGCTGAGAGTTCCAGGGATTCAAGTTCAACTCCCTTCTTTTCTTCAATTGTATTGGGATACTTGCTCTTTTGTAGTGATAATAATCACTATTTATTTTTGTTATATAATTTTTGTTTCTTTTGAGCAAGGGATTTGGATTTCGAGTGATGAGAATCACTATTGTATGTGCCTTTTGATGTATGCACTTTGAGGGTGATGTCAAATTTTTGGAGTTTTGACATGTGCAAATTTTGATGTTTTGCAACTTTTGAGAACTTGGGATTCATGGGGAATTGGGTAGGGAGGATGCTTGTCCTTTTGCCAACTCTCAGCATTCTTTGGGGTCATTCGCACAGGGGGATGAGCAAGATAACCGTTTCGCTTATGGCGACCTGGATTGCTTTGCAGGTTTCATCTTTCGTTCACACAACTTGGGAATGTTTATGTGTTTTAATTTGTGCTGGGATGCTACGTAACAAGGTGTGATCCAAGTAAAATTCTACCTTCGTAAAAGCTATCTGACTTTGTACAGTTTCGGTTAGAAAGCTATTGGCAGCTGAATGACAAAAACTCCTGATACATTAGAAGACAACTGACTATAGTATGGCAGAAATATGGATAGCATTTTATTTTTGATGGATTGTTTATACAGCGGAGAGATATGGAATGAAGATGGACTTTGCCAAGTAATTACAGTCTATGGTGCCTTGACCTGTATGACCACAAATATGCAAATGTATGGATGCGATGCTTAATGCAACTATTATTTTTGTGTTTTTGATGGATTGATCTTGGTGAGTATGAAAATGGGATGTAAAAAGAGATTTTTAATTTTGTGATGATTTTGAGCATGCATGGAGATGAGATGCAAGTTTTTGTTATTTTTGATGATTTTATTGTTTTTGATATTTCTTATTTTTCTTTTGACCAAGCGATTGGGGGAACCCTTGGAGCTTTTTGGTTTGACCAAGCGATTGCGGGAATCCTTGGAGCTTTTTGGGATTGACCAAGCGATTGTAGGAATCCTTGGAGCATTTTGGGATTGACCAAGTGATTGTGGGAATCCTTGGAGCATTTTGGGATTGACCAAGCGATTGTGGGAATCCTTGGAGCATTTTGGGATTGACCAAGCGATTGTAGGAATCCTTGGAGCATTTTGGGATTGGCTGCTTTAGATATGGAATGGTCACAAATGACTGATGTTCAAGGGTTCGAGTTCTTTGACTCCATCAAGGGAAGCTAGCCGGTACGTCCCGGGTCCTATCTTGCTATCAATTACATATGGACCTAACCAATTTGCCATGAACTTGTCCCTGAGATGGGACGACAAACTAGAGTTCTGCTGGTTTTCCTTCAAGACCAAGTCACCAACCTGAAAGTCCCTCAGGTGAACTCTCATGTTGTATGCTTTCTTCAGCCGCTCTTGATAGATACGTAAATGCTCAAGAGCATTAACGCGTCGTTCATCGAGCAACGTAAGCTGGTCTAACCGGGCCTGCCATGCAGTGTCATCATCGATGAACTCTTGCATTGATATGCGTAGGGAAGGAATTTCCAACTCAAGAGGCATGACAGCCTCGGAGCCATACACAAGCGAAAATGGAGTTGCCCCAGTGGGTGTCCGAATGCTAGTGCGGTAAGCCCACAGGGCAAGTGGGATCTGAATGTGCCAATCCTTATGACTGTCGATGACTATATTTTTGAGGATGGCAACTAGCATTTTGTTTGACGCCTCTGCTTGCCCATTTGCCTACGGATAATAGGGTGTCAAAAAACTATGCTGAATTTTGTACTTTGTGGTCAAAGCACGCACGTCTTTGTTCTTGAATGACGTCCCATTATCCGAGATTATCTTGGATGGAATACCAAAATGACATATGATGTTATGCAAAATGAACTCCACAATGCGGGGTCCAATCGTAGAGGTTAGCGGAACCGCTTCCACCCACTTGGTGAAGTACTCTGTGGCCGTTATGATAAATGTATGATGACCTGACGATGTAGGGGAGATCTTTTCGATTAGATCTAAGCCCCACTATAAAAATGGCCAAGCCGACTGGATCGGCTGCAAGGCCTAGGAAGGTACATGTGTCAAATTGGCATGATGTTGACACTTCACGCACTTCCTCACATATGCACAACAATCTCGCTCTAAATATGGCCAATAGTAGCCCATGCGAAGAATGCGCTTGGCGATGGCCATACCACTGAAGTGGCCACCACACGTACCATCGTGCGCTTGGGCGATCACCCAAGTGGACTCTTGCTGGTCCAAGCATCGAAGGAGGATTCCTTCATAGCTACGATGGTACAAAATGTCTCCTAACAAGACATGCTTTGCCACTTTCTACTTGAATGCTCATTTGGCGGCATGCGTCAATCCAAGTGGGAGGTTACCTAGCTTGAGGTAGTCCCTTAGGGGTGAATACCAATCCTGCTGATCAGAAGCCTCGACGGTATGAATAGCCAATCCCTCTTGAAGTTCATCCCTAGCAAAAGTTGAGTGGGAAAGAACTTGTAAGAATAGCGTGGTGTTGCTATTAAGGGGAGTAGGGGAGAACAAGGCCCCCCAGTTGGCATGCTTCAAACAGTCATGGATTCGAGAGAACCGATCCTGAGGTGGTTCAATCTGGATCATGTGGATTCCTGGCGTTAAATCAGAGCTTGCACGCTCCATCATGGATTGCGATAATGTTTTGACTTGAATGGTTGTCATATCACCAGAAAGGTCTTGCGGGATTAGTGACCCCAAAGAGGCCATAGTGTCCGCAAAATGATTCGATGACCGAGGGAGTGCCTCGATGTCGTACCATTCAAGATTTGCTAGGAATTTGTCCACAAGGGCTTTGTAGGCCTACAGAACTGGGCATTTACATTGGAATACCCCTTTGACTTGATTGACGATTAACAACGAATCACCAAAGATGTTCAATCATTTAATGTTCATGGTGATTGTTGTCTGAAGACCTATGAGCAAGGCTTCATATTCTGCATTATTGTTGGTGCATGGGAAGTCTAATTTAAATGACAAGGGTATTGGAGCCCCTTGCGGTGTGAAGAATACAATTCCTGTGCCACCCCCTTGCTCACATTTAGAACCATCAAAAAATAGGGTTATGTCGGCCTGTGACTCAGGCTCATCAGAATCAGGCGATTCCGAGACATGGAAGACCCCGTCATCGGGTAGTTCTATGACCAGAGGCTGATCGTCTTCGATAGGAGCCTCTGCTAGTTGATCGGCTATGACCTGTCCTTTGATGGATTTCTGTCCAATAAACTCTATGTCAAATTCTATCAACAACATGATCCATTTCGCCGTGCGACTACTATGATAAGTATGACTCATCATGTATCACAATGGATTCTCCTTAGACACAACATACGTAGTGTTGCTCAGCATGTAGTGGCATAGCTTTTGGTAGCAAACACCACTGCCAAGCAGAGTTTCTCGACGTATGCATAGTTAAGTTCATAGCTGACCAGGGTGCGGCTAAGATAGTAAGTAGCCTGCTCTTTGTGAAGTTCATTCTTCTAGGCGAGCATGGCGCCCAGTGCCACCTCAGTAGCTGAGATGTATAAGTAGAACGACACTCCTGGTCTAGGTGGTGCCAATACTGGTGGCGAAGCCAAGTATTGTTTAATGTCATCAAAGGCTGACTGGCACTCGTCATCCCAGTGAAATGCTACCCCTTTATGCAATAATTTGTTCATGGGTCGGCACTTGTCAGATAACTGCGCTATGAAGCGCTTGATCGACGCGACCTTACCCTGCAGACTTCTGAGCTGCTTGATGGTAGTTGGGGGAAGCATTTCAAGGATTGCCTTGACTTTGTTTGGGTCCACCTCGATGCCTCACTTTGAGACTATGAAACCCAAGAGTTTTCCAGATGTGATGCCAAAAATGCACTTCTTGGGATTCAGTCTGACTTTATGCTCCATGAGGCGATCGAGGATCTTGCTTAAGTCATCGAGATGATTTGGGCGTAAGAGAGACTTGGCCAACAAATCATCCATGTAATCTTCCAAAGTTTTATGCATGTAATCATGGAAGATGTACGTCATGGCACGTTGGTAGGTGGCGCCAAGCATTTTTAAGGCCAAAAGGCATGACCTTGTAACAAAATGTCCCCCAGGGCATTGTGAACGCCATTTTTAGTTGGTCCTCGGGATTGATACGAATCTGATTGTATCCCGAGAAACCATCCATGAGGGATAGCATTTCGTGGCCCACTGTAGCATCTACCAATGCATCGATGCTAGGCAAGGGAAAATCATCCTTAGGACTCGCTTTGTTTAGATCACAAAAATTAGTGCATATGCGAATCCTCCCATCAGGCTTCTTGATGGGCACCATGTTGGACAGCCATGGCGGATAATCCATGCAGATGACAAACTGTGCATCCAATAGTTTTTGCAATTCATCTTTGACCATCAAGGCCACTATTGGGTGCATCTTGCATAGTTTTTGCTTAACAGGCTTGACTGTCGGATCAAGCGTTAAATTATGCGTGACTAGCTACGGATCTAGCCCCGACATATCTCTGTATGACCATGCAAAAACCTCCTTCTTCTCTTTGAGAAGGGCAATGTAGTCGGCTTGCTCTTCGGGGGATAAGCTTACCCCCACCTTGAGAATCTATGGATTCATTGGATCTGAGCCGATGTCTACGTCGCTCGTCTCCTCGACCGACATGTGGGATCCATCCTCCAACTGGTGTGGAGTCAGGATCAAATGGATATCATTTGCTGAGTTTAGATCATCGTTAGGAACCTCGGGTCCCTCTTCAACATGGAAGATATCCTGAGTTGGCCTAGGGGTAAAATGAAGCATTTCACCGAACGGCCAGTACTCAGATGGGGATGGAGGGGAATCGACGTGATCCCAGTCTATGGCATCTATGTCTAGATACAATGACTATGTCGGATCGGCCGGATTATGGATGGGGGCGGTTAAATCAATGGAGATCATGTTGATGGAATGATTTTGGTCTCCATTACCGTAGGTGTGGTTACTCGGACATCTTGGATGCTCTTTATGCTCTGGATCTGGCTCTAGAGGGATGGGCACGAATGGATCGGCCCTATGTGCGGATAGGAAGACAGGGTCTACCCTCGGCACTGATGTCACTATAGGGTCTCGGGGTGGACGGTGCTCGTCGTAAACCTAGAGCCATGGATCCAACACTTGGTCCCACCCTGCTGGGTCTACGTACCACTCATGCCCTGGCAGTATGTTCATCTATTCAAATATGTCATTAATCTCCAAGGGGCACCGATGTTGCATCTGTCGCATGTGATTAAGATATGCCATTTCTGTTTCATCTTCATAATCACTATCGAAGATCCAAAGGCCTTCGTTGGCTCCGACTGCTTGTGGCATTAAAGGCTCACCTTGCTCAAGCAAATTTATCTGGCCCCACTGTGGTTGTTCCACTCTCTATGGGGGGACCTGATTCTCTTGACGTATCGTTGGCTCGGCTGGAGCCTCTAGAGGAAACATTGTCAAAATATTCTCGTGATAGTCATCCATAGGAATCACTTGCGAGTGATTGCTATCTGATTCGAAGGGGTCATATGATGCTGGCTCATAGTCTGAATCATCCTCCGAAGATCCTTCTTGACACTATTTATATCCACCCTGAAAGTGGGTCCCCAAACTTTTGCCTCTCTCTAGCAAAGGGGAAGGGCGATTGAGGTTACCAAGGGTGGTTGTTGACCATGGGAGATAATCCCCCAATGTGTATGTTGTGTTAGGGTTGGCATATGGATCTGATGCCAATCCACCCTTGTGGCCTATCCTCAGGCCTTGCATGTCTTCGACCAAGATGTCTAAGGGCAGGGGGTGGTTGAACCCTACGCCTGACTTGTCATAAGGCATTTGGTATCTTGGTTGGCAAAGGACACGCACTCCTTGCTCATACCGGCCTAACCCGTATCCATGCCAATTGCATTGGCCAAGATATCTCAGAGCGAAGTCCGGGTTGGACAGATAGTTTACATCCTCTACGAAAGGCTCTTCATCTTCGTCCTCTTGCATGCATGGCTCAGTGCCATGATCAAGGCCCCCATACACAAAGTTTGTCTGGTTTGGCGGGTAGCCTAGAGGAACAATTGTACCAATGGGGAGGCGAGGTCTCCCCATGTCTTGCATGGACTCTAGTGCGGGCGTTGCTACAACATTCCACACCAGATACTCCCCCAGGCCCGTATTGGCCATTTCAACAGTGATTGTTGGCGACTGAGGGGGAGGGAACGGAAGCTCTTCCGGACTCCACTCCATGTCGGGTGGGCTAGGAGCCTCCACTTCCATTTTACTAGGCATCTCTTCGGTAGAGATGTTTGAGACTGATTGTGGCACCTCTTCCAGAGGTCGTGCCTCCTCCAGGGGTTTCTTCCCTTTGTCCTTCTATTTGGCCATGATAGGTGGCATCGTTGATGAAGGACCAACTGATGAAGATGGGCCTGGCTAGGGTTTTGGTGGATCTGCCTTTGGGGATGCTTACAAAATCGGACCCTGTCGAGATGGATTCAACTGGAAATCCAAATGCATTGATGGAAGGGTCGATTGCGGCATCAGCTGCACCGCATTGCAGTACTTGAAGGGTTCTAAGTCTATCGGGACCACATGTACCTCCCCTTCAAATGTATACTTCAGACATTGATGAGCTATTGATGGGACACACTTCATGTCCCTGATCCATGGCCGGCCCAACAAGATGTTGTAAGCCATCTCACCTTCCAAAATATGGCACAATGTAGGTATCATCTTTTGTCCTACTTGAATGGGTAGGATGATTGTGCCGACTGTCGAGCATATTGCATCGTTAAATGCTCGTAGTGTATATGTGGAGGCCGTGATGTGAGATGCCGACAGCTTCAGATGTTTCAATGCCATTGTAGTAATGATGTTACTAGACGAGCCAGTGTCTACCAACACCCTCTTATAGGGGATCCCGTTGACCCACGCGATAACGTGCAGGGGTGGATCCGCTATGTCATCAGCCACTAACTTCACTTCATCTTCTCGAAAAGTGATGACTGGCTCGGTGCATCTTTTGACATGCCCCACAAAGTTGTTGAAGGAATTCGGTTCCTGGGGCTGCAACTCGATAGCCTTCAATATCTCCATAAGAGCCTCCCGATGGGGCGTTGATTGTTGAATAAGCTCATATATGGAGAGCCTAGCCGACGTGGTCCATAGACTTTGGGTAAGTCTAGTCCGAATCGTGGCCACGGGTCTAGGCGGAGGCAACTGCGTAGGGTTCTGTTGAGGCTGTGACGTTGATGGAACTTCTCTTGTGGCTACCGCGAGAGCAGCTCCTGGGTATTTCTTGTTCCTAGTCACTATACTTATCATCCCTACATACCCCTGCATGGGGCAATTCTGTTGCACCTCATTGATTTGAAGGGGTTTTTCCTGCGCCTCATGGGCAGGCAAGGGGTCTCTAAAAACTCCCATTTGCTGGTTGTTTGGCGCTACGGGGTTGTCTACAACCAATGTCTTGTTGTCAATCAGGTCTTGTATCAAGCCTTTGAATTTCCAACATGCATTAAGGTCATGTCCCTTTCGTCGATGGAATTTACAATACAAGTCCTCCCGGTACCCCTTAGGCTTCGGTGCATTGGGATCTATGGTTTGAATCTCCGGGAGGTTGATCAAATTCGCCACTGACAAGCGGTCAAATAGGGAGTCCCTAGACTCCGTGTAGGGTGTAAACTATCGCCTAGGGTGACGCTACTGATTTTGCCCCTATTTCTGGTTTTCTCTTTCATAATTGTTAGGGGGCACTGCCTGATAGTTAGCCTTTTGAGGCTGTATTTCTTGTGCAGGCTTAGGAACATTTATAGCAACTTGGTTGACCACGACGGGTTTCTGTTGCGTAGTCCCTATTTTGGTGTTTTTGTTCCATTCTTTTTTCTTAGGTTTGGCGATCTCGCCATCCTGTATCTTGATCTCTTCGATGATTCTGGCTTGCGCCAGAGCCTCTTCTAAGGTGGCATATTGCTGCAGCTGCAATAGCACAGAGATCGATCTCAAACAACTTCTTGAAAACATCTGTGTAAGGTCGGACATAGGGGGAAGGTAGGGTAGCTTGGAAAGCAGAGTCCTCCACCGATTCCCGTAGGCCGCCATAGTCTCTTCCTCATACTGCCTGAGGCTGGCCAAATCACTTAGTGATGCCTTCTTCTTGGTGTTGAAGGTGAAGCGTTCGAGGAACGCATCCACTAACTGATCCAAGTTGCTGATGCTGTGCTTCGGCAATTGGGTGAACCAATCCGAGGCAGGGCCTACGAATGTGGTTATAAAGGTTCTCAGCAACAAAGCATCATTGTCCTGAATGCCAAAGCATTGGCTCAGGAACCTCGTCACATGCTCTTGGGCATCCTCCTCACCTTTAAATATTGCCAGCTGAGGCAACTTAAAGTGCTCAGGATAAGGGGGTGCAGGCACGGACGGATGCACCGGATGACTACGGAGTTGACGTAACGTGGGCTTTTGGGGCCCAACAGCTTTGGTTTCCATAGACTCCAAATGCTCTAGCAGCGCTTTATATGCATCAGAAGACTTAATCTCTTCCTCTCTAACTTGCTCCCATTGTGGGTTGTGGGAGACTTGAGGCCTGTGGAGAGGTGGCCGGATAGCAACCCCTCCGCCTTGATAGGGCATTTCGGCCCGCTCTTCTTCTTGTTCATACTCCTCATAGGCTTCTTGAGGAGTCTCTGGGTGAGACCTATGACCATGAGTGGGTCCCCGCGGAGGGAGCCCATCATTGTTCCAGGGAGTGGCCTCCCGTTCAGGTCTAGGAGGTCTTGGAGGCAGCGCTTGGTTAGGTCACGGGGACCTGTCTCGTACCAAGGGGTTACGCCTCTCATATGGTTCTGCCCTTTGGGTGCGAGGGGTCGAAACCCTCTCTGACATGGTGTTATGCAACAGCTCATCTGTTTGGCACCTAATGCACTCTTTACTGAGGCGATATAAATGCTCTAGTTGTTGTTGATCTTGCTCAAGCTACGTAATCTACGCTTGGCGGGCGGCATGTCTGGCGACTTCCAGGTCAATCTGTTCCACCATCTTGAGTCTCGAAGGCCTAGATGCCTCTCCCATGCACTTATCTCGGTCACGGTGATCCGAGATCTCTATAGGTCGCTTCCCCCTATCGAGGTTGGCGGCATTTACTCGAGGCTCTGGCCTCGAAGGATGGTTTTGGTAAATAGCAGGTGCGGAGGCGCATTGCTCCCATGTTGTATATTGCTCTTGAGGAAGATAGGGGTCTTCCTCATTCTCCCTTTCATAAGTGTGAAAGGGGCGGGCGGAGTTGGCTCGCCCTGCCAGAGGAGCCTTGTGCTCCAGATTTGTCCTATTGTTTCTGACAGTGAGAGGAGGCAATGGAGGGATGATATAATCTTGAGGCCTCTCCTCATGGACCCTCTACCATTCCAACGCTTCATCGCATGGTGGCCACTCATATCGAGCTTCTAAGGGAGCCCTTTTATCTATGTTGAGTGCCACGTGTAAGGACTCTTCCCGAAAGGGGCTATGATGGACGGGCGTGTCCCCCAAAGGGGTGTCCCTATAATTCCATCTTGACATGGACTGATGCGGACTCTCTTGCGGGTTAGGCCACCAAGGCGGTATGACTAAGTCCTTAGGGCTATAGCGGAGGTGACTTGTGCCCCCTTGTACACTTTCTGTAGCTTTCGCCCTTGATTGGGCTTGGCTACGTGTGTACACCATGGTGGTGCTTTCCTACAAGCTATGTAGATTTTATCTCTTTTATGATTTTTTATGCTACACTAAACAGAAATGAGCACACACATACACAAACGGTGATTATCTCATTTAAATATTGAGAGTGTGTCCTAAACCTGGTTTAGTGTGTTTTTTATTTTTGTTTTTGTTTTTGAAGGTTTTTGTAAAGAACGTTTAAATGCAAATGATGGCTCTTATGACTCCCATAAATGGTCGCCCCTTCGATATACCATTGCCAGGCCGATATACCAACCTCTCTATATACCCGCCCTTACGTGAGGGAAACTATAGGTACGTGAGAGCAGATGGTACATGGAACGTAGGCGGTACGAAAGGGGGATTGTCCTGTTTATGACACCTACCATAGAAGACTTATCCTCATGCGCTGGGAATCACCCCAACTACACTCGGTCAGCTTTCATCAGGATTTACGTCTAGCAACAGTGACAATCGGGGTAAATGGATGCAAAAATCAAGCCAAGGTGGTGATGAAATCCACCGTTGGTCTTGATCAAGGGCTGGGGTTTTACGACCAGCTCCTTGGTTTTTATGATGCCACGTGATGTGTGGGGTTCTTTTTATTTTTGCAAAATGAAACAAGCAAACAACAAAGGAGAACTACTTTCCCTAAGCAAACAAGTAATCTACGAAAAATAGAAAACTAAAAACAGAAAAAGACAGGAAAAGTTCAGAGTTCTTACCTCGCCCCTGCCCAAATCTGTTGATTCTGAGTTTCTGTCCTGAAACCGCATAGACAGAAATTCATCCCAGGGAGGAACGAATTACAGTACTGAATTCGTCACAGGGTCAGGCGGATTCCAATTCGTCCCTGGGAAGGACGAATTACAGAACTGTATCCGCCTCAGGCTGGAACGAACAGCAGTCCCGCATCCAAAAACTTGGTACCTGCAAGAAAAACCACCAAATTTTGATCAGATCTCAGATCTTAAAAATAGAGGACTAGGTCCCACCGTGATCGCCACTGAAAGCACGAGGATACGAAAACAAAAAGGGAAAAACTCCAAGTACGATGCAAGAACGAAACTAAACTTGATGCTACGAATTAAAAATGCGTAAAATGGAGAAAGCATAGACAAATTGGAACCCAAATGGAATGAAACAACCCTCTTCTTTTATTGATGTATTTCAAATTTGGTTACAATTCGCTTCCTCCCTTTTTAGGGGCGAGGAGCATCAAACTTGTCTCTTGGTCACATCAATGGAAAGCCATCCCTCTTTCGCGTGCCCACATGTAAGATGGGCGGACCAAACGTCGCCGCCGCTTGTGTATACGAGTGTTGATTCCTTGCTGCTCCTCCGATGTCTAGACCCTGCGTTCAAAGGAACAAGAAACCGTTAGTAGCACCTGCGAATAAGACAAAGCATGCGATCCTCAAGCCTACAATAAGCGGATGAGAAAATGAATTAAACTGTAACTAAAACTTATCCAAATGACATGAAAACTTGGCAAGGACATAGAAACATAACCAAGAAGGCATTGCAAAAGAAACAGTCGAGAAATTCCTCACCGATTTGAATTCGCTCCGGGAGGGACGGATTCGACTGTAATTCGCTCCGGGGTAGAACGAATTCACCTGCAACAAAGCGCCGAAGTGATACTGCCCCAAATGTCATGTCTAGGGAGCTCCAAAAGACCTACAAACTTGGGGTTAGCTAATTGGAGGCATTTTGGGAAGACCCAGATGGTCAGATTTCCCCAATTTGGCCTCCATCAATGGGAATTTGATGCTACTACCTGCAAGTTAGTGAGGACAACAAAAGCGATAAAACATGATAAGATTTGATCAAAGCATTACGAAATCGGAATTACAAGCTATCTAAGCAGCATAAGATGGAATGCAAAATAAACAAATGACAAAAAGAACAATCTGCCATGAATCCCCAATCGTTCCTAAAAAGGAAGATTAGGCTCACAGTAGTGCGGGGCGCCCGGGCGGGCCGCCCACCGTTGGAACCTGATTTCGGCACCAATCCACTTGGGATGGGCCCAAAATCTCTTGTAATGTGTTGTCAGAAAATTGGGTGGGATAATGTGGCCAAATGTCGGGTTTGGTTCCGGATTTGTGCTTCCAATGACCACCCAATGACCTCTTCTCCAAAAGAGATCAAGGATGTGAAAGGCACAATTCAAAAGGGGAATAGGTGTGAAAGCAAAATGATAGCACTTCGTTGCTCCAAAATGCTCCTTCTCTGTATATTTTGGGGTGAGGAAACTCACCAATTTATAGACCTGGAGGTCTCTTGGAATGGGCATGCAGAGGCGCCACTTGGCAATCATGCCTTTCCAGGGGGAGGGAGATTCCTCCCTGAATAGGGACTTCATGACTGCCCTTGTAACAGCCTCTAATGCTCAAAAACGCTCACCCACACTCCCATGCTATGAAGGAAGCGTTAAGTGGCGGATCTGAGCTGCCATTTGTCAAGATTTGACTTTTTGCCCGTCAAACCTGGAATTCGTCCCACCCTGGAGCGGATTCTGTATTCGTCCCAGGGGAGGACGGATCCCATTTTGAATTCATCCCAGGGAGGGACGGATTCTGAGCAAAGTGCCTAGAAGGTGCCAAATTGATCTCTGACCTCCCAAAACTACTGTGAGAGTGGTTAGGACCACTGTTTAACCTCTAGGGGCTGCCCTTGGGGTTGTGTGTGTCAATGCGATCAGTGTTTGCAGTCACATAATCGGATTGGTGTTGTTTTGGTGTCTACACCAAGGACCTCGGTAACCACTCGACATTTTGTGTTGATTAACCAATATGATATCCCATACCATCGTGTTGTCGATATTACCTAGTCAAGTAGAATTCACCCCTCATCACTAGTAGGGATAACCTAGAAAGTATGCCCATACAAACTTCTATTACCTCATGTTATGACCTTTTTCCATCATAAGTACAGTTAGAGCCCTGATTTATGATGATTTCCTACTTGCAAGCACCACTAGCAGTTGTCTCATAATATTGTCCTACTCGCAATATTGAAATAGTATCAAGGTTGTCTTGCCCACAACCTTAGGTTGCAAGTTAATATTTTCCTTCCCACAATCTTGGAATTTCTTAACCAAATATTTATCTAAGTTGTGATTATTTAGAAAAAATTATCTATGCAAAGGTTTACTGACAAATACAATTTCACAATTGTTCAAAAGTTATATTATGTATTATAATATTGCTAGTTTCCATTTGGCTACTTGTATATTTTCATTAAAAATAAAAATAAAAGATAGAGGAACTATGAAAAACAATTGCAATCAAAACTAAATATTCTTATAACTTGCTAAATAAATTTTATTTAAGATTCCTTTTTATTTAATATTCTATTGGAGTAGGTACTTCATTAAAATTTATTCATAAATCACTTTCTCTTTCAACATTACACTATATAACCATGAAAAAGAGCGGACTACTCTTATAAGTTTAAGTAAGGTTGCAACTACACTATAGTTTTAATCCTATAATCTAAATGACTTTTAAATATTTTTGACTTTAACTATTTTAATTAAGGTAATACCACTAGAGCTATTCTTTTAAAAATAACCTTACTCCAAATTACCCTAGACGTCATGCATGCTTGTTTTAGGTAATCCCATTATCACACTATCATACGAAAATAGCTTGCATTTAAGACACCATTCCTTTGTATCTATTTCAACTTATACACAAGGGTTATAATATGAGCAAAACTTCTAAGTTTTCAAGTTCTAGTTTGATTTTATACTGACTCTACTATTCCCCCGATTAGAAAACAATACAAATATTTTTTGCTTAACAATAGATTTCCCATTAATTTTCTACAATTTTTGATGCATCATTTTCTAAACATAGGCTCGGTTTGAAGACTTAAACCAAGAAAAACTATAACTTAAACTGTATTATATATATTCATGTTCATTAGTTCACCGTGCAGATGGTAGTTTCCTCAAACTATCATGATTACTCTTACTAATTAGTTTATCCTCACTAACATTCTAAAAAAACCTACCATTCTATTTTGGATTGATAAATCCTTTTATTTCAAGTCATAGTCTTCCCTAAATCCCTATTTTGTAAATCGAACGGGTAAACCCTACTGTGCACAATTGCTGGTTCAAATTTGTTACAAGAAAATAAAATGTAATTTTTATTTTAAAATATTTTCTCATCAACCAAAACAAGCACAATATACGAATAATTTTTAAAACATAGGGAATCCCATCATACAAACTGAAGTTTTCCTTGGCAGCTTGCTAGAACTATATTTCTAGTAAGATATTCATCCATATTCAATTACACGAATTTAAAAGCATGTGAATAGATGAACCATACATGGTAAGGAAAAGTACAAACTAATAAATTTAATCTAGAAACCATTCTCCATATTATAAAGATATATCATTCAAAACAATGTAAGTATCTTTACTTGAATGTAAGTCTATTCCTCATCATTTTTTATTTATTTTTATTTGTGGAAAACATCCCAAAAGGGATGCCACTTTTGGGTAAGACCCAAGGAGGCAGGGGTATCCATTTCATCAAAAATGCCCAGGACTCGGACCTGGCCTACCACCTTTGACATACTCAAGGAGCAAACAAACACACAAAACCAATTTAAAAATAAGTAAATAACAACAAAAATAATAAAATAAAATAAAAAAACATGCTCCTGGAGTGTGTCAAAAACAAAATCACAACCAAACATGCACAATAAGATAAAAGAAACCACAACACAAACCATATAGAAAAACACAAGAATCACATAACAAAACACAAACAAGACAAAAACAACTAAACACTACAAAGACATAACCCAAAAAAAAACATGAAAAATAAACACAACCAAAACCTAAAAAATTAAAAAATTAAAATAAAAAACAACCAACAAATACAATAAAGAAAAACAAAAAACATAGAAAACACTCCCACATAAAAACACGAAATAACACAAACAAAGAGAAACCCAAAAACAAGAACGAAAAAAACACAAGAACAATAACAAAAAACATAAAAAAAAACAAAACAACAAAAACACAAGAACAACAAAAAACAACACAAAGAACACAAAAAAAAAACAAAATAAAAAACCCACCCACCTTAAAAAACTAAACAAAAAAAACAAAAAATAAAAAATAAATAAAAAATGAGCAAAACAATGACCTATCTAGATCAGAAGAATATTAAGGCAAGAATCAATAGAGGAAACAAAATAAAGAATAGAATGAGCTAGGGAACTTAAAAATGGAATGAAACAACCCTCTTCTTTTATTAATGTATTTCAAATCTGGTTACAATCCGCTTCCTCCCATTTTAGGGGCGAGGAGCATCAAACTTGTCTCTTGGTCGCATCAATGGAAAGCCATCCCTCTTTCGCGTGCCCACATGTAAGATGGGCAGACCAAACGTCGCCGTCGCTTGTGTATACGAGTGTTGGTTCCTTGCTGCTCCTTCGATGTTCAGACCCTGCATTCAAAGGAACAAGAAACCGTTAGTAGCATCTGCGAACAAGACAAAGCAATGCGATCCTCAAGCCTACAATAAGCAGATGGGAAAATGAATTAGACTGCAACTAAAACTTATCCAAATGACATGAAAACTTGGCAAGGACATAGAAAAATCACCAAGAAGGCATTGCAAAATAAACAGTCAAGGATTTCCTCACTGATTTGAATTCACTCCGGGGAGGGACGCATTCGACTATAATTCGCTTTGGGGTAGAATGAATTCACCTACAACAAAACGCCGAAGTGATACTACCCAAAATGTCGTGTCTAGCTTCAAAAGACCTGTAAACTTGGGGTTAGCTAATTGGAGGTATTTTGGGAAGACCCAGATGGTCAGATTTCCCCAATTTGACCTCCATCAACAGGAATTTGACGCTACTACCTGCAAGTTAGTGAGGACAACAAAAGTGATAAAACATGATAATATTTGATCAAAGCATTACGAAATCGAAGTTACAAGCTATCTAAGCAGCATAGGATAGAATGCAAAATAAAAAAATGATAAAAAAATAACAATCTGCCATGAATCTCCAATCGTTCCTAAAAGGAAGATTAGGCTCGCAGTAGTGCGGGGCGCCCGGGCGGGCTACCCACCGTTGGAACCTAATTTCGGCACAAATCCACTTGGGATAGGCCCAAAATCTCTTGTAATGTGTTGTCGGAAAATTGGGTGGGATAATGTGGCCAAATGTTAGGTTTGGTTTCGGATTTGTGCTTCCAATGACCACCCAATGACCTCTTCTCCAAAAGAGATCAAGGATGTGAAAGGCACAATCCAAAAGGGGAATAGGTGTGAAACAAAATGACAGCACTTCGTTGCTCAAAATGCTCCTTCTCTGTATATTTTGGGATGAGGAAACTCATCAATTTATAGACCTAGAGGTCTCTTGGGATGAGCATGCAGAGGTGCCACATGGCAGCCATGCCCTTCCAGGGGAGGGAATATTCCTCCCTAATTAGGGGCTTCATGACTACCCTTGTAACAGCCTCTAATGCTCAAAAACGCTCACCCATGCTCCTATGAAATGAAGGAGGCATTAAGTGGCGGATCCGAGCTGCAATTTGTCAAGCTTTGACTTTTTGCCCGTCAAACCTGGAATTCATCCCACCCTGAAGTAGATTCTGTATTCATCCCAGGGGAGGATGGATCCCATTTTGAATTCATCCCAGGGAGGGATGGATTATGAGAAAAGTGCCTAGAAGGTGCCAAATCGATCTCTGAACTCAAAAAATTGTTGTGAGAGTGGTTAGGACCACTATTTGACCTCTGGGGGCTATCCTTGGGGCTGTGTGTGTCAATGCGATCAGTGTTTGCAGTCACATAATCGGATTGGTGTTGTTTTGGTGTCTACACCAATACCCTGGTAACCACTCGACATTTTGTGTTGATTAACCAATATGATATCCCATACCATCGTGTTGTCGATATTACCTAGTCAAGTAGAATTCACCCCTCATCACTAGTAGGGATAACCTAGAAAGTATGCCCATACAAACTTCTATTACCTCATGTTATGACCTTTTTCCATCATAAGTACAGTTAGAGCCCTGATTTATGATGATTTCCTACTTGCAAGCACCACTAGCAGTTGTCTCATAATATTGTCCTACTCGCAATATTGAAATAGTATCAAGGTTGTCTTGCCCACAACCTTAGGTTGCAAGTTAATATTTTCCTTCCCACAATCTTGGAATTTCTTAACCAAATATTTATCTAAGTTGTGATTATTTAGAAAAAATTATCTATGCAAAGGTTTACTGACAAATACAATTTCACAATTGTTCAAAAGTTATATTATGTATTATAATATTGCTAGTTTCCATTTGGCTACTTGTATATTTTCATTAAAAATAAAAATAAAAGATAGAGGAACTATGAAAAACAATTGCAATCAAAACTAAATATTCTTATAACTTGCTAAATAAATTTTATTTAAGATTCCTTTTTATTTAATATTCTATTGGAGTAGGTACTTCATTAAAATTTATTCATAAATCACTTTCTCTTTCAACATTACACTATATAACCATGAAAAAGAGCGGACTACTCTTATAAGTTTAAGTAAGGTTGCAACTACACTATAGTTTTAATCCTATAATCTAAATGACTTTTAAATATTTTTGACTTTAACTATTTTAATTAAGGTAATACCACTAGAGCTATTCTTTTAAAAATAACCTTACTCCAAATTACCCTAGACGTCATGCATGCTTGTTTTAGGTAATCCCATTATCACACTATCATACGAAAATAGCTTGCATTTAAGACACCATTCCTTTGTATCTATTTCAACTTATACACAAGGGTTATAATATGAGCATAACTTCTAAGTTTTCAAGTTCTAGTTTGATTTTATAGTGACTCTACTATTCCCTGATTAGAAAACAATACAAATATTTTTTGCTTAACAATAGAATTCCCATTAATTTTCTACAATTTTTGATGCATCATTTTCTAAACATAGGCTCGGTTTGAAGACTTAAACCAAGAAAAACTATAACTTAAACTGTATTATATATATTCATGTTCATTAGTTCACCGTGCAGATGGTAGTTTCCTCAAACTATCATGATTACTCTTACTAATTAGTTTATCCTCACTAACATTCTAAAAAAACCTACCATTCTATTTTGGATTGATAAATCCTTTTATTTCAAGTCATAGTCTTCCCTAAATCCCTATTTTGTAAATCGAACGGGTAAACCCTACTGTGCACAATTGCTGGTTCAAATTTGTTACAAGAAAATAAAATGTAATTTTTATTTTAAAATATTTTCTCATCAACCAAAAAAAGCACACTATACGAATAATTTTTAAAACACAGGGAATCCCATCATACAAACTAAAGTTTTCCTTGGCATCTTGCTAGAACTATATTTCTAGTAAGATATTCATCCATATTCAATTACACAGAATTTAAAAGCATGTGAATAGATGAACCATATATGGTAAGGAAAAATATAAACTAATAAATTTAATCTAGAAACCATTCTCCATATTAGAAGGATATATCATTCAAAACAATGTAAGTATCTTTACTTGAATGTAAGTCTATTCCTCATCATTTTTTATTTATTTTTATTTGTGGAAAACATCCCAAAAGGGATGCCACTTTTGGGTAAGACCCAAGGAGGCAGGGGTATCCATTTCATCAAAAATGCCCAGGACTCGGACCTGGCCTACCACCTTTGACATACTCAAGGAGCAAACAAACACACAAAACCAATTTAAAAATAAGTAAATAACAACAAAAATAATAAAATAAAATAAAAAAACATGCTCCTGGAGTGTGTCAAAAACAAAATCACAACCAAACATGCACAATAAGATAAAAGAAACCACAACACAAACCATATAGAAAAACACAAGAATCACATAACAAAACACAAACAAGACAAAAACAACTAAACACTACAAAGACATAACCCAAAAAAAAACATGAAAAATAAACACAACCAAAACCTAAAAAATTAAAAAAATTAAAATAAAAAACAACCAACAACATACAATAAAGAAAAACAAAAAACATAGAAAACACTCCCACATAAAAACACGAAATAACACAAACAAAGAGAAACCCAAGAACAAGAACGAAAAAAACACAAGAACAATAACAAAAAACATAAAAAAAAAACAAAACAACAAAAACACAAGAACAACAAAAAACAACACAAAGAACACAAAAAAAAAACAAAATAAAAAAACCCACCCACCTTAAAAAACTAAACAAAAAAAACAAAAAATAAAAAATAAATAAAAAATGAACAAAACAATGACCTATCTAGACCAGAAGACTATTAAGGCAAGAATCAATAGAGGAAACAAAATAAAGAATAGAATGAGCTAGGGAACTTAAAAAAACTGAATGAACCAAAGAGAAGCAAAAAAAAAACAAGAAGAAACTAGGTACCTTCGTAATCGGAGCCATCCAAAGAAATGATAGAAAGAAGAGCTTCCCCTAATTTGAGAAGCCCACCATATAGGAGGGTGGCCATAACAAGTAAGATCACCTTTGTCCAAAGCCCAATTAGCTAAAGCATCAACACTTTTGTTTTGATCTCTCGACCACATGATTGTAATCAACTTTCAAAAATCCCATCTAGATTAACCGAATCTTCTCAATAATTCTTTTTATTCTCCAATCCACCTTATAATTCTTAGAAGGATTCTTCAAGAGATTAATCATAAGTTGAGAGTCAGACTCAACTAACACCTTTTCCCACCCAAGCTTAGTAGCCTCCCGAAGGCCTCTCGAGGATACCATACCCCTCAGCAAGGTTATTGGAAAGAAAACCCAAATTCTCAACAAAAGTAAAAACCAGGGAGCCATCTGAAAGTCTACCAATTCCTCCCACACTGGCTTTTCCAGGGTTCCCTCTAGAGGCTCCATCAGTATTGAATTTTCCAAAATCCTTAGGAGGAGGTTGCCAATTTCTATTCCTATCCATATTACTAATACTCACATTCCCTTTAAGTTGGTTGCCCTTAGAAGGTTTAATCTTCAATATTTGCATCACTTGATCCCATCTTTGGGGGGAGTTTTGGGGGTGATTCAGGAGATGATGGACTGATTCAACTAAGTTGGCTATGGTCTTTTGAAAAATATAGTGAATATCCTTCCTATCTTGATTAAAAATTTGGTTGTTCCTTTCATTCCAAATATTCCAAAGAAGAATGGTAGAACCCATCCAAACTAATCGCCTAATAAAATGATCAACACCCTCTTGATTAGGCCAATCCCTCCAAAGTTGTTCAAAAGTAAAAAAATTGGACCACTGTAAGCCAAGTAAAGTGGTCATTCTCCTCCACAACTTAGAGGCTAAAGTACACTCAATAAAAATATGGTTGATATTTTCTACATTCTCTTCACACATTTCACATCTAAAAGGGCCATGAAAACCACACTTCATAAGTTGCTCACTAGTAAGAACCCTATGATGCAATAACAACGAATTAAAGAATGTCACCTTAGGCCAGAGCTTTTGAGCCCACAATCAAGAAAATATGTCAGAAGAATGGTTGGGATTATTATGGCATAAGGTCAAATAACCTTGAGCAACTGAATACTCACCCTTAGTAGTGTTGTTCCATCCAAAACAATATTTTTCATGGGACCAAGAGAGGGATCTCATATGAAGGATGCCTTGGATATCTTGTCTTTATCTTTATTGGATTTTAATATACCAGTCCTCAATATGGATCCAATATCTACCAACCTTTGAATTACCAGTATGGTACCGATAGTAATTAGCCACCTTTATCTAATTAGCTCGATGAAGCTCCTCCATCCAAGGCCTCCAATCGGGAAACTAAGTTATCAAAGGCTTGTGACCATCCCAAGAATCTATCCAAAAATTTGCATGTTGACCATTATGAATGATCCAAAATAATTTTTTCTTTATCAAATCCTCACCAGTCTTAAGAACTGCTAAAATGGGAGAACCTTTGGTAGGAAGTTGATAGCGAACAAGGTCTTTAGGACTTTTGTTCTCAGACATATTTAGCACGGAGATTATTGGCCCAAAGAGCATTGGGGTTATGCAACATCCTCCAATATAATTTAGCAGCTAAAGCTTTGTTGTTATTAATTGAAGACCATAATCCTAACCCCCCTTCACTCTTTTTTTTTTTGATTTACATGGTGGAATCGGTAGCCACCACGAATCCGGGTAGGATGTCCAGCTTTTTATGGCTGCCATAGATTCGCGCTGTCCGCCCCGAGCGCCATAGATTCGCTATCCGCCCAGCCACCCCGATCTTCGTCCCGCCCTATAACCCCATCCACTAATTTACCTTTCCCCACCTAGAAAGACAAACATTCGTCCGCTCCCCCCTTCACTCTTAGGAAGACATAAAGTATCCCATTTCACCAAGGCCCATTCTCTTTTCTCCTTAGTACCACTCCAAAGGAAACGATGACCGATTTGATCCAATTCTCGAAGAACAACCTTTGGGATATTCAAAATGGAAGAAACATAAATAGGAATAGCTTGAAGGACTGATTTTACCAAGGTGATTCTACCCCTAGAAGAAAGCCACTTGTTGTTCCACTTTCCAATTTTCTTCTTGACTTTGTCCAACAACCAATTCCAATATTTATTTTTTTGCCTTTGAATATTTATGGGAATACCTAAATAAGTGATTGGAAGAGAGGTCTTCTTATATCTTAGTTTATCCAAGACCATGGATTCTTGTCTAGCAGAGCAGTGAAAGAAAATAACTTTAGATTTGTCTTCATTGATCAACTGCCCAGTAGCCTTAGAAAAACAACTAATGATTTGCTTAATATTAGAAGCTTCCTTAACTGTAGCTTTACCTAAAAGAGTAGAGTCATCCACAAATTGAAGATGAGAGATAGTTCTAGCTCCATGAGAAATGGTAACTCCCTCAAGGGTTTTCTTTTTCCTATTTTTGGTTATAGTCCTACCCAAGCATTCAACAAGAGTGATGAATAAATAAGGGGATAGCGGGTCACCTTGCCTAATACCTCTGGAAGCTGGGAAATACTGAGAAGGCCTGCCATTGATAAGAACTAAGTAGGAAATTTAAGAGATACATCCCATAATCCAATCCATCCAATCCTTAGAGAAACCAAATTGCCTCAAAACTTTGATAAGGAAGTGTCGATCCACTCTGTCATAAACTTTGGATAAGTCTAACCGAATGAACATGGAAGGAGAATTTTGCATATCCATGGAATGGATGGCTTCCTGAGCAAGAACTATCTCATATACTATTTGAGGTCCTTCCACATAATCCCCTTGCTCTGGGAAAATAATCTTATGCAAAAGAGGCTTCAACCTTTCTGCCATGATTTTAGTAATTATTTTGAGAAGAACATTACATAAAGCAATAGGTCTAAAAGCTGAGATATGATCAACCTCTTGAGCTTTTGGAACAAGAGTAATATAAATTTTATTGATAACCTTCAAAATTTCTTTGGCTTTCTTGGCTTCTTCCACAACCTCTAATAAATCAACATGAAGGATATCCCAAAACTCTTGGTAGAACTCAATAGGAAAATCATCAGGACCTGGGGTTTTCCCTTTTTGCATTTTAAAAACTACTTGTTGAAGCTCATTGATAGTAACAAGAGTAGTAAAAATAGAGTTCTCCTTAGAAGTGATAAGAGAAGGGATTAGTTGAATAACATTATATTGTGAAGCTGAGTCAAGGGGAGTAGCAGCAAAAATATTGGAAAAGTAATCAACAACAATAGAGTTCATGCCATCCCAAGTATAAACAACATCTCCAGAATCTGATTTTAAGGAAGAAATAAAGTTGTGAGATCTTCGAGGTAGAAGATATTTGTGGAAGAAATTTGTGTTTCAATCTCCTTCTTTGAGCCATTGAATTCTAGATTTTTGCTTCCATAATATTTCTTCTCTTTTTTCCCATTCCTCTAACTGAGTTGTGAGTTTAATTTCATCTGCACTTCTCTTATTTTTGAGACCATCTAAACATATTTTCTTATTCAAATTTTCAAGATGAGCAATAACTTCATGTTTTTTTTATGAACATCCCCAAACTCTTTCCAGTTCCAAGTCTTGATTTTGGATTTAATGTATTGCAGTATTTTGGCAAAAAAGAACATCTTAGTCCCATGCCTAGGTTTACCTTCCTTCCACCATTGTTGCACATGAGGTCTGAAGGAAATGTCTCTAAGCCACATTAATTGAAAATGAAAAGGAGAGAAACTCAAGTTGGTTTTCCGCATTTCCACCATGACTGGCCAATGATCCGAACCAAAATTATTAAGAGTCTTCACTTTAGGAATGTGACCATGGATTAAGAAATTTTCAGAGAGCAAAAACCTATCCAATCTCTCCATTATACAAGCTAAGCCTTGCCTTATGTTAGACCAAGTCATAAGGCCATTATTTGGTTGGATATCCACAAGATGGAGGTTTGCAATATATTCGCTCATGAGGTCAGTGCTTTTGTCCAAATTTCTATTTCCCCCATTTTCTCATCCAGAGAGAGGATGGTATTGAAATATCCTCCGATCAAGATCCAAGATTTAGGAAAATGAGAGATAATATGAGTAATATCCTTCCACTGTCTTCTTTTTTCCTCCAAATAAGTCGGAGCATAAATAGTAATGCAAAGCATAATCTGGTTGGAATGTCTACTTTGAATAGCTATAGCCAACAAACCCCAAATGCCAACCATATGGTGAATAACTACCTCTTTTGGATCCCAAAGACAAGCAATGCCACCCGAAGTCCCTTGGGAATTGAGGGAAACCACTTTTCCAGTTGGCCAAATTTTACTTGCAATTAAGTCCATATCCTCTATTGACATCTTTGTTTCTTGAAGGAAAACAAGATGTGGATGATTTACCTGAATCATTCTTCTAATTTCATTTTTTTTGAAAGACTCCCTTTGAGTCCTCTAATATTCCAAGTGATGATCTTCATTAATACCAAGAATAAAAAAGTTGGGAAGGGCATTAATCTTACCTTCCTCTACAAGATTTTCACCTTATTTTACCATATGATATTGATTGGTCTTGCGACCTACTTTTTGATTAGAATCCATCTTAATTTTATTTTCCTTTTTCTTGACTTATTCCAATTGAATCTAAGATGGCTTCTAACCTTGAAGAATGCTCATACACATAGCCACAACTTTATTAGATGGTTAAACGGAGTCTATATTGGGACCTGCATCATTTGAAGTTTTGACATTTGAAATATTGTTTTTCTTGTGTAAATTTTCTCCTTTTTTTTCTGTTGAAAACCTTTGATTTGTTGGTTTGTCTCTGAGTTCTTCCCTTCATATTTAAATTGTGTGTTTTTTTTTTTTTTTGTTTGTTCTGTTTTTGGGTGAAGTTTTCCACTACTTGCTCCCAAGTATCTTCCCCAAATTGTAATGTGATCTTTTTAGGTAGGGGTTTGTCAAAATCCATTAAAACACAAATCCGAGCATAAATAATATGTTCAAAATTTTGAGTACAATTAGCAGTCATCATAAAAGTTCCTAAAGAGTTTCCAATTGAAGAAAAAATAGTAGGATTCCAAAATTCAATAGGGAGGCCAAAGAGTCTAACCCACACGGGAGCTATAGAAGACATCTCTTCTTCGACTTTAAATTTAGTATGCCAGGGCTTCATGAAAAGCCCTGCCCTTCTAAAAAACCAAGGACCCCCTTGAAAAGTTTTCTCTCTATCTTAATTATTAGCAAATAAAACAAGAAAATAACCATTTGGATAAATAGAGATTTGTAACTCACCTTTAGTTTTCCAGCTTTTTGCAGCCCAGAATTTGAAAGCAGATAGACTCGAACAAAAACCCATGAACTAAAAAATTAGTCCTCTTTTTTCCAAATCTTCAATGCCAGTCTAAATGTTACCCATATCAAGCTTAACAATAGGAGTTCCATCAGCTACTTTAAGACATCCTGACTCCGTTTTCCTGGGATCAATCTTAGGCATTCTTATAAGTTTATGGGAAGCCCTAATATTGATATTAGCATTGGGCTGAGGCTGTCCACCACGAAGGGCATCCCTGAAATTCATTTTTGGGACCGAATCTTTGAAATTCTTACCCTTGATAGGGGTTTTCATAGTAGAATTATTTTGTGGGTGCACCTTAGCACCAAATTCACTTGAGATATGAGCCTTTTTTTGATCAACTACTTGAAACTTGTTTTGTGATATCTTTAATCCTTGCACTAGACGTCGTAGAAATGTATGGTTTTCACTTTTATTTTGTGCAAAAAATTGTAAGCCGTTGTCACTCAAGTTCACAGTATGATCTATTGAAAGAAAAATTTCTAACCCATATTGTATCCCCTACAACATTTATTTCTAAAATATTGAGCATAAACCACAAAAATATTGGCCGCTAGGGCCCGAAGGCCCTAAAAACCAACCTCTGGAGCTGCTTGCACTCAACCCAGATGAAACTCTCGCATAGCCGCTTGCCAAATATGTCATTCACACATAGGGATGCACTAGGATCTGTGTTGCTCCAAATGATATTAAAATTTGTGGAGACGTTCTAGGGTTTTTCAGGCATCTACCCTCAAAATTTTAGCTCAATCCGAGTCTGGATGAGTGAGATATGGCCGAAATGAGTTCGGTAGTTTGGGCAGTCCTGCGAAAAACGTCTCATCTATATTTTCTCAATCTATTCCTCATCATATTAGAAGGTAAACGACTGTATTATTTTCCATCACATCAAAATAATTCTCAGAATATGACCATGCAATTCCACAGAGTCTACCTTTTTTTAATTACAAATATATATAATTTCAACATTTGTTTTGAACTTCTAATAGCTCAGGTTTCATCATTCTAATGAGTAAATTTCATAAGCTTCTACAATTTACAATAAATAATTTTTTAGTTTAAATTCAACTCTTGATGCCTAAACACAGACTAGCATCCAATAGCAAGTAAAAGACTCCGACTTTATTTCTTCATAGTTCTCTAGTTTTATGATGCAGGTTTCTGGAGTCATCACAAGGGTCAGAGCGGTTAAACTAACATGACATGCAACTAGTCCTAATATGCATACCATATTTTCCTTTCCAACAGAGCATGCAGGATTTTATAAGCTTCCCAACACACCATAAGCTTTCAACACAACATGCAAGTATCACAAAATTTTCCCAACACAACATGCAAAAGTAAAATGAGTTTCAAAATGGAAACTATTCAACTCAGGTTCACAAACAACCATAATCCTCTTTATTTTTCAACAATCCATTCGAACACATGCATCCCATTTCAAAATTTTCCACGCATGCATTGGAAAGATTCAATTTCTCTTTAGTTTTACAAAACAAATATTAAACTATAATCACATACATGCTTCACATTTAAAGATTTTCCACACATGCACTGGGATGATTCATTTCCTCTTCCATTTACAAAGTAAATATCAAACTATATTTGCATGCAGAACATAATTGAATAATGCTTTTGAACCTTCCATTTTCATTATCCCATTTATCTTATCTTATGAATTTTACCAGTTCAGACTTACTGATTTACGTAGACTGCTTCCCTTGCTTTCCAAATTCCTTCTCTCTTCATTACTCTCGCCTTGCCTCACCGAAAAATATTAGACCATAATACCTCTCGTATTTTTTTTTTTTCCATTTTGAAGATAAGTCCTCCTTTTTCCCGCTAGCAAGCTCATGTTCATTTTGAGATTCCTTCTATGTAAAGCATGCCATGTGGAATCCACTTCCTTCCACGTTCAACAACCCAAGCTTAATAATAATTTCCCCAAAATACCAACACTTTCTAAATTGTCTTCTTTTTATTTTATATTGCCAAGCAATAACTCCATCATATTCATTTTAATATTAAACATTTTAATATATGTTTGGTTATAATATTTTTCTTACCTTATTTTAAAACAACAAATATTATTTATTTTTAATGCCTTCATATATTTAAATTTATACATATAGTTATATATAAATATTTTATTTTTAAATAAATAAATTCCTCTCAAACACACATTAATATACATAAGTATATGATTATTATTTATCTTACTTTACCCCTTTCCTTATATTCTCTTTTAGATATTAAAACAACAATAGTCATATCATTACTTCACATTTATCTCGTTATTTAAAACTATGGCTCCCATGCATTTAAGCATTTTCATTGCCAACCAACATTTTAAACTATGGCTCCCATGCATTTAAGCATTTTCATTGCCAACCAAACATCATAAATTCATAGTTTGACAAACATCAAACATTCCTACAAATGCAACTACATGATATGCATCTACATGGACCGTTGGCGAATGCATTGTCTATAGGGTTCTTTACCCCTATCAACCGACGAATACACCATAACTCATCATTTCCCTTGACTTACCTTACATCGGATAATCCTTCTACCCATTGAGAAGATATCCTTCCTTTGCATTGTCCCCACCAGTAACAATACCTATCCTCTGCATCCATAAAAACATTAGCAGTATCTCATCCTTACAAAAAAATTAGGCATAAAATAAAGAATATTTTTGGAGGGTTATTACACTTTGTTCATGTCTTTAGAGAAGGTAATAAACTAGCAGACTGGCTAGCAAAATTTGGTGTCATTAAAGAAGAGGATAGGAGATAAATCGCCCAGGGGTGGTCCATGAGGACTTAGAAAAGTTCACTAGGGAGGACTATAGCTAATTGGGATCCAAGATGGATATTGTTTGTCTTGCATCCAAGGAATTTTGGCTACTTGCCCTTGGTAGTTGTGCAATTGATGGGCTGACTTTGTGTTGTAAAAGGGTTTGGACCCTTTCAAAATCCTATTTTTACTCTAATAAAAAAAAAATCAAATTAAGCCATGGTAATCATTTCAATCTAAATTTAAAATGTCAAATTTAAAGTGAAATAAGCATAATATTAAGAAATAATATAGCTAATGAACAAGGAAAATATGCATTATTAGTTATATTTTTAAAAAATATTTAGTTAGGATTTAATCTATAATGAACCCATAAACAATAAAACATAATAGGCCATGAACATACAATAAACAAATCTACAATAAATAAGATAATAAATTAGTGTTATTAAAAATAAGTACTAATCTACTAAATCCATTTTCAATGTATTTTACTGCATGCAAATGTATAAGAGATGAGAGCAAAAAAAAATTGCTTGAATATAATAAATATATAATTAAAAGATGTTATTTCTAAAAATATGTTATCCTTTCATATTTAAACCTTGGTTTGAATCATGATAATCTTAGTTTAAATCACGAGGAGGGAGCCCCCAATTACCATGCCCCTAGGGAGTCTGAATCATTTGTGCCACTCATTGTACGTCACATTACTTCAACAAAAAGAAAAAAAATATTGGCATCAAAACCCTAAAATATTTTTTTAGATCTTATATTTCTTTAATTAAAGATTGTTTAAGTTTCTCTCAAAGTTAATAACTTAATACTTTTCAAATAAATAAATATATATTTTTTTATATTTGAAAATAATATTTTTTACTGATTTTATTAAAATATTTTATATATATTAATTTTTTAGGGATAAATTTTTTAGGTGCTCTTTAAAGGTAATACTTGGGAACTTTGATTACAATTTTTAAGGTTCAAATCCAATGAAGTAGATTTGTACACCACACTTTGGTAATCAAACTTTCATTGGATAACCATATATTGTGTAAACTACATCCTCTACGAATGTCTTCTCATATTGTCCTTTGCACATTAAAAACTTTTACTATTTTTAAAGAAAAGTTAAATTTATGTATCCACTTTAAGGTTCAAGGGTAAAAATAACATTTAAGATGGATTTTACTTAAACTTTAATACTTAGTTTTATAAAGGATGAAATATCATAAGGAACACAAAAATTGTAATTTTGATTCTTCATTGGAATCCTAGCATGCAGTGTAAAACTCTTAGCTTATTGCCATTATTTTTTGTGTGATTGTATGTTCATCCTCAATATGTAACGATCATGGAAAATAAAAATATGCATTTAAGTGGTTAATTCATCTTTTTTTTTATCTTAAAGAATTTAATTCTATTGATGTTAAAAACTACTTTGCATTTGAAAAGTTAATCTCTTTTATCTACTTTTAAAGTTGAAGGTTTTAAAAAATAACACTTAAATTTTCTATGAAGGGTAATTTTATATCACCTTTCTATTCTAAAGATGGAATTTCATTCCACTTTAATACTTCATTTTACAAAAACAATTAGAAGTTGTAAATTTGATTGTTGATTGAAATCCTGACATATGGTGTAAAATTCTTCACTTCTCATGATTTATCCTTCAACGTGATTGTATGTTCATCCTCAATATATAATGAAAATAAAAATATGTATTTAAGTGGTTAATTTTTAATTTTGCTTATCTCAAAATATTTTAGTTTGATTAAATGACATGAATCAAGGGGTTAAAAAATGTAAACTCTTAACTTATGGCACCATTATATAATTTATTAAATATAATCATAAATTAAATGATTTATCAAATTATTTTATTTTAGTTTGATTAAATGACACAAATTCAAGTGGTTAAAAAATGTAAACTCTTAATGAATAGACCTAAATCCATAAATTATAGCACCACTATACAATTTATTAAAGATAATCACAAATAAAACAATTTTAATTACATCCACCAAATCAAAATAGTCTATGAGACAAAGAGTTTTAATATAATATAGGTATGATATACAACCTTTATCCCTTTTAAATTCAAACCTTAGACCTATTATTCAAAATTGCTACTTCTAACAACATAGAAGAAAGAAATTTGCTCAAGAAAATTGGGCTAGAGGCATTTTTTCCTTTATGTATTTGTTTTTGTTGTGTTTATAATTTAGGTTTAACTCGTTGATGTATAATCATTTTTTCCTTTCTAATATTTTAGTCCACATAACAAGTCTAATTTTTTCCTTACACATTGTTTAATTTCTTTGTTGGAGTTTGGGACCTCATGAAATTTAATGTTTTATTTGTTCATCTATTTATTGTTTTATTTCATTTACCTATATTTTCTTATGTTTATTTAATTACCTATTTTTTTTTTTTTTTTTTTGTTTTTGGGGGGGGGGGGGTAAAAACGCGGTGGTTAGAAAACAAAAAAAAAAAGAGGGGGGGGGGGGTGGCGGCGTCGGTCTCGGGGGGCCGCCGCCCGCTCGGCGTGGGGTGGGGGCGGGGGCGGGGGGGGGGGGCGGGGGCGCAGGGGGGGGGGGGGGCCGGCCGTCGTCGGCCCGCCGCCCCCCCGGGGGGGAGCAGGGCCTGCGGCGGTCTGGGGGGGGGGGAGCGCGCGGGGGGGGGGACCGCGGGCCCCCCCTCTGGCGGCGCCCCACTCTACCAATCCCCCAGGCCCCCTGGACAATTTAATTACCTATTTTGACAACTTACTATATTCTATTCTTATTTGTATTTTCTTTAGGTACCCTAATAGTCTTATTATGGCTTTTGTTTTCAGTGAAATTTTTTTATTTAAATAATAAAAATCACATATGGAACTAATACTTTTATTTTAAATTTATTTATAATTAGTTTATTTTAAATTTTATATAATTTGTTGAATATCATAGAAGGATAAAATACTGTCTAAACCATAAACCATATAAAACAGAACATTGCTATCCAATATATAATTATCCAAAATATAAATATATATATATATATAAAACGAGTTATTAGTGTATAACCATATCTACACGGTTAAATTACTCAAACTATATCAATATAATTACTTTTACAATTCTAATATAATATATAATCTATTGAATACAATATTACTAACTATAATATAATAATTATAAGACCAATTTTCAAACGTTGCATACACAACAACTAATATCGTATTAGAATTAACAAACTAAATAAATTATCGTTGTTTGATACCAACATAAATTAGTCCATACTCGTGGGTATAGCTAGGATGCAAACCTGTCCAAACGTATAAAATAGTTTGAGAGATACATCACAAACGAAGGGTATAGCTAGGATGCAAATCATTCCAAACGTATAAAATAGTTTGGGAGATAAATCACAAATGAATAGCACCGAAGAACAATGACATGTGCTATAAAAGCAATAGGGAAGATACTTGGGAAACAGTTTTGGGAGCTACGTGACAAATGATTGCAGCGAAGATCATGAATTAAAACAATGATATGCGCTATAAAATGAATAGCGAATATACTTGGCAGGGAAAAGAAGACAAAATTTGTTAAACGGGATTTGTCCAAGGAAAAGAGAATTACAATGAATACAAGTGAAAACCTTATTTCCCATTTGTATGAATTGTGAATTGACAAGCATACAGAAGTATTCATAGGCTTTTAAGCTTTTTTTAAGGTGGATTTGTCAAATGGGATTTGTCCAAAGAAAAGAAGAATTACAATGAATACAAACCCTCGGGTACAAAGGTGAAAACCTAATTTCCCATTTGTATGAATTGTGAATTGACAAGCATCCAGAAGTATTCATAGGGTTTTAAGCTCTTTTTTAAGGTTGTCCAGATACAAACTTCTGGGTGTGGTGAGTGGACATAAAACAAGTATAAAGATACGAATTTACTGTGATATTTTTATCACAGTTAGGATTTTTTTAATACAAACTATTACCTCCGTTATCTCCAATAAAATGTCCCTATGGTACTCATACTGTTGCGTGTTGCTTCTTCTTGACATGTATTCGTTGTCGTCTTCGGTGCGAAAAGCACAAAGTTATTGCGTGTCCTCTGTCTAATCTCCGAATCTCCTCTATTAAAGTACACCCATTTTATCGATACAGTACTACCTGCCTATTGCCTATTGAGTTTAGTAGAGATCCCATGGATTCTATTCAACAAATTTTTGAGATTCGTTCAATGCTGCCGGTGGTATACGCTTCTCTACTCGCTTGTATGGTATGTGTTGTGCTCATAATAGCCACTAAGCGCAGGGAAGGAAAGAATGTTCCTCCTGGAACTCTAGGCCTGCCTGTCATAGGCGAAACACTTGAATTCTTGAGAGCTCAGAAATCCAACAAGACGCACGAGTGGATACAACACAAAGTCTCCAAGTATGGCCCCGTCTTCAAAACGTCGCTGATGGGGTCTCCCACGGTGGTCCTCACGGGCCAACAAGGTAACCGATTTCTCCTCGCCAACGACTACAATAGCGTGGTGAACAAGCAACCCGCAACAGTGTCGGCCATTGTGGGGAGCAAAAACTTGTTTGAACTTCCTATGGAAGAGCACAAACGGATGAAAGGGGCTATCATGCAGTTCCTCAACCCCCAAGCCTTGCACAAATTCGTGGGTAGAATGGAGTCTGTTATTCTTCAACACATGGAAGATTGTTGGCAAGGGAAGGAGATCGTCACCGTGTGGCCCTTGATGAAAACCCTCACTTTCCAACTTGCTTGTGATTTGATTTTCGGTTTAACCGATGGCGAGGAGAGGGAAATTTTGGTGGAGGAGTTTGACAGTGTTTTGAAGGGAGTTTGGTCCCTTCCTTTGAATTTGCCCGGAACTAATTTTCATAAGGGCATCTGTGCTCGTGCCCGCCTGTGGAAGCGATTATCTTCGCTCATGGATGGACGGAGGAAGGACATTCGAGATGGAAAGGCCTTTCCTGGGCAAGACTTGATGTCATGTATGCTCACTTTGAGAGATGAAAAGGACGAGAGTCTCACAGACGAGGAGATCTTCGATAACATGATAGTGCTCATGATAGCCAGTCACGACACTACCGCTGTTCTACTCACTCATCTTATAAGGATGTTGTCTCTACACCCAAATATCTACCAAAATATTCTTCGAGGTATATACCACATGTGCTTTTAACCTCCAGTCGAGCATAGTTTATATTCTTGGTTTTTTTCTCTTCTATGAAAAAATATCGTTTTTAATAGCATATTTCTATAACAAAATTCTGTTCCACTCTACGACTTGGTTTAATGAATTTTAACAACCATGTGATGTCGACTGCTTCATTCTCACAAGCAAAGATTTTGTTATTCACAGAGCATGAAGAAATTGTGGCGAGGAAACCACCAAATGAAGGCCTCAAATCGGAAGACATTCAAAAGATGAAGTACACGTGGAAGGTGGCCCAGGAAACATTACGTCTTATCCCTCCCGTGTTTGGTGCATTTAGAAAAGCAATCAAAGATGTAGAATACGGAGGTTATACAATTCCCCAAGGGTGGCAGGTATGTTCTTCCTATTTAGATGCGTCACTGATAGGATTTCGCAGAGTTAATAAGTTATAATTTTTTTTGTATTTTTGACAGTTATTTTGGACAACAAGCAGTACGCATCGCAGCGAGGAGATTTTCCTGGAGGCGGAAAAGTTTGATCCATCTCATTTCGACAGTAAAATTCCACCTTATACATTTATAGCGTTCGGGGGAGGACATCGCTTCTGTCCTGGCTATGAATTCGCGAAGATGGAGACTAGTATATTTTTGCATCATCTGGTGTCCAAATACAAGTGGTCTGTCCTAGCTCCTGACGAAACAATAACGTGTGAGCCTGTATTTCCTGTTCCTTCTATGGGATTGCCAATCAAGCTTCAACTCCAGTAAAACTAACCACATAATTTTCTTGTGCTGCATAATTGGAATGTTAGCTACTAGAGAGATTCATTTCCTGTAATGCTGTTGTCAACTTAAAAGTAAATAGATTTGCATTGTGTATCAATTCCATTATTGTAAATGATTCCATTGTTGCTGATCAGTCCTGCACGTTATTGTCCTTGTATCTTGACAAGGACTTCTTATTTACAATACATATTTTTTAAATTCTGTTTTTAAGCACGTATGTATTTAAGATTTTCAGGCTTGGGATCTGGGTACCGATAGCGCCTTTCGTACATGTGCGAAAGCCCTTTCAAAGGCTGAAAGTATAAAGTACACATATACGTCTCCGAGCCAGTATCAGTTACTATTTTTAAAAGTCAATTTTTATTTGTATCGTATGGGAAGAGGAGGATTATTTCAATTAATCTACAATATATAGATGAAGGTCCAATCAATCACGGAACAACCATCGTTTCCGTAACCGTATGATTCAAATTAATATTATAGAAGCCTTCTTCATTTGTAGAGTCACCGTCTTCCTCAATAACTTGCAGCGGTCAAAATCTTTTGACTAATCTTTGGGATTCAACAGATTCCTGTATATAGACTGTCTAATCACTAAACAACCATCCTTATGATTCAAATCAATACAATAGAAACCTTTTTTATTTGTAGAGTCATTATATCCCTCAATAACTTGCATGGGTTGCTATCTAACCTTTGAGTTTTAATAGGTGCTTTACAAATAGGATTTTCCAACAATTAAATAACCATTATTTCTCCAAATCTATCTAGCAGTATGATTCAAATCAGTACCATATAAGCCTTCTTCATTTGTAGAGTCATTGTCTCTTTTAATAATTTGTTGGGGCCACTATCTAACCTTTGGAATTTAACAGGTCCCTTGTAAATAGGATTGTCCAACCATTGAACAACCTTCATTCCTCTAAATTAATACATATAATTGTATGATTCAAATTAAAACCGTTAAAGCCTCTTCATTTATAGAGTCACCATCCACATCAATAACTTGTAGGGTTGCTACCTAACCTTTGGGATTCAACAAGTCCCTTGCAAATAGGACTATCCAACCATTAAACAAGCAACATTCTAACGATTGACAATCTTCACAAGCGTGGATTCAATATGCTCAATAGTTGTTTTTTATGCAAGTAGGATTGGGAGTCAACGTCCCATTTGTTTCTCAGATGCAGGGTGTTTCAGAACATCTTTTATTTTTATCTTCAACAAATTGGGTTAGCTTGGCTTTTACCAAATTCTATTTTTGATATGGTCAATCAATGGTCATCCCCTTTCTGTTCGCCTCACATGAAATGTTTTTGGAAATTCTTGTTGCCCCATCTTCTATGGGGAGTGTGGAAGGAACGCAATGCACGAGTTTTCAAAAACAAAGAGGGTGACCTGGCTCATTTGTGTCATAGAATCCTTTGGAAAGTAGGTGAAAATGTGTCCTCTACCTTGAAGGAGTATCTTCCATCTATTCCCAGGGATCATCCTGACTTTACCATGGAATATGCTCTGGGTTTCTATCCAGATATGAGACCACCCCTGGAGCCCAACATTCGTAATTTTGTGAAGTGGACCCCACCTCCTCCGAGGTGGCTAAAATTCAACTTCAACGGAGCGTCAAAGGGAAACTCGGGTAAGGCAGGTGTAGGTGGAATAATAAGAGATTATTTCGATAATGTTGTTTTGGCTTATATCAAAGACTTAGGAGAGCAGTCTTCTCATTTTGCTGAATGCAGAGCTACTTTTTGTGGAATACAATTATTAAAAGATATAGGAGTCTGTAGGGCCATTATTGAGGGTGATTCGTTAAATACTATTAATATGCTAAAAGGAGTTTGCAGATCAGGTTGACGTTTTTCAAATATTATTGATGAATCTAGAGCCCACCTGTCTTCTTTTGAGGAATCCTCTATCAGCCATGTGTATAGGGAAGGAAATGTGGTGGCTAATTGTCTGGAAAATTTAGTCGTTGGTAGTCAGGGCTTCAAGGTGTGGCATTCTGACTTTCCTGAGGAGTTGATCAGCCTTGTTAATCATGAAAAGCCATAATGTTGGTTAGGATTTTCCAGGGTTTTTGTGGTTGTTCTGGCTATTTTTCATTATTGGGATGACGACAGAGAGGAGTCTCTTAGACATGATTCTTAGCCAAGAGATTTCTAGTGAGTACATCAAGAAGATTGTGTCGTGCAATTTGGCTCGTATTTTCCTGGCGATTTTCAAAATTCAAATTCAAATTTTGAATCAGTCTTTTAGGACTTGGTGTTTGGTGGATCCGATTAACTTTGCAATAATGGGGGAGACACTCATTTTAAAATTTGAATATTGCATATGTCAGCCTCCTTGTAAGATACGGTGGGTCGTCTTCGGTGATACGTTCATTACTCCCATTAATGTTGTAAGGTGGCAAGTATTGTGTGGATTGTTGGACGGTCCCTTATGGCGATGTTGTTATTCAAATTTTGGGTCTTTATTGTCTCTCTATCCATTTTATTGGTGGTTGCTTTTAATGGGTGATGTGTTGACGACAAACATTTTTTGTTCTCGGGGGGCTCTTTGTCCTTTCCCCTCTAGGGGGAGTTTTCAAAAAAGAACATTATATCTGGATGTCTATTCCATGTGGATAGATGAATTTCAATATCTGAGATCTTTATTTAGGCCTTTTCAAGACGTTGGAATTTGGTTTTTGACGAATGGAACTTGTTAGAGTTAAAGTGCACTATGCCTTCAGTTTGACACTTGTCAGTTTATACTGACAAGTGTCATGTTCATCATATAGGCCTTCTGCCTATATATGTAACACTTTTTTATCAATAAATATAATCTCCTTCAGTTTTCCCTCCTAACATTTGGTATCAGAGCGGGCTTTCCCTGCCCTGTGAAACCCTTGAGGGGGGATTTCCCTCATGGAAATCCTCCCTCACCCATTCATTTTTTTTGTTTGGATACTGAGGGAGTATGCTCTCCATCCCTTGTTGGATGGATCAGAAACTAGAAGTTGAAAAAAAAAAAAAAAATTCAATCAGTTTTTTTAGTTCTGGAAATTCGGAGATTCGATCTTGCTGCGAAAGACGAGATTTGGATGACTTTGATATCTTGTTGCAGAGGGCTTCTGTTCTATTCTGGTTGAGGCGGACGGGTGTGCTGGGCCTGCTCGTGCACCTTCTCGACGGGCCAGGGAGCCCTTTCTGTAAAGAGAAGGCGACGGCCGCGATCCGGGGGCTCACGTAGGTCCTGAGTGTGAAATCACAGCTCGCAACACTGGAAAATTATTTATATAGGGTCGGGGTTCGAAGCGCACCACCCAGCGTTGGAAGAATACTTCTATCTGGTCTGGATATGGCATCGGGATGATCCTTTAGTAGTTTGAAGGAGATGTTCGTAGCCTACGCAGGCATCGCATTCAGGACTGCATTTTTCATCATGATTAGAGGATGGACGATCCCAAGCGGCCCCGAATCGAAGGAACGATGAACGGGAGCCCACTTTACAGAGATCATCTTCGATACAGAAGTCGAAGCCCATGATCACCTGTAAAACGTCGGACGCCCGATGAAAGAAAATATGTGCGATGCTGTGGAGAGGCGGATTCAATGGCAGGCATGCGCGCTGGAGACCATGCGTCCAAGGAAGGTTGTCGAAAAAGTTTTCCAGTTACTGAAGATCCGAAGACGGGGGAATTTTTTCGATTTTCAGTGGAGAATGTTCGAGAATGGTGATTTTTCCAATGCATGACTGACCTCTGAAATGCTGAATGGTGCCCCCTCTGCATTCACGACACATATTACCGTGATCTACTGTTTCGGCATAGAATCCATTGTCAATTTTATGGAGAAGGTGGTGGTTCTGTTACTCTCAGTCGACTCGTCGGACCCGGACGTGCAGAACCTGGCGGCGAACTTTCACCTGGAGGAGGCGGAGCTGCTGAAGCTGTCGAGGTCTTCGTGCCTCGAGGGTTTGAAACCGTGACTGGAGGTGGCTATTTATACGGGGCAGAGGAATACTGTGTCTGTTGTTGCTTCGGTACATTTGATTTTGATGATTTGAGGTGAATAGCAATTCTGTTTTTGTTAATGTCAACCTGTCAATTATAGGCATAGTGCACATTACAATAATATTCTAACATTCCCCCTTAATGTGCACTATCCTAATAAGTCAACATTAGATAACATTCCCCCTTAATGTTGACTTCTTGTACATAGATATAGCAAATTGCTAAATTGAAAAAACTTGTCTTTCCCAAGTGACTTGGTGAATATGTCTGCTACCTGATATTGAGTTGGTACATACTTCATGTGTATAATATCTTCTTGGACCATTTCTCTAATGAAGTGATGATGGATCTCAATGTGCTTTGTTCGAGCATGGAAAACTGGATTCTTGGTCATCTTGATGGTACTTTGATTGTCACAATATATATATGTTGGACCATGTATGAATAGCCCTATATCCCTGAATTAATTGCCTCAACCATATTGCCTCCTTAGTTGCCTCAACTGCTGCTCTATATTCTGCTTCTATTGAAGATAGTGAAATTGTGTCTCGCTTCTTTGTGCTCCACGAAATAGAGCCTTGGCCTAATTGAAAGCAATAACTCGATGTAGATCTTCCGGTTTCGGGACAATCGGCCCAATCGAATCTGTGTATCCAATCAAAGAAAAATTATCACTTGATTTATAGATAAGGCCATGATGAGGTGTGGCCTTTAGGAATCTCACAATCCTCTTAGTCGCTATCCAATGGCTTTTCTTAGGATCCTGCATGAATCGGAAATAAGGCCAATCTGAATAGCAAATATCCGGTCTAGTTGAAGTTAAGTAGATTAAACTTCCAACTAGTTTCTCGTAAAGTGTACCATCAACCCTTTCTTCTTCATCATTATTTAGCAATTTCAATCTAGTTTCCATGGGATTTAGAGAGGGCTTACACTCCTCCATGCGAAACCTCTCCAAAATAGATTGAATGTACTTAGCCCGTGAGATAAAAATCTTACCAGGCTTTGCCATACCTCTATTCCTAAGCAATAGTGGAGAAGGCCTAAATCTGTCATCTCAAAGTTCTTGCATAAGTCCTCCTTGAGCAACCTTATTCCTTCTATATCATCACCTGTAATGAGAAGATCATCCACATACAATGTAACCAAGATGATGCGGTTCCTCCAATGTTTCACATAGAGAGTAGATTCTGCTGCAGATCTAGTGAAACCAAGGTTGAGAAAATAGGAGTCAATCTTTGCATACCAAGCTCGGGGTGCTTGCTTCAACCCATATAGAGCTTTCTTTAATCCGAGGACTTTGTTGTTTTGGCCTTCAACTGTGTCTCCCGGTGGTTGTTTCACATACACTTCCTCCTTCAAATGACCATTTAGAAATGCACTTTTGACATCCATTTGATATATTGGCCAATGTTTTTGAGTCGCCGGAGCAATAACTGTCCTGATTGTTGTCATCTTAGCCACAGGAGCAAAGGTCTCCTCATAATCAATTCCCTCTTGTTGCTTATAGCCTTGAGCTACTAGGCGAGCCTTGTAGCGATCTAGTGAGCCATCTGCCTTATATTTTGCCTTGTATACCCATTTTGTGCCTATGGTATATTTTCCTTTGGGTAAATAAACTAACTCCCAAGTGTGATTCCTTTCAATGGAATCCAATTCCTGATCCATGGCATGAACCCATTTAGGATCACCAAGTGCTTATTTGACATTAGAAGGTTCAGGTTGGCTAAGGACTTTGGCCATTAGGGCATAATTCACTTGGTGTCTTAGGGCTGAAGGCATTTTTCCTGTATAGGTGGGCAAATGATTTTGGGCTTCTTCTATTGTGGCTTGAACCCACTTGGGTAAAGGATTGGATGATGTTACTTGATCATTAGGAGGATGAGGTGGAGGACATGGATCATTTGTACGAAGTTCTTCTTGTGGATGAATTTCTTGATTTATGAGGGAAGGAGAAGAAGTAGATGATATTGTATGCATAAATGGAGCAACTATTTCATTAGTTATTTCTAAAGTGGGGGCTTTAGGAGGATTAGATGGGGGATACTCATGAAAGGTAACATCCCTAGATAAAATGATTTTCTTGGAAATAGGCTCATATAATTTATATGCATTTGCACTATCACTATAGCCAACAAAGATGCATTTTTGGCTCTTATCATCAAACTTCTTCCTTTTCTTATGAGGAATATGAGCATAAGCATCACATCCAAATATTCTCAAATGGCCCACATAGGGCGTACTTCCAATCCATGCTTCTTCAGGTGTTCTTTCATGTAAGGCCTTTGTGTATGACCTATTAGTCAAGTATGCAGCAGTAAGAATGGCTTCTCCCCAAAATGAGTTAGGTAATATAGTAGCATGTAACATTGATTTTGCCCTATTTGTGATTGTTTGATTCATCCTCTCAACAACTCCATTTTGTTGTGGGGTATAAGGGGTTGTGAATTGCCTCCTTATCCCATGATACTTACAAAAATTAAAGAATTCATTAGAAACATATTCTCCACCATTATCTGATCTTAAGGTGGAGATTTGATAGCCACTTTCTCTTTCAACAAGTGCCATGAATTCTTTGAACTTATCAAAGGCTTGCCACTTATATTGAATTAGGTAGATCCATACCTTTCTGCTATAATCATCAATGAAAGTGATGTAGTATTTTGCCCCTATATAAGATTGAACAGACATTGGCCCACAAATGTCTGAATGAATCAATTGCAAAGGTCTATTAGCCCTCCATGCCTTTCCTGTTTCAAATGGTTGCCTATGGTGTTTGGCTATTACACATGGCTCACAAGAACATTTTGACTCCTTAAGATGTGGAAGTCCTTTAACTAATCCTTTTGTAGCCATCATTTGAAGATTATAAAAATTTAAATGTCCCAATATTTCATGCCACATGTACTCCAAAGAGAAAGTTGTTGTTGTATGCAAAGATGTTTGTGTTACAGATTTTGTAAGGAGGTAGTAAACACCATCCTTTTTCAGTCCCATGGCCTTGACATTGCCATTGGGTTCCTTAATGTAGCATTTTTCTTTTTCGAATCTCGTTGGATTTTCCTGGCCTGTTGTGGATTGCGAACACGGATGCGATGTTCAACAGTCTCTATCAACAATGCAGTCTGTTCGATTCACTAGAAGCTTCAGTCAGATCAAGAGAAATCTGCTAGCCTGGGTAGAGCCCCATTTCCATAGCAATAAACAAAATGTCAAAGCGGAAAAGCCCTGCCCTTGTGGCATTCAACGGATGCAGCTAATCAAACTCGTTCTGATTCTGAGGCGGACACAACAGATCCAATTTCTCGATGGTGGTCAGTGTATTATATGGCGATTGAGGAGTGCCAGTCCTATCTGATGATGTGCAAAAAGCAGCAGAGCAATGTTGCAAAATAGTCAAATTTGTAAACTATTTGTTTTTTCTTAGCTTATCTGTGGCCATTTTGTAGACGTGGCCGTGTTATATTCATGCTTTTCCTAGTGTTCATGCCGACGAAGGAGGTGATACCCACTGCTGAAGGTGAAAATGCACTACGGAAAACTCTGTGCAATGGAGGAGCTTAAATTTAAGAAAGGCAGTGCAGGAGACGGTGGAGCCGAGCGTTGTTGCAGTGTATTGCAAAATAGTAATGGGTGCGATATTATTGGCGGATATGAGGCTTCACTAGCCGAGGACTGATGCAAACAGTCTATTATTTTGTTTTTAACTTGGTGTTCATGACGAAGAGCTTCCCGACGTAACAGAGGATTTGGCACAGCTAGCGACGTAGCTCCTCACAGAGAGCAGTGAGGGAGTTCGGGCTACGCATGAACGTGGAGTTGGGATTTCCACGTGCCAATCGTTTCCCACCCCTCTAGCATGTGACCATTATTCAAACGTTTAAATGGGTCCATATATTTTCAAATGTCATATAGGGGAGGTATTATTTATAAAGTGAACAGGCACTTTAATGTAAGGGAAATTTATTAAGGTGGATGGCATCACTTTATTTAATGGGGACTTGACATTATTCTAAGTGGACAGTATGGTCTCAGGACACTTTTTTGTATTTTTCCACAAGAAGAGTGGAAGTGGAAGGGCCACATGGTCTCTTTATTGCATTTTTCAGATGATGGCCCACATGGCCCCTGTAATTCCCCTGTGAGGGAAATTGAGACTATTTTTTATTCCGCTTGAGAGCGATGCCGCCATTGAGCGAGGTTGTTTATTTTGCTGCCTTAGAGACATGATGTTTTTTCCACATGATGAAGGCCCCTTTGATGGTGGAATATAGGGGTATTTATAGTCGTTGGAAATGTTTTTCCGCGACGGACACAATGGTGGTGTCATATTGTAATTTTGAGGCTGTTTCAAATGAGCTTTTTTGCCTCAAATTTTTGCTACCTTGGAGTGCACTCTCGGTTGTACCCGAAACTCCCAAGGTAATTTCATATGTGATCCTTGTACCTAGTGACTATTTCTATACACTTGGCGAATGCAGTGGCTGGTTACCCATGCATTTCGGTGGGATGACATGGTCACCATAAGGACACTTATACTAGGGACTACAGACATAGACACCCTAGACTCTATCCGAGGTTGTTTCCGGATCTACTTTTGAAGACTACAGACGAAGACACTTCAGAAGATTCTCTTATTTTCTTCTTCTCTCCTCCTATTTTGATCTATGGCTCATTTTATTGTATTGAGTGCATTTTCGACAGAGACCGACACTCTTATATGGCTCGTTTTTCCTTTCATTAGGTGCATTTTTGGTAGAGACCGACACCTTCTAGATTGAGTTCACCATGAGGAGGGATTTCATACTCATGGTGAATCTAGTTAGTGACCTACGAGTGGCAACATCCTCTGAGGATGACCTACAGAGGCAACAAACCCAGATGTGGCTGACCCTGAGGCACCCATGATGACCCTAAGGCACTTAGACGGCTGACCCAGTGGCAATAGACCCATTGAAGTGGCTGACCCTGAGGCAACATACCGCGATGTATACACAGTGTATCTAGCATTATTCATAGTTGGAGAGCCAAGCGCAAAGAGCACGAGCCTAGACCAAAGAAAAAGAGGATGATAGGTTACTTTTTAGAGAAGTCAACATTAAGGGGGAATGTTACCTAATGTTGACTTGCTTTGTTTTTTTCTTTAGTTAGGATAGTGCACTTTAAGGGGGAATGTTAGAGTTAAAGTGCACTATGCCTTCAGTTGACACTTGTCAGTTTATACTGACAAGTGTCATGTTCATCATATAGGCCTTCTGCCTATATATGTAACACTTTTTTATCAATAAAAATAATCTCCTTCAGTTTTCCCTCCTAACAGAACTTTCGTGAACCTAGGCTCGAGGTTTTGCATTTGTTAGTCCTTTCTTGGAAAGGGATTTTCATGGTTTGTGCCGAGCATCGGTACTTTCCAAATAAAATATGATGGTGCTCTTTTCAAGTACGGTTCGAGGTGGCATTTGGAAATATCCTTATTTTTTGGTCTTATTGGAGAGCACCTTACACATGTCCCTCCCTTTTCCATTGCTAGGAAAGTTGGGCTCTATAGCCTTGCTTTTCTCATATGGCTTATGCTCTCTTTGTGGTGGAGTCCTCTTTCTACTTTGGGATGGCATTCGAAAGGTTTTTCATGGTCTGGATCCCATTGGGATTTTCTTTTTAATGGGTTTTTTGGGCTAGTATGGAATTCTCTGTTTTCTTCTCGGGAATGTTTTGTTGTGGACACTCTCTCTTTCACTTTTGGTGTTGGCCCGGAGAAAATTTCCAAAAATATTTAGATCTCTTCCAAAGGGGTTTACGACAGGGACCCGAAGGCGTTTGAGGCCCACTCTTTAGGTCACACTATTAATTTCGATCTAGATCCTAAGGTGTGTGTGGAAGATATTGGTGTTTCTATTTTGAAGCCGACTGGTGTCGCTGCTACAAAGCATCATAAGTCTAAATGACTTTGTAGTAATTTGGAGGAAGGTGACTCCCCCATTACTATGGCCCTCTCGGATCTTGATGTTCTATCGAGGGATCTTCCCCGGGAGAAGTCTGTGGAGAAAATATCTTCTTCGAGAGGGATTGAGAATTTTAAAGATTTGGTTCTCCAATATTTAAAGCTCATTGATATTAACCAATGTAAAATTTGGAGTACGCTGAAATTTACCCTCGACTTAACTGAAAATATTTCTAGCTTGGCGGCTAATGTAACTCAAGGTGTTCATAAGTTGGTGTAGAACTATCTCAGTTCTCCATCCTTTGATGCCTTGTGGTTTGGTTTTCATATTTCCTTCTGGTTTACCTCTGGTTTTTTTAGAGGTTTGTTCAGTTTTTGTCGCCCTTGTGGCTTCATTTGTAGTGGTTGTGGGATCCCGTTAAAACCCTCTTCTTTTAATAGTACACAAAAAAAACAACATTCTTCTGAAGAAATACTTTAACCATATGATTTAAATCAATACCATAGAAGCCTTATTTATTTGTAGAGTCATTGTCTTCCTCAATAACTCATAAGGATTACTATCTAACCCTTGGGATTTAACAAGTCCCCTAAAAATAGGACTATCCAACCAATGAAAAACCATCATTCTTATGAATCAATAGATCTAACAGTATGATTCAAATAAATACCATAAAAGCTTTCTTTATTTATAGAGTCATTATTTCCTTCAATAACTTGCAAGTATTGTTATACAATCTTTGAGATTTAATAGGTTCTCCAAAAAGGATTATCCAACCACTAAATTACAATTATTAATCAAGCATCTAACCATATGATTCAAATCAATACCATAGAAGCTTATTCTTTTGTAGAGTCATTGTCTCACTCAATAACTTATGGGGGTTGCTATCTAACATTTGGGATTCAACAAATCCCCTACAAATAGGAAATCATTGAAAAACCATCATTCCTATGAATCAATATATTTAACCGTATGATTTAAATCAATACCATAGAAGCCTTATTCATTCGTAAAGTCATTGTCTTCCTCAATAACTTGTAAGGATCACTATCTATTCTTTGGAATTCAATAGGTTACCTACAAATAGGACTATCCAACCATTGAACAACCATCATCCCTATAAATCAATACATCTAATCATATGATCTAAATCAATACCATAAAAGCTTCTTCATTTGTAGAGTCATTATCTCCCTCAATAACTCGTAAGATCACTATCTAACCTTTGGGATTCAACATGCCCCCTACAAATAGAAGTGTCCAACCACTAAATAACTATCATTCCTCTGAATCAATACATCTAACTATATGATTTAAATCAATACCATAGAATACTTATTCATCTATAGAATCATTGTCTCCCTCAATAGATCTTAGGGGTTGCTATCTAACATTTGGAACACTTGAAAATAGGAATGTCTAACCATTGAACAACCATAACTTCTCTGAATTAATATATCTAATCATATGATTTAAATCAATACCATAAAATTCTTCTTCATTTGTAGAGTCATTATCTCTCTTAATAAATTGTAGGAACCACTATCTAATCTTTGAGATCCAATAAGTGCCCTGCAAATAGGACTATCTAACCACTAAATAACCATCATTCTTCTAAATCAATAAATCTAATTGTATGATTTAAATCAATACCATAGAAGCCTTATTCATTGGTACAATCACTATCTCATTCAATAATACATAGGTATCACTATCTAACCTTTGGGATTCAATAGGTCCCCTACAAATATTACAATCCAATCATTGAACAATTATTATTCTTTTGAATCAATACATATAACCTATGATTCAAGACAATACTATTAAGTCCCCCTTTTGTAGAGTCATCATCTCCCTCAATAAGTTATAGGGATTTCTATTTAATGTTTGGGATTGAATATGTCCCCTACAAATAGGACTATCCAACCACTAGATAATCATTATTCCTCTAAATTAATAGATATAACCAAATGATTCAAAGTAATACCATAAAAGAATATTTATTTGTAGAGGAATTGCCTCACTCAATAATTTGTAGGGGTTGCTATATAACATTTGGAATTCAATAAATACCCTATAAATAGGACCTCCCAACCATTGAACAACCACCATTCCTCTGAATCAATACATCTAAAAGTATTATTCAAATAAATACCACAAAAGCCTTCTTGATTTATAAATTCATTGTCCCCCTCAATAACTTATAGGGATCACTATATAACCTTTGGAATTCAATAGATCCCTTGAAAATAAGATTGTTCAACCTCTAAAAAATCATCATTCCTCTGAATCAAATATCAATATAGTAAAATCCTTCATTTGTAGAGTCATTGTCTCCCTCAATAACTTGGAAATCCTATCTAACATTTGGGATTTAGTAGGTATCATACAAATTAGATTGTCTAACCATTGAACAACCATCATTCCTCTCAATCAATAAATCTAACTATATGATTCAAATCAACACCATAGAAACCTTCTTCGTTTATAGAGTCATATCTCCCTCAATAATTCATAGGGATCACTATATAATATTTGGGATTCAATAAGTCCTTGCAAATCGGACAATCAACCTTTATTCTTAGCCTTTTTACACGTACCATGAACGATCGTCCATGTACTATACAAAACTTTTTGTTATCCTAGATTTTATGTTAGAACAAGTCATATTTTTATTGTCATGACATATTCTACCTTAGAAAAGATAAAAAGAGGCTAAGGAGGAATTTATTTTCCTCAACACTGCATCCCATAACACAATGAAATAATATATTATGAATGTTATCACTCACTAAATCCCCATTGTGCTAAAATATAAATATGTCTATAACCAAACTAGTGTCTATATGTCACTTGTGCATTTCATCATCCATATAAAGTATAGAACAAACATCTCAATACAAGATAAAGTGGATTATTTACTTGAAATTCATGTTCTTAATTAGTACAATTTTCTTTTCTATGTAACATGATTATCTAAACATTAAATACTCATATTTTTTACCTTGTAGTAAAAAATATTATATTTATTATAGAAGCAACATTTGTGCATCTCAATATATGAATAATGTGTTGTTTTAATTATAATTCTATTCTTATTTATGTAAATTTAAATGTTTTTTAAATGTATGTCAAATAAAATTATATAATGATATATCTCATTAAAATTGGTTTTATTTCTAATTGTAGGGGAAAATTTTATACTAACTTTAATTTATTTTCTCTTGTAATTATTTTTTTATTTGATTAAATTTATTTTTTATAAAATAATGATAAATAAATAGTAGATATACATCAATATAATTACAATAATAATTTTATTTGATATTATTTCATCTTCTATGATTATTTTGATTATTTTATAACTTAAATATTTATTTTTTAATGCTTTCAATTATTTTGATGGTGGTATGCCTAAAATAGGTTACACTTTAAAAAAATCTTAATTATAAAATGAACTTGTATTGTCTTCAAGGATTACCCTATATAATTGCCATCCTAACATTGAAATGAACATTATTGAAAACTAAAAATTTAAAGATGTCCTTATATATATATATATATATATATATATATATATATATATATATATATATATATATAAATTAACTTAAATAAGGGGTGTTGAAAGGTCCCCAATCCTGTATAAAAAGTTTGAGACTAGGTTTTGACATGTAGTAAAAGACTCCAAGACAACAAGAGATTGAAAAGGGAAGACAAAAAGAAAATAAAAAAGAATAGTCTACCCATAGGAGATTACATGATTCCAGAACAACTGAAAGCAAAGACAAGACCAAGTAGTTAATAAACCACCAAGGGCTCCCAAGAAGCATCCATAACTAGCCTAATAATCAATCTTCCTTGGAACAATCCAGTGAGACATAACCCAATAGTTTTGAAATATCTTCCTCTTCATATCTTTCTCCACTTCCAATATTTTCCTAGGCTACCACCTAAAAATTAGATATTACTATTAAAAACTAAGGATAAAATGGATAAAAAAGAGGAATTTGTCCTGCTCTATCTAGGTATTCCGCTCTAGGTCAATTTGAATTAAACCAAACATCAAAGTTAGATTAAAGCCCACAAGATCTTAGTGTTTCATCACTTCTAATAGTCCACAATAATTGCATATCATACTTATGGCCAATCTAAGACTTAATAATCTTCCTTCCTAATATCTAGGGGAAAATCAATTCTCCACACTATAAGACTTTTGCTAGACTCCAAGGTTGGCAAGGCCATCAGTAGCCCTATTTCCCTCCCTATAGGTGTGAGCTATTTGAATCTCCTCCATTGATTGGTATAATATTTTAGCCTTTGTTATCATGTTTAATATTTTCTAGTTGGGTTGAGTCAGATCTTTAAGAGTATTTATTATGATAAAGAGTCCTCCTCAATAATTAGATTTTGATAATTCATATTTTCCTATAATAACATCCCATGATATATACTCTATCCTCAAAAAAATTACAAATTTGGTCTTTAATATTTTTGTAAAGGTAAGGAGTATTGATCCCTTATCATATTTGAATAGTTCTCTAGCACCTACAACACCTGGGTTACCTTTGGAAGCACCGTTAAAATTGAATTTAATCCAACCGGTAGGTGGTAGAACCCTCTTAGTTTGTGATATTAGCTTAGGTTGAATCAAATTAGGCCCTCTATGACTTAGTTTAAAATCAATTTATAGTTCAATATCCTCTTCCTTCTTATCCTCTACCATCAGGTCCAAAGGGATCTTTGAGATATTTTCTACCATTGCAGAAATGACTTTTAAAAATACCATGACTACATATTGTTTTTTATTTTTAAACGCCCTGTTGTTTCTTTCTTTCTAAATTCTCCACTTGAGATGGCAAAGACCATTAGAGGCTCAATTCGGTCATACAACATGGAACCACCTAGCTAACTCCTAAGACCTGCAAAAATATATCCAAAATAGTAGAAGAAAAAAGGTATTGAAAGAAGATATGGTATGAGGATTTAGCCCATAATACATAGAGAAAGCACCTATTTATTAAATACATCCCTCTCTTATGAATATTTCCCATGGTAATTACTATATTATGAAGAAAAATCCAATAAAATATGTTGATATTAGGGGTAAGACCTTTTTGCAAAATTATGAAGGGAGGGGGAGGAATCAGGTTGGCTAAATATAGTAGCAAATATGTCGATTTCATTGAGAAAATCCCATTCTCCTATCCTTTCCATAGTAGAGTATCTTCCTCATCTTGAGATTTTAACACTTGAAACTTCAAATTTTCTATAACAAAAAACCAAACCTCCTTCACAAGAGGACTTAGGTTATTAGTTCTTAGACTCTTCCATTTTTTAACTCCTGCCACAACTTCCACAAAGCTAGCAACTTTTGGATCAAACAATGAAGTGAAAAGAGGTTTTACTAGAACTGAAAATGGGATTTGAGATAAAGCAGTATCTAACACCAAGGTATCCTCCCAAAAATCTATCTTCTTAACATCTCCCAGATTTCATCTTACACCTTTTTGAATTAACTCTCTTGACAACACGAGAATCTTCCAAAACTCAGAACCTTTTACTCTATTTGTGCATGTTCCAAAGGTAAAATATTATTTTAATTTTGAAGGGTTAGCTAAAAGGACCAAGGGGGCTTGAATATTGCACATCCAAGCTTAGTCAAATAGCAGCCTAAGTAGGCCCCCAAACGTTGATCAAATTTTCTAGTATTTGTGAAGCTATTTCGTAGACTTGAAGCTATTTGGATATTCTGGATATAAGTTAAAGCTAGGATCAAACACCAGATTAGATAAGTTCCCTATATAAATATTCTAGGTTGTTTGTTATTTTCTTTCTATTCAATTTTATTCAAAACCTAGATCATAAGTAAAAGGAAAATATTCGGTTGAATTTCTAGGTATTTGAAAGAATAAAAGCATATAGTGTGCATCTAGGGTTTTAATCTTGTTTGTGCATTCCCTTGAACCCTTGCTCAAAGAAAAAGATCTCATTATTTTGTAAAACCTAGGGATAGATATCATCAAATCAAAGAATCATACTAGGGTTAGTTCTTGTCTTCTTGCATCTTGTGTGTCTTGCATTGTTCTTTCATTCTCATAGCTTAGTTTAGAAAGGTCAAACAATAGGTGTTTGCTTAATCAACACATTAAATATTTCCACCCTAGACTTAGAGCGAGTCCCAAAATAATTTTTGGTGAACCCCTTTTCCCACACTAAGTATAGGGAATATAATACACCCCCATAGTCACCTCAGCTCTCAACTTATCCAGTTGAGAATCATACATGATAGGGTAGTTTTCCCCCTCTACACCTATAATATGGTTAGCTTATGGTATTCAAAACCTTAGATTATAGCATAAAGTTTGTTTCTCCCCATAAATTTTCCAAAAAAAATTGGGCTAAGTGGTTGTATGTGTTGGAAGTCATGGACTACCTAGGACTCAAACCAAGTGGGCAAAGGAAACACTAATTGCGATGCATTCAAAATCAAATACGCTTAAGTCCTAGAAATGTAGAATGCATGAAATGAAAGAGACGCATTGAAATGAGATACAAGCAAATGGAGAAAACACAGCCCTTTCATTAAATTCTCTTGATCTCTGTTACAAATACGCCTCCTCCCTTTTCAGGGGCTAGGAGCGTTAAAAGAATTTGATTACAATCGAGACTTAAGGTTCCTCTTTCCGCGTGCCCACACTTGAAATGGGCGGGCCAAGATGATGCCGCCGCTGATGTTGATGAGTCCTTAACCTCTGCTTCTCCTCTCGCGAACAAAGAAACAACAAAGATGTCAGTAGCACCTGTTGCAAATAGTAAGTGTTTGTTCTCTAAAATCGCCAAAAGATGCATGTAAATAATTAGCCAAATCGATAGACAAAATGACTCTAAATGACCTGAAAACCTGACAGAGGACAGAAGACATCACCAGAGGGCCACTGCCATTGAAACAGTCGGCCAATCTGCCTTCACTCGGAATTCGTCCCTGGGCAGGACGAATTCGATCGCTATTCGTCCCTGGGTGAGACGAATTCTACTGTGTTGGAAAAGCCGAAGTGGTACTGCTCCAATGTCGAATCCCGAGACCTCCAAAACACCTACAAATAGAGGGGTTATGTAATTGGGGCCATTTTGGGACGACCCAGATGGTCGGATTCTCCCAATTTGGCCTCTATCCTCGGGAATTCGATGTCGCCACCTGCAAGTTAGTAGGACAACAAAGCGACAAAAGGCATGATAAAATCTGATCAAAATGTTATGAAATTGAAGCTATGAGTTAACCAAATAGAATAACATGAGATGCAACCTGAAACAATAATCTAGAATGCTTTTGGAATAAAACATAGAAAATGCGGGGGTGCCCAAGTGGGCCTCCCACCGTTGGCACTTGATCTTGGCGCCAATCCACTAGGGATGGGCCCAAAACCTCTTAGGATTGGGATGTCTGCAAATTGGTGGTGTAAGGTGGTCAAATGTTGGATTTGGGTTGGATCCACGCTTCCAAAAGCCACCCAATAACCTCCCTTGCAAAAGAGATTAGTGGATGTGAGAAGGTGAATCAAAAGGATGCAAGTGGGTAATCAATCGGACAACACTTCGTTGCTTGAAATCGCCTCCAATCTGTCCTTTTGGGTGAGAAAAGTCCCACCTTTTATAGACCCATGGGGTCTCTTTTGAGAGGGAAGCATAAGCGCCATGTGTTGGTCATAGGTGCCATGTGGCAATCAAGTCTTCCCATGAGGGAGGGGAGTCCTCCATGACTTGGGCTTTCATAATCGCCCTTGTGACGAGTCCTCTAACGGCCTATCTGTCCACCCACACACGCGTGCGAGGCAGGAGTCATCAATCGACCGTCTCTGGGCTGCCACTTGGCGCCATTCTTCTTTTTGCCCGTTAAACTCGGAATTCGTCCCTACCGGAGACGAATTCAGAATTCATCTCTGGGTGAGACGGATTCCATTTTGAATTCGTCCCTGGGTGAGACGAATACTGAGCAAAGTGTCTAAATGTACCAAATTGCCTCTTGACCTTACAAAATTGCTATGAAAGTGGTTAGGACCACTGTTTGACCTCTGAGGGCTGCCCCGGGGGCTGTGTTTGTCAAAGCGATCAGTGTTTGCAGTCACATAATCGGATTGGTGTTGTTTTGGTGTCTACAGATGCCCCTTTTTGGGATGCGCTGTGCATAGCGCAGCGTCGAGCAAAAATAGATAACCAAAGCACTAATGATTAGGGTTTCTTGGTAACCTAACCAACTTTTGATGCCCCAAGCATGGAAAGGGCATGCATTCTTGAATCCTTGCTTCTGACGAGCTAAGGAGTTTGATTTCAAGTGTTAACCTATTTTGGTGAGGTGTGACTTGAGCTTGGACATTGATCAGTCATGATTAGGCAAAGGGCGCAACCTTTTATCCTCAGGGGAACCTTGTGTTCATGATTCACGAAATGCCAAGTGTTTGATTGATTCGATTGTTGCTTGTTTATTGCCCCAAGCAGGAGCGTGATTGTCTTTGTCAATGATTCTTTGAATGCATGTCGTTTTCCTTAATTGGGTGTGTGATTGTTGATTGGTGACTAAGTGTGACTACCCCCTCAAGCGACGAATCGATGAGGGAATGACCTTCATGAGAAAAGCGACGAGTCGCTTGACCCAAGATGACTTGTGCAAGGGTGCCTTTAGATGTTTTACCGTTTAAGAATGTGCAATTTTTCCAACATTTGGACCTATTTTTGGTGGGTGTTAACCCTTTTGGTGATGCCATAATGGGGTGAAATCATCAAAAACCCATCTTCCCGTGGAGCGGTCCGGCTATGGTAGCCTTCTTGGGGAAGTAAGAGAGTGACAATTTGAACCCCGACATCGAATTTCTTTGCCTAGAGGTTAAGTGCAAGAGCACTTGTGTCCGGCAATGCTTATTGCTGTGTTTTTGTGTTGCGTTTATTTGTTGTTTTTGTTGTTTTTTGTGACACCATTTGGGGATTAAATTATCGAAAATCCGTCTTCCCGTGGAGCGGTCCGGCTATGGTAGCCTTCTTAGGGAGTAGGATAGTGATAATTTGTGACTCCAATGTCTATTTTGTATGCCCTGGATGTCAGGTGCAGTAGCACTCCTATCGGGCAAATTTATTGTCTGTTTTTAGTGCATTTTTGATCATTTTTTGATGTTTTTGAAGTTCTGGCCTGAATTCGTCCCTGGGTGGGACGAATTCCAGCTGTAGAATTCGTCCCTGGGTGGGACGAGCGCTAACCAGAGCGCTCGTCCCAGTCAAGGATGAATTCCAGCTCATAGGTCTATTTAAGGGCCAAAACTTGAATTTGGGCTCATTTGTGTCATTTTTTTCTTGCGATTTTGGAGCTCTGGGAGGAGGAGGTAATTCTGCGAAGCGAAGCGCTGCTGGAATTCTCTCTGCCATCATGAGTGCACAAACTGGTTCGAGCGGCGGAGCCGAGGCGAAACCTGTAAGTGCCTCTTAGAGTTTATTTTTGTTTAAAATTGCACTTGTTTTATTTAATTGTTTTTGTGATGTTGTTTTTCAAAATGTGTTTTAAAACTTAAATCCTGAAACTGGATTGAAGACAACTACTTGAATTTTTTTTTTATTGTACGGTTCTTTTCCATGATTTTTAATTTTTTTGTTGAATTGTTTTCGTTTGCAGGTTAGGAGCCGGTACCGTGTACCTGCTCTTTTACCGAGGCGCGGGTGCATTGACTGATGATGATTGGGAATGGCTTGATGCCCTTGGGCTCAAGCAGGTGTCTCGACTGGAGCTTGTGGTCCCGGATCAGGCCTATCTGATGGCCCTGATCAAACTTTGGGATCCGTGGACCAACACGTTCCATCTCTCGACAGGGGAGATGACTGTGACTTTGGAGGATGTCTATCGGTTGCTTCGGATTCCGATAGATGGACTGCCCATTAGGACATCGCCGCGTGATCACGGACTACTGTACTTACGAGATGCTTTGGGCATGGGGGCGGCGGGTGTAACGAACCCAGTGGAGACAACGAGGTGGACTGCCAGGTGGCAGGATTTTGGTTGGCTGGTGGCAGGAGAGGGGGTGTTAGGAGTGAGGCACGCATTCTTGATGGGCCTCATTTCTAACATGCTTCTACCTGATTCGTCAGGCGCGAGGTTCCCGTGGAACCTGCTAGATTTGGTGTGGCAGTTGGTAGAGTGCCCGATAGAGGCACCACTGATTTTGAGATGGGGACAGACATTGTTGGCACAGCTCTACGGGGAGTTGTATGGGGTCCGTTGTCGGCAGCGGAAGGGGGTCAGCTACAGTTATCTGCTGTAGTGCTGGGGTTGGCAGCATATAGCAGTTGAGAGGCCAACCGGGTTACCATGGATGACTCGGGCGGCGATGGATGATGTGGAGATAGGCTATGCAGTTTTGTGGCGGCGGTCTGCGGAGCAGGGGCAGAGTCGGCGATGGGCAGGTGTTGTAGAGCATTATACTGATGCCTTCTCTCGGCTCACTCTAGGGGAGGTGGTTTGGCACCCTTATCGGGACTGTCCAGCCTGGCCGGAGGCTGGAGAGTGGCTCCGACAGGTACGCAGGGAGCGGTGGTTGATTGGGCGGCATGGGACCGAGCATGAGTTTTTCTCATATAGCCGGGTTACACGATAGTTTGGGGTGCGCCAGGGGTTGCCTGGTGAGCCTGTGGTCTATCGACGTCGGGGTGATGAGAGGGCTCTAGATCCACCGGTCACCGCGCCATTGGGCGAGGAGTCAGATGCGGTGATTGACGTCCCGGACGTAGATGACGTCGGGACTACCACTGAGTATGACTCGTGGTGGGTGCTACGGCGATGGAGAGGGGAGGGGCCACTAGGAGGCGCAGAGGCGGCAGTGGAGGGTGTTGAGGTAGCAGGGGATGATTGGGGAGGTCCGTTGGATGATGCGGACATGGTGGATGTGGGGAATGAGGATGTTGATTTTGGTGCTCCGGATCAGTCGGACATGCAGGATGTGGAGGAGCAGTGGGAGCCAGAGCTGGTTGCTATTCCAGAGGGTCCTGTTCATCAGGCAGATATGAGAGGAGATGGAGTCTAAGGTATGCGCTGAGATTGCATGACTGACAGAGCTACTACGGATACGGGATCTGGAGCTGGGGGACGCGCTACGGGAGAGGGATCTTTTATGGGCCCAGCTAGCAGAGCGGGATAGGGTTTTGGCATAGCGTGATGATGCAGTATCTTACTATCATCGATGAGAGGCAGAATGGTGTAGGCACCGGCTAGACTTGGAGAGGGAGGTCATCCGCCTTGGCGGGCGGCTGCCTGAGCCCTCGGGTAGTGGATCTTCACGCCGGATGAGGGATAGTGCGACTGAGCAGTCAGCATCATCTCGTCGCAGGCGATTAGATGAGGGAGGTGGTAGCAGGCGTGATGCGGGGGCTAGTAGTAGCCGCCCTACAGGGTCCCATAGGACCCACACCACGGGGGGTAGTTCTCGTCGCACCGATCCTGCGTGATCATGGTGGTCGACGCCTTAGGTTGGGTTTTTGGATATGATTGTTGGGTCTGAGGACCAGTTTTGTAGCCTACGGGCATTTTTTTGACGATATATATATATATATATATATATATATATACCGATTTTATTTTGTTTATGTACATGTGATGATCTGATGTTTATTCATGATGGCTAATGACTATGCATGTTTATTTATTTTGATGAATGCTTATGCAAATGATGAATGCAAATGTTTTTGATTCTTATGTGATATGCAAAATGGATGAATGGAATTTGTGATTTTTGGCTATGGCACCATAGACTATTTTAGGATGCTTTTTATTTTTGTTTTTATGCGATTGCATGACGTTGTATATGTAGCTGTGGTTTTTTCTTTTTGTGTATTTTTTGATGGTATTGTAAGAATGAGAAGTAGCGCAGTTGGTTTAGAAATGTAGCTAAGGTTTTCTGAGACTCAGACGGTTTTAACTCACTAGCCACGACTGTACTTTGTCTTACAAGACTTTTGAACAAGGTATGAATCGAACTTGTTTTTGACCGAGCTATTTCACATCCTTGTGTGTGCAATTGAGTTCATTTATGTGGTATTTGTCAGGATACCGCCAGTGCCAGATGGGCTTTCAACCGAACCTGTACTGAGGATCACCTAATTAGCTCCACTAACTCCTTTGTTGTATTCAGTTAGATTAATCTGCGATGTTATCCAGGATGCCATAAGCTAGCTCATCCACATGCAAACATTGATCTGTACGCAAGTTAATGTGACAGATATATCGTCATGCGAGAAGTTTACCGCCAATTATCGATAGGCTATCAACCAAACCGGTATGCGAGGCTTGCCTCATGACCTATTAGAATGCTGAGAGTTCCAGGGATTCAAGTTCAACTCCCTTCTTTTCTTCAATTGTATTGGGATACTTGCTCGTTTGTAGTGATAAGATCACTGTTTATTTTGGTTTGTTTTTCTTTTGAGCAAGGGATTGGGGAGATGGAGTGATGAAAATCACTATCGTTTGTGCCGTTTGATGTGTGCACTGTATGATGTCAAATATTTGAGTTTTTGACGTTTTGCAAATTTTTGATGTTTTGCAACTATTGAGAACTAGGGATTCTTAGGGAATTGGGTAGGGAGGATGCTTGTCCTTTTGCCAACTCTCAGCATTCTTGGGGTCATTCGCACAGGGGGATGAGCAAGATAACCGTTTCGCTTTTGGTGACTTGGATTACCCTACAGGTTTCATCTTTCGTTCACACAACTTAGGAATTGTTTTATGTGTTTTTATTTGTGTTGGGATGTTACGTAACAAGGTGTATTTCAAGTGTAACTCTACCTTCGTAAAATCTGTCTGACTTGATACATTACATGGCTAAAGAGGAAAATGATGACTGAATCATGAAAAATTTTGATACATTAAAAGACCACTGACTCTAGTGTGGTAAAAGGCAATGCATGGTGTTTTTGTTGTTTTTGTAAAATGGAACAGTGTGGAACAAGATGGATTAGCAGAGCAATTACAGCCTATGGTGCCTTTGACCTATACGACCACAAATATGCAATGTATGGATGCAATGCTTAATGCAGCTACATATTTTTGTATTTTTGATGTATTGATTTTTGTGAATATGAATATGAGGTGCGAGAAGAGCTCTCTATTGATGAGTTTGAGTATGCCTAGAAATGAGATGCAAATTTTTGTTGTTTTTGATTATTTTTTATTTTTGACCAAGTGATTGTGGACATCCTTGGAGCATTTTGGTGACCAAGTGATTGCGATAATCCTTGGGGCTTTTGGGGTGACCAAGTGATTGCGATAATCCTTGGAGCTTTTTGGGTGACCAAGTGATTGCGATAATCCTTGGAGCTTTTGATGTTTTGACCAAGTGATTGTGGTAATCCTTGGAGCTTTTGGGGTGACCAAGTGATTGCGATAATCCTTGGAGCTTTTTGATTGACCAAGTGATTGCGATAATCCTTGGAGCTTTTTGGGTTGACCAAGTGATTGCGATAATCCTTGGAGCTTTTTGGGTTTTGACCAAGTGATTGCGATAATCCTTGGAGCTTTTTGGTTTGACCAAGTGATTGCGATAATCCTTGGAGCTTTTTGGGTTTTGACCAAGTGATTGCGATAATCCTTGGAGCTTTTTGGGTTTTGACCAAGTGATTGCGATAATCCTTGGAGCTTTTTGGGGTTTGACCAAGTGATTGCGATAATCCTTGGAGCTTTTTGGGTTTTGACCAAGTGATTGCGATAATCCTTGGAGCTTTTTTGGTGACCAAGTGATTGCGATAATCCTTGGAGCTTTTTGGTTGTGACAAGTGATTGCGATAATCCTTGGAGCTTTTTTGTGTTTGACCAAGTGATTGCGATAATCCTTGGAGCTTTTGTGTTTTTGACCAAGTGATTTTATGGATCCTTGGAGCATTTTTGGGACATGGCTCTCTTATATATAAAATGGTCGCAAATGACTGATATTCAAGGGTTCTGTTTCCTTGATACCGTCAAGAGAAGCTAGCCGGTACGTCCCGGGTCCTATTTTGCTATCAATGACATATGGACCTAACCAATTTGCCGTGAACTTGTCCCTCGGGTGGGACGGCAAATTAGAGTTCTGTTGGTTTTCCTTCAAAACCAAATCACCAACCCGAAAGTCCCTTAGGTGAACTTTCATGTTGTAAGCTTTCTTAAGCCGCTCTTGGTAGATACGTAAGTGCTCGAGAGCATTAACGCGTCGTTCGTCAAGCAACGTAAGTTGGTCTAACCGGGCCTGCCGTGCAGTGTCATCATCGATGAACTCCTGCATTGATATGCGGAGGGAAGGAATTTCCAACTCGAGAGGCATTATTGCCTCTGAGCCATACACCAGCGAAACGGAGTTGCCCCAGTTGGCGTCCGAATGCTAGTGCGATAAGCCCAAAGGGCAAGTGGGATTTGGATGTGCCAATCCTTGTGACTGTCTGCGACCGTCTTTTTAAGGATGGCGACTAGCATTTTGTTTGACGCCTCTGCTTGCCCATTTGCTTGCGGATAATAGGGTGTTGAAAAGTTGTGCTGAATTTTGTACTTTGTGGTCAAAGCACGCACGTCTTTGTTCTTGAATGATGGCCCATTATCCGAGATTATTTTGGATGGAATACCAAAATGACATATGATGTTATGCAAGATGAACTCCACAATACGGGGTCCTGTCGTAGAGGTTAACGGAATTGCTTCCACCCATTTAGTAAAATACTCTGTGGCCGTTATGATAAACGTGTGACGGCCTGATGATGCAGGGGAGATCTTTCCAATTAGATCGAAGCCCCATTGCAAAAATGGCCAAGCAGATTGGACTGCCTACAAGGCCTGGGAAGGTACGTGCATCAAATTGGCATGATGTTGACATTTCACGCACTTCTTGACATATGCGCAACAATCTCGCTCTAAAGATGGCCAATAATATCCCATGCGAAGAATGCGCTTTGCAATGGCCATACCACTAAAGTGGCCACCACATGTACCGTCGTGCGCTTGGGCGATTGCCCAAGTGGACTCTTGCTGGTCCAAACAACGAAGAAGAATTCCGTCATAGTCTGCGACGATACAAAATGTCTCCTATCAAGACATACTTAGCCGCTTTCTGCTTGAATGTTCGTTTTGCGGCGTGCGTCAATCCAAAGGGAAGATTACCTAACTTGAGGTAGTCTCTAATGGGTAAATACCAGTCCTGTTGATCGAAACCTCGACAGTATGAACAGCCAATCCCTTTTGAAGTTCTTCCCTAACAAATGCTGAATGGGATAGAACTTGTAAGAATAGCGTTGTGTTGCTATTAGTGGGAGTGGGGGAAAACAAGGACCCCAGCTTGGCACGTTTCAGACGATCTCGGATTCGAAAGAACTTATCCGAGGATGGTTCAATCTGGATCATGTGGATTCCTGGCGTCAAGTCTGAGCTTGCACGCTCCATCGTGGATTGCGATAAGGTTTTGACTTGAATGGTTGTCATATCACCGGAAAGGTCTTGCGGGATTAGTGACCCCAATGAGGCCATTGTGTCCGCAAAATGATTCGATGATCGAGGGAGTGCCTCGATGTCATACCACTCAAGTTTTGCCAGGAATTTGTCCACAAGGGCTTTATAGGCCTTCGAACTCGGGCATTTGCATTGATATACCCCTTTGACTTGATTGACGATTAACAGCGAATCACCAAAGATGTTCAGTCTTTTGATGTTCATGGCGATTGTTGTCTGAAGACCTAGGAGCAAGGCTTCATATTCTGCATTATTGTTGGTGCACTGGAAGTTTAATTTAAATGACAGGGGCATTGGAGCACCCTGCGGTGTGAAGAATACAATTCCCGCACCACCACCTTGCTCACATTTAGAACCATCGAAGAATAGGGTTATGTCGGCCTGTGACTCAGGCTCATCCGAATCTGGCGATTCTGAGACATGGAAGACCCCATCATCGGGTAGTTCTATGACCAGAGGCTGATCGTCTTCAAGAGGAGCCTCTGCTAGTTGATCGGCTATGACTTGTCCTTTGATAGATTTTTGTCCAATAAACTCTATGTCAAATTCCGTCAACAACATGATCCATTTCGCCGTGCGACTACTATGATAAGTGCGACTCATCATGTATCGCAATGGATTCTCCTTAGACACAACATACGTAGTGTTGCTCAAGCATGTAGTGGCGTAGCTTTTTGGTAGCAAACACCACTGCCAAGCGGAGTTTCTCAACGTATGCATAGTTAAGTTCGTAATCGACCAGGGTGCGGCTAAGATAGTAAGTAGCCTGTTCTTTGTGAAGTTCATTCTTTTGGGCTAGCATGGCGCCCAGTGCCACCTCGCAGGCTGAGATGTATAAGTAGAACGACACTCCTGGTCTAGGTGGTGCCAATACCGGTGGCGAAGCCAAGTATTGTTTGATTTCGTCAAAGGCTTGATTGGCACTCGTCATCCCAGTGAAATGTAACCCCCTTGTGCAATAATTTGTTCATGGGTCGGCATTTGTCAGATAATTGCGCTATGAAGCGTTTAATCGACGCGACCTTTCCTTGCAGACTTCTGAGCTGCTTGATAGTGGTTGGGGGAGCCATTTCAAGGATTGCCTTGACTTTCTTTGGGTCCACTTCGATGCCTCGTTTTGAGACTATAAAACCCAAGAGTTTTCCAGATGTGACGCCAAATACGCACTTCTTGGGATTCAGTCTGACCTTATGCTCTATGAGGCGATCGAGAATCTTGCTTAAGTCACCGAGATGATCTGAGCGCAAAAGAGACTTGGCTAACAAATCATCCATGTAATCTTCCAAAGTTTTGTGCATGTAATCATGGAAGATATATGTCATGGCACGTTGGTAGGTAGCGCCAGCATTTTTAAGGCCAAAAGGCATGACCTTATAACAAAATGTCCCCCAAGGCGTTGTGAATGCCGTTTTGAGTTGGTCTTCAGGATTGATACGAATTTGATTGTATCCTGAGAAACCATCCATTAGGGAAAGCATTTCGTGACCTGTTGTAGCGTCTACCAACGCGTCGATGCTGGGCAAGGGGAAATCATCCTTAGGACTCGCTTTGTTTAGATCTCAAAAATCGGTGCATATGCGAATCCTCCCATCGGGCTTCTTGACGGGAACCATGTTGGACAGCCATGGCGGATAATCCACGCAGATGACAAACTGTGCATCCAACAGCTTTTGCAATTCATCTTTGACCATCAAGGCCACCGTTGGGTGCATCTTTCGTAGTTTTTGCTTTACGGGCTTGATTGTCGGATCAAGCGTTAAATTATGCGTGACTAGCTACGGGTCTAGTCCCGGCATGTCTCTGTATGACCATGCAAAAACCTCCTTCTTCTCTTTGAGAAGGGTAATGTAGTCGGCTTGCTCTTCGGGGATAAGCTTACCCCTAGCTTGATAATCTGTGGATTCGTTGGGTCTAAGCCGATGTCTACGTCAGTCGTTTCCTCGACTGACATGTGGGATCCGTCCTCCAACTGATGTGGAGTCGGGATCAAATGGATATCATTGGCTGAGTTTAAATCTACGTTTGGAACCTCGGGTCCCTCTTCAGCCTGAAAGATATCTTGAGTTGTCCTTGGGGTAAAATGAAGCATTTCACCGAAAGGCCAGTACTCTGATGGTGATAAAGGTGAATTGACGCGATCCCAGTCGATGGCATCTATGTCTAGATGCAATGACCGTGATGGATCGGCCGGATTGCGGATGGGTGCGGTCAAATCAATGGAGATCATGTGGATGGAATGAATTTGGTCTCCATTACCGTGGGTGTTATAGCTCGAACATTCTGGGTGCTCCCTATGCTTTGGATCTGGTTCTGTAGGGACGGGTATGAACGGATCAGCCCTATGTGCTGAAAGGAGGACAGGGTCTTCCCTCGGTACTGTTGTCATGATAGGGTCTCGGGGTGGACGGTGCTCATCTTGAATTTGGAGCCATGGATCCAACACTTGGTCCCACCTTGCTGGGTCTACCCACCATTCATGCCCTAGCCGTATGCCCATTTGTCCCATTAGATCTTCATGAGTTAAAGGGCGATAATTCCGTCGCGCATGTCTGAGATAGATCATCTCAGTCTCATCTTCTGAATCACTTTCGGAGACCCAAAAATGTTCATTCTCTTCAGCAACAGTTACTTGCGACATTGAGGGCTCTCCTTGTTCCAGCAAGTTAATCTGGTCCCATTGCGGTTGTTCCCCTCTTGGTGGAGGGACCTGATTCTCTTGACACTGTATTGATTCAACTGGAACTTCTAAGGGGAATAGCTTCAAAAAGATGTCCGAAAGCCGTTGATGTTCTCTTTGAGGATTAATCTCCGAACTTTCACCTCTCTCTAGCAAAGGAGAGGGATTACTGCTGTTGCCAAGGGTGTTTGTTGACCATGGGAGGTAATCTCCCAAGGTATATTCTGTATTTGGGTTGGCATAAGGATCTGGTGCCAATCCCCCCTTGTTGCCTATTTCTAGGCCTTGCATATTTTTGACCAAGATGTCTAAGGGCAAGGGTGGTTGAACCCTACTCCTGACTTATCATATGGCATCTGGTATCTTGGTTGGCAAAGGACACGCATCCCTTGCTCATATCTCGCCTAGCCCGTATCCATGCCAATTGCATTGGTCGAGATATCTTAGAGCGAATTCCGGGTTTGACAGATAGTTGATGTTTTCAACAAAAGGCTCTTCGTCTGCTTCCTTTTGTTTGCATGGTTCAAGACCATGATCAAGGCCCCCATACACAAAATTTGTCTGGTTTGGTGGGTAGCCTAGAGGAACAACTGTCCCTATGGGAAGGCGAGGTCTTCCCATGTCTTGTACTGACTCCAATGCGGGGGTTGCCACAACATTTTGCACTAAATACTCCCCCAGGCCCGTACTGGCCATTTCAACAGTGATTGTTGATGATTGGGTGGGAGGAAACGGGAGTCCTTCCTGAGTCCATTCCATGTTCGGCATTTTAGGAGTCTCCGCTTCTGCTGTGTGAGGTGTTTCTTCTGTTGATACCGTTGAAATTGTGGGCAACCCCTCTTCTAGGGGCTTAGCCTCTTCCATGATCTGTTTTCCCTTGTCCTTCTGTTTGGCCATGGCAAGTGGCGTTGATAATGAAGGAGCAGATGATGAAGGCTCACCTGGCTGGGATTTTGTTGATTTGGTCACCAGTGGTGCCTGCGGTATTGGACCCTGTTTAGATGGATTTAACTGGAAATCCAAATGCGTTGAAGGGAGGGTCGATTGAGGCATGAATTGTACCGCATTGCAATACTTGAAGGGCTCTAAGTCCATTGGGACTACATGTATTTCTCCTTCAAAAGCATACTTTAAGCATTGGTGAGCGATCGAAGGGACACACTTCATGTCCCTGATCCAAGGCCGCCCTAGCAGTATATTATAAGCCATCTCGCCTTCCAACACATGGCACAATGTAGGTATTGTCTTTTGTCCTACCTGGACAGGCAGAACAACTGTGTCGACTGTCGAGCATATTGCATCGTTGAAAGCTCGCAGTGTGTACGTGGAGGCTGTGATGTGAGAGGTTGGCAGCTTCAAATGTTTTAAGGCTGCAGTGGTAATGATGTTATTGGACGAGCCAGTATCTACCAACACTCTCTTGTACGGGATCCCGTTGACCCGCGCGATAACGTGCAGGGGTGGATCTGCCATGTCATTCGATATTGTTTTGACTTCATCTTCTCTGAAGGTGATGACCGGCTCCGTACATCGTTTCACATGTCCCACGAAGTTGTTGAAAGAATTTGCTTCGTGAGTCTGTAATTCGATGGCTTTTAAAATGTCCATAAGAGCTTCCCTATGGGGTGTTGACTGTTGAATAAGCTCGTAAATGGACAGCCTAGCCGATGTGGTCCGCAAACTCTGCGTGAGTTTGGTCCGTATCGTGACCTCGGGTCTAGGCGGAGGCAATTGCGTTGGGCGTTGTTGAGGCTGCGATGTTGTCGGAACTTCCCTCGTAGCTACCTCGGGGGCAACTGCTGGGTACTTTTTGTTCCTTGTCACTATACTAATCATTCCCACAAATCCTTGCATGGGAAGATTCTGTCGCACCTCGTTAATCTGGAGAGGTTTTGCCTGTGCTTCGTGGGCGGGCAAAGGGTCCTTGAATACCCCCATTTGTTGATTATTTGGCGCTATGGGGTTGTCCACGGCCAATGTTCTATTGTCGATCAAATCTTGGATTAATTCTTTGAATTTCCAGCATCCATTCAAGTCATGTCCTCTCGCGCCTATGGAATCTACAATACAATTCCTCTCTTGTATCCCCTAGGCTTAGGAGCGTTAGGGTCTATAGTTTGGATTTCTGCAGAGTGACTAAATTTGCCGCTGACAAGCGGTCAAATAGGGAGTCCCTGGACTCCGTGTAAGGGGTGAATTGTCGCCTAGGGCGACGCTGCTGATTCTGCTCCTGCCTTCTATTATCTCTTTCATAACCAGGAGGCACTACCTGGTAATTAGCCTTTTGGGGCTGCATTTCTTGCACAAGCGCGGGAACATTTATCGCAACTTGGTTAACCGCAGCGTGTTGTGATTGCGTTGTCCCGGTCTTAGTGGTTTTATTCCACTCTTTCTTTTTAGGCTTGGCGATTGCGCCTTCGCCTATTTTGATCTCTTCTATAACTCTGGCTTGTGCCAAAGCTTCTTCTAAGCTGGCGTATTGCTGCAGCTGCAATAGCCCAGAGATCGATTTCAAGCAACTTTTTGCGAACATCTGTGTGAGATCAGACATAGGGGGACGGTAGGGTAACTTAGAAAGCAAAGCTCTCCATCGATTCCCGTATGCTGCCATTGTTTCTTCCTCAAATTGCTCGAGGCTAGCCGGATCACTCAGTGATGCCTTCTTCCTTGTGTTGAAGGCAAAGCGTTCAAGAAACGCATCTACTAATTGATCTAGGTTGCTTATGCTGTGTTTTGGTAATTGTGTGAACCAATCCGAGGCAGGGCCTACGAATGTGGTTATGAATGTCCTAAGCAACAATGCATCATTATCTTGGATGCCGAAGCATTGACTTAGGAACCTTGTGACATGTTCTTGTGCGTCCTCTTCACCTTTAAAGATTGCCAATTGAGGCAACTTGAAGTGTTCGGGGTAAAGAGGTGTTGGCACTGAGGGATGCACTGGATGACTGCGGAGTTGACGTAACGTGGGCTTTTGATGCCCAGAAGTTTTTGTCTCCACAGACTCCAAACGCTCTAATAGCGCTTTGTATGCATCTGAAGATTTTATCTCCTCCTCTTTTGTTTGCTCCCGTTGTGCGTTATGGAAGACTGGAGGCCTATGGAGGGGTGGTCGATTGGCAGCCCTCCCGCCTTGATGGGGTGTTTCAGCCCATTCTATTTCTGGTTCGTACTCCTCATAAAATTCTTGAGGAGTCTCTGGGCGAGACCTATGACCCTGATTGAATCCCTGCTGAAGGTACCCATCATTGTTTCGGGGAGTGGCCTCCCTCTCGGGTCTATAAGGTCTCGGAGGCAAAGCTTGACGAGGTCGAGGAGACCTGTCTTGCACCAACGGATTATGCCTCTCATATTGTTCGGCTCTTTGGGTGCGAGGGGTTGGCCCCCTCTCAGGTAGTTCATAGCGTAACTCATCCGCTTCGCGTTGCATGCGCTCTCTATCCAAGCGGTGTCGATACTCTATCTCCTGATGACTTTGTTTAAGCCGCATGATTTGGGCTTGACGGGTGGCATGTCTGGCGACTATCGGGTCAATTTGGTCTACCCTATTTTGCTCAGGAGGTTGGAATGTTTCTCCTATGTGTTTGCCTCGATCTTGATGATCTAAAATTTCAATGGGTCGCTTCCCTCTGTCGAGGTAGGCGACATTTACTCGAGGCTCTGGCCTCGATGTATGATCATGATACCTAGCAAGTGCGAAAATGCAAGGTTCCCACACTGTTTGTTGTCCTCGAGGAATGCGATGGCTTTCCTCGTACTCCCTTTCATTGGTTTGAAAGGGGCGAGCGGAGTTAGCTCGCCCTGTGTAAGGAGCCCTGCGCTCTGGATTTTGTCTTTCTGTCCTGATGGGAGGTAAAGAAGGGACGCCATATCCACGTTGTCCCTCCAAATGGACAGTGTGCCTCTCTAGCGTTTCATCACGCTGTGGCCACTCATGTCTAACCTCAGAAGGCGATTCTCTGTTTACATCAAGGTCTACATGTAAAGCGTCTTCCCGAAAGGGGCTGTTTTGAATGGGCATACCCCATCGAGGATTCTGACATGGATTCTTTTGTAGGCCAGACCGATAAGGCGGTATGACCAAGTCCTCAGGACTGAAGCGAAGGCGACTTGTGCCTGCTTCTTGTGTACCTTTCGGAGCTTCTGCCCTTGATTGGGCTTGGCTACGGGTGTACACCATTGCGGTGCTTCTCTACTATCTAAGTAGATTTTTATCTCGTTTATGATGATTTTATTTTTGTCTACACTAAGCAGAAATGAACACACACATACAAAAACCGTGATTATCTCTTTTAAGGATTAATGGTGTGTCCTAAACTGGTTTAGTGCATTTTGATGTTTTGTTTTGTTTTTTGAATGTTTTTGAAGAACGTTTAAATGCATAATGAAGGCTCATATAACTCCCAAAATGGTCGCCCCTTCAATATACCAACCAGGCCGATATACCAACCTCTCTATATACCCGCCCTTACGAGAGGGAGACTATAGGTACGTGAGAGCAGAAGGTACATGGTACGTAGGCGGTACGAAAGGGGGATTGTCCTGTTAATGACACCTACCATAGAAGACTTATCCTCGCACGCATGGGAATCACCCCAGCGACACTCGGTCAGCTTTCATCAGGATTTACGCCTAACAACAGTGACAATCGGGGAAATGGATGCAAAGCTAAGCCAAGGTGGTGATGAACCCACCGTTGGTCTTGCTCAAGGGCTGGGGTCTTACGACCAGCTCCTTGGTTTAAAGTTATTGCGTGAAGTGTGTGGGATTCATTTTATTTAACGAAAATGAAACAAGCATAAATGACTTTCCCTAAGCAATGCAGGATAAAATGAAAACAATCAAAGAAAGAGAAACAAAAGAGAAAATTTAAAGAGATTATAAAAATCCCTACCTCTTCTCTGCTGGACCGGTTGCTTCTGAATTTCTGCTCTGAAAATCTACAGGAAGGAATTCGTCCCTCTGTGAGACGAATTTCAGAACAGAATTCGTCCCTGCTAGAGACGAATTTGAATTCGTCTCAGGGTCAGACGAATTACAGTAAAGAATTCATCACAGTCAGAGACGAATAACAGTCTACAACAAAAAAATGTACCTGTCAAGCACAAAACACAAAAATTTAATCAGTTTTATGATCTTAAAAACCAGGGAACAAGGTCCCACCGTGATCGCCACTGAAAGCACGAGATTTCGGGCAAAGGAAACACTAATTGCGATGCATTCAAAATCAAATACGCTTAAGTCCTAGAAATGTAGAATGCATGAAATGAAAGAGACGCATTGAAATGAGATACAAGCAAATGGAGAAAACACAGCCCTTTCATTAAATTCTCTTGATCTCTATTACAAATATGCCTCCTCCCTTTTCAGGGGCTAGGAGCGTTAAAAGAATTTGATTACAATCGAGACTTAAGGTTCCTCTTTCCGCGTGCCCACACTTGAAATGGGCGGGCCAAGATGATGTCGCCGCTGATGTTGATGAGTCCTTAACCTCTGCTGCTCCTCCTGCGAACAAAGAAACAACAAATATGTCAGTAGCACCTGTTGCAAATAGTAAGTGTTTGTTCTCTAAAATCGCCAAAAGATGCATGTAAATAATTAGCCAAATCGATAGACAAAATGACTCTAAATGACCTGAAAACCTGACAGAGGACAGAAGACATCACCAGAGGGCCACTGCCATTGAAACAGTCGGCCAATCTGCCTTCAACTGGAATTCGTCCCTGGGCAGGACGAATTCTGACTGCTATTCGTCCCTGGGTGGGACGAATTCTACTGTGTTGGAAAAGCCGAAGTGGTACTGCTCCAATGTCGACTCCCGAGACCTCCAAAACACCTGCAAATAGAGGGGTTATGTAATTGGGGCCATTTTGGGACGACCCAGATGGTCGGATTCTCCCAATTTGGCCTCTATCCTCGGGAATTCGATGTCGCCACCTGCAAGTTAGTAGGACAACAAAGCGACAAAAGGCATGATAAAATCTGATCAAAATGTTATGAAATTGAAGCTATGAGTTAACCAAATAGAATAACATGAGATGCAACCTGAAACAATAATCTAGAATGCTTTAGAATAAAACTTAGAAAGTGCGGGGGTGCCCAAGTGGGCCTCCCACCGTTGGCACTTGATCTTGGCGCCAATCCACTAGGGATGGGCCCAAAACCTCTTAGGATTGGGATGTCTGCAAATTGGTGGTGTAAGGTGGTCAAATGTTGGATTTGGGTTGGATCCACGCTTCCAAAAGCCACCCAATAACCTCCCTTGCAAAAGAGATTAGTGGATGTGAGAAGGTGAATCAAAAGGATGCAAGTGGGTAATCAATCGGACAACACTTCGTTGCTTGAAATCGCCTCCAATCTGTCCTTTTGGGTGAGAAAAGTCCCACCTTTTATAGACCCATGGGGTCTCTTTTGAGAGGGAAGCATAAGCGCCATGTGTTGGTCATAGGTGCCATGTGGCAGTCAAGTCTTCCCATGAGGGAGGGGAGTCCTCCATGACTTGGGCTTTCATAATTGCCCTTGTGACAGTCCTCTAACGGCCTATCTGTCCACCCACACACGCGTGCGAGGCAGGAGTCATCAATCGACTGTCCTGGGCTGCCACTTGGCGCCATTCTTCTTTTTGCCCGTTAAACTCAGAATTCGTCCCTACCAGAGACGAATTCAGAATTCGTCTCTCGGGTGAGACGGATTCCATTTTGAATTCGTCCCTGGGTGAGACGAATATCGAGCAAAGTGTCTAAATGTACCAAATTGCCTCTTGACCTTACAAAATTGCTATGAAAGTGGTTAGGACCACTGTTTGACCTCTGAGGGCTGCCCTGGGGGCTGTGTTTGTCAAAGCGATCAGTGTTTGCAGTCACATAATCGGATTGGTGCTGTTTTGGTGTCTACAAGTTTTCCCCCTCTAAACCTATAATATGGTTAGCTTATGGTATTCAAAACCTTAGATTATAGCATAAAGTTTGTTGCTCCCCATCACTTTTCCAAAAAAATTTGGGCTAAGTGGTTGTATGTGTTGGAAGTCATGGACTACCTAGGACTCAAACCAAGTCGTAGTAAGTAAATTGATAAGGCTAATATTAGAATAGAGCTTATAGGGCCTAGGGTTTATGACCTTTTGATATTACTCTCATGCATTACCAAAAGTGTAACCTCTACTTCAAAGTGTTCTTATAGCCCTATAAAGGGTTTATCTATAGTATTAAAACATTTATTTGAACTATCAAAATTCTTACTTGCCATTGTTTACCCCAAATCCATTGGTCATCATCTACTATTATTATATATAATTTTATCACTTTAGTAAATATATATAAATCTAAATAATACTTTATTATTGTTATTATTATTTTAGTACTATTAATAAAATAGAGGATTTTAAAGGGTCCAACAACCATTTACAACAACTCTCGAAGGAGCACTTCCAAAGAAAAACAACAATCTGCTATACAATCACTCCTGTAGGAGCATTACAAAGGACAAAAAACCCACATGATTACAACCATGCCCAAAGGGGCATTACACCAGAATTACAATCCATGGTTTACATAATCTCTGGTAGGAGAAAAACAACCAACAAGTAGAGGATCAAAGGGACCCACAATTCGGTGAAACCAACTACTGAGGAACCAAGTAGTAAAGATTTGAAATTTAAAAAATACTTTCGCTTGAACTAAACAGAGAATTTTGAAAAAACTCTCGGGATACAAGAGAAGAAAACCAGAGAACCAAGCATCAAACACATCTACCAAACAATGAAGATTATAGATGCACCAATTGAAATACAAGACCAGGGGATAGAAAATCCCTAGAAATATAGTTGCATGAAATACGGACACCAAGAGCTGAATGGGTCACCAAAATAAACAACCAAGATAGAGGAAACTTGAACCCGAGAAAAATACAGAGATAAAGAAACCAACTGGCATGAAGCATGCTACCCAAAATCTGCACTAAAAACCATCCTACAAGCACCAAGGACTCAAAGCCAAAACCAAAAAGGGTCAAATAGCTAAATATCCAAAACAAAGCAAGTGCACGAAAACATGAGGTCCATAAAAATTGCCCTAAAAACCAACTTGAGAGCACTAGAACCACTATCCCAAAACCTAAGAAGGGACCTTCAACCTAAGTAGCAGAGCAGAGCACGAGCACCTTGATGAAGGGAAACAAAAGCATGGGGTCAAGAGTCTGACTAAGAAATCCAATTAATCATGAAGAAAGACCAAGAAACTATTCATCAAAACCCTGCAACCCCACCCATCATCAAAAAATACACCAATCGAGTCTCTACAATTGAAAACTTGAAGGCCATGGAGTAGAGTTTTGAGGGGACTCAGAACCTAGAGACCTATGGGGAAAAACCCCATAGGCAACTAGAAACTAAGAACCCCCAATGCCTGTGGGTTCAAATTACTTTGACAAGCAAAAGAAAAAAGCTTCCAAAAGGGATAAAACATAGCAGCATAGCCAACCAAGGCTCATCGAAAAAACTAGGGCAAACAACCCACCGCATAGACCACCAGCTAACAACCTTCTCAACAACAATTTGGATACAATAGAAACAAGGGACTCCCTTGATCCCAACACACGGTAAACCTTGGCAACAACTCTGCCATCCACAAAGGTGGGATAAACAATCACAATCCCTCCATTCTCCTGCAACCCAGAAAACGAAGAGGCATAGGGAAGTGACTGAGGGTTAGAGATACGAGGGATAAATGCTCTATCATATCTCACACCAAGGAAAATGATGTTCGAACAACTAAACCCCTCCAAATTATTTGAACCAACAACCCTCGAATTTGGATCCAGAAGAAATTCTAGCTCCTCAGCATCGCTCTCCCCTTCATACCACATCACATTCTCCTTATTAATAGTTATTATTATTAGTATTCAATGTGTTCCTATTCATTTTAATTTATAGTAAATCTAAAAGAACTCATTTAGGAATCAAGTAGCCACATTTCACACCAATTGAGCCTCTATATCATCTTTTGTACAAATTCTTAACTCAATTTAGTAAATATATTCTTCCTCATTGTCCTCATGGGAAGGATATTTATCATATTTTGTAAAATCATAGTTTCTTCCATCACTCTCAATAGTAACCAATGCCTTGTATCTCTTCAACTTTCCATTTATGAGATGATTGACTTGTTGAGAACAATTCACCACAATATGTCCCCTTTGCTTACAATAGAAACACATTAGTTTTTTCTTCAAAATCTACTTTGTCTAAGAGGATCCAATATTAAGCTTACTTTTTACAAGTAACCCAATTTCCACTATAATCAAGACATTTTTCTTAACTCAATTTTCTTCATCAATCAAAGAGAAGATTGTGACTTCAAAACTAGGGTGAATTTTATTTAAGGTGAACACAATATTGGCATAATTTCAAGCTATGATATTTAAGAAAATAGTTTTATTATATTTATTTTATACCTTGGCATTAATTCTAATAAGTTGATTCAATAGGTAGTAAAAGTTACCTATGTGTTGGATAACATTGTTTCCTTCCTTCATTTTTAGTCTAAACAACTTATACTCTAGAGCAACATTTATATTTCCTATTTGCAAGTAGAACAATGAATTAATGCTATTCTAAGATACTATTATAGTCTTTGAGAGATCTATATGGTGTAGCCACACATCAAAGAGTCCAAGACCAATTATTGTTATTATTTTTGGATATTTTGTAGTCCACTTTGTTGCTTTATCAAAATATTATGGCTTTGATGTGATTTCCTTCATGACATCCCATATATCCTTTATGAGAGAAAATTTGTACCATAGTTTGATATGTATAAAAGTATCATCCTTTAAGATTTTCAACAATATTCTTCAATGACAAGGTAAAAAATATCCCTATTAATGATTTTTTTAGGTTGTTAGGGACCACCAAAAATACACCCTTATATGACAATGTATCTTGAAAAAAAACTATTTTTTTACTTTACCTTTTTAATCATTCATAATATATTATTCTATGATCATATATTTACCTAGAATTTAGGCTTATTTATCTTTTGAAATAATATAAAATATTTTCGAGAGTCTAAATTTTATCAACAATTGGCATAGGCCTTTGGATAAGCATGGGCATTTTCAAAGAGAAAAAACTAATAAGATTTTAAAATTTATTTTATTGGCCTTGCACTCTTTTAGTGTGAGCCATGAGCTATGATAAACCTAAACCCTAAAATTTAATCTTGTCTATGACATGAAACTGCAAATAATTTATTTTTAGATGAATACAAAACTAAAAGAAAGAGTTCATATATCCTACATAATTATTTATCAAATATCTCAAGTGGAAGTAGTAACAATGGGAACATGGACATACTAGTGTCCCTATCCTTAAAGTATAATACGACACTATGATGGAGATACATATCCTTCGAAATCATCCACATGGTAGTTCTTAGATAACTATGCAACTCACACAAAATCTTGAATTCAATCCAAGCCTCATCATCATTGTTTTCAAACAACCTTTGATAAGTTGTAAAATTGCTTCAAGGGAAAATTTCTCAGGCTACATTCATTAGTTTTGACCCTTGGTTTCTTGGCAAGTATTTATTTATGGATTGGGCTTTGTTACAATTGTGGAATTGAATTTAGTAGATAATGAAATCCATAGATATGAGTGAATTTAGAATAAGTATGATTGACAATGTTGAGCATCATATCATTTGCTATCCCATAATAGTCATCGATAACATGGGGCCCAAATCTTAGTAATGGTATCTATAGGATGATAATAGAATTTCAAGTGAGTTACTCTTGATAAAGATAAAATACCTTTGTAACCATAGATACTTCAATTAATGTAGTATCTTGGTTACTACCTATAAGTTCCTATAAGAAAATTAATCAATGAATGACAAAGAAAAAGAAAGTTTACAAGTCCAAGAGCAATAATGAAAACAACATTTAGGAAGTAATAGTAAATTGACTAAGTCCCAAACACATATACTTGGTAACTATCAACATGATAGTTCTTGTATAACTATGAAATATGAACAAATCCTTGTATTTGATCTAAGGCCTTATCATCATCCTTTTCAAGTAGCCTTTGATAAGTTGTCAAATTTCTTCAAGGGATAATTCCTCAAGTTGCATTCATCAATTTTGGCACTTGGATTCTTGGTAATATTATGTTCATTGATAATTCTAAGCATCATCTCATTTGCTATCCCATAATAGTCATCAATAGAATGGGACCAAAATCTTAGCAATGGTATCTGTGTGATGGCAATAGAATCTTATGTGAATTACTCTTGATAAAAGGGATGTACCTTTATGACCATGGAGTATTTAGATAATGTATTAGCTTAGTCAATAACTTCAAATTTCTACAAGAAACTAGTCAATGGATGACAAAGAAAAAGGTATTTTGCAAGTATAGGAGTAATAATACAAAACAACAAAGCTTGGAAAATTAGCAAAAACTTGACTAATTCCAAAAGATACAATTTTTTCCAAGAGAATTCATTCATTCTAAAATAATTTCATTCTGAGAGAAGTGATTCACTTCAATATTGGTACAATTTTCTCTCTTTATAGAAACAAATCTCTCATCTTCAAGCCAAGAAGGACATAGGACTTGGAATTCAAGGAAGATCATCAGAAAAATATAATTGTTATCATTTTGTGGTGCCAAAATAATTATAGAGGGTATTTAAATAGTTTAGAGGTATTTTTGGAGGTATGTCACATTTACTAGTGCATCATTTTGCTAAAGATGCACCTAAATTGATAGAATTACTAGAAGTAAAAATTTCTTACCTTAGGTAACTCCTAGGTGAATAATTCCCATAAATAGGATCCATGGGCCATATTGAAAATATTTTTTTGGCATTGAGTAAATTAGAGCTACACTATATGATACCCACCTTATAATTGCCCTAATTTTAGAAATAATAAAGAGATTGTATAATAGTATCATCCCATTGTTGTTTCTAGAATATTGTACCCATTTGTAATTGGTACCCATAGATAGCATGTTATTTATCCACTATAAGTAATATAATATTCTTTAATTTATTTAAGTATAGTTTGAGCATATCTTATAATAAATACTTATGTACTATAAATAAGAGACTTAAGATCCAAATATTAAAGGTATAAGGTCTATGTACCAAATTAAAATAATATTAGAGGTAGATTTATATCAATCCCATGCAATGAGTTTATTTAATCTAAGGTATTAAGGAATAATAAATGTAAAGGAGTCTTAAGAGTATAATTTAAATTTAAATGAAATTAGAGTTTAACTTTTTATATTATGATACACATTTCTTTAGTAATGAGATTCATGATTGTGAGTGTAATTTAAGTTTAAATGAAATTAGAGTTAAATTTTTTATATTATGATAGACATTTCTATAATAATGAGATTCATAATAGCATGGTTTATTGTAGTACCATAATCATATGGTATGTTAAAATACTACAACAATATGATCATGGATATAATATGGATAAGACCACTTCAATACCTTATATGCAATTTAAAGTGATTTGACGTATATTACATCATGATCATATAGTGGTATTATAAAAGCTATGCATTATTTTTTAAGACCCAAACCTTGGCTTGAACCTTTGTCTCCTCCTTAAAAATTGGATAACTTAACTTAACTAGCTAAACTCGTGATATTTTCTTTGCTTTAGGTTATTGTTATATGAACTACATAGTGATATTTCAACACTTTTATTATTATTATTCAATGTGTTGCCATTGATTTTAATTTATAGTAAAGCTAAAATAACTTGTTAAGGAATCAAGCACCCATATTTCACATCCATTGATTCTTTATATCATCCTTTTCTATGGAAGACAACTTGTCTCAACTACTTGAATTTAACATTAAAAGCAATTATTTTAAGTAAAATGTTCTTAATTATTTTCAATTTATATATTATAATTAATTATATCATTTTATAAACTATTATTTTGAGGTATATAAAAATATCTCATACAAATATAAACAATCAAAGTAAGCAATGAGAATCATTTAAATTTAAATAAAAATAATCAATTTCAAAGTTAAATAAGAATAAGAAGTAATATAGCTAATGAAAAAGAAAAATGTGTTTTTTAATTATACTTTTTAAAAATTTTAGTTAAGATTTACTCAATAACCAACCATAAATAATAAAAAGTAATATTCCATGAAAATATAATGATCAAACCTACAAGAAAATAATAAGTTAGTGTTATTGAAAATAAGTCTTAATCTTCTAAAAGCCACTTTCATTGTATTTTTTTCCATGCAATAATTAAAAGGAAGTTATTTCTAAAAAATTATTGGCATCATAATTCTAGAATATTTTTTTAGATCCTTAATTTTTTAACTATAGGTTATATAAGTTTCTCTCAAAGTTAATATTGTTCAAAATTTTATTTTTTATATTTGAAAATATCAAATTTTATTGATTTTATTAAAATATGTTACATGTATTAATTTGTGAGGGATAAAATTTTAAGATGCTCTTTAAAGGTAATTTCCATCCTTGGATTCATTGTATGTCCATCCTTTATATATAATAAACATGGAAAAATAAAAAAATGCATTTAAGTGGCTAATTCTTCTTTTTTCTTATCTCAAAGTATTTTAGTCTTGATTAAATAACATGAATTCAAATGGTTAAAAATATAAAATTTTAAGAGCAGACCAAAGTTCATATCTCATGATACCATTATATAATTTATTAAAGATAATAAAAAATGAAATAAAATAATTTTAATTATGTTCACAAAACCAAAATAGTTTATGAGACAAAGAGTTTTAATACATGATAGATATGGTGTACAACCCTACTCTCTTTTGAATTCAAACATTAGACCTCCTATTTAAAATTGCTAAGTTTAACAACATCAAAGAAATTAATTTTTCAAGAATTTTGGGCTATCAACATTGTTTCATTTCATTTTATATTTGTATTTATGTCATTTTTTTTTGTTGTGTTTACAATTTTTGTTGAAGTTGGAATTTTTTTTTCCTTTCTAAAATTTCAATCCACATAACAATTTGAAACTTTTCCCTCACATATTGTTTAATTTTTTTGTTGGAATTTAGTACCTCCTGAAATTTAATGTTTTATTTGTCCATGTATTTATTATTTTATTTCATTTATGTGTCATTTATTCAATTAAGTGTTTCTTTAATTACTTATTTTGGTAACCTACTATCTTCTATTCTTTGTATTCTCCTTAGGTACCCAATAGTTTTATTATAACTTTTACTTCTAATGAAAAGTTCATGTTTCAACAAGTAAAATCTTATATAGAGGTGATGCTTTAAATTTTAAATTATTTATAATTAGTTGATTTTAAATTTTATATAATTTGTTGAATATCATAAAAAGGTAAGTGACAAAGCACTTTATAATATGGAAACCATAGACCATATGAGATTGATATTGTTTATATAATATATTGTTATCTCAATAAGGTTAATAACTTTTACTTCTAATAAAAAGTTCCTGTTTCAACAAGTAAAATCTTATATAGAGGTGATGGTTTAAATTTTAAATTATTTATAATTAGTTGATTTTAAATTTTATATAATTTGCTGAATATCATAAAAAAGTAAGTGACAAAGCACTTTATAATATGAAAACCATAGACCATATGAGATTGATATTGTTTAAATAATATATTGTTATCTCAAAAAGGTTAATGATGTATAACCCTATCCTCTCAACATTTAAACTTTGACCTCTGTTTAAAGTTTCAATTTCCAAAGTTACTCAAGGCTATATCAGTATAACTACTCTAACAATTATAATACAAATATATAATTTATTGAATAGATTATTACATAAATATAATATTATATTATAATACATATAAAACCAAATTTTTATCCTATATAACTAAAAACTTTAAGTACACAGCTAATATCATGTGAGAATTAACAAACTAAATAAAATATGGTTATTTAAAACCAGCATAAATTAATCCATATTTCTGGGTATCGCTAAATGCAAACGAGCCGAGACGTATAAAATAGTTTTGGGGATAACGTGACAAATGAATAGCACCAAATATCACGAATTAAAACAATGATATGTGCGATAAAAGTAATAGGGAATATACTTGGCGGGGAAAAGTAGGCAAAATTTCTCAAATGGGATTTGTCCGATGAAAAGAGAATTACAACGAATACAAACCTGAGGTTCCATTTGTATGAATTATGAATTAACAAGTATAAAGAAAATTGGTGTTTTTATATTTATCGAATTTAATGTGATATTGTTTTTCTTGTTTCAAACTCTTTTTTGTTAAGATTTTTTTAATACGAACTGTTACCTCCGTTATCTCCAATAAAATGTTAAGATTATTTTTTATACAAACCATTATCTTAAGTAAAATGTTTCTCATAATCTTGTTTGTTATTTTTTTATTTATTTAATTTCTTTGTCATTATTAAGGACGTATTTTACTTGTTGTTTTTGATTTTGTAGAGTTAGTTGAACTTGAACTTGTTGTCTTGTGGTAGCTGTTATCATATCAACCATGTTGTTGTAGAGGGTGGTACATTATTATATGATACTTGGTTGGTTGTCTATTTCCTATTATTGGGTAGGGGATTTTGGAAAATCTCCATATCTTGATTAGTTGTAGGTATCTATTGAGTAGGAAGTTGATCAGTTTGAGGTTTTTGGTTAGGAATGGGTTAGGAGTCATCCACAACAAGGCGACCCTCATCTATTAGATCGTGAACCATGTATTTCAACCTCTAATATGAACCTATCTTGTGTCCATCCACCCTATGATACTCACAATGTTGATCAGGCTTATACCAAACTATCATGGTATCGGGTTATCTTATGGAAGGCAATTTAATCATCTTAGCTTCTAAAAGTTGCTTAAGGACTGATGAAAGGGATTGGTTGAGTCTAGTAAAATTCTTTGGTGGGGATCATTGGGGTTTGCTAAGTACCAACTTTTACAAGGTACTAGAGGCATTGGAATTGTTGGTTGATATGTTATACTTTACCCCATCACCAACTAGATGCTTGTTCTTATATTAGGTATTCATTGGTATTTCCTTTTATTTCCTAGTTCTAGGTTGACCTCTTCGAATAAGAGTATTTTATACTCTTCTTGCCAAATATATTGCATGTTCAAAAGGGGTAGTATTTATTATTTCTAATACATATGAGATCTACTCTTGCAAGTTTCCAATAAAGACCTCTACCATGTCTTGAGGAGGTAGGGTGTATCTTAATTGTCCAACTAAACTTCTCCACCAAGATAGAAAATCCAAGAAACTTTCATCTTTACCTTCTTTCAAGAGGTATAAATCTTGGAGGGTTTCCCTTTTCTCCATATAAGCTCTAAATTGCTTGACAAATAACTTGATTGTTTCCTCAAAATTTCTTAAGAAATAGCGAGGTAGTTGATAGTACCATTTCAAAGCCATACCTCTAAGGCTTTTTGGGAACGTCTTTAACAACAATAACATCATAAATGATATCATGACATGTTATTCTAAGTATCCTTATATTCTCTACTAGATCCTCTATTCCCTTATAAATAGGTAAGATAGGTGTTGGAAAATGCTTGGGGTAGGGCCTAGAGGCCACTGTAGGGTCTAAAGGTTGATTACACATTTCTTTACAGTTATAAGTGAAACTTGGAGCTTGAAATGTATCCATTCTTAATGTCAATTATTTCACTATACTTGTCAAAGTTTGCATGTTTAGATTGTTGTTGTGCAATACCCCTAGATTCTCTAGAGGTGGGTTATAATTGTTATAGGTGGGTTGTTGAAAGGGATCTTGGTTAAAATTGGAATCATGAACATTGTTGTGATACAGGTTATGATATAAGATATTTTATGTAGTATCTTGATATGGGAAATAATTTTTATTTGGAAGAACAAAAGAAGGAATATTAAGAGCAGGAACATTATTGGAAGAAGGAATATAATGAGAAAGAAATTGAATGTTATTTTGGGGTATACCATTAGTTGAAGGATTGTGAAATTCTTCCAATATTGGTGGTTGTCATATAGCATATATTGGCTTATGGAATGGATTAATATTATGAAAATATTGAAACAAAGGATTAATGAGAATATTCTAAAGAGAATTGACTTTATGATGAGATGTTTTAGCTTATTCAAAGTGGATGTCTCTATCCAAGGCTTCATTCAAGTATTACCTATTTTGTCTAAAGAAATTCTTGAAATGATTATGTGTTTTGAAGGTGTCTTGATCGTGAGGTCCATAAATAGGATAAAAGTTATCATAAGATCTTTATGTTCTATTATTTCTCTAGATGAGGATTCTCCTTATCAACCTATTTATCCTCATGGAATAGAGTATTCTCTTCTTACTCTATCATATTTTGCTTACTCCTAAGGTTTGGAGCCATAAAATTAAGAGAAGGACAAGGGGAGAAAAAGGGATAAAAAATTAACGCAAAAACCCAAAGGACACAAAAGAACTGATTAAGTTATGTCTTTCTTTTTTAGTTTTTTCTATCTGCACAGACAAATTTAAATGGTCTTTTTTATAGTTTAAAACCAAAATAAAAAGAGACAAAAGGAAGAGGCTTTCTAAATGATCTCTAAAAACGTGTTTCATTTTGGGTTCACCAATTATGTAGATGGGGAAAATAACCCCCATAGAAAATTATTGATAGATCCACTAGGAACATAGGTAATCATGAGGCTTATTATTTTCTCTACTCTTAGGAGTTAGGGGTTTGAAGTGTTCACTATGAGTGATTTAAGGACTCGCTCCAAGTTTAAATGAAAATTTTGATGTGTTTATTGAGAAAACACCTAATTTTGGTCTTGAGTATGAACTAAACTACAAAGAGCTAAAGAATAATGATATAAAGAACAATGTAGGGTAAACGGTGATGCAAGCAAACAAAACACTATCGTAAAATTATTCTTAGTTTTTTAATGAAGGCCACTCTTAGCTTTGTAAAAATGTAAAATCCTTTCTTTTTAGCAAGGATCCAAGAGAATGTACAAAAGGAATTAGCCTAAACGTAAACTATATATTTTTCTTCTTTTGATGCCTAAATATGAAAGACTTTATTTTTCTTGTAATCTAAAAATAAAATTTAGTTTTCTCTTGACTAATTTATCAAATTTATGTTATTATTTTAACCACAAAAAACAAAAATGATCATAGATACTTAGAAAACAACTTAAAATATATATCAAAGCACTTACTTGATCCAATGATTGATCCTAGTCAAATTCATGCCTTAAAAGTCTCGATCATGAATTTGATCAAACTTGAAAATCAACAAAAAAAACTTTGAAATTTTTTATCAGTGTTTAGGGGTCTGCTTAGGTTGCTATATGACTGAGCTTGGAGGTGTAGTAGTCAATCCCCCTTGGTATTTTTAGTTGACTGTTTAAAAATAAAAGCAATTGGTGAACTTTGGGAAATAAGCAAAACAAGATGCAACAACATAGAACAATGAAATAAAGTGTAAATAGATATGTAATAGAAATAAAATATGCAAGAAATAAACTAGAGTTTTGGGAGCAAAAGTTTACCCCCAAATTGTTGTAACTGAATTTGCACCTCGTAATTAGTGGGTGGAAATTAAAAAATAAAAATAAAAGTGGTGAAACCAATGGTTTTACCGAATTCATGCCCTAGAAGGGTGGAGCACGAATTCACAGGAGAGCTTTTAACTAATCTACCAATGCAAAGAATGCAATAAAAATAGAAGATTAATGTTCTAAAATCTAATGATGCACAAAAGAAACCTGATAAACCTATGGGGGAAGCAAGGAGCAATGAAAGAGTGAAGGTAGCAACCAAAATGGTAGACCTCTCCTCCTTCTCTAGAAAACACATGATGTACATAATCTGTCATCAAGGCTCCTCCACTTGCTCACCAAAAACAATCAAACACTAAAAGCACATAGAACAGAACAATAAAGCATAAATATATTGTGGATAATCATTTTTGATGATTCTATAACATAAAGGTTTGGAGGTCCTTAGGTAGGAAAAAGAAAACATAAACTTATTTAAAAAAAAAATAAAAATAAAAAATCCAAAATTATCAAATTCACACCTCATCTTGGACAACCACGGATTCAACGAAACTAAAAAAAAAACCAAACAAAAAAAAGCTAAAATTTACACTACCAATTTTGAATTACTTAAAAATCTAAAAAAATAACTCATTTTAAAAGATCAATATCCGTGTCTAGAGTACCACAGCAATTATATTACAAATATATAATTTATTGAATACATTATTATATAACTTTAATATTATATTATAATACATATAAGACCAAGTTTCACCTTATATAACAAAAAAAACGATACATACACAGCTAATATCATGCGAGAATTAACAAACTAAATAAAATATGGCTATTTAAAACCAGCATAAATTAATCCATACTCGTGGGTATCACTAAGATGCAAACGAGCCCAGTATAAAATAGGTTTGGGGGCTACCTGACAAATGAATAGCACCAAAGCTCACGAATTAAAACAATGACGTCTACGATAAAAGTAAGAGGGAATATAACTGGCGGGGAAAAAGAGGCACATGGGACTCGTCCGAAGAAAAGAGAATTACAACGAATACAAACCTTAGGTTGCATTCGTATAAAAATAATTGGTGTTTTTATATTTATCGAACTTACTGTGATATAGTTTTTCCTTATATTTGTTAAGATTTTTATTTATTTATTTATTTATTGATACAAACTGTTACCTCCGTTATCTCCAATAAAATGTTAAGATATATTTTTATACAGACAGTGATCTCCAATAAAATGTTCCTATTTGCTTGTTGCTTCTTCTTGACTTGTTTTCGTTGTCGTCTTCGGTGCGAGAAACACAAAGTAATTGAGTGTCCTCTACCTACAAGGTTGGTAAAACATGTCTTCCGAATCTCCTCTATTTAAGCACACCCGTTTTATCGATAAACACAGCTTCAGTACTACCTACCTATTGAATTTAGTTTAGATTCCATGGATTCAATTCAACAGAATTTTGAGATTCACTCAATGCTGCCGATGGTATATGCTTCTCTACTCGTTTGCATGGTGTGTGTTGTGCTCATAATAGCCACTAAGCGCAGGGAAGGAAATAAAGTTCCTCCTGGAACTCTAGGCCTGCCTGTCATAGGCGAAACATTTAAATTCTTGAGAGCGCAGAAATCCAACAAGACGCACGAATGGATACAACACAAAGTCTCCAAGTATGGCCCCGTCTTCAAAACGTCGCTGATGGGGTCTCCCACGGTGGTCCTCACGGGCCAACAAGGCAACCGATTTCTCCTCGCCAACGACTACAAGAGCGTGGTGAACAAGCAACCCGCAACATCGTTGGCCATTGTGGGGAGCAAAAACATATTTGAACTTCCTATGGAAGAGCACAAACGGATGAAAGGGGCTATCATGCAGTTCCTCAACCCCCAAGCCTTGCACAAATTCGTGGGTAGAATGGAGTCTGTTATTCTTCAACACATGGAAGATTGTTGGCAAGGGAAGGAGATCGTCACCGTGTGGCCCTTGATGAAGACCCTCACTTTCCAACTTGCTTGTGATTTGCTTTTCGGTTTAACCGATGGCGAGGAGAGGAAAATGTTGGCGAAGGACTTTGACAGTGCTTTGAAGGGAGTTTGGTCCCTTCCTTTGAATTTGCCCGGAACTAATTTTCATAAGGGCATCTGTGCTCGTGCCCGCCTGTGGAAGCGATTATCTTCGCTCATGAATGGGCGGAGGAAGGACATTCGAGATGGAAATGCCTTTCCTGAGCAAGACTTGATGTCATGTATGCTCACTTTGAGAGATGAAAAGGACGAGAGTCTCACAGACGAGGAGATCTTCGATAACATGATAGTGCTCATGATAGCCAGTCACGACACTACCTCTGTTCTACTCACTCATCTTATAAAAATGTTGTCTCTACACCCTAATATCTACCAAAACATTCTTCGAGGTATATATCACATGTGCTTTTAGCCTCCAGTCGCTCCATGTGCGGGGATAGTTTATATTCTTGGTTTTTTTCTCTTCCATGAAAAACTATCGTTTTTTATAGCATATTTCTATGACAAAATTCTTTTCCACTCTACCACTTGGTTTTATGGATTTTAACAACCCCGTGATGTCGACTGCTTCATTCTCACAAGCAAAAATTTTGTTATTCACAGAGCATGAAGAAATTGTGGCGGGGAAACCACCAAATGAAGGCCTCAAATCGGAAGACATTCAAAAGATGAAGTACACGTGGAAGGTGGCACAGGAAACATTACGTCTTATCCCTCCCGTGTTTGGTGCATTTAGAAAAGCAATCAAAGATGTAGAATACGGAGGTTATACAATTCCCCAAGGGTGGCAGGTATGTTCTTCCTATTTAGATGCATCACTGATAGGATTTCGAAGAGTCAATAAGTTATAAATTTTTTTGTATTTTTGAAAGTTATTTTGGACAACAAGCAGTACGCATCGCAGTGAGGAGATTTTCCTGGAGGCGGAAAAGTTTGATCCATCTCATTTCGACAGTAAAATTCCACCTTATACATTTATAGCATTCGGGGGAGGACATCGCTTCTGTCCTGGCTATGAATTCGCGAAGATGGAGACTAGTATATTTTTGCACCATCTAGTGTCCAAATACAAGTGGTCTCTCCTAGCTCCCGACGAAACAATAACGTGTGAGCCTGTATTTCCTGTTCCTTCTATGGGATTGCCAGTCAGGCTTCAACTCCAGCAAAACTGACCACATATTTTCCTTGTGCTGCATAATTGGAATGTTAGCTACTAGAGAGATGCATTTCCTGTAATGATGTTGTCAACTTAAAAGTAAATAGATTTGCATTGTGTATCGATTCCTTTATTGCAAATGATTCCATTGTTGCTGATCAGTCCTGCAAGTTATTGTCCTTGTCTCTTTAGACAAGTACTTCTTATTTACAATAAATAAATAAATATATTTATTTATTTTAATTCTGTTTTTAAGCACGTATGTATTTGGTCACCAGAAGATTTACAGACTTGGGATCTGGGTACCGATAGCCTCTTTCGTACATGTGCGAAAGCCCTTTCAAAGGCTGAAAGCATAGGGTACACATATACGTCTCCGAGCCAGTATCGGTTACTATTTTGTAAAAGTCAATTTTTATTTGTATCGTATGAGAAGAGGAGGATTATTTAAATTAATCTACAATATAGATGAATGTCCAATCACTGAACAACCATCATTTCCGTAACCGTATGATTTAAATTAATATTATAGAAGCCTTCTTCATTTGTAGAGTCACCGTCTCCCTCAATAACTTGCACTGGTCACTATCTAATCTTTGGGGTTCACCATATTCCTGCATATATGACTGTCCAATAAATAAACAATCATTATTACTCAGAATCCATACGTATATCCTTATGATTCAAATCAATACAATAGAAGAAGCCTTCTTCATTTGCAGAGTCATTATCTCCCTCAACCATTATTACTCAAAATCCATACATCTATTCTTATGATTCAAATCAATACAATAGAAGCCTTCTTCATTTGTAGTCATTATCTCCCTCAATAACTTGCAGGGGCTGCTATCTAACCTTTGGGATTCAATAGGTCCCTTGCAAATAGGATTTTCTAACCACTAAACAACCATCATTTCTCCAAATCAATATATTAAATAGTATGATTCAAATTAGTACCATACAAGCCTTCTTCATTTGTAGAGTCACCGTCTCTCTTAATAAATCGTAAGGGCCACTATCTAACCTTTGGGATTCAACAGGTCCTTTACAAATAGGATTGTCCAACCATTGAATAACCTTCGTTCCTTTAGGGGCCACTATCTAACCTTTGGGATTCAACAGATCCCCTACAAATAGGATTGTACAACCACTGAACAACCTTCATTCCTCTAAAATCAATACATATAAATGTATGATTCAAATTAAAACCGTTAAAGCCTCTTCATTTGTAGATTCATCATCCATCTCAATAACTTGTAAGGTTGCTTCCTAACCTTTAGGATTCAACAAGTCCCTTGCAAATAGGACTATCCAACCACTAAACAAACAACATTCCTCTAAGCGATACATCTAACCATATGATTCAAATAAATACAATAGAAGCCTTCTTTATTTGTAGAGTCATTGTCTCCCTTAATAACTCATAAGCATCACTATATAACCCTTGGAATTTAACAAGTCCCCTACAAATAGGACTATCCAATCAATGAACAACCAACATTCCTATGAATCAACACATCTAACCGTAAGATTCAAATAAATACAATAAAATATTTCTTTTTCCTTCAATAACTTGTAAGGATTGGTATACAACATTTGAGATTTAATAGGTCCCCTCAAAAAAGGATTGTCCAACCACTAAATAACGGTCATTAATCAAACACCTAACCATATGATTCAAATCAATACCATAGAAGCTTCTTCTTTCGTAAAGTCATCGTCTCGCTCAATAACTTATAGGGGTGCTATCTAACCTTTGGAATTCAACAAATCCCCTGCAAATAGGAAATCATTGAACAACCATCATTCCTTTGAATCAATACATTTAACTATATGATTACAATAAATGCCATAGAAGTTTTTTCATTTGTAAAGTCATTGTCTTCCTCAATAATTTGTAAGGGTAATTATATATTCTTTGAAATTCAATAAGTTTCCTACAAATAATACCGTACAACCATTGAACAACCATAATTCCTCTAAATCAATACATCTAATCATATGATCCAATTCAATACATCTAATCATATAATCCAAATCAATACCATAGAAGCTTCTTCATTTGTAGAGTCATTGTCTCCCTTAATAACTCCTAAGGTCACTACCTAACCTTTGGGATTCAACATACCCATTAAAAATAGGATTTTCCAACCACTAAACAACTATCATTCTTCTAAATCAATACATCTAACTATATGTTTCAAATCAATACCATAGAAGATTTCTTCATCTATAGAATTATTTTCTCCCTCAATATCTCTTAGGGGTTGTTATCTAACCTTTGGGATTCAATAAGACCCTTGCAAATAGGATTGTATAACCATTGAATAATTATCACTTCTATGAATCTATCTATATATATATATATATATATATGATTCAAATCAATACCATAAAATCCTTCTTCATTTGTAGAGTCATTGTCTTCCTCAATAAATTGTAGGGACCACTATCTAATCTTTAAGATTCAACAAGTCCTCTACAAATAGGACAATGTGACCACTACATAACCATTATTCCTCCAAATCAATAAATCTAATTGTATGATTTAAATCAATACCCTAGAAGTATTTTTCATTGGTACAATCACTGTCTCATTCAATAATGTATAGGGATCACTATCTAACCTTTGGGGTTCAATAGGCCCCCTACATATATTACTAGCTAAACATTGAAGAATTATTATTCTTTTTAATCAATACATCTAACCATATGATTCAAGGCAATACTATTAAATCCTTCTTCATTTGTAGAGTCATTGTCTCCCTCAATAAGCCATACGGATTGCTATCTAGTATTTGGGATTCAATAGGTCCCCTAAAAATAGGACTATCCAACCACTAGATAAACATCATTCCTCTAAATTAATAGATATAACCATATGATTCAAACTCATACCATAAAAGCATCTTTATTTGTAGAGGCATTGCCTCCCTCAATGATTTTTAGGGGTTGCTATCTAACATTTGGGATTCAACAAATCCCCTATAAATAGGACTTTCTAATTGTAGGGGAAAACTTTGTATTAAATTTAATTAATTTTCTCTTGTAATTATTTTTTTATTTGATTAAATTTATTTTTATAAAATAATGATAAATAAATAGTAGGTATACATCATTATAATTATAATTATAATTTATTTGATATTATTTCTTCTTCTATGATTATTTTGATTTATTTTATGCCTTAAAATATTTGTTTCTTAATGCTTTCAATTATTTTGATGGTGGTATGCCTAAAATAGATTAGACTTTAAAAAATTCTTATTTATAAAATGAACTTGTATTATATTCAAGGATTACCCTATATAAATGCCATCATAACATTGAATAAACATTGTTGAAAACTACAAATTTAAAGATGAAGCTTCATATTCATATATATATATATATTTGAATTAATGCTATTCCAAGATACTTTTATAGTCTTTGAGAGATCTATGTGGTGTAGGCACACATCAGAGAGTCCAAGACCAATTATTGTTATTATCTGTTGATATTTTGTAGTCCACTTTGTTGCTTTGTCAAAATCTTGTGGCTTTGGTGTGATTTCCTTCATGACATCCCATAGATACTTTATGATCAAAAATTTGTACCTTGGTTTGATATGTATGGAAGTATCATCCCTTAAGATTTTCAATAACATTCTTTAATGACAAGGTAAAAAATATCTCTCTTAATGATTTTTTTTTAAGGTTGTTAGGCACCACAAAAAATACACCCTTATATGACAATGTATCTTGATAATTTTTTTTTTTACTTTACCATTTTAATCATTGATAATATATTATTTTATGATCATATATTTACCTAGAATTTAAGCATATTTGTTTTTTGAAACAATATAAAATATTTCCCAGATTCTAAATTTTGTCGACAGTTGACATAGGCCTTTGGATAAGCATGGGCATTTTCAAAGAGAAAATAAATAAGAAGATTTTAAATTTGATTTTACTAGCCTTGCACTCTTTTAGTGTGAGCTTTGAGCTATGATAACCCTAAGCCCTAAAATTTAATCGTGTCTATGACATGAAACTGCAAATAATTTAATTTTAGATGAATACAAAACTAAAAGAAAAAAGTCCATATATCCTACATAATTATTCATCAAATATCTCAAGTGGTAGTAGTAACAATGGGAACATGGATATACTAGTGTCCCTATCCTTAATACGTAAGACGACACTATGATAAAGATACATGTCCTTGGCAATCATCCACATGGTAGTTATTAGATAACTATGCAACTCACATAAAATTTTAAGGTGCTCTTTAAAGATAATTTCCATCCTTGGATTCATTGTATGTCCACATTAATTTTTGAGGGATAAAATTTTAAGGTGCTCTTTAAAGATAATTTTCATCCTTGGATTCATTGTATGTCCATACTTTATATATAATGAACATGGAAAAATAAAAATATGCATTTAAGTGGCTAATTCTTATTTTTGGAAATCTCAAAGTATTTAAGTCTTGATTAATTAATAAAAAATTAAATGGTTAAAAATATAAAATTTTAATGAGTAGATCTAAGTTCATATCTTATGATACCATTTTATAATTTATTAAATATTATAAAACATGAAATAAAATGAAAAATCCCTATGACCGACGGTTCAGGGCTAAGCAGTCTTCTCTCAACCATGACCCCTTGTAAATTTGAGAGCTATACTTATCAATAGGGAATTTAACACAAAACCACCACACATCCACCCCCTCACACACTCGCCCACGCCAAGATTTGAACCATGGACCTCCCAAATAAGAGCTAAATCCCAAACCGTTGAATTGCATCCCTACTCCCTTTTGAATTCAAACATTAGACCTCCTATTCAAAATTGTTAAGTTTAAAAATATCAAAAAAATAATTTTGCTCAAGAATTTTGGGCTATAAGCATTTTTTCATTTCATTTGATCTTTGTATATATGTCATATTTTTGTATTGTGTTTACAATTTTTGTTGAAATTTTCCTTTCTAGAATTTCAATCTACATAACAAGTCTATATTTTTCCCTCACCTATTATTTAATTTTTTTTGTTGGAGTTTAGAACCTTGTGAAATTTAATGTTTTATTCGTCCATCTATTTATTTTTTTGTTTCATTTATGTGTGGTTTCTTCCATTAAGTGTTTCTTTAATTATTGTTTTGGAAACCTACTATCTTTTATTCTTTGTATTCTCTTTAGGTACCCAATAGCCTTATTATAGCTTTTGCTTCTAATAAAAAGTTCATATTTCAAAAAGTAAAATCTTGTATAAAGGTGATGTTTTAATTTTTAAATTATTTATAATTAGTCAGTTTTAAATTTTATATAATTTGTTGAATATTATAAAAAGATAAAGGAAAAAGTAATTTTTAATATTGAAACCATAGACCATATGAAATTGATATTTTTTACCCAATATATTGTTGTCTCAACATGATTATCCTCAACCATACTCTAATTAATGGTGTATAGCCGTATCTCCAAAAATACTGAGGTTGTGTCAGTATAAGTACTCTAAGAATTATAATACAAATATATAATTTATTGAATACACTATTATATAACTATAATATTATATTATAATAACCAATTTTCATCTTATATAACTAAAAACGTTACAGCTAATATCATGTGAGAATTAACAAAATAAAATAAAATATGGTTATTTAAAACCAGCACAAATTAATCCATTATTTTGGGTATCGTTAAATGCAAATGAGCCCAGACGTATAAAATAGTTTTTGGGGATATATGAATAGCACCAAAGATCACGAATTAAAACAATGGCATGTGCGATAAAAGCAATAGGGAATATACTTGACGGGGAAAAAGAGGCAAAATTTCTCAAATGGGATTTGTCCGAAGAAAAGAGAATTACAACGAGTACAAAACTTAGGTCCAATTTGTATGAATTATGAATTAACAAGTATAAAGAAACTTGGTGTTTTTATAATTAGCGAATTTAATGTGATATTGTTTTTCTTATTTCAAACTCTTATTTGTTAATATTTTTTTAATACAAATTGTTACCTCTTTTATTTCCAATAAAATGTTAAGATATTTTTTTATACAAATTATTATCTCTAATGAAATGTTTTTATTATACTCATAATGTTGCTTTTTTTTTTTTTTTATTTGTTTTCTTTATCATCACTAAGGACACATTTTACTTGTGTGCTCTTGATTTTGTAGAGTCGATTGAACTTAAACTTGTTGTCTTGTGGTAGTTGCTATTATACCAACCATATTGTTGTAGGGGGTGATACATTATTATATGACACTTGGTTGGCTGTCTATTTTTCATTATTGGGTAGGGGATTTTGGAAGATCCCCAAATCTTGATTAGTTGTAGGCGTTTGTTGAGTAGGATGTTGATCAGTTGGAGGTTTTTGGTTAGGAGTGGGTTAGGAGTCATCCACAACAAGGCGACTCTCAAATATTATGTCGTAAACCATATCTTTCAACCTTTAACATGAACCTATCATGTGTCCATCCACCCTATGATACTTACAATGTTGATTAAGCTTATACCAAACTATCTTGGTGTTGGGTTATCTTATGGAAGGTAGTTTAATCATCTTAGCTTTCAAAAGTTGTGTAAGGACTGATGAAAGGGATTGGTTGAATCTAGTAAAATTTCTTGGTGGGGGTCATTGGGGTTTGCTAAGTACTAACTTTTGCAAGGTACTAGTGGAATTGACATGAGTGGTTGATATGTTATCTGTTATCCCATCACCAACTACATGCTTGTTCTTATATTAGGTATTCGTCGATCTTTCCTCTTCTTTACCAGTTCTAAATTGACCTCTTCAAAGAAGAATCTTTTTTAATATTCTTGCCAAACCTATTGCCTATTTGAAAGAGGTAATAGTTATTTTTTACAATTCATATGAGACCTAATCTTGCAAGTTTCCAATAAAGACCTCTACCATACCTTGAGGAGGTAGAGTGTATCTTAATCGTCCAATTAAACTTCTCCACCAAGATCAAAAATCCAAGAAACTTTCATCTTTACCTTCTTTCAAGAGGTATAAATATTGGAGGGTTACCCCTTTCTCCATACAACCTCTAAATTGCTTGAAAAATAACTCGATTTTTTCCTCAAATTTTCTTAAGGAATGGTGAGGTAGTTGAAAGTACCATTTCAAAGCCAAACCTCTAAGGATTTTTGAAAACATCTTTAAAAACAACATAACATCATAAATGATATTAGGCCATGATATTCTAAACATATTTAAATGCTCTATTAGATCCTCTATTCCCTTATAAATAGGTAAGATAGGTATTGGAAAATGCTTGGGGTAGGGCCTAGAGGCTACTGTAGGATCTAAAGGTTGATTGCATATTTCTTTATAGTTATAATTAAAACTTGAAGCTTGAAGTGTATTCATTCTTAATATCAATTGTTTCACTATACTTGTCATACTTTGCATATTTGGTGTTAGAATTTCACAATAATAGATATGCAAAGTATTACACAAAAGATGAAGAGAAGAGTGGAACTGATTGCTTTATCTTTAGGATCAACTCTGTATAAATAGTAGAGTTGATCATTGAGAGTCATTGGATTACAACAACTCATCAAACCTGATGAAGACACCACTTAGAGTTCTCCTGACACATGGAGGAGTGGAAACTCAAGTGTGTATCCTAGTGAACTTAAGAGAATATTCACTTATTCTAACACCCCCCTTAAGTGATACTAGGGGAGTTTCTACAAATGAGTCCCAACAACGAGGCCTGATTAGGTACTCATGTACAACATAGATAGTTGGTGGAAAAAACCCTATGTGGAAAAAACCAACTATCACTTCTTTGTTTTGAAATGATGGTAAAAACCCAGTGGGAAAAGCCACCAATCAAAAGCAAAGAAGTATGAAAGAGGCTTGTCTTCGGATGGCGAAGATTGTCCTCTTTAACAAATAAAATATGAGTCCCGACAAGAAGGCCTGATTAGGTACTCATGTACAATATAGTGAGAGGTGGAAGACCTCTTTGTCAATGCAGTTGTAACACTCCAAGTTTCTCTCGCAACTGAAGGTAACATGGAGAAGGAAATGACTTGGTGAAGATGTCTGCAAGTTGATTCTCTATCGAAATATATTCCAAATGTATATTCCCATTTTGAATATGTTTCCTGATGAAGTGCATGTGGATCTCAATGTGTTTGGTGTGCTGATGCTCAACTGGATTGCGTGCAATATGAATTGTGCTTTGATTGTCACACCATAGAGTTATAGGCACTTCTTGGAAAAAACCAAATTCTTTGAGAATTTGATGAAGCCAAAGGGCTTCCTGACTAGCTGAAACTGCTACTCTGTATTCTACCTCTGTAGAAGATAATGCTACTATTTGTTATTTCTTGCATAACCAGGCTATTGGTGAAGAACCAAGGCAGAAAACATATCCAGAGGTAGAACATCTATCATCTACTGATCCTGCCCAATCTGAATCTGTATAGCCAATGATATCCATGGAGTCTCCTTTATAGATGAGCCCAAAGTTTGTAGTACCCTACAAATAACGAAGAATTCTTTTAGCTGCTTGCCAATGACTAAAATGAGGGTTATGAGAGAACCTGGATATGAGACCAACAACATAGGAGATATCTGGGCGAGTATGAGTGAGGTATAACAGACTACCTACAAGCTGACGGTATAGAGTAGCATCACAAGGAGGGGATGAGCAGGAAGTACTGAGATGAATGCCAGATTGAAAGGGGGTAGGAGAAGGTTTGCAATCTATCATTTTAAATTTTTGAAGGAGATCTTGTGTACTTTTGTTGACATAAGGTGATCCCTGCTTTATTTTGTTTTATTTGAATCCCAAGGAAGAAATGAGCTAGACCTAGATCAACCATTTCAAATTTTTTAGAGAGGGAATCTTTTATATTCTAAATGTGAGTGAGGTTACTACTAGTGAGAAGAAGATCATCAACATAAAGAACAAGAATGGTGATATTTCCTTTACTTCTCCAAATGTAAACTGTATTGTCAGACTCACAATGAGAAAAACCTCGTTGAAAGAAGGAAGGAGTCCATATTTTCATACCAAGCTCTAGGGGCTTGTTTGAGGCCATATAGAGATTTTTTAAGCCGAAAAACAAGAGAGGAGTCTTGAGTAAAACCAACGGGTTGTTCCATGAATATTTCTTCTTTTAAATTTCCATGTAAAAAGGCACTTTTTACATCCATTTGGTAGATTGGCCATTTATGGGAAGCGACCAGAGCAAGAACCAATCTAACAGAATCCATTTTAGCAATAGGAGCAAAGGTTTATGTATAATAAATACCCTCTATTTGAGAAAAACCTTTGGCTACAAGACGAGCCTTGTGTTTATCTATTTCTCCATTAGGCCCATATTTTGTTTTGAAGATCCACTTACATCGAACTAATTTTCTTCCCTTAGGTAAGGGAACTAAATCCCAAGTGTCATTTTTGATCAAGGAAGAAAATTCGTTATCCATGGCATCTTCCCATTCTTTTATACCTGAGGCTTCTTTGAAGGATTGAGGATCAAAAGAAATGGATTGACATACAAGACTAGAACCTATGGGGTTGGATGATCTGTTTGAAGGAAGATTTTGAATGTAGGGAGTAGCTTCTTTAACAATTGTGCGGGCCCATTTTGGCATAGAAGAGGGAGTTGAAGGAGTTGAAAGACTTTGAGAAGGAGTTACAGGTTCTTCATCTTGATTATCAATAACCAAATTAACTTCAAGGGTTGGCTCTTCATAATATTGAGGTTCTACTATAGGAGAAGGCTCAATGGAGGAAGAGTCCTTTGGAGGTTCTTTTTGAGGGAATGTTTCATCAAATTGGACATTCCTATGAAAGAATACCTCATGAGTTGAGGGATCAAGAAGCCTGTATGCTTTCAATTCTTCACAATAATCGATAAAGATGAGTTGTCTGCTTTTCTTATCAAGAGCCTTCCTTTTCTTCTTTGGAATGTGAGCCCAAGCAATACATCCAAAAATATTGAAATTGGAAACATCTGGTTTTAAGCCAGACCATGCTTCTTCAGGGGTTATTTGGTCAAGGGCTTTATGAGGTGTGCGATTTTGAATATAATTTGCACAGTTAATAGCCTCTGCCCAAAAAACTTTTGGAAGATCTCTTGAATGGAGCATACAATTAGCCATCTCTTTCAATGTCCGGTTTTTCCTTTCTACAATACCATTTTGTTGAGGATTATGGGAGACAAAATGTTGATGAATTATACCATGATTAGAAATAAATATGGAGAACTCATTACTGCAGTATTCCCCCCATTATCAGTACGAATCTTCTTGATTTTGCAAGAAGCCTGATTTTCAACTAAGGCTTTAAAGATTTTAAAGTGGGATAACACATCACTTTTATATTTGAGGAAGTAGACCCAGGACCTTCTAGAAAAATCATCAATAAAGGTAAGAGCATACTTTGCTCCTTTAAAATATGTTTCAGGAAAGGTCATTAAGTCACTATGGATTAATTCTAGAGGAGATGAGGTTTTTAGAGAACTACTTGGGTGGAAAGGATCTTGATGCTGCTTTCCAAGAGCACATCCAGGACAAACCCCATTTCTGGAAGAGACTTGGGGTAATCCTTTAACCATATTATGGGTGCACAAATCCTTTAGGTAGTTATAATTAAGATGACCAAACCTTTCATGCCAAATTTGACTTTCAAGATTACTATGAGCCACAAAACAGGAGGCTCCTTCTGGATTTTGAAAGCCTTTGAAGTGGAAAAGATGAGATTTATGATCAATATTCCCTTTTGCCACAAGAGAATGAGGGAGTTGAAAATCTCTTATCTCAACTCCTGTTGGGGAGAAGAGAACAATTTTCCCATATCCAAAAGTACAAATTTGATAAATGGAAAGGAGATTGGTGGCAATGTCTGGAACATAGAGAACATTGTTTATAGAGCCACCATCAATGGTTATATCCCCTTTCCCTTTGATAGGGATGAAGGAAGAGTCCCCTACTTCTATGCTATGAGTAGAGCTAGAGGAGATAGAAGAGAAAGACTTGTCTGAAGCAGACATGTGATGAGTTGCTCCAGAATCTAGGACCCAATAATTAGAGGAAGAATTGGAGGTTTTTCCTTGAACATTAAGGGCTTTTCCTATTTTCTTATTATTTTCTATCTTTTGATCCTTTATAGCTGCCTCTAGTTGTTGTAATATTTTCCAGCATTTGTTAGCAGAGTGACCATTCTTTTTATAGTGAGTACATGTAATGGGAGTCTTTTCCTTCTTTTTGAATTTTTCTTTAGAGGAGGTGGAGGCTACTAAGGCTTTTGAAGAAGAAGAAGAGATTTCATATCTAGCAAGTTTGGTTTCTTCCCTAGTTAATCTATCACAAAATTCTTCTAAAGAGGGCATTTTAAAGGTTGCACCAAGAGCATATTTAGTAGATATGAAGGTGGTTGCAAAAATTTGAAAAACACCATTTAGCTTAGAAAGGATTAGATAAATGCATTCTTCTTCTATCTTAGTCTTCCCACTGCCTTTGTATTGAGTGAGGACTTCTTTGAACTTAGTGAGGAAATCAATAATACTACTAAAATATTCAGGAGATAAAGAAGTTAGTTCGGCTTCTAGTTGCATTGATCTCATCTGATCTACTTTCCCAAACAGAGTCTTCAATTTCTCCCAACTTTCATAAGGAGTTTTGCAATCTGTAATATGAAACCACAAACTTTCATGAACATTAGAGCTAATAATACCCATAGTTTCATGCATTTTTCCTTTATGAACAAAGATTTCATATTCTTTATCAAATTCTGGTTGCTTTTCTTCTAACAAATGAGTAAGACCTTTTTGAGAGATAAGATTTAAAATTTTAGGTTTCCAAGTGTGAAAGTTATGAGGGGTGAGAGGTTCAATTGAATTCATCTTTTTAAAAGGATTGAAGTTTTAAAATTAACCAATATATCCCCCCTTAGAACTTCAATTAATGGATTAATGCAAATGGAAGAAAGAAAATATATGAAGCTTTTCAATATATATTACTCAAAATACCCACCCTAACGAGAGGGAAACTATAAGTATAATGAGTTTTTAATATTGTTTGCTTTGAGAGAGCCAAATCCTTTTTTATTCTTCACAATACCCGCCCTAACTTGAGGGAGACTGTAAGTAGAGAGAAGAATTTGGAAGGGTGTTGGCTTGATATGCAGGGAAACAATCAGTTTATTTGGTGTTATCTCAAAAACTTGCCCTTACGAGAGGGAAACTATAAGTTAGAGAGATACCCAAAGAAACGGATTATAGAAAAATATATGCCTGGCCTTTATACCAATTGCCTCAAAAAACTCGCCCTTACGAGAGGGAAACTATAAGTTTTTATAGGTACTGATACATGGAACGTAGGCAAAAGATATTTAGAGATAATTTGGAAAGAAATGTTGATATTTTAATAAAATTTGTTTAAAAATTATTAAATTGAAAATGGAATTTAAAATAATCCAATAAAACAAATATTAGATATCTAATTTTGAAATGAAATATCCTTTATAAACCAATATATGAAATTTATGTTTATAAATTTAATATAAATCATTAGATATCTAGATTAAATATCAAATTGTAAATTTCCTTATGTAATACATAAAACAAAAATTAGATATCTAATTTTGAATCGAAATTTCCTTTATAAACCAATATTTGAGATTTATGTATAAAATTTAAACTATAAGATATCTAGTATAATAAAATTTTGAAAGATATTAAGCAAAGAAAAGAACACCCCCCCTCTTTACACATAGGAGTGCAAAAATATGCACTTAAGAACCCCCCCCAAAAGCAATATTTTATTATATTTAAATACAATTTTCGTCTACGTCGTTTTGAGGAGGCCCAAAAAATAATGACGCCTGCCAAAAAATGTAGACTAAGGAGATTCGAATGAATCAAAATTACACTACGATTTGGATGAATCTATTGGAACAAAAGAAATGTTGTAAAATAAAAAATATATACAAACTCTTCTGTGAAACAGCCAAACCAGGAAATGTGAACAAAAGCAGGGAATACAAACACGTGAAAACGTCGAGAGAACACAATGGTGTGATTTTGACGAGGTTATTTCACCCCCAAGCACCTAAGCCACAGAAAAGGAATAGGGAAATTGTCTGCATAAACTCAGAGACCTGTAGAAAATGGGTCAATGCAAAGAATGCCCTATGAAAGGGTCGTATGGGCGAAGCTGACCACCTACGAGCAAACCTTAGTGTAATAAAACTTAATGTTGCAGTATTGTCTATTATAAAAAATGATGCTTTAAAACATTTTAATAATGGTAAAAGAAAACATTTTGAAAGCACTCTAAATAAAAATGAAACCCTGTAGAGAAAATGTTAGTAGAGTTGTTGTTGCTTAAATTTGAGAGACTGCGAGATCATTTAGATAGCGTTCAAAGAGCGCTTTGGATGAAGGAACCTATAGATCTCGAGGAAAAGGGAGTAGCGTAATATTCCACAAATGCCTTAAAAAATGTAAAGCAAAAATACTTCCAAATGACTCCGAAAGGAAGAGATATATACCAAATGATTTAGTGAGCATCGGTGAATAGACTCCAAGAGGAATATGCAGCCCAATGGGTGAACAGAAGAGTGTGCCGGATTAGAGGCCCAACAAAATAGAACCAACTGGAGTGCGAACGATAGCTTTAAGGAGACTGCGCCAATGAGAGTGGCAGTCTTTCCAACGACTAGAATCTCATATACGTTGAGAACGAACATTGAGAATAAGAGCGTTAGAAAATGTGAGATCGAACAATGAGTTAATAATAATGAGTGAGGTATATTTAAATCCTCACGAGCAAATAGAAACTCATAAAATAATCTCTAAAATAACACTTTAGTTATTCCGTGATTTTTCCTTTTAATAGCGAAAAAGAAGGAAATAACTAGAAGTGTTAGAATACTTTTCCAATATGAAAATGTCGAGAAAAAAAATAAAGAAAAAAAGTCTATTTTCCTTTTAAAAGGGAAGGGCAAAAAAGCGCCTTCACACAGGTTAACCGTGTTAAAAAAAAGGAAATGGCTATATTTTCTCAAAAAAATTCCTCAAGCAATTCAGGAACATGCAACAAATAAAAAATAAATATGCTGAAATATGGAAAAATAACAATGAATAAGATCCTAGAACCTTCAAGAGAGAATACTAGCAAAATCTATCCTGCTCTGGTACCATGTTAGAATTTCACAATAATAGATATGCAAAGTATTACACAAAATATGAAGAGAAGAGTGGAACTGATTGATTTATCTTTAGGATCAACTCTGTATAAATAGCAGAGTTGATCATTGAGAGTCGTTGGATTACAACAACTCATCAAACCTGATGAAGACACCACTTAGAGTTCTCCTGACACATGGAGGAGTGGAAACTCAAGTGTGTATCCTAGTGAACTTAAGAGAATATTCACTTATTCTAACATTTGTATTGTTATTGTGCAATACCCCTAGATTCCCTAGAGGTAGGTTATAATTTTTATAGGTGGATTTTTGAAATGAAACTTGGTTAATATTAGAAGCACTAACATTATTGTGATATAGGTTATGATATGAAATATTTTTTGTAGTATCTTGCTATGTAAAATAATTTACATTTGGAAGAACAAAAGAAGGAATTTTAAGAGGAGGAACATTGTTGGAAGAAGGAATAGAATAAGAGAAATTGAATGTTTTTTTGGGGAATTCCACTACTTGGTAGTTGCCATAGTAACATACAAGGGTTTATGGGATGGATTAATATTATGAATAAGTTGAAACAAAAAATAATGAGAATATTCTAAAGAGAATTGATTTGATGATGAGAGGTTTTAACTTCTTCAAAGTGGATGTCTCTATCCAATGCTTCATTCAAGTATTGTCTATTTTACATAAAGAAATTAATGAAATGATTATGTGATTTGAAGGTCAGTTGACTGTGAGATCCTTGAATAGGATTAAAGTTATTACAAGGTATTTATGTCCTTTTCTTCCTCTAGATTGGGATTCTCCCTATCAACCTAATCATCCTCATGGAATAGAGGATTCTCTTCTCGCTCTACCATATTTCACTTAATCGTAAGGTTTGGAGCCATATAATTAAGATAATGACAAGGGGAGAAAAATGGATGAAAAACTAACACATGAACACAAAGGATACAAGAGAAATTATTAAGTTATCTCTTTCTTTTTTTGTTTTTTTAATCTGCACAAACAAATTTAAATGGTCTTGTTTATAGTTTAAAAATCAAAACAAAAAGAGACAAAGGGAAGAGGCTTCCTAAATGACCACTAAGGATGTGTTTCATGTTTGGTTCACCAAAAATGTAGAGCAAGGTTATGCATAGTGGTGAATTTCACAATTTAGCGTGAATATTTAGATTTTCACAATGTTAATTTTATGAATTTTGGGACCATAAAGGTTGGCCCATTCGCCCAAAAATTTCGGGATCTAATTTTTTAAGGGTAAATTAACCCTATTTTCATAAGGTTTCCCACCTAATTTTCACCATAAATTTATTAAAAATAAGAAATATCCTACCTAAATCGCTCCTTGTACCCCATTATATATAGCTAACCCTGACAATGACTCTCATACAATTACAATATTTTTTTTGGATAGCAAGTGATACAAAGTAGAAGGCAACTGGTAGAAGGTGACCGACATAAGGTGAGTGGCAAAGGGAAGTGGCATAAGGCAACTGGTAGAAGATGACCAACATAAGATGATTGGCATAAGGTGACTGGCATAAGGCGAGTGGTATAAGGTGACTAGAAGAAGGCTACCGACATAAGGCGATCGACATAAGGCGATCGACATAAGGCAACTGCCATAAGGTGAGTGGCATAAGACCAGTGGCATAAGGTGAGTGGCATAAGGCAAGTGGTAGAAGGCAATTGGCTAAAGGCGAGTGGTATAAGGTGACTGGCAGAAGGAAACTGATAGAAGGTGACTAGAATAAGACAACTAGGTAAAGGCGAGTGGCATAAGGCAACCGAATGAAGGCAAGTGGCATACGACAAGTGATATAAGGCAACTGGAAGAAGGTGACTAGCTTAAGGTGAGTGACATAAGGTAAGTGGTATAAGATGATTGGCAAAAGGTGACTGGTAGAAGGTGACCGACATAATGGGAGTGGCATAAGGCAACTGGTAGAAGATGACCGACATAAGGTGATTGGCATAAGGTGACTGGCATAAGGTGACTGGCATAAGATGACTGGCAAAAGGCGATTGGCATAAGGCAACTGACATAAGGCGACTGACATAAGGTGAGTGGCATAAGGGGAGTGGCATAAGGAGAGTGGTAGAATGTGATTAGCTAAAAGCGAGTGGTATAAGGTGACTGGCAGAAGGCAACTGGTAGAAGGTGACTAGAATAAGGTGACTAGGTGAAGGCGACTGGCATAAGGTGACTGGCTGAAGGCGAATGGCATAAGGCAAGTGGTATAAGGTAATTGGAAGAAGGTGATTGGCTTAAGGTGAGTGCCATAAGGTAAGTGGTATAAGGCGATTGGGAAAAGGTGACTGGTAGAAGGTGAGTGGCATAAGGTGATCGACATAAGGCAAGTGGCATAAGGTGAGTGGTAGAAGGCAAGTGGTATAAGGCGAGTGGCATAAGGCGAGTGGCATAAGGAGACTCAATTTATCGATAAATTTCTTTTATCATTAAATTTCATTTAACATTTTATTCATGGACACTCAATAATGAGGTTTGTTCTACTTACGAACCATATTCTGGGGACAAATATTCTACTATCTCTAGTAGTAGTTCTCTTTTATACTAGTTATTTTTATTTTTAAGCATGATGTTCTTTGTTCATGTTATTTTTCTGTTCATATAGGTAAAATGTCAACTACATGTAGTGGAAAGAAAGGAGGCCAGTCTTCCAATAAAATGAGTATCCTCAAATACCTTCATAATATTTCAAAACCCGATGAGTCATCAACATCTGCACAAACTGAAGGTATGAATACCTTTACTCACCAGAAAAAATAAAATTATATGAACATCTACCTATAAAATTTTATTGATAATTTTAGTAGGAAAAAATAAAAAATCTCCATGTTTTGAAAAACTTTCTTTGAAAATTTGAAAAATTCGCCCCAATGTTTATACACTTTTCACGTAGATTCGCCCCGATTTGATAAATACTTTTTTGATACTACCCTTATGCATAACCATGATGTAGAGGGGGAAAATAATCCCGCAAACAATTCTTGAGAGATCCACTAGGAATCGAGGAAATCATGAGGCTTATTGTTTTCTCTACTCTTAGGGGTTTGGGGGCTTGAAGGGTTCACCAAGAGTGATTTAAGGACTCACTCCAAGTATGGGATGAAAATTTTGATGTGTTTATTGAGAAAACACCTAAGTTTGGTCTTGACTATGAACTAAACTACAAAAAGCTAAAGAACAATGATGTAAAGAACAATGTAGGGAAAACGATGATGCAAGAAAACAAAGCACCACCCTAAAATGATTCTTAATTTTTAATGAAGACCACTCTTAGTTTTGCAAAAATATAAAATCCTTTATTTTTAGCAAGGGTACAAGAGAATGCACAAAAGGAATTAGCCTAAATGTAAACTATATGTTTTTCTTCTTTTGATGCCTAAATATGAAATACTTTCTTTTTCTCGTGATCTATAAATAAAATTTGATTTTCTATTGACTAATTTATCAATTTTATGTTATTCTTTTAACCTCACAAAGCAAAAATTATCTTAGACACTTAGCAAACAACCTAAAAGATCTATCAAAGCACTTACTTGATCCAATTATCGATCCTAGTAAAATTCATGCCCCAAAAGTTTCAATCGTGAATTCGATCAAACCTAAAAATCAACAAAAAAAACTTGAAAAAAATTATCAATGTTTGGGGGTCTGCTTAGGCCACTAAATAACTGATCTTTGAGATGCAACAATCAATCCCCCTTAGTTTTTTTAGCTAATTGTTCAAAGATGAAAACGATTAGTGACCTTTAGGAAACAAGCAAAACAAGGTGCAACAACATAGAACAATGAAACAAAGTGTAAATAGAAATCAAACATGTAAAAAATAAATTAGAGTTTTGGGAGCAAAAATTTACTTCTAAAATGTCGTAACAAAATTCACACCTCGTAATTAGTGGTTGTGAATTCAAAAAGAAAAATAAAAATAATGAAACCAATAGTTTTGCCGAATTAGTTCATACCCTATAAGGATGAGGCATGAATATCATTATCATGCGAGAATTAAAAAACTAAATAAAATATGGCTATTTAAAACCAGCATAAATTAATCCATACTTGTGGGTATCGCCCTGATGCAAACGAGCCCAGACGTATAAAATAGTTTTGGGGGCTACCTGACAAATGAATAGCACCAAAGCTCACGAATTAAAACAATGACATGTACGATAAAAGCAAGAGGGAATATACCTGGCGGGGAAAAGAGGCAAAATTTCTCAAATGGGATTTGTCCGAAGAAAAGAGAATTACAACGAATACAAATCTTAGGTCCCATTTGTATAAAGATAATTGGTGTTTTTATATTTATCGAACTTACTGATATTGTTTTTCTTATTTCAAACTCTTATTTGCTAAGATTTTTTTATACAAACTGTTACCTCCGTTATCTCCAATAAAATGTTAAGATATTTTTTTATACAAACAGTGATCTCCAATACAATGTTCCTATTGTACTCATACTGCTGCTTGTTGCCTCTTCTTGACTTGTTTTAATTGTCGTCTTCGGTGCGAGAAACACAAAGTAATTGAGTGTCCTCTACCTACAAGGTTGGTTAAGCATGTCTTCCGAATCTCCTCTATTTAAGCATACCCGTTTTATCGTTAACCACAGCTTCAGTACTACCTACCTGTTGAATTTAGTTGAGATCCAATGGATTCTATTCAACAGGCTTTTGAGATTCGCTCAATGCTGCCGGTGGTATATGCTTCTCTACTCGCTTTCATGGTGTGTGTTGTGTTCATAATAGCTAGTAAGCGAAGGGAAGGAAAGAATGTTCCTCCTGGAACTCTAGGCCTGCCTGTCATAGGCGAAACATTTGAATTCTTGAGAGCGATGAAATCCAACAAGACGCACGAGTGGATACAACACAAAGTCTCCAAGTATGGCCCCGTCTTCAAAACGTCGTTGATGGGGTCTCCCACGGTGGTCCTCACGGGCCAACAAGGTAACCGATTTCTCCTCGCTAACGACTACAATAGCGTGGTGAACAAGCAACCCGCATCCGTGTCGGCCATTGTGGGGAGCAAAAACTTGTTTGAAATTCCTATGGAAGAGCACAAGCGGATGAGAGGGGCTATCATGCGATTCCTCAACCCCCAAGCCTTGCACAAATTCGTCGATAGAATGGAGTCTGTTATTCTTCAACACATGGAAGATTGTTGGCAAGGGAAGGAGATCGTCACCGTGTGGCCCTTGATGAAGACCCTTACTTTCCAACTTGCTTGTGATTTGCTTTTCGGTTTAACCGATGGCAAGGAGAGGAAAATGTTGGCGAAGGACTTTGACAGTGCTTTGAAGGGAGTTAGGTCCCTTCCTTTGAATTTACCCGGAACTAATTTTCGTAAGGGCATCTGTGCTCGTGCCCGCCTATGGAAGCGATTATCTTCGCTCATGGATGGGCGGAGGAAGGACATTCGAGATGGAAAGGCCTTTCCTGAGCAAGACTTGATGTCATGTATGCTCACTTTGAGAGATGAAAAGGACGAGAGAGATCTTCGATAACATGATAGTGCTCATGATAGCCAGTCACGACACTACCTCTGTTCTACTCACTCATCTTATAAAGATGTTGTCTCTACACCCAAATATCTACCAAAACATTCTTCGAGGTATATATCACAGTCGCTCCATGTGCCGGGATAGTTTATATTCTTGTTGTTTTATATCGTTTTAAATAGCATATTTCTATGACAAAATTTCTGTTCCACTCTAACAATTGGTTTTAACGACCATGTGATGTCGAGTGCTTCATTCTCACGAGCATAGATTTTGTTATTCACAGAGCATAAAGAAATTGTGGCGGGGAAACCACCAAATGAAGGCCTCAAATCGGAAGATATTCAAAAGATGAAGTACACGTGGAAGGTGGCCCAGGAAACATTACGTCTCATCCCTCCCGTATTTGGTGCATTTAGAAAAGCAATCAAAGATGTAGAATACGGAGGTTATACAATTCCCCAAGGGTGGCAGGTATGTTCTTCCTATTTAGATGCGTCACTGATAGGATTTCGCAGAGATTATAAGTTATAAATATTTTTGTGGTTTTGACAGTTATTTTGGACAACAAGTAGTACGCATCGCAGCGCGGAGATTTTCATGGAGACGGAAAAGTTTGATCCATCTCATTTCGACAATAAACTTCCACCTTATACATTTATACCGTTCGGGGGAGGACAGCGCATTTGTCCTGGCTATGGATTCGCAAAGATGGAGACTATTGTATTTTTGCACCATCTGGTGTCCAAATACAAGTGGTCTCTCCTAGCTCCTAACGAAACAATAACGTGTGAGGCTTTATTTCCCGTTCCTTCCATGGGATTGCCAATCAAGCTTCAACTCCAGCAAAACTAACCAAAAAATATCCTTACGCTGCATAAATGTAACGTTAGCTCCTAGAGAGATGCATTTCCTGTAATGCTGTTGTCAACTTAAAAGTAAATAAATTTTCATTTTGTGTCAAGTCCATTATATCAGCGCTGCAAGTTATTGTACTTGTCTCTTTAGAGACGGACTTTTTATTTGTAACTTATTTATCATTATTATTTTTAATTCCGTTTTTAAGCACGTATGTATCTGGTCACCAGAAAATTTTCATGCTTGGGATCTGGGTACTAATACCTCCTTTCGTATATGTGCGAAAGCCCTTTTAAAAGCTGAAAGCATAGCGTACATATACACGTCTCCGAGACAGTATCGGTTAGTACTTTTAAAAGTCAAATTTTATACAACCATCATTTCCTTGAATCAATACACTTAATAGTATGATTTAAATTAATACCATAGAAGCTTGTGGAACCATAGTATCCGTCAATAGCTCATAAGGGTTGTTATCTAACCTTTGGGATTCAACATGTACTTTATAAAAACTGTTCAATCATTAGACAATTATCATTCCTCTTAATCAATATCATATAAGCCTTCTTCATCTATAGAATTGTCGTCTCCCTCGATAACTCACAAAGCTCACTATCTAATCTTTGGGATTTAACAAGTCCCCTATAAATAGGATTTTCCAACCATTGAAAAACCATCATTTCTTCGTATGATTCAAATCAATACCATAGAAGTATCTTTGAATCAATACATCTAATCGTATGCAGGGTTGATATCTAACCTTTAGGATTCAAAAAGTACCTTACAAATAAGATTGTCTAATTACTAAAAAACCATCATTAGTGTAAAATAATACATCTAATTGTATGATTCAAATCAATACCATAAAATTTGTTTTCATTTGTAGAGTCATTGTCTCCCTCAATAACTCATAGGGATTGTTATCTAACCTTTGGGATCCAATAGATCCCCTACATACAAGATTTTCCAACCACTAAAAAACTACCATTTCTCTTAATTAATACAATTGTATGATTTAGATCAATACCATAGAAGCCTTCTTCATTAGTAGAGCCATTGTATCCCTCAATAACATGTAGGGAACACTATTTAACCTTTAGGATTCAAATAATCCCCTATAAATAGCACTATACAACCATTGAACAACCATCATTCCTTTGAATCAATACATCTAACCGTATGAATAATTCAATACCATAGAAGCATTCTTCATTTGTAGAGTCATCCTCTCCATAAATAACTTATAGCAATCATTATCTAACCTTTGGGATTTAATAGGTCCCCTACAAATTAGGTCATCCAACCATTGAATAATGTTCATTTCTCTAAATCAATACATTTAGCCATATGATTCAAATCAATACCATAAAAGCCTTCTTCATTTGTAGATATTTTGTGTCCCTCAATAACTTGTAGGGGTTACTATCTAACCTTTGGGGTTCAATAAGTCCCCTATAAAGAGGATATTCAACCTTTACGCTTAGCCATTTTATAAGCACCATGAATAGTCATTCCCATACTATACAAAACTTTTTATTTATGTTTTCACATGTCACATTTTTATTGTGATGACACATTCTCCCTTAAAAAAGACAAATGGAGGTAGAGGAGGAATTTCTTTTCCTCAACACTTTATTATTAGGAATTTTATTTATACCCTACATGGTAGCCCAAAACACAATGAAATAAGGTACTATAAATGCTATCTCTCACAAAATCCCCATCATGCTAAAATCTAACCAAATTAATATCTTATTCAAATTGAAAGTAAATGCCACTTGTGTATTTCATCACACATGTAAAATGCATAACACACATCTCAATACAAGATAAAGTGGATTATTTATTTGAAATCTATGTTCTTAAATAATACATTTTTTTTCCATGTAATAGTATTATCTAAATATTATATACTTAAACTTTCTGCATTGCACTTCAAAATATTATATTTATTATAGAAGCAACATTTGTGCACATGAATCTATGATAACTATGTTGTTTTAATTATAATTTTGTTTTTATTTATATAAATTCAATTATTGTATAAATGTATCTCAAAGAAAGTTATGTAATTATATATCTCATTTCAAATATATTTCATTTCTAAATTTTTATTATACACATTAAAAAATATTTAAGTTCAATTTTATTTTATTTTCTCTTGTAGTTATTTTATTTTATTAAATTAAATTTATATAATTATAATAAATAAATAATAAGCATACATCAATATAATTATGTTTATTAAATTATATTTTATATTTATTTTAATTTATTTTATATCATAAATTATTTGTTTCTTGATCCTTCCAATTACTTTGTGTAGACACCAAAACAACACCAATCCGATTATGTGACTGTAAACACTGATCACATTGACACACACAACCCCTAGGGCAGCCCCCAGAGGTTAAACAGTGGTCCTAACCACTCTCACAGCAGTTTTGGAAGGTCAGAGGTCAATTTGGCACCTTCAGGAACTCTGCTTCTTATTCGTTCCACCTAGGGACGATTACAAACTGGTACTCACCCCACCCAGGGACGATTAGCAGTATTCACTCCAGGGTGGGGCGAATAGCAGGTTTGATGGGCAAAAAGTCAAATCTTGACAAATGGCAGCTTAGATCCGCCACTTAACTCTTCCTTCATTGCATGGGAGTGTGAGTGAGTGTTTTCGAGTGTTAGAGGCAGTTATAGGGGTAGTCATGGAGCCCCTAATTAGGGAGGAATCTTCTCCCCCTTGGGAAGGCATGATTGCCAAGTGGTGCCTCTACATGCTCAATCACAAGAGACCTCCAGGTCTATAAATTGGTGAGTTTTCTCACCACAATATATACAAAGAAGGAGAATTTTGAGCAACGAAGTGCTACTATTTTACATCCACACACACCTTTTTATTTGTGCCTTTCACATCCTTGATGTCTTTTGAAAGGGAGGTCATAGGGTGGTTATTGGAAGCACAAATTCGAAACCAAAACCTGACATTTGGCCACAACATCACATAAAATTTGTCGACAACACCCCACAAGAGGTTTTGGACCCATCCCAAGTGGATTGGTGCCGAAATCGGGCCCCAAATGGTGGGCGTCCTGCCCCCGGGCGCCCCCCACACTACTCGTAGTCCTAATCGCCCCACCCCGGAGCGATTAGAAATCTATGGTAGATTTCCTTTCTGTTATTTTTGCATCTGATTCTATACTGCTTAGATAGGTTGTCATTTAAATTTCACATCGTTTTGAGTATTTTTTATCATGTTTTTATCATTTCTTGCATTTACTAACATGCAGGTAGCATCATCAAATTCCCGGTGATAGAGGCAAAATTGGGAAAATATGACCTTCTGGGTCTTCCCAAAATACCCCCATTTAGCTAACCCCCAACTTTGTAGGTGATTTGGAGCTTCCCGGATGTGACATTTGGGACAGTGCTATCTGACATTTTGTTGCAGGTTTATTCGTCCCGCCCCGGAGTGAATATGAATCTATGGTAAATTTTTTGACTGTTATTTTTGTAGTACCTTCCCGATGATGTTTTGATGCCATTTTAAAGTTTTCAATTCATTTGGATCTATTTCAGTCATCGTTTTATTTATATTTTGCATGTGCTAATTGAAGGCATGGGGATTACATGTTTCATTTTATCTACAGGTGCTACTGACTATTTTCTATTTCTTTGAATGTAGGATATGGACATTAGAGGAGTAGCAAGGAGTCAATATTCATCAACACAAGTGGCGGTGATGTTTGGTCCACCCATTTTACATGTGGGCATGCGGAAGAAGGAATAACATCCATGGGTGTGACAAGAACACATTTAACACTCCTAGCCCCTGAAAAGGGAGGAGATGGATTGTAACTAAGTTTTGAAACATATTAATAAAAAGTTTTGTCTTCCATATTGGCTTTTTATTTGGTTTTGATTCGTTTATGCTCCTTTCTTTTCATGCACTTTCAATTCATAGGGTTTAGCGTTATCTTTTGTTCATTTACATCGCATCCGGGATTTTCCTTTTTGTTTTCGTATCCTCATGATTTTAGTGGCAATAACGGTGGTACGCTTGTCCTTTGATTTTAAGATCAGAAATTTGATCAAAACTTGATTGTTTTTGCTTGCAGGTACCAAGTTTTCAAACGCTGGACTGCTGTTCGTTCCATCCTGTGGCGAATACAGAGCTGGAATTCGTCTTACCTAGGGATGAATGGGCATTTGCCCCACCCTATGATGAATACAGTTCTGTTATTCGTCCCACCCAGGGATGAATAGCTCTCTGTGCAATTTCAAGATAGAAACTCAGAACCAGCAGATTTGGGCAGAGAAGAGGTAGAGGTCCTGAACTCCTTCTGTCATTTTCTGTTTCCTGTTTTCTATTTTTTGGTTATTTACTTGCTTAGGGAAAGTTTTTTTTTATTGCATGCTTGCTTCCTTTTATGCAAAATAAAAAGAACCCCACACATCATGTGGCAATTTGAACACCAAGGAGTTGGTCGTAAAACCCCAACCCTTGATCAAGACCAACGATGGATTTCATGACCACCTTGGCTTGAAATTTTACATCCATAAACCCCGATCGCTACTGTTGCTAGACATAAATCCTGACGAAAGCTGACCAAGTGTAGCTGGGGTGATTCCCAACGCATGAGGATAAGTCTTCTATGGTAGGTGTCAAAAATATGGTGATTCTCCTTCCGTACCGCCTATGTTCCATGTACCATCTGCTCTCACATACCAACAATTTCCCTCACGTAAGGGCGGGTATATATAGAGGTTGGTATATCGTCCTGGAAATGGTATATCGAAGGGGCAACAATTTTTGGGAGTCATAAGAGCCATCATATTGCATTTAAATGTTCTTTACAAAAGCTTTCAAAACATAAATCAAAACACACTGAACCAGGTTTAGGGCACACCTTTAATCTTTAAACGAGATAATCATTTCTTTGTGTGTGTGATCTCTTCTATTTAGTGTAGCATAAAAATCATAAAAAGAAATAAATAAATCTATGCATCTTGTAGGAAAACACCACCATGGTGTACACCCGTATCCAAGCCCAATCACGGGCAAGAGTTGCGGAGAGTGTACAAGGGGGTACAAGTCGCCTCCGCTATAGCCCCAAGGACTTGGTCATACCACCTTGGTGGCCCGACCCCCAAGAGAGTCCGCATCATGCCATTTTAGAATGGGACTATAGAGGCACCCCTTCGAGGGGCACTCCCATCCAACATAGACCCTTTCAGGAGGAGTCCTTACACGTGGCCCTCAATATAAATGGGAAGGCTCCATTAGAAGCTCGGTATGAGTTTCCACTGCGTGATGAAGCGCTAGAATAGCGTAGGGTCCATGAGGAGAGGCCAAATGAGTATGTCATCCCTCATTTACCCCCCATCATTTTTAGAAACAATATGCAAAATCCAGAGCATAAGGCTCTTCAAACAGGGCGAGCCAACTCTGCCCGCCCCTTTCACATATACGAAAGGGAGCACAAGGAAGACCATTAAATTCCTCAAGAGCAATACACAATGTGGGAGAAATGCGCCTCCACACCTGCTATCTACCAGAATAACCTACTGAGGCTAGAGCCTCGAGTGAATGCCGCTAACCTTGATAGAGGGAAGCTACCTATAGAGATCTTGGATCATCGCAATCGAGATAAATGCGTAGGAGAGGCATCTAGGCCTCTTAGACTCAATATGGCAGAACAAATTGACCTGGCAGTCGCCATACATATCGCCCACCAAGCGCAGATCACGCAGCTTGAGCAAGACCAACAACAGCTAGAGCATTTATATCGCCTTAGCAAAGAGCGCATTAGGCACCAAATAGATGAGCTGGTCCATAACCCTGTTCCTGAGAGGGTTCCAACCCCTCACACCAAAAGAGCAAATCTGTATGAGAGGCGCAACCCCTTGGTATGAGATATTTCTCCAAGATCGTACCAGGTGCTACCTCCAAGACCTCCTAGACCTAAGTGGGAGGCCACTCCCAGGAACAACGATGGGAACCCTCCGTGGGGACCCACCCATGGTCATAGGTCTCATCCAGAAACTCCTCAAGAAGCCTATGAGGAGTATGAGCAAGAAGAAGAGCGGGCCAAAATGCCCTACCAAGGCAGAGGGGTTGCCATCCGACCACCCCTCTATAGGCATCAAGTTCCCCCCAACCCATAATGGGAACTAACTAAGGAGGAAGAGATTAAATCTTCTGATGCATATAAAGCACTGCTAAAGCACTTGGAGTCTATGGAGACCAAGACTTTTGGGCCCCAAAATCCCACTTTATGCCAACTCTGCAGTCATCCTATGCATTCGTTAGTGTCAACAACCCCTTACACTGAACACTTTAAACTACCTCAGCTGGCAATATTTAGAGGTGAGGAGGATGCCCAAGAGCACGTGACTAGATTCCTGAGCCAATGCTTCGGCATTCAGGACAATGATGCTTTGTTGTTAAGAACATTCATCACCACGTTCATAGGCCTTGCCTCGGATTGGTTCATTCAATTGCCAAAGCACAAAATTAATAACTTAGATCAGATAGTGGATGCATTCCTTGAACACTTCACATTCAACACCAAGAAGAAGGCGTCACTAAACGACCTAGCCAGCCTCAGGCAGTATGAGGAAGAAACCATGGCGGCCTATGGGAACCGGTGGAGGACTTTGCTTTCAAAGTTGCCCTACCTCCCTCCTATGTTCGACCTCACCCAAATGTTCTCAAAGAGCTATTTGAGATCGATCTCCATGCTATTGCAGCTACAACAATATGCCACTTTAGAGGAAGCTTTGGCGCAAGATAGAATCATTAAGGAGATCAAGATTCAGGATGGCGAGATAGCCAAGCCAAAGAAGAAAGAATGGTCTAAGAACACCAAAATAGGGACCATGCAACAGAAACCCGTTGTGGTCAATCAAGTTGCTATAAACGTCCCTAAGTGTGCATAAGCAACACAGCCCCAAAAGGCTAACTATCAGGCGGTGCCTCTTAACAGTTATGACCAAGAAAATTAGAGGCAAGAGCAAAATCAGCAGCGTCGCCCAAGGCGATAATTCACACCTTACACAGATTCTAGAGACTCCTTGTTTGACCACTTGTCAGCGCAAACTTGATCAACCTGCCTGAGATTCAACCCATAGATCCCAATGTGCCAAAACATAAGGGCTACAGGAAATATTTGTACTGCAGGTTCCACAGACGGAAGGGACATGACCGTAATGCATGTTGGAGGTTTAAAGGCTTAGTGCAAGACCTAATAGATAACAAGACATTAGTGGTGGATAACCCCGTGGCACCAAGCAACCAAAAAATGGAGGTCTTTAAGGACCCCTTGCCTGCCCATGATGCACAGGCAAAGACCCTACAAGTCAATGAGGTAACACATAATTTCCCCATGCAGGGGTATGTAGGGATGATCAATATAGTGACTCAAAAAAATATGTACCCGAGCACAGCTGCCCCCACGGTAGCTACAGGAGAGGTTCCAACAATGTCACAACCGCAACAGCACCTTGCACCATCTCCTCCGCCTAGATCGGTGTCCACAATTCAAACCAAACTCACCCAGAGTTTGAGGACCATGTCGGCTAGGCTCTCCATCTATGAGCTCATACAACAATCAATGCCCCATCAGGAGGCTCTAAAGGATATACTAAAAGCCATCGAGTTGCAGCCCCACGAAGCAAACTCTTTCAACAAATTTGTGGGACATGTCAAACGATGCACTGAGCCAGTCATCACCTTTTGATAGGACGAAGTGAAATCAATGTGTAGACACCAAAACAGCACCAATCCGATTATGTGACTGCAAACACTGATCGCTTTGACAAACACAGCCCCCAGGGCAGCCCTCAGAGGTCAAACAGTGGTCCTAACCACTTTCATAGCAATTTTGTAAGGTCAAGAAGCAATTTGGCACATTCAGGCACTTTGCCCAGTATTCGTCTCACCCAGGGACGAATACTAACTGGGATTCGTCTCACCTAGGGACGAATTCTGAAATCGTCTCTGGTCAAGACGAATTCCAGGTTTAACGGGCAAAAAAAAAATGCCGCCAAGTGGCAGCCAAGGACAGTCAATTATTGCCTCCTGCCATGCATGCGCGTGTAGGTGGGTAGGTTGGCAGTTAGTGGACTGTCACAAGGGCAGTCATGGAAGCCCAAGTCAGGGAGGAGTCTCCTCCCTCTTGGGAAGGCATGGCCGCCACATGGCATCCCTGCATGCCCCTCCAAAGAGACCCCATGGGTCTATAAAATGGTGGACTTTCCCACCCAAAAAGAACAGATTGGAGGCGATTTCAAGCAACGAAGTGCTGCCCAATTGAACACCCATTTGCATCCTTTTTGATTCGCCTTCTCACATCCATTAATCTCTTTCGCAAGGGAGGTTATTGGGTGGCTTTTGGAAGCGTGGATCTAACCCAAATCCAACATTTGACCACCTTAAACCACCAATTTGCCGACACCCCAATCCTAAGAGGTTTTGGGCCCATCCCTAGTGGATTGGCACCAAAATCAAGTGCCAACGGTGGGAGGCCCACTTGGGCACCCCGCATTTGTTTAAGTTTTATTCTAAAGTATTCTAGATCATTTGTTCATGTTGCATTTTATGTTATTCTATTTAGTTAACTCATAGCTTCAATTCCATAACGTTTTGATTAGATTTCACCATGCCTTTTGTCGCTTTGTTGTCCCACTAACTTGCAGGTAGCGACATCGAATTCCCGAGGATAGAGGCCAAATTGGGAGAATCCGACCATCTGGGTCATCCCAAAATGGCCCCAATTACCTAACCCCTCTGTCTGCAGGTGTTTTGGAGGTCCCGAGGTTCGACATTGGAGCAGCATCACTTCGGCTTTCCTAACACAGTCGAATTCGTCCCACCCGGGGACGAATAACAGCAGAATTCGTCCTGCCCAGGGACGAATTCCAGGTGAAAGCAGATTGGCCGACTGTTTCAATGGCAGTGGCCCTCTGGTAATGTCTTCTAACCTCTGTCAAGTTTGCAGGTGACTTAGATCCATTTTATTCACTGTATTTGACAAATCTTTTGCATGCATCTTTTGTCAATTTCAAAGAATGAACTTTCCTTTTTCATAATAGGTGCTACTAACGCCTTGTTTGTTTCTTTGATTGCAGGAGGAGCAGCAAGAAGTGAGGATTCATCAGCATAAGCGGCGGCAACACTCTGGCCCGCCCATTTCAAATGTGGGCATGCGGAAGAGGGATCATTGATCACGATTGTAACCAAATCCATTTAACGCTCCTAACCCCTAAAAAGGGAGGAGGCAATTTTGTAACCGAGGTTAAAGAGTTTAATAAAAGGGCTGTGACTTCTCTAAATTCTTGTAACTCATTTCAATCAATTTGCCTCTTTCGTTTAATGCACTTCATATTCTAGGACTTAAGCGTTATTTTGATTTGAATGCATCGAAGTAGTTTTCCTTTCTAAAGCTTCCGAAATCTCATGCTTTCAGTGGCGATCACGGTGGGACCCTGTCCCTTGGTTTTAAGATCAAATAACTGATCCATTTCTGTGTTTTGTGCTTGACAGGTACAAGTTTTTTTAAAGCAGACTGTTATTCGTCTCTGACTGTGATGAATACTTTACTGTAATTCGTCTGACCCTGAGACGAATTTAAATTCGTCTCTGGCAGGGACGAATTCTGTTCTGTAATTCGTCTCACAGAGGGACGAATTCCTGCCTGTAAATTTTCAGAGCCGAAGATCAGAAACAGCAAGTCCGGGCAGAAAAGAGGTAAAGTTCCAAACTGTCTTTGTCATTTTTTTATTTTTTGCTTTCATTTTCTGTCAATTCTTGCGTGCTTAAAGAAAATAGTGGTTGATTGCATGTTTCATTTTTCTAAGTAAAATAAACCACACACACATCACGTGGCACGTTTTAAACCAAGGAGCTGGTCGTAAGACCCCAGCCCTTGAGCAAGACCAACGGTGGGTTCATCACCACCTTGGCTTAGCTTTGCATCCATTTCCCCGATTGTCACTATTGTTAGGCATAAATCCTGATGAAAGCTGACCGAGTGTCGCTGGGGTGATTCCCATGCGCGCGAGGATAAGTCTTCTATGGTAGGTGTCATTAACAGGACAATCCCCCTTCCGTACCGCCTATGTTCCACGTACCATCTGCTCTCACGTACCTATAGTTTCCCTCTCGTAAGGGTGGGTATATAGAGAGGTTGGTATATCGGTCCGACAATGGTATATTGAAGGGGCGACCATTTATGGGAGTCATATGAGCCAACATTATGCATTTAAACGTTCTTCAAAACTTGCAAAAACAAAACAAAACATCAAAATGCACTAAACCAGTTTAGGACACACTATTAATCCTTAAAAGAGATAATCACCGTTTGTGTATGTGTGTGTTCATTTTTGCTTAGTGTAACAAAAAAAAAAATCAATCATAAACAAAAGATAAAAATCTATGCATTTTGTCACTCGCTCCAAAAAGCTCCAAGGATTCCCGCAATCGCTTGGTCATCCCCAAAAGGCCCCAAAGGTGTCCATGAACCCTTTGGTCAACCCAAGAGCACCCCAAAGGTGCCCATAAGTGATGCAGGAGCATCCAACAAAATATGGGAAATCTTATATTTTTCCCTAAATTTTAGTGCATCTTGTCGGGGCCATAACTTCTCAACCGTAGCTCCGATTGACATGAAATTTTACAGGGAGTTAGTTGGGAGAATTTTAAACAAATATAACTCCTTGAGTTGTATTTTCCCAGAAAACCAGTTTTCGGGGCCAAATTCCATCATCTAGGGCCCCAAAATTAGGTTTTAAAATTGCTCACCTAATTTTTTACGCTTTTTGAGCTGTTCGAAGGTCAATATCTCCTAATGTATTTAGAGTTAGGACTTGAAACTTCATTTTTGTCTTATCTATTGTAAGAGGGATGCGCACACCAATTTTGGGCCCCATATGACTCATTTTCAATTTTTAGGGTTTTTAGAGAGACATCATCATGGTGCTCACCCGCAGCCAAGCCCAATCACGGGTGGATGCTGTGGGGAATATCCAAGGAGGCACAAGTCACCTCCGGTATAGCCCCAAGGATTTGGTCATACCACCTTGGCGGCCTGACACACAAGGCAGACCCCTCCACACCTTAACGGATAAGGACTATAGGGGCACCCCTTCTAGGAGCACTCCTGTTCAGCATAGCACCCAGCACACACCCTTCCATGAGGGGTATATCCATAGGAGAGCTCCCTTAGATGCTCGCTATGAGCGGTCACCGTGCGATGAAGCGCTAAGTCAACATAGGGTTCGACGGGAGGAACCACATGATTACACTATCCCTCCTTCACCCCCTCTAGTTGTCAGGACTACAAGGACAAATCCAGAGCACAAGGCTCCTCAGGCGGGGCGAGCCAACTCCACCCGTCCCTTTTTCACTTATGAAAGAGAGCATGAGGAAAACCCTTACCTTCCTCAAGAGCAATATACATCACGGGAGCAATACGCCTCCGCAAATGCTAGCTATCAGGATCACCTACTAAGGCCAGAGCCTCGGATAAATGCCACTACCTCCAATAGAGGGAGGCGGCCTATAGAGATCTTGGATCACTACGACCGAGATAGATATCTAGGAGAGGCATCTAGGCCTTCTAGACATGAGGCGGTAGGACCAACTATCTTAGAATCTATCAAGCATTTCGCACATCGGATGCAACTCACGCAACTTGAGCTAGAATGACAACAGTTAGAGCAATGGTATCTTCTAAATAAAGAGCACCTTCTATGCCAAAAGGATGAGTTGTTCCAACACACTATGCAGGAGAGGACTCCAACCCCTCACACGCATAAGACAAAACATTATGAGAGGCACAACCCTCGGGTGCGAGACAAGTCTCCACGACCTCATCAAGCATCGCCCCTGATGCCTCCTAGACATGAGCGGGAGGCCACTCCTATAACCAATGATGGGCGCCTTCCTCAGGAACCCACTCAGGTTTATGGGCCACCCTTAGAAATTCATCAAGAAGCCTCTAAGGAATCAGAGCGAGAAGAAGAGCGGGATGAAAAGCCCTACCAAGGCATGGGGGGTGCTATCTGGCCACCCCTCCATAGGCCCCAAGTTCCTCAACAAGAACCAACCAAAGAGGAGGAGCTCAAATCTCCCGATACATGCAAAGCACTAGAGCACTTAGAGTCGGTAGAGACCAAGATTTTGGAGCTCCCAAGGCCCAACTTACATGAGGCTCCTTTCGAAGAGGATCAACCTTTAACCGTAGGGCTACCTGATGATGCAGTCCTCCATGTCTCAGAATCTCTAGATTTTGATGAGCTGTACTCACTGGTCGAAGGTGAGGATAAAATAGAGATAGCCCACAGCAATCACATGCGACAACATCGACATCCCATAAATATCAATGAAGCAATTCAACAGCTAAACATAATACTAGGGCATGAGTGGCGCGTTAACCCACCACAGTGGGACCAAGCGTTACATCCGCCACTTTGGGCACACAAAGATCAACTTCCACCCAGAGACCCCATAGCAACATCAGTGCCGAGGGCAGACCCTGTCCTCCTATCCATGCATAGGGCCGATCCATTCATGCCCATACCTCCAGAGCCAGATCCAGAGCGCAAAGACCATCAAGCTGGGGGTACCTCTATCCCCTGAAGAGCAAGCCAAAAGCTCCAAGGATTACCGCAATCGCTTGGTCAAACCCAAAAGCCCCAAGGATTATCGCAATCGCTTGGTCATCCCAAAAGCTCCAAGGATTATCGCAATCACTTGGTCACCCCAAAAGCTCCAAGGATTATCGCAATCGCTTGGTCACCCCAAAAGCTCCAAGGATTATCGCAATCACTTGGTCACCCAAAAATCTCCAAGGATTATCGCAATCGCTTGGTCAACCCAAAAAGCTCCAAGGATTATCGCAATCACTTGGTCACCCCAAAAGCTCCAAGGATTATCGCAATCGCTTGGTCAAAACCCAAAATCTCCAAGGATTATCGCAATCACTTGGTCACCCCAAAAGCTCCAAGGATTATCGCAATCACTTGGTCAATCCCAAAATGCTCCAAGGATTATCGCAATCGCTTGGTCACCCCAAAAAGGCCCCAAAGGATTCTCGAAATCCCTTGGTCACCATCAAGAAAATTCAAAAACAACAAAAATCATCAAAAACAACAAAAAATTTTGCATCTCATTTCTAGGCATACTCAAATTCATCAATAGAGAGCTCTTCTCGCACCTCATCTTCATATTCACAAAAATCAATCCATCAAAAATACAAAAATACATAGCTGCATTAAAGCATTGCATCCATACATTGCATATTTGTGGTCGTATGGGTCAAAGGCACCATAGGCTGTAATTGCTCTGCTAGTCCATCTTGTTCCCCACTGTTCCATTTTACAAAAACAACAAAAACACCATGCATTGCTTTTTACCACACTAGAGTCAGTGGTCTTTTAATGTATCAAGAGTTTTCGTGATTCAGTCATCATTTTGCTCTTTAGCCATGTAATGTATCAAGTCAGACAGATTTTACGAAGGTAGAGTTACACTTGAAATACGCCTTGTTACGTAACATCCCAACACAAATTAAAACACATAAAAATTCCCAAGTTGTGTGAATGAAAGATGAAACCTGCACAGTAATCCAGGTCACCATAAGCGAAACGGTTATCTTGCTCATCCCCCCGTGCGAATGGTTCTAGAATGCTGAGAATTGACAAAAGGACAAGCTCTTTCCTATCCATTCACCTCCATATACAATGGTTTTCACCACTACCAAATCCCAATCATAGTTGGTTCCCAAAGTTGTAAGGATTTGTACTACACGTCCCTACCAAGGATGGGTAGTCATCCCCAAGACCTAAAAGGATCAACGCCATTCACAAACAAAATTCCAACAAATCATCATCCTAACACTTTCCATTCACCTTTGGTCTCCAAGTTGTAAGGATTCGTACTATCCGCCCCTAACCAGGATGGGTAGTCATCCCCAAGGCCTAAAAGATCAATGCCCTTACTCCATAATCTCCATCACCCCCTTGGTTCCCAACGTCGTAAGGATTCGTACTACACGTCCCTGCAAAGGATGCGTAGTCATCCCCAAGGCCACAAGGATCAAGGCCACTCACAAGCCCAAACTCACAATACTCAAAATACAAAATCAAATAACAATGGTTATCACCACTATTCAAAATCCTTGCTCAAAAAGAATTAATAGAAAATAAACAATGATTTTCATCACTATATAGACGAGCAACTTTCTAAATCATTCAGCCAACAAATATCCCGAACTTGAATCCCTGGAATTCTCAGCATTCGAAAACCATCTAGGTGATCCTCATTACAAGTTTGGTTGATAGCCTATCTGGCAATGGTGGTATCCTACCCGCATGACGATATGTCTGTCACATTCGCTTTGCGTATGTGTAGACCAATGTTTGCATAAGGATGAGCTAGCTTATGGTATCCTGGATAACACCGTAGATTAATCTAACTAAATACAACAAAGGAGTTAGTGGAGCTAATTAGGTGATCCTCGATACAGGTTCGGTTGAAAGCCCACTCGGCACTGGCGGTATCCTGACAAATACCACATAAATGAACTCAATTGCACACACAGGGATGTGAAATAGCTTGGTCAAAAACAAGTTCGATTCATACCTTGTTCAAAAGTCTTGTAAGATAAAGTACAAGTCATGGCTAGTGAGTTAAAATTGTCTGAGTCTCAGAAAACCTTAGCTACATTTCTAAACCAACTGCGCTACTTTTCATCCTTACAATACCATCAAAAAATACAAAAAAAAAAAAAAAGAAGAGAAAAACCACATGTATACATACAAAGTCATGCATCACAACAATCGCCTAAAAACAAAATAACAGAGTTCTAAACAGTCTATGGTGCCCTAACCAAACAACACAAATTCATTTCATCCATTACATTTTGCATATCACATATATATCAAAAACATTTGCATTTATCATACCATATACATCCATTACCATAAGCATGCATCCATCAACATCAATCATTGTGCATAACATGAATTTTGACATATACACAAAGCAAAAAAAAATCAAAACAACAGAACGACAAAACAACAAAAACAACAAGAAAATCAAAACACAAACAAAAAAACAATAACCACTGCCAGACAAGAGTGCTCTTTCAAACCTAACCTTTTGGCATAGCAAAACTGATGTCGGGGTCTACATTATTGCTATCCTACTCCCTAAGAAGGCTACCATAGCTGGACCGCTCCATGGGAAGACGGATTTTTGACAATTTCACCCCCAAACGACGTCCCAAACTGGGTCAAAACCCACTCAAAAATAATAAAACAACAAACCACCAAAAACATCAAAAAATGAACAAAAATGCACTAAAAACAGACAATTTTTTGCCCATGCACGCGAGGATAAGTCTTCTATGGTAGGTGTCATTAACAGGACAATACCCCTTCCGTACCACCTATGTTCCATGTACCATCTGCTCTCACGTACCTATAGTTTCCCTCTCGTAAGGGCGGGTATATAGAGAGGTTGGTATATCAGTCCGGCAATGGTATATTGAAGGGGCGACCATTTATGGGAGTCATATGAGCCAACATTATGCATTTAAACGTTCTTCAAAACTTGCAAAAACAAAACAAAACATCAAAATGCACTAAACCAGTTTAGGACACACTATTAATCCTTAAAAGATATAATCACTGTTTGTGTATGTGTGTGTTCATTTTTGCTTAGTGTAACAAAAAGAAAAATCATCATAAACAAAGATAAAAATCTATGCATTTTGTCACTCGCTCCAAAAAGCTCCAAGGATTCCTACAATCACTTGGTCATCCCCAAAAGTCCCCAAAGGTGTCCATGAACCCTTTGGTCAACCCAAGACATATTTGTCAATGCAGTTGTAACACTCCAAGTTTCTCTCGCAACTGAAGGTAACACGGAGAACGAAATGACTTGGGGAAGATGTCTGCTAGTTGATTCTCTATCGGAATATATTCCAAATGTATATTCCCATTTTGAATATGTTTCCTGATGAAGTGCATGTGGATATCAATGTTTTTGGTATGCTGATGCTCAACTGGATTGTGTGCAATATGAATTGTGCTTTAATTGTCACACCATAGAGTTATAGGCACTTCTTGAAAAAAACTAAATTATTTGAGAATTTGACGAAGCCAAAGGGCTTCTTGACTGGCTGAAACTGCTACTCTGTATTCTGCCTATGTAGAAGATAATGCTACTATTTGTTATTTCTTGCATAACCAGGCTATTGGTGAAGAACCAAGGTAGAAAACATATCTAGAGATAGAACATCTATCATCTACTGATCCCGCCTAATATGAATCTTTATAGCCAATGATATCCATGGAGTATCCTTTATAGATGAGCCCAAAGTTTGTAGTACCCTTCAAATAACAAAGAATTTTTTTAGCTACTTGCCAATGATTGAAATGAGGGTTATGAGATAACCTGGATATGAGACCAACAACATAGGAGATATTTGTGCGAGTATGAGTGAGGTATAACAGACTACCTACAAGCTGACGGTATAGAGTAGCATCACAAGGAGGGGATGAGCAGGAAGTACTGAGATGAATTTCAGATTGAAAGGGGATAGGAGAAGGTTTGCAATCCATCATTTTAAATTTTTGAAGATCTTGTGTACTTTTGTTGACATAAGGTGATCCCTGCTTTATTTTGTTTTATTTGAATCCCAAGGAAGAAATGAGCTAGACCTAGATCAACCATTTCAATTTTTTTAGAGAGGGAGTCTTTTATATTCTGAATGTGAGTGAGGTTACTACCAGTGAGAAGAATATCATCAATATAAAGAACAAGAATGGTGATATTTCCTTTACTTATCCAAATGTAAACTGTATTGTCAGACTCGCAATAAAAAAACCTGCTGAAAGAAGGAGTCCATATATTCATACCAAGCTCTAGGGGCTTGTTTGAGGCCATATAGAGATTTTTTAAGCCGAAAAACAAGAGAGGAGTCTTGAGTAATACCAGCGGGTTGTTCCATGAATACTTATTCTTTTAAATTTCCATGTAAAAATGCACTTTTTACATCCATTTGGTAGATTGGCCATTTATGGGAAGTGACCAAAGCAAGAACCAATCTAACAGAATCTATTTTAGCAACATGAGCAAAGGTTTCTGTATAATCAATACCCTTTATTTGAGAAAAACCTTTGGCTACAAGACGAGCCTTGTGTTTATTTATTTCTCCATTAGGTCCATATTTTATTTTTAAGATCCACTTACATCGAACTAATTTTCTTCCCTTAGGTAAGGGAACTAAATCCCAAGTGTCATTTTTTATTAAGGAAGAAAATTTGTTATCCATTTCATCTTCCAATTCTTTTATACCTGAGGCTTTTTTGAAGGATTGAGGATCAAAAGAAATGGATAGACATACAAGACTAGAACCTATGGGGTTGGATGATCTGTTTGAAGGAATATTTTGAATGTAGGGAGTAGCTTCTTTAACAATTGTACGGGACCATTTTGGCATAGAAGAGGGATTTGAAGGAGTTTAAAGACTTTGAGAAGGAGTTACAGGTTCTTCATCTTGATTATAAATAACCAAATTAACTTCAAGGGTTGTATCTTCATAATATTGAGGTTCTCCTCTAGGATAAGGCTCAATGGAGGAAGAGTCCTTTGGAGGTTCTTTTTGAGGGAATGTTTCATCAAATTGGACATTCCTATGAAAGAATACCTCATGATTTGAGGGATCAAGAAGTCTGTATGCTTTCAATTCTTCACAATAATCGATAAAGATGAGTTGTCTACTTTTCTTATCAAGAGCCTTCCTTTTCTTCTTTGGAATGTGAGCCCAAGCTATACATCCAAAAATTTTGAAATTGGAAACATCTGGTTTTAAGCCAGACCATGCTTCGACAGGGGTTATTTGGTCAAGGGCTTTATGAGGTGTGTTATTTTGAATATAATTTGCACAGTGAATAGCCTTTGCCCAAAAAACTTTTGGAAGATCTCTTGAATGGAGCATACAATTAGCCATCTCTTTCAATGTCCGGTTTTTCCTTTCTGCAATGCCATTTTGTTGAGGATTATGGGAGACAAAATTTTGATGAATTATACCATGATTAGAAATAAATATGGAGAACTCATTATTGCAATATTCCCCCCATTATCAGTATGAATCTTATCAATTTTGCAAGAAGCCTGATTTTCAACTAAGGCTTTAAATATTTTAAAGTGGGATAACACATCACTTTTATATTTGAGGAAGTAGACCCAGGACCTTCTATAAAAATCATCAATAAAGGTAAGAGCATACTTTTCTCCTTTAAAAAATGTTTTAGGAAAGGTCATTAAGTCACTATGGATTAATTCTAGAGAAGATGAGGTTTTTAGAGAACTACTTGGGTGGAAAGGATCTTGATGTTGCTTTCCAAGAACACATCCAGGACAAACCCCATCTTTGGAAGATACTTGGGGTAATCCTTTAACCATATTATGGGTGCACAAATCCTTTAGGTAGTTATAATTAAGATGACCAAACCTTTCATGCCAAATTTGGCTTTCAAGATTACTATGATCCACAAAACAAGAGGCTCCTTCTGGATTTTGAAAGCCTTTGAAGTGGAAAATATGAGATTTATGATCAATATTCCCTTTTGCCACAAGAGAATGAGGGAGTTGAAAATATCTTATCTCAACTCCTGTTGGGGAGAAGAGAACAATTTTCCTATATCCAGAAGTACAAATTTGATAAATGGAAAGGAGATTGGTGGCAATGTTTGAAACATAGAGAATATTATTTATAGAGCCACTGTTATATCCCCTTTCCCTTTGATAGGAATGAAGGAAGAGTCTCCTACTTCTATTTTATGAGTAGAGCTAGAGGATATAGAAGAGAAAGACTTGTTTGAAGCAGACATGTGATGAGTTGCTCCAAAATATAGGACCCACTAATTAGAGGAAGAATTGGAGGTTTTTCCTTGAACATTAAGGGCTTTTCCTATTTGCTTATTATTTTCTATCTTTTGATCCTTTATAGCTGCCTCTAGTTGCTATAATATTTTCCAGCATTTGTTAGCAGAGTGACCATTCTTTTTACAATGAGTACAGGTAATGGGAGTCTTTTCTTTCTTTTTGAATTTTTCTTTAGAGGAGGTGGAGGCTACTAAGGATTTTGAAGAAGAAGAAGAGATTTCATATCTAGCAAGTTTGGTTTCTTCCCTAGTTAATCTATCACAAAATTCTTCTAAAGAGGGCATTTTAAAGGTTGCACCAAGAGCATCTTTAGTAGATCTGAAGGTGGTTGCAAAAATTTGAAAAACACCATTTAGCTTAGAAAGGATTAGATAAATGCATTTTTCTTCTGTCTTAGTCTTCCCACTGCATTTTTATTGAGTGAGGACTTCTTTGAAATTAGTGAGGAAATTAATACTACTACTAAAATCTTTAGGAGATAAAGAAGTTAGTTCGGCTTCTAGTTGCATTAATCTCATTTGATCTACTTTTACAAACAGAGTCTTCAATTTCTCCCAACTTTCATAAGGACTTTTATAATCTGTAATGTGAAACCACAAATTTTCATGAATAATAGAGCTAATAATACCCATAGTTTCATGCATTTTTCCTTTATGAACAAAGATTTCATATTTTTTATCAAATTCTGGTTGCTTTTCTTCTAACAAATGAGTAAGACCTTTTTCAGAGATAAGATTTATAATTTTATATTTCCAAGTGTGAAAGTTATGAGGGGTGAGAGATTCAATTAAATTCATCTTTTTAAAAGGATTGTGTAGACACCAAAATAGCACCAATCCGATTATGTGACTGCAAACACTGATCGCATTGACACACACAGCCCCAAGGGCAGCCCCCAGAGGTTAAACAGTGGTCCTAACCACTCTCACAGCAGTTTTGGAAGGTCAAAAATCATTTTGGCACCTTTAGGCACTTTGCTCAATATTCATTCCACCTAGGGACGAATTCAAAGTGGGATTCGCCCCACCCAGGGACGAATTCATAATTTGCTCCTAGGTGGGACAAATTGCAGGTTTGATGGGAAAAAAGTCAAATCTTGACAAATGGCAGCTCAGATCCACCACTTAATGCTTCCTTCATTGCATGGGAGTGTGGGTAAGCATTTTCGAGTGTTGGATACTGTTACAAGGGCAGTCATGAAGTCCCTATTTAGAGGGAGGAATCTCCTTCCTCCTGGGAAGGCATGATTGCCAAGTGGTGCCTCTCCATGCCCAATTCAAGAAACCTCCGGGTCTATAAATTGGTGAGTTTCCTCACCCCAAAAAAAAGAGGAGAGGGAGCATTTTAAGCAACGAAGTGCTGCCATTTTATTTCCCCATACACCCTTAGTTGATTTGTGCCTTTCACATTCGTGATCTCTTTTCGAGAGGATGTCATTGGGTGATCATTGAAGGTCAAATATTGAGCCCAAAACCTTACATTTGGCCATAGAATACCACCCAATTTTTTGACAACACTTTACAAGATATTTTGGACCCATCCCAAGTGGATTGGTGCCGAAATCAGGTCCCAACGGTGGGCGGCCTGCCCGGGCGCCCCCGCACTACTGCGAGTCTAATCGTCCCTTTTAGGAACGATTAGGAATCTATGGTAGATTGTTCTTTCTATCATTTTTATCTTGCATTTCATCTTATGTTGCTTAGATAGTTTGCAATTTCTATTTCGTAATGTTTTGAGCAAATCTTATCATGTTTTATCATTTTTTGTCTTTACTAACTTGCAGGTAGCATCATCAAATTCCCATTATGGAGGCTAAATTGGGAAAATATGACCATCTGAGTCTTCCCAAAATACCCCCAATTAGCTAACCCCAAGTTTATAGGTCTTTTGGAGCTCTCTAGGCAGGACATTTGGGACAATACCTTTTCGGTGTTTTGTTGCAGGTAAATTCATCCCGCCCCAGAGCAAATTCAAATCGGTGAGGAATTTCCTAATTGTTCCTTTTGCAATGCCTTCTTGGTGATGTTTCTATGCCCCTATAAAATTTTTAGATCATTTGGATACATTTTAGTCATCGTTTTATCTATTTCTTGCATGCACTAATCGTAGGCTTGGGGATTGCATGTTTCATCTCATCCGTAGGTGCTACTGATTGTTTCTTGTTTCTTTGAATGTAGGATCTGGACATCAGAGGAGTAGTAGTGAGTCAACATCTGTATACACAAGCAGCGGTGACATTTGGTCCACCCACTTTACATGTGGGCACGTGGAAGAAGGAATGGCATTCGTGGATGTAACAAAGAAACGAATTTAACGCTCCTCGCCCACCTAAAATGGGAGGAAGTGAATTGTAACCGAGTTCTGAAAAGACATCAATAAAATAAAGGGCTGTCTTCCTTATTTGCTTTGTTCAGTTTTGATTTGTTCATGCTTTCTCCTATTTCATGTGTTTTCGATTTGTAGGATTTAGCGTTAAGTTTAGTTTCATTTTTGCATTGTACTTGGAGCCCTGTTTCCTTTTTGTTTTCGTATCCTCATGCTTTGTGTTTTAGATAATCACTGCTTGTGTGTGTGTGTGATATTTTATGTTTAGTGTAGCATAAAAATCATAAAAAGAGATAAAAACCTACATAGCTTGTAGAAAAACACCACCATGGTGTACACCCGTAGCCAAGCCCAATCAAGGGCGAAAGCTGTGGAAAGTGTACAAGGGGGCACAAGTCGCCTCCGCTATAGCCCTAAGGACTTGGTCATACCGCCTTGGCGACCTGACCCACAAGAGAGTCTACATCGTTCCATGTCATAATGGAACTATAGGGGCACCCCTTTGAGGGACACACCCGTTCATCATAGCCCCTTTCGAGAAGAGTCCTTACACGTGGCACTCAACATAGATAAAAAGGCTCCCTTAGAAGCTCGATATGAGTGGCCATCACACGATGATGCTATAGTGGCATAGTTTCCATGAGGAGAGGCCACATGATTATGGCATCCCTCATTTGCCCCCCATCACTGTTAGAACCAATAGACAAAATCCAGAGCGCAAGGCCCTTCAAGAAGGGCGAGCCAACTCTGCCCGCCCCTTTCACACATACGAAAGGGAGCACGAGGAAGACCATTACATTCCTCAAGAGCAATATATAACGTGGGATCCATGCGCTTCCGCACCTGCTATATACCATGATCACCTACTGAGGCCAGAGCCTTGGGTAAATACCGCCAACCTCGACAGAGGGAAGCGACCTATTGAGATCTCGGATCATCACGACCAAGGTAAGTGCATAGGAGAGGCATCTAGGCCTCCTAGGCTCAAGATGGCAGAACCAATCGACCTGGCAGTCGCCAGACATGCTACCCGCCAAGCGTAGATCATGCGGCTTGAGCAAGATCAATAGTAGCTAGAGCATTTATATCGCCTTAGCAAAGAGTGCATTAGGCGCCAAACAGATGAGCTGCTCCATAACCTAGTGCCTGAGAGGGTTCCAACCCTGCGCACCCAAAGGGTGAAACCATATGAGAGGTGCAACCCCTTGGTGCAAGATAGGTCTCCGCGACCTTACCAAGTGCTACCTCCAAGACCTCCTAGACCCGAACGGGAGGCCACTCCCCGGAACAACGATGGGTATCCTTCGTGGGGACCCACCTAGGGTCATATGTATCATCTAGAGACTCCTCATGAATCTTACGAGGAATATGAGCAAGAAGAAGAGCAGGCCGAAACACCCTACCAAGGCAGAGGGGTTGCCATCCAACCACCCCTCTATAGGCCTCAAGTCTCCCACAACCCACAACGGGAGAAAACTAAATAGGAAGAGATTAAATATTCAGATGCATATAAAGCGCTGCTAGAGCGTTTGGAGTCTATGGAGACCAAAAATTATGGGCCCCAAAAGCCCACTTTACGCCAACTCCGCAGTCATCTTGTGCATCCGTCCGTGCTGACACCCCCTTACCCTGAACACTTTAAGATGCCTCAATTGGCAACCTTTAGAGGTGAGGAGGATGCTCAAGAGCATGTGACAAGATTCCTGAGCCAATGCTTTGGTATTCAGGACAATGATGCTTTGTTATTAAGAAATTTTATAACCACATTCATAGGCCCTGCTTCGAATTGGTTTACTTAGTTACCAAAGCATAGCATTACCAACTTAGATCAATTAGTGGATGCATTCCTCAAATGCTTCACCTTCAACACCAAAAATAAGGCGTCATTGAGTGACTTAGCCAGCCTCAGGCAGTATGAGGAGGAAACCATGGCGACCTATGGGAATCGATGGAGGACTTTGCTTTCAAAGCTGCCCTACCTTCCCCCTATGTCCGACCTCACTCAAATGTTCTCAAAGATCTATTTGAGATCGATCTCTGTGCTATTGCAGCTACAACAATATGCCACCTTAGAAGAAGCCCTGGTGCAAGCCAGGATCATTGAAGAGATCAAGATACATGATGGCGAGATAGCCAAACCTAAGAAGAAATAATGGAATAAGAACACAAAAATAGGGACTACGCAACAAAAACCCGTCACGGTCAACCAAGTTGCTATCAATGTCCCTAAGCCTACACAAGCAACACAGCCTCAAAAGGCTAACTATCAGGTAATGCCTCCTAACAACTATGACAGATAAAATTAGAGGCAAGAACAGAGTCAGCAGCGTCGCCCTAGGCGACAATACACACCCTACACAGAGTCTAGGGACTCCCTGTTTGATCGCTTGTTAGCGGTAAATTTGATCAACCTGCCAGAGATTCAAACCGTAGACCCCAATGCTCCCAAGCCTAAGGGGTACAGGGAGGACTTGTACTGTAGGTTCCACAGATGGCAGGGACATGACCTAAATGCCTGTTGGAAGTTTAAGGGTTTGGTGCAAGACCTAATTGATAACAAGACACTAGCGGTGGATAATCCCATGGCACCAAGCAATCAACAAATGGAGGTCTTTAAAGACCCCTTGCCTACTCATGCTCCGTAGGAAAAGACCCTACAAGTTAATGAGGTCAAACAGAACTGCCCCATGTAGGGGTATGTAGGGATGATCAGTATAGTGACTCAAAACAGGAGGTACCCGAGCACAAATGCTCCTGTGATAGCTGCAGGAGAGGTGCCAACAACATCACAACCACAACAACACCTTGCACAACCTCCTTTGCCTAGACCAGTGGCCACACTTCGGACCAAACTCACTCAAATTTTGAGGACCACCTCGGCTAGGCTCTCCATATACGAGCTCATACAACAATCAATGCCCCATCGAGAGGCTCTAATGGAGATATTGAAAGCCATCGAGTTGCAGCCCCACAAAACAAATTCTTTCAACAACTTTGTGGGACATGTCAAACGATGCATTGAGCCAGTCATCACATTTCGGGAAGACAAATTGAGATCAGTGACTGATGACATGGTGGATCCACCCCTGCACGTTATCGCATGGGTCAACGGGATCCCATACAAGAGGGTGTTGATAGACACTGGCTCATCCAGTAATATCATCACAACTACGACCCTAAAACATTTGAAGTTGCTCGCATCTCACATCACAGCTTCCACCTACACTCTATGAGCATTCAATGATGCAATCTGCTCGACAGTTGGCACAATAGTCCTACCAATCCAAGTGGGACAAAAGACCATACCCACATTGTGCCACATATTGGAGGGTGAGATGGCCTACAACATCTTGCTTGGGCCGGCCATGGATCAGGGACATGAAGTGTGTCCCTTCGATAGCTCACCAATGCTTAAAGTATACATTTGAAGGGGAGGTGCATGTAGTCCCGATGGACTTAGAACCCTTCAAGTATTGTAATGCGGTGCAACTGATGCCGCAATCGACCTTACCATCAACGCATTTGGATTTCCAGTTAAATCCATCTAAATAGGGTCCGATTCTGCAGGCATCCCTGTTAGCAAGTTCCTCAAAATCCTAGTCGGGTTCATCTTCATCGTCTAGACCTCCACCAACGACACCATCTTTGGGGGCCAAACAGAATGACAAAGGGAAGAAACCCCTGGAAGAGGCAAAACCTTTAGAAGAGACACTGCCATCAGTATCAACTATCTCTACCGAGGAGATGCCTAGCCGAATGGAAGTCGAGGCTCCTAGTTCACTCGACATGGAGTGGACTCAGGGAGAGCTTCCATTCCCTCCCCCTCAACCACCAACGATCACCGTTGAAATGGCCAATACGGGCCTAGGGGAGTATCTGGTGCAGAATATTGTAGCAACGCCCGCACTAGAGTCCATGCAGGACATGGGGAGACCTCACCTTCCCATTGACACTATTGTTCCCCTAGGCTACCCACCGAACCAGACAAATTTTGTGTATGGGGGCCTCGATCATGGCGTTGCACCATGCAGCAAGAGGACGAAGATGAAGAGCCTTTGCCAAAAATGTCAATTATTTGTCTAACCTAGAATTTGCTCTCAGATACCGTGGCCAATGCAATTGGCACGGATATGGGTTAGGCAGGTATGATCAAGGGATACATGTTCTTTGCCAACCAAGATACCAAATGTCATATGACAAGTTAGGAGTAGGTTACTGAAAGCACGAGGATACGGAAGCAAAAAGGAAAGCGAGTACGAGATGCAAACAAAAAACCGAACTCAACGCTAAATCCTAGGAATTTGAAAGTGCATGAAAAGAGGGAAAAGCATGAGCGAATCGAAATGAAACAAATGTGAATAAAGAAGACAACCCTTTTTATTGATATGTTTCACAACTCGGTTACAATGCGCATCCTCCCTTTCCAAGGGCTAGGAGCGTTTAAGCATGCGTTCTCGTTACATCCATGGGTGCCTTTCCTTCTTCCGCGTGCCCACATGTAAAATGGGCGGACCAAACATCACCGCCACTTGCGTCTATGAATGTTGATTCCTCGCTGCTCCTCCAATGTACAAACCCTACGTTCAAAGGAACAAGAAATAGTCAGTAGCACCTACGGATGAAACAAAACATGCAATCCCCAAGCCTACGATAAATGAATGAGAAAAATGAATTAAACTATGACTAAAATGAATCCAAATGCTCTAGAAATTTGATAGGGGCATCAAGACATCACCAGGAAGGCACTACAAAAAGAACAGTCAAGAAATTCCTCACCGATTTGAATTCGCTCCGGGGTGGGACGAATTCACCTACAACAAAATGCCGAAAAGGTACTGTCCCAATGTCCTACCTAGGAAGCTCCAAAAGACCTACAAACTTGGGGTTAGCTAATTGGGGGCATTTTGGGAAGACCCAGATGATCATATTTTCCCAATTTGGCCTCCATTAGCGAGAATTTGATGATGCTACCTGCAAGTTAGTAGAAGCGAGCAAAGATAGAAATATGGTCAAACTTGTTCAAAACGAGACGAAATTCAAATGACAACCTATCTAAGCATCATAGAACTGAATGCAAAAATGAAAGAAAACAAGTCTACCATGGAATTCCCATCATTCTGAAAGGGGGCGATTAAGATTGTGGCAGTGTGGGAGGGGGCGCCCATGGGGCAGGCCGCCCACCGTTTGGGGCCTGATTTCGGCACCAATCCACTTGGGATGGGTCCAAAACCTCTTGTGTGGTATTGTCGACAAATTTGGTGGGATATTGTGGCCAAATGTCGGGTTTTGGGCTCCAGATTCATCCTCCCAATAGTCACCCAATGACCTCCCCTCTAAAGGAGATCAAGGATGTGAAAGGTGCAAATCCAAAAGGTGTGAGGCGTGTAAATAAAATGGCAGCACTTCGTTGCTCTAAAATGCTCCTTCTCTCTATATTTTGGGGTGAGGAAACTCACCAATTTATAGACCTGGAGGTCTCTTGAAATGGGCATGCAGAGGCGCCACATGGCAGCCATGCCCTCCTAGGGGGAAGGAGATTCCTCCCTGAATTGGGACTTCATGACTGACCTTGCAAATGCCTCTAACGCTCGAAAACGCTCACCCATACTCCCATGCGATGAAGGAAGCGTTGAGTGGCGGATCTGAGCTGCCATTTGTCAAGATTTGACTTTTTGCCCATCAAACCTGCAATTCGCCCCACCCTAGAGCGAATTCAGAATTCGTCCCTGGGTGGGGCGAATCCCAGTTTGAATTCGTTCCAGGGTGGAACGGATATTGAGCAAAGTGCTTGAAGGTGCCAAACTGATCTCTGGCCTTCCAAAACTACTGTGAGAGTGGTTAGGACCACTGTTTAACCTCTGGGGGCTGCCCTTGGGGCTGTGTGTGTCAAAGCGATCAGTGTTTGCAGTCACATAATCGGATTGGTGTTGTTTTGGTGTCTATAGATGCCCCTTTTTGGGATGCGTTGTGCATGGCACAACGTCGAGCAAAAATAGATAACCAAAGCACTAATGATTAGGGTTTCTTAGTAACCTAACCAAATTTTGATGCCCCAAGTATGAAAAGGGCATGCATTCTTGAATCCTTGCTTCTGACGAGCTAAGGAACTCAATTCAAGTGTTAACCTTTTTCGGTGAGGTGTTACTTGAACTTGGACATTGATCAGTCATGAATAGGCAAAGGGCGCAACCTTTTGTCTATGGGAACCTTGAGTTCATGATTCATGAATGCCAAGTGATTGATCAGCTTGTGATTATTGCTTGTTTACTGCCCCAAGTAGGGGCATGATTATCTTTGTCAATGATTCTTTGAATGCATGCTATTTCCATGATTGGGTGTGTATTTGTTGATTGGTGACTAAGTGTGACTACCCCCTCAAGCGACGAATCGATGAGGGAATGACCTACATGAGAAAAGTGATGAGTCACTTGACCCAAGATGACTTATGTAAGGGTGCCTTCAGAGATTTATCTTTGAATTGTGTGTGCAGTTTTCGACATTTAGACCTATTTTTGGTGGGTGTTAACCCTTTTGGGTGATGCTTTTGGAGCTGAAATTGTCAAAAATCCGTCTTCCCGTGGAGTGGTCCGGCCATGGTGGCCTTCTTAGGGAGTAGGATGGTGATGATTTATAACCCCGATGTCTATTTTGGATGCCAAGAATGTCAGGCATGAAGGCGCCTTCGTTCGACAACTCTATTGCTATTTTTGGGTGGGTTTTGACCCTTTTGGTGATGTCGTTTGGGGATGAAATTCTCGAAGATCCGTCTTCCCATGGAGCGGTCCGGCTATGGTAGCCTTCTTAGGGAGTAGGATAGTGAGGATTTGTGACCCCGACATCTATTTTGCATGCCCGAAATGTCAAGTGCAAAAGCACTCTCATTGGACAGGTTTATTGCTGCTTTTGGTGCATTTTGTGCATTTTTTTTTTTTTGAAATTTGTGTGCTGAATTCATTCCAGGGTGGGACGAATTCCTATGTAGTATTCGTCCCAGGGTGGAACGAGCGCTAACTAGAGTGCTCATTCCAGGGAGGAACGATTACAGGCTCAAAAAGCCTATTTAAAGGCCAAAACTAGGTTTTGGGCTCATTTGCACTTGTTTTTTTGGCGATTTGGAGCTCTACGGAGGAGGAGGTCAATTCTGTGAAGCGAAGCGCTATCGAATTTCTCCTGACATTATGAGTGCACAAACCGGTTCGAGTGCGAGCCGAAGCGAGACCAGTAAGTGCTCCTTAGCGTTATTGCTTTTGTTATATGTTTTAAAACTGCAAGTGATTTGTTTAATTTTCTTTGTTATGTTGCTTTTCAAAATTAAAATTGAAACCCTAAAATTGAGCTGAACACAAACCAAGACTTAGCTTAAAACTGAGCGAAAAACGTAGTTAAAACCTAGGTGAATTTTTTTTTTTTTAATGTTTTTGTGTTGTTTTCTTTTGCAGGTTGTGAAGAGCCGGTATCGTGTACCTACTACTTTTGCGAAAGCGCGGGGCGCTAACTGTGGCTGACTGGGAGTGGCTTGATGCCCTTGGGCTCAAGCAGGTGGCTCGACTGGAGCCTATGGTCGGGGATCGGGCCTATCTGATGGCCCTGATCAACCTGTGGGATCCCCGGACCAACACCTTCCATCTCCCAATAGGGAGATGATAGTGACCTTGGAGGATGTTTATCGACTTCTATGGATTTCGATAGATGGACTGCCGATCAGGATGACGTCATGGGATCAGTGGATAGCGGTGCTGATACGATGCTTCGGCATGGGGAGGAGTTGGGGGTGGATGGTCCAGTGGAGATGGCAGAGGTTGACTGCCAGATGGGCGGGATTCTGGTTCGATGGTGGTTTGAGAGGGGGGTGTTGGGAGTGAGGCACGCATTGCTTATGGGCCTCATTTCCAACATGCTGCTACCTGACTCATCGGTGGAGAGTTCCCATGGAACCTACTGGATGTGGTCTATCGGCTGGTGGAGTGTTCGACGTAGGAGCCTTTGATCATGAGATGGGGATAGACGCTATTGGCGTAGCTCTATGGGGAGCTATATGAGGTCCCTATCGTGAGGTGGAAGGGGATCAGCTAGCTATCTATTGCAGAGTTGGGGTTGGCAACACATAGCGGTGGAGAGACTAGGGGGTTATCATGGATGATATGGGTGAGATGGTAGATAAGGATATAGGGTATGCGGCTCTATGGCGGTGGTCTGAGGAGTAGGGATAGAGTCGATGGTGGGCAGGTGCCATAGGGCACTATGTCGATGCCTTCGTTGGGCTTACTCTAGGGGAGGTGTCTTGGTGCCCTTATCGGGACTGTCCAGCCTGGCCAGAGGCTGGAGAGTGGCTTCGATGGGTATGTAGGGAGCGATGGCTGATTGGGCGACATGGGACCGAGCATGAGTTCTTCCCTTACGTCGGGTGACATGATAGTTTGGGGTGCACCAGGGTTGCCTGGTGAGCCCATGGTCTATCGACATCGGGGGATGAGAGGACTCTGGATCGATCGGTCATCATGCCACTAGGCGAGGATTTAGATGCAGTGATCGACGTCCCGGATGTGGATGACGTCGGGACTACCATAGAGTATGACCAGTGGTGGGTACTATGGCGATGGTGGGGAGAGGGGCCACTAGGAGGTGTGGAGGTAGCAACCGGGGGGAGGGTGTCGAGGCACCAGGAGATGCTTGGGGAGCTCCTCGGGAGGATGCAGATATGGTGGAGGTGGAGGATGAGGATGTGGGGGTTTCGGATCAGCCGAAGATGCAGGACATCACGGAGTAGTGGGAGCCAGAGAGCTGTTATTCCAGATATGCCTACGCCTCGGGAAAGGGAAGGACATGAAGTCCCGGGCTAGCATGGAGATTGCAGGTTGGAGGAGCTATTGTGGAGGCGGGATGAGGAGTTGGGGGAAGCTTTGTAGGAGAGGGATCTCTTGTGGGCTCAGCTGGCAGAGCGGGAGAGCGCATTCATTGCACACCATCGGGGGATGGGGACACCAGCACTGCATAGGAGAGGGATCTCCTATGGATGCAACTGGCGTAACATGATGATGCAGTAGCTTACTACCATCGATGGGAGGCAGAATGGTTGCGACGGAGGCAGATTGGTCTCGACATCGGATGGATATGGAGGGAGAGATTATCCACCTCGGTGGGCGGTTACCTGAGCCCTCGGGAGGTGGGTCTTCATGTCGGATGAGGGGCAGTGATACTGAGCAGTCAACATCATCTCATCGTAGGCGATTGGATGAGGGAGGCGGTAGTAGGCGTGATGCGGGGGCTAGCAACAGCCGCCCTGAGGGGTCCCATAGGACCCACACCATGGGGGTAGTTCCCGTCGCATCGATCCTACGTGATCATGGTGGTCGATGCCTTAGGCTTGGGGGTTTTGAGATTTTGGATTTTGTTGCGGGGTCAGAGGACCAGCTCTTTGTAGCCTATGGGCATTTTTGCTGATATATATATATATACTTTATTTTGTTTATGCGCATGTGATGATTTGATTTTATGCATGATGATTGATGAATATGGATGTATGCATGTTAAGTTATAGTGATGAATGCATATGTTGTTGATAAAATGTGAATGTTTGTAATTGATATGATATGCAAATGGAATGGATGAATTGAATTTGTGATGTTTGGTAGTCGCACCATAGACTGTTTAGAACTTTATGGCTTTTTGTCCTAGGCGATTGCTGCGGTGAATAGCTTTGTAGGCATACATGTTTTTTTTTTTGGTATGGCGAGACTAAAATATAGCAAGTTGGTTTCGAATGTAGTTAAGGTTTTCTGAGACTCAGATGTTTTAACTAACTAGCCATGACTGTACTTTATCTCACAAGACTTTTGAACAAGGTATGAATCGGACTTGTTTTGGACCAAGTTATTTCACATCCCTGTGTGTGCAATTGAGTTCATTTATGTGGTGTTGGTCAGGATACCGCCAGTGCTAGATAGGCTATCAACCAAACCTGTATTGAGGATCACCTGATTAGCTCCACTAACTCCTTTGTTGTATTTAGTCAGATTAATCTACGGTGCTATCATAGGATACCATAAGCTAGCTCATCCACATGCAAACATTGATCTGCACACAAGTTAATGTGACAGATATATCGTCATGCGGGAGGTTTACCACCAGTGACCAATAGGCTATCAACCAAACCGGTACTGAGGTTTGCCTCATGACCTGTCGGAATGCTGAGAGTTCCAGGGATTCAAGTTCGACTCCCTTCTTTTCTTCAATTGTATTGGGATACTTGCTCTTTTGTAGTGATAAAAATCACTATTTATTTTTGTATTAATTTTTCTTTTGAGCAAGGGATTAGGATATGGAGTGATGAGAATCACTATTGTTTGTGCCTTTTGATGTGTGCACTTTGGGATATCAAATTTTGGAGTTTTGACTTTTGCAAATTGTTCTGATGTTTTGCAACCTTTTGAGAACTTGGGATTCTTGGGGAATTGGGTAGGGAGGATGCTTGTCCTTTTGCCAACTCTCAGCATTCTTTGGGGTCATTCGCACAGGGGGATGAGCAAGATAGCCATTTCGCTTATGGTGACCTGGATTGCTTTGCAGGGTTCATCTTTCGTTCACACAACTTGGGAATTTTGTTATATGTTTTAACTTGTGTTGGGATGCTACGTAACAAGGTGTGATCCAAGTAGAATTCTACCTTCGTAAAATCTGTCTGACTTGGTACAGTATGTGGCTAGAAATCTAATGACGACTGAATGATGAAAACTCTCGATACATTAGAAACAACTGACTATGATGTGGGAGAATAATGTGAATGGTGGTTATAGGCGATGAACTATTGATAAAGCGAAAAATGTAGAAGATGATGGTTTTTGCCAAGTAATGACAGTCTATGGTGCTTTGACCTGTATGACCACAAATATGCAATGTATGCAGCTATATATTTTTGTATTTTTGAGGGATTGATGTTTGTGAGTATGCAGATGAGATGCAAAAGAGCTCTGTACTGTTATGATGATTTTGCGTATGCATGGAAATGAGATGCAAATTTTTGTTATTTTTGATGATTTTATTGTTTTTGAATTTTTCTTGTTTTTGACCAAGCGATTATGGGAATCCTTGGAGCCTTTTGGGTTGACCAAGCGATTATGGAAATCCTTGGAGCTTTTTGGGTTGACCAAGCGATTATGGGAATCCTTGGAGCTTTTGGGTTGACCAAGCGATTATGGGAATCCTTGGAGCTTTTTGGGTTGACCAAGCGATTATGGGAATCCTTGGAGCTTTTTGGGTGGGCTATGGCTCCTTTAAATATGGAATGGCCGCAAGTGACTGATGTTCAAGGGTTCTAGTTCCTTGATTCCATCAAGAGAGGCTAGCCGGTATGTTCCAGGTCCTATTTTGCTATCAATTACATATGGACCTAACCAATTTGCCATGAACTTGTCCCTTAGATGGGATGACAAACTAGAGTTCTGTTGGTTTTCTTTTAAGACCAAGTCACCAATCCGAAAGTCCCTCAGGTGAACTTTCATGTTGTATGCTTTCTTAAGTCGCTCTTGATAGATACGTAAATGCTCGAGAGCATTAACACGTCGTTCATCAAGCAACGTAAGCTGGTCTAACCGGGCCTACCATGCAGTGTCATCATCGATGAACTCTTGCATTGATATGCATAGGGAGGGAATCTCCAACTCGAGAGGCATGACTACCTCGGAGCCATACACGAGCGAAAATGGAGTTGCCCCAGTGGGCATCCGAATGCTAGTGCGATAAGCCCATAGGGCAAGTGGGATCTGAATGTGCCAATCCTTATGATTGTCTGTGACTATCTTTTTAAGGATAGCAACTAGCATTTTGTTTGACGCCTCTGCTTGCCCATTTGCCTACGGATAATAGGGTGTCAAAAAACTATGCTAAATTTTGTACTTTGTGGTCAAAGCACGCACATCTTTGTTCTTGAATGACGTCCCATTATCCGAGATTATCTTGGATGGAATACCAAAATGACATATGATGTTATGCAAAATGAACTCCACAATGCGGGGTCCAGTCGTAGAGGTTAGCGAAACCGCTTCCACCCACTTGGTGAAATACTCTGTGGCCATTATGATAAACGTGTGATGGCCGAACGATGCAGGGGAGATCTTTTCGATGAGATCTAAGCCCCACTATGAAAATGGCCAAGCCGATTGGATCGGCTGCAAGGCCTGGGAAGGTACATGTGTCAAATTGGCATGATGTTGACACTTCATGCACTTCCGCACATATGCACAACAATCTCGCTCTAAATATGGCCAATAATAGCCCATGCGAAGGATGCACTTTGCGATGGCCATACCACTGAAGTGGCCACCGCATGTACCATCGTGCGCTTGGGTGATCGCCCAAGTGGACTCTTGTTGGTCCAAGCAACGAAGGAGGATCCCTTCATAGCTACGATGGTACAAAATGTCTCCTAACAAGACATACTTTGCCACTTTCTGCTTGAATGCTCATTTTGTGGCATGCATCAATCCAAGCGGGAGGTTACCTAACTTGAGGTAGTCCCTGATGGGGGAATACCAATCCTGCTGATCAGAAGCCTCGATGGTATGAATAACCAATCCCTCTTGAAGTTCATCCCTAGCAAAAGTTGAGTGGGAGAGAACTTGCAAGAATAGCGTTGTATTGCTATTAATGGGAGTAGGGGAGAACAAGGACCCCCAGTTGGCATGTTTCAGATGATCATGGATTCGAGAGAACCTGTCCATGGATGGCTCAATCTGGATCAAGTGGATTCCTGGCATTAAATCAGAGCTTGCTCGCTCCATCGCTGATTGCGATAGTGTTTTGACTTGAATGGTTGTCATATCACCAGAAATGTCTTGCGGGATTAGTGACCCCAAAGAGGCCATAGTGTCCACAAAATGATTCGATGACCGAGGGAGTGCCTCGATGTCGTACCATTCAAGCTTTGCCAGGAATTTGTCCACAAGGGCTTTGTAGGCCTACAGAACTGGGCATTTGCATTGGAATACCCCTTTGACTTGATTGACGATTAACAGCGAATCACCAAAGATGTTCAATCATTTAATGTTCATGGTGATTGTTGTCTGAAGACCTATGAGCAAGGCTTCATACTCTGCATTATTGTTGGTGCATGGGAAATTTAATTTAAATGACAAGGGCATAGGAGCGCCCTGCGGTGTGAAGAATACTATTCCCATGCCACCACCTTGCTCACATTTAGAACCATCAAAAAATAGGGTTATGTCGGCCTGTGACTCAGGCTCGTCAGAATCTGGTGATTCTGAGACATGGAAGACCCCATCATCGGGTAGTTCTATAGTCAGAGGCTGGTCGTCTTCGAGAGGAGCCTCTGCTAGTTGATCGGCTATGACCTGACCTTTTATGGATTTCTGTCCAATAAACTCTATGTCAAATTCCATCAACAACATGATCCATTTCGTCGTGCGACTACTATGATAAGTATGACTCATCATGTATCACAATGGATTCTCCTTAGACACAACATACGTCTTGTTGCTCAACATGTAATGGCACAGCTTTTTGGTAGCAAACACCACTGCCAAGCAGAGTTTCTCAACGTATGCATAGTTAAGTTCATAGCTGACCAGGGTGCGGCTAAGATAGTAAGTAGCCTGTTCTCTATGAAGTTCATTCTTCTGGGCTAACATGGCTCCCAGTGCCACCTCAGTAGCTGAGATGTATAAGTAGAATGACACTCCTGGTCTAGGTGGTGCCAATACTGGCGATGAAGCCAAGTATTGTTTGATGTCATCAAAGGCTGACTGGCACTCGTCATCCCAGTGAAATGCTACCCCCTTGTGCAACAACTTGTTCATTGGTCGGCACTTGTCAGATAGCTGCGCTATGAAGCGCTTGATCGACGCGACCTTTCCTTGCAGGCTTCTGAGCTGCTTGATGGTAGTTGGGGGAACCATTTCAAGGATTGCCTTGACTTTGTTTGGGTCCACCTCGATGCCTCATTTTGAGACTATGAAACCCAAGAGCTTTCCAGATGTGATGCCAAAAATGCACTTCTTGGGATTCAATCTGACTTTATGCTCCATGAGGCGATCGAGGATCTTGCTTAAGTCACCGAGATGATCCGGGCGCAAAAGAGATTTGGCCAACAAATCATCCATGTAATCTTCCAAAGTCTTGTGCATGTAATCATGGAAGATGTATGTCATGGCACGTTGGTAGGTGGCGCCAACATTTTTAAGGCCAAAAGGCATGACCTTATAACAAAATGTTCCCCAAGGCATTGTGAACGCCATTTTTAGTTGGTCCTCGGGATTGATACAAATTTGATTGTATCCCGAGAAACCATCCATGAGGGAAAGCATTTCGTGACCCGTTGTAGCGTCTACCAATGCGTCGATGCTCGGCAAGGGGAAATCATCTTTAGGACTCGCTTTGTTTAGATCTCAAAAATTAGTGCATATGCGAATCCTCCCGTCAGGCTTCTTGATGGGCACCATGTTGGACAGCCATGGTGGATAATCCATGCAGATGACAAACTGTGCATCCAACAACTTTTGCAATTCATCTTTGACCATTAAGGCCACTGTTGGGTGCATCTTGCATAGTTTTTGCTTAACTGGCTTGACTGTCGGATCAAGCGTTAGATTATGCATGACTAGCTACGGATCTAGCCCCGACATGTCTCTGTATGACCATGCAAAAACCTCCTTCTTCTCTTTGAGAAGGGCAATGTAGTCGGCTTGCTCTTCGGGGGATAAACTTACCCCTAGCTTGATGATCTATGGATTCATTGGATCTGAGCCGATGTCTACGTCAGTCGTCTCCTCGACCGACATGTGGGATCCGTCTTCCAACTGATGTGGAGTTGGGATCAAGTGGATATCATTTGCTGAGTTTAGATCATCGTTAGGAACCTCGGGTCCCTCTTCAGCATGGAAGATATCCTGAGTTGGCCTAGGGGTAAAATGAAGCATTTCATCGAAAGGCCAGTACTCGGATGGGGATGGAGGGGAATTGACGCGATCCCAGTCTATGGCATCTATGTCTAGATACAATGACTATGTCGGATCGCCGGATTGTGGATGGGGGCGGTTAAGTCAATGGAGATCATGTTGATGAAATGATTTTGGTCTCCATTACCGTGGGTGTGGTTACTCGGACATCCTGGATGCTCTCTATGCTCTGGATCTGGCTCTAGAGGGACGGGCATGAATGGATCGGCCCTATGTGTGGATAGGAAGATAGGGTCTACCCTCGACACTGATGTCACTATAGGGTCTCTAGGCGAAAGGTGCTCTTCGTATGCCCAGAGTAGCGGATCCAACACTTGGTCCCACCGCGTTGGGTCTACGTACCACTCATGCCCTGGCACTATGTTTAATTGTTCAAATATGTCGTTAATCTCCAAGGGGCATCGATGCTGCATCTACCGCATGTGATTAAGATATGCCATCTCTGTTTCATCTTCATAATCACTATCGGAGATCCAAAGGCCTTCGTTGGCTCTGACTACTTGCGGCATTAAAGGCTCGCCTTGCTCAAGCAAATTGATGTGGTCCCACCTAGGTTGTTCTGCTCTCCGTGGGGGGACTTGATTTCCTTGGAGCGGCGCTTGCTCGATGGGAGCATCCAGGGGGAACATTGTCAAGAGGCTTTCTTGATATTCATCCATGGGGATCACCTGTGAGTGATCGCTATCTGATTCGAAGGGGTCATATGATGCTGGTTCATATTCTGACTCATCCTTCGAGGACCCTTCTTGACATTGTCTAGACCCTCCTTGAAAATGAGCTCTCGAGCTTTCTCCTCTCTCGAGCGAAGGGAAGGGATTGCTAGAGCCAACAAGGTTGATTGTCGTTAATGGGAGATAATCCCTCAATGTATATGTGGTGTTAGGGTTGGCATATGGATCTGATGCCAATCCCCCCTTGTTGCCTATCCCTAGGCCTTGCATGTTCTCCACCAAGATGTCCAAGGGGAGGGGGTGGTTGAACCCTACTCCTGACTTGTCATATGGCATTTGGTATCTTGGTTGGCAAAGAACACGTATCCCTTGCTCATATCGGCCTAACCCATATCCGTGCCAATTGCATTGGCCAAGGTATCTCAGAGCAAAGTCTGGGTTAGACAAATAGTTGACATTTTCAGCAAAAGGCTCTTCGTCTTCGTCCTCTTGCGTGCATGGTGCAACGCCATGATCAAGGCCCCCATACACAAAATTTGTCTGGTTCGGCGGGTAGCCTAGGGGAACAATAGTGCCAATGGGAAGGCGAGGTCTCCCCATGTCCTGCATGGACTCTAGTGTGGGTGTTGCTACAATATTCCACACCAGATACTCCCCAGGGCCCGTATTGGCCATTTCAACGGTGATCGTTGGTGGTTGAGGGGGAGGGAATGGAAGTTCTCCTTGAGTCCACTCCATGTCGGGTGGGCTAGAAGCCTCGACTTCCATCCGGCTAGGCATCTCCTCAGTAGAGATAGTTGATACTGATGGCAATGTCTCTTCCAAAGGTTTTGCCTCTTCCAGGGGTTCCTTCCCTTTGTCCTTCTGTTTGGCCCCCATAGATGATGTCGTTGGTGGAGGACCAGATGATGAAGATGAACCCGACTGGGATTTTGAAGAACTTGTTAATGGGGATGCCTATGGAATCGGACCCTGTTTAGATGGATTTAACTAAAAATCCAAATGCGTTGATGGCAGGGTCGATTGCGGCATCAGCTGCACCGCATTACAATACTTGAAGGGTTCTAAGTCCGTCGGGACTACATGCACCTCCCCTTCAAATGTATACTTTAAACATTGGTGAGCTATCGAAGGGACACACTTCATGTCCCTGATCCATGGCCGGCCCAACAAGATGTTGTAGGCCATCTCACCTTCCAATACGTGGCACAATGTGGGTATGGTCTTTTGTCCCACTTGGATTGGTAGGACTATTGTGCCGACTGTCGAGCAGATTGCATCATTGAATGCTCGCAGAGTGTAGGTGGAAGCTGTGATGTGAGATGCGAGCAACTTTAGATGCTTGAGAGCCATAGTTGTGATGATGTTGCTGGACGAGCCAGTGTCTATCAACACCCTCTTGTATGGGATCCCGTTGACCCATGCGATAACGTGCAGGGGTGGATCCGCCATGTCATCAGTCACTGATCTCAATTCATCTTCTCGAAATGTGATGACCGGCTCAGTGCATCATTTTACATGCCCCACAAAGTTGTTGAAAGAATTTGTCTCATGGGGCTGCAACTCGATGGCTTTCAAAATCTCCATTAGAGCTTCTCGATGGGGCGTAGATTGTTGTATAAGCTCGTATATGGAGAGCCTAGCCGAGGTGGTCCTCAAACTCTGAGTTAGTTTGGTCCGAAGTGTGGCCACCGGCTTAGGTGGAGGAGGTTGTGCAAGGTGCTATTGTGGTTGCGATGTTGTTGGCACCTCTCCTGTCGCTGTCATAGGAGCATTCATGCTCGGATACCTCCTGTTTCGAGTCACTATACTGATCATCCCTACATACCCCTACATGGGGCAGTTCTGTGTGACCTCGTTAACTTGTAGGGTCTTTGCCTACGGAGCATGAGCAGGCAAGGGGTCTTTGAAGACCTCCATTTGTTGATTGCTTGGTGCGACGGGATTATCCATCGCTAGGGTCTTGTTATCAATTAGGTCTTGCACCAAGCCCTTAAATTTCCAATAGGCATTTAGGTCATGTCCCTATCGCCTATGGAACCTATAGTACAAGTCCTCTCTATACCCCTTAGGCTTGGGTGCATTGGGATCTATAGTCTGAATCTCTGGCAGGTTGATCAGGTTTGCCGCTAACAAGCGGTCAAACAAGGAGTCCCTGGACTCTATGTAGGGTGTGAATTGTCGCCTAGGGCGATGTTGTTGACTCTGTTCTTGCCTCTGATTTTCTCTGTCATAGTTGTTGGGAGGCACTGCCTGATAATTAGCCTTTTGAGGCTGAGTTGCTTGCATAGGTTTAGGGACATTGATAGCAACTTGGTTAACCATAATGGGTTTTTGTTGCATGGTCCCAGCTTTAGTGTTTTTAGTCCACTCTTTTTTCTTAGGCTTGGCTATCTCGCCATCCTGTATTTTGATCTCTTCAATAATTCTGGCTTGTGCTAGAGCTTCTTCTAAGGTGGCATATTGTTACAGCTGCAATAGCATAGAGATCGATCTCAAACAACTTTTGGAGAACATCTGAGTGAGGTCGGACATAGGAGGGAGGTAGGGCAGCTTTGAGAGCAATGTCCTCCATCGATTCCCGTAGGCCACCATGGTCTCCTCCTCATACTTCTTGAGGCTGGCTAAGTCACTTAGTGACGCCTTCTTCTTGGTATTGAAGGTGAAGCGTTCGAGGAACGCATCCACTAACTGATCTAAATTGTTAATGTTGTGCTTTGGTAACTGAGTAAACCAATCCGAGGCAGGGCCTACGAATGTGGTTATAAATGTTCTCAATAACAAAGCATCATTGTCCTGAATGCCGAAGCATTGGCTCAGGAACCTTGTCACATGCTCTTGAGCATCCTCCTCACCTCTAAAGGTTGCCAACTGAGGCAGCTTAAAGTGCTCAGGGTAAGGAGGTGCTGGCACTGACGGATGCACAGGATGACTATGGAGCTAGCGTAAAGTGGGCTTTTGAGGCCTAGAAGTTTTGGTTTCCATAGACTCCAAACGCTCTAGCAGCGCTTTGTATGCATCGAAGGATTTAATCTCTTCCTCTTTAGTTTGCTCCCGTTGTGGGTTGTGGGAGACTTGAGGCCTCTGAAGGGGTGGCCGGATGGCAACTCCTCCACCTAGGTAGGGCATTTTAGCCCGCTCTTCTTCTTGCTCGTACTCCTCGTAAGCTTCTTGAGGAGTCTCTAGGTGAGACCTATGACCCTGGGTGGGTCCCCGTGGAGGGTACCCATCATTGTTCCGGGGAGTGGCCTCCCGCTCAGGTCTAGGAGGTCTCGAAGGCAGCACTTGGTAAGGTCATGGAGACCTATCTCGCACCAAGGGATTATGCCTCTCATATGGTTCCGCCCTTTGGGTGCGCGGGGTTGGAACCCTCTCAGGCATCGGGTTATGGAGCAGCTCATCTGTTTGGTACCTAATGCGCTCTTTGCTAAGGTGATATAAATGCTCTAGCTACTGTTGGTCTTGCTCAAGCCACATGATCTGCGCTTGGCGGGCGGCATGTCTGGTGACTGCCAGGTCAATTTGTTCTGCCATATTGAGCCTAGGAGGCCTAGATGCCTCTCCTATGCATTTACCTCGATCATGATGATCCGAGATCTCAATAGGTCACTTCCCTCTGTCGAGGTTGGTGGCATTTACCCGAGGCTCTGGCCTCAGTGGGTGATCATGGTATCTAGCTGGTGCGGAGGCGCATGGCCCCCATGCTGTATATTGCTCTTGAGGAATGTAATCATCTTCCTCGTGCTCCCTTTCATATGTGTGAAAGGGGTGGGCAGAGTTAGCTCACCCGGTTTGAAGAGCCTTACGCTCTGGATTTTGTCTATTGGTTCTAACAGTGATAGGGGGCAAAGGGGGAGGCCATCATCATGTGGCCTCTCCTCATGGAAACTATGCCGCTCTAGCACTTCATCGCATGGTGGCCACTCATATCGAGCTTCTAAGGGAGCTTTCTTGTCTATGTTGAGTGCCACGTGTAAGGACTCCTCCTGAAAGGGGCTATGATGAACGGGCGTGTCCCTCAAAGGGGTGTCCCTATAGTTCCATCTTGACATGGACTGATGCGGACTCTCTTGCGGGTCGGGCCGCCAAGGCGGTATGACCAAGTCCTTGGTGCTGTAGCGGAGGCGACTTGTGCCCCCTTGTACACTTTTTGCAGCTTCCGCCCTTGATTGGGCTTGGCTACGTGTGTACACCATGGTGGTGCTTTCCTACAAGCTATGTAGATTTTTATCTCTTTTATGATTTTTTATGCTACACTAAACAGAAATGAGCACACACACACACAAGTAGTGATTATCTCGTTTAAATATTGAGAGTGTGTCCTAAACCTGGTTTAGTGTGTTTTGATTTTTGTTTTTTTTTTTTTTGTTTTGAAGGTTTTTAAAGAACGTTTAAATGCAAAATGAGGGCTCTTATGACTCCCAAAATTGGTCGCCCCTTCGATATACCATTGCCATGCCGATATACCAACCTCTCTATATACCCGCCCTTACGTGAGGGAAACTATAGGTACGTGAGAGCAGATGGTACGTGGAACGTAGGCGGTACGGAAGGGGAATCACCCTGTTTATGACACCTACCATAGAAGACTTATCCTCGTGCGCTGGGAATCACCCTAGCTACACTCGGTCAGCTTTCATCAGGATTTACGTCTAGCAACAGTTGCGATCGGGGTAATGGATGCAAAATTCAAGCCAAGGTGGTGATGAAATCCACCGTTGGTCTTGATCAAGGGCTGGGGTTTTACGACCAGCGCCTTGGTTTTTAAGTTGCCACGTGGTGTGTGGGGTTCTTTTTATTTTGCAAAAGGAAACAAGCAAACAACAAAAAGAAAAACTTTCCCTAAGCAAACAAATAATCCAGAAATAGAAACACTGAACAAAAAATGACAGAGAACATGCAGAATCCTTACCTCTTCTCTGCCCGCATCTGTCGGTCCTGAGTTTCTGCCCCAAAACTTCATAGACTAGAATTCATCCTAGGGTGGAATGAATTATAGGACTGTATTCATCCCAGGGTGGGGCACATTCCAATTCATCCCTGGGTGAGACGAATTACAGTTCTGTGTTCGCCATAGACTGGAACGAACAATAGTCCCGCGTTCCAAAAAAAGATACCTGCAAGCAAGGTAAATTTTGATCAAATTTCTGATCCAAAAAGGTAGAGGACAGGGTCCCACCATGATCACCACTGAAAGCACGAGGATACGGAAGCAAAAAGGAAAGCGAGTATGCGATGCAAACAGAACCGAACTTAACGCTAAATCCTAGAAACTTGAAAGTGCATGAGAAAGAGAGAAAGGATGGAATCGAAATGAAACACATGTGAATAAAGAAGACAGCCCTTTTTATTGATATGTTTCACAACTCGGTTACAATGCGCATCCTCCCTTTCCAAGGGCTAGGAGTGTTTAAGCATGCATTATTGTTACATCCATGGGTGCCTTTCCTTCTTCCGCGTGCCCACATGTAAGATGGGTGGACCAAAACATCACCGCCACTTGTGTTTATGAATGTTGATTCCTTGCTGCTCCTCCGATGTTCTAATCCTACGTTCAAAGGAACAAGAAATAGTTAGTAGCACCTACGGATGAAACAAAACATGCAATCCCCAAGCCTACGATAAGTGAATGAGAAAAATGAATTAAACTATGACTAAAATGAATCCAAATGCTCTAGAAATTTGATAGGGGCATCAAGACATCATCAGGAGGGCACTACAAAAAGAATAGTTAGGAAATTCCTCACCGATTTGAATTCGCTCTGGGGTGGGACGAATTCACCTACAACAAAATGCCGAAAAGGTATTGTCCCAATGTCCTACCTAGGAAGCTCCAAAAGACCTACAAACTTGGGGTTAGCTAATTGGGGGAATTTTGGGAAGACCCAGATGATCATATTTTCCCAATTTGGCCTCCATTAGTAGGAATTTGATGATGCTACCTGCAAGTTAGTAGAAGCGAGCAAAGATAGAAATATGATCAAAATTGTTCAAAACGAGATGAAATTCAAATGACAACCTATCTAAGCATCATAGAACTGAATGCAAAAATGAAATAAAACAAGTCTACCATGGAATCCCCATCGTTCTGAAAAGGGGCGATTAAGATTGTGGCAGTGTGGGAGGGCGCCCATGGGCAGGCCGCCCACCGTTTGGGGCCTGATTTCGGCACCAATCCACTTGGGATGGGTCCAAAACCTCTTGTGTGGTATTGTCAAAAATTTGGTGGAATATTGTGACCAAATGTCGGGTTTTGGGCTCCAGATTCATCCTCCCAATAGTCACCCAATGACCTCCCCTCTAAAGGAGATCAAGGATGTGAAAGGCGCAAATCCAAAAGGTGTGAGGCGTGTAAATAAAATGGCAGCACTTCGTTGCTCTAAAATGCTCCTTCTCTGTATATTTTGGGGTGAGGAAACTCACCAATTTATAGACTTGGAGGTCTCTTGAAATGGGCATGCAGAGGCGCCACTTGGCAACCATGCCCTCCTAGGGGGAAGGAGATTCCTCCCTGAATTGGGACTTCATGACTGACCTTGCAAATGCCTCTAACGCTCGAAAATGCTCACCCATACTCCCATGCGATGAAGGAAGCGTTGAGTGGCGGATCTGAGCTGCCATTTGTCAAGATTTGACTTTTTGCCCATCAAACCTGCAATTCGCCCCACCCCGGAGCGAATTCAGAATTCGTCCCTGGGTGGGGCGAATCCCAGTTTGAATTCGTTCCAGGGTGGAACGGATATTGAGCAAAGTGCCTGAAGGTGCCAAATTGATCTCTGGCCTTCCAAAACTATTGTGAGAGTGGTTAGGACCACTTTTTAACCTCTAGGGGCTGCCCTTGGGGTTGTGTGTCAAAGCGATCAGTGTTTGCAGTCACATAATCGGATTGGTGCTGTTTTGGTGTCTATAGGTTCAACCACCCCTTGCCCTTGGACATCTTGGTGGAGAACATGCAAGGCCTAGGGGTAGGCAACAAGGGGGGATTGGCATCAGATCCTTACGCCAACCCTAACACAACATATATATTGGGGGATTATCTCCCATGGTCGACAACCACCCTTGTTAATCTCAATAACCCTTTCCCTTCGCTGGAGAGAGGAGAAAGCTCGAGAGCTCATTTTCAAGGAGGGTATAGATAGTGTCAAGAGGGATCTTCGGAGGATGAGTCAGAGTATGAACCAGCATCATATGACCCCTTTGAATCAGATAATGATCATTCACAAGTGGTCCCCATGAATGACTATCAAGAGAGCCTCTTGACGATGTTCCCTCTAGAGGCTCCAATCGAGCCAGTGCCGCGTCAAGAGAATCAGGCCCCACCGTAGAGAGCGGAACAACCACAATGGGGCCAGATCAATTTGCTCGAGTAGGACGAGCCTGTCATACCTCAAACAGTTTTCAGAGCCAACGAGGGCTTTTGGATCTCCGATAGTGATTACGAAGATGAAATAGAAATGACATATCTTAATCACATGCGGTAGATGCAACATCGATACCCCTTGGAGATTAACAACATATTTGAATAGCTAAACATAGTGCCAGGGCATGAGTGGTACGTAGACCCAGCGGGGTGGGACCAAGTGTTGGATCCACCGCTTCAGGTATACAAAGAGCACCTTCCACCCCGAGACCCTAGAGTGATATCAGTGCCGAGGGCAGACCCTGTCCTCCTATCAGCACATAGGGCCGATCCATTCATGCCAATACCCCTAGAGCCAGATCCGAAGCACAGGAATCATCTAGAATGTTCACGTCACCACACCCATGGTAATGGAGACCAAAATCATTTCATCAACATGATCTCCATTGACTTAACCGCCCCCATCCACAACCCGATCGATCCAGCATGGTCATTGTATCTAGACATAGATGCCATAGACTGGGATCACGTCAATTCACCGCCATCCCCATCAGAGTACTGGCCTTTCGGTGAAATGCTTCATTTTACCCCTGGGCCAACTCAGGATATCTTCCATGCTGAAGAGGAACCCGAGGTTCCTAATGATGATCTTAACTCAGCAAATGATATCCATTTGATCCCAACTCCACACCAGTTGGAGGACGGATCCCACATGTCGGTCGAGGAGATGACTGACGTAGACATCGGCTCAGACCCAATGAATCCATAGATCATCAAGCTAGGGGTAAGTTTATCCCTCGAAGAGCAAGCCGACTACATTGCCCTTCTCAAAGAGAAGAAGGAGGTTTTTGCATGGTCATACAGAGACATGTCAGGGCTAGATCCACAGCTAGTCATGCATAATCTAACGCTTGATCCGACAGTCAAGCCAGTTAAGCAAAAACTATGCAAGATGCACCCAACAGTGGCCTTGATGGTCAAAGATGAATTGCAAAAGCTGTTGGATGCACAGTTTGTCATCTACGTGGATTACCCACCATGGCTGTCCAACATGGTGCCCATCAAAAATCCCGATGGGAGGATTCGCATATGCACTAATTTTTGAGATCTAAACAAAGCGAGTCCTAAGGATGATTTCCCCTTGCCGAGCATCGACGCCTTGGTAGACGCTACAATGGGTCATGAAATGCTTTCCCTCATGGATGGTTTCTCGGGATACAATCAGATTTGTATCAATCCTGAGGACCAGCTAAAAATGGCATTTATAACGCCTTGGGGGACATTTTGTTACAAGGTCATGCCTTTTGGCCTTAAAAATGCTGGCGCCACCTACCAACGTGCCATGACGTACATCTTCCATGATTACATGCACAAAACTTTGGAAGATTACATGGATGATTTGTTGGCCAAATATCTTTTGTGCCCAGATCATATCGATGACTTAAGCAAGATCCTCGATCGCCTCATGGAACATAAAGTCAGACTGAATCCCAAGAAGTGCGTATTTGGCGTCACATCTAGAAAACTCTTGGGTTTCATAGTCTCAAAGTGAGGCATCGAGGTCGACCCAAACAAAGTCAAGGCAATCCTTGAAATGCTTCCCCCAACTACCATCAAGCAGCTCGAAGCCTACGAGGAAAGGTCACGTCGATCAAGTGCTTCATAGCGCAGCTATCCGACAAGTGTCGACCCATGAAAAAATTATTGCATAAGGGGGTAGCATTTCATTGGGATGACGAGTGCCAATCAGCCTTCGATGACATTAAACAATACTTGGCTTCGCCACCAGTATTGGCACCACCTAGACTAGGAGTGCCATTCTACCTATACATCTCAGCTACTGAGGTGGCACTGGGTGCCATGCTAGCCTAGAAAAATGAACTTCATAGAGAACAGGCTACGTACTATCTTAGCCGCACCCTGGTCAGTTATGAACTTAACTATGCATACGTTGAGAAACTCTGCTTGGCAGTGGTGTTTGCTACCAAAAAGCTATGCCATTACATGTTGAGCAACAAGACGTATGTTGTGTCTAAGGAGAATCCATTGCGATACATGATGAGTCGTACTTATCATAGTAGTCGCATGGCGAAATGGATCATGTTGTTGACGGAATTTGACATAGAGTTTATTGGACAAAAATCCATAAAAGGTCAGGTCATAGCCGATCAACTAGCAGAGGCTCCTCTCGAAGACGATCAGCCTTTCGTCATAGAACTACCCGATGATGGGGTCTTCCATGTCTCAGAATCACCAGATTCTGATGAGCCTGAGTCACAAGCCGACATAACCCTATTTTTTGATGGTTCTAAATGTGAGCAAGGTGGTGGCATGGGAATAGTATTCTTCACACCGCAAGGCACTCCAATGCCTCTGTCATTCAAATTAAATTTCCCATGCACCAACAACAATGCAGAGTACGAAGCCCTGCTCATAGGTCTTCAGACAACAATCACCATGAACATTAAATGATTGAATATCTTTGGTGATTCGTTGTTAATCGTCAACCAAGTCAAAGGGGTATTCCAATGCAAATGCCCGGTTCTAGAGGCCTACAAAGCCCTTGTGGACAAATTCTTGGCAAATCTTGAATGGTACGACATCGAGGCACTCCCTCGGTCATCGAATCATTTTGTGGACACTATGGCCTCTTTGGGGTCACTAATCTCGCAAGACATTTCTGGTGATATGACCACCATTCAAGTCAAAACACTATCACAATCCATGATGGAGCGTGCAAGTTCTGACTTAACACCAGGAATCCACATGATCCAGATTGAACCTCCTCAGGATAGGTTCTCTCGAATCCATGATCGTCTGAAACATGCCAACTGGGGGTCCTTGTTCTCCCCTACTCCCATTAATAGCAATACAATACTATTCTTGCAAGTTCTCTCCCGCTCAACTTTTGCTAGGGATGAACTTCGAGAGGGACTGGCTGTTCATACCATCGAGGCTTCTGATCAATAGGATTGGTATTCACCCATAAGGGACTACCTCAAGTTAGGTAACCTCCCACTTGGATTGACGCATGCCGCAAAATGTGCATTCAAGAAGAAAGTGGCAAAGCATGTCTTGTTAGGAGACATTTTGTACCATCGTAGCTATGAAGGGATCCTCCTTCGGTGCTTGGACCAACAAGAGTCCACTTGGGCGATCGCCCAAGCGCACGATGGTACATGTGGTGGTCACTTCAGCGGTATGGCCATCGCAAAGCGCATTCTTTGCATGGGCTATTATTGGCCATATTTAGAGCGAGATTGTTGCGCATATGTCAGGAAGTGCATGAAATGTCAACACCATGCTAATTTGACACACGTACCTTCCCAGGCCTTGCAGCCGATCCAATCGGCTTGGCCATTTTTGTAGTGGGGCCTAGATCTAATCGAAAAGATCTCCCCTACGTCGTCAGGTCATCACACGTTTATCATCACGGCCACAGAGTACTTCACCAAGTGGGTGGAAGCAGTTTCGCTTACCTCTATGACTGGAACCCGCATTTCGGAGTTCATTTTGCACAACATCATATGTCATTTTGGTATTCCATCCAAGATAATTTTGGATAATGGGACGTCATTCAAAAACAAAGATGTGCGTGCTTTGACCACAAAGTACAAAATTCAGCACAATTTTTCGACACCCTATTATCCGTAGGCAAATGGGCAAGCAGAGGCGTCGAACAAAATGCTAGTTGCCATCCTCAAAAAGATAGTCATAGACAGTCATAAGGATTGGCACATTCAGATCCCACTTGCCCTGTGGGCTTATCGCACCAGCATTCGGATGCCCACTGGGGCAACTCCATTTTTGCTCGTGTATGGCTCCGAGGCTGTCATGCCTCTCGAGTTGGAAATTCCTTCCCTGCGCATATCAATGCAAGAGTTCATCGATGATGATACTGCATGGTAGGCCCGGTTAGACCAGCTTACGTTGCTTGACGAACGACACGTTAATGCTCTCGAGCATTTACGTATCTATCAAGAGCGACTTAAGAAAGCATACAACATGAAAGTTCATTTGAGGGACTTTCAGGTCGGTGACTTGGTCTTGAAAGAAAACCAACAGAACTCTAGTTTGCCGTCCCATCTAAGGGACAAGTTCATGGCAAACTGGTTAGGTCCCTATGTAATTGATAGCAAAATAGGACCTGGAACATACCGGCTAGCCTCTCTTGATGGAATCAAAGAACTAGAACCCTTGAACATCAGTCATTTGCGGCCATTCCATGTTTAGAAGAGCTATAGCCCAAACAAAATGCTCCAAGGATTTCCGTAATCGCTTGGTCAATCCCCAAAATGCTCCAAGGATTTTTGTAATCGCTTGGTCAATCCCCAAAATGCTCCAAGGATTTCGTAATCGCTTGGTCAATCCCAAAATGCTCCAAGGATTTTGTAATCGCTTGGTCAATCCCAAAATGCTCCAAGGATTTTCGTAATCGCTTGGTCAATCCCAAAATGCTCCAAGGATTTTCGTAATCGCTTGGTCAATCCCCAAAATGCTCCAAGGATTTCCCTAATCGCTTGGTCAACCCCAAAATGCTCCAAGGATTCCACCAATCGCTTGGTCAATCCCCAAAATGCTCTAAGGATTCCCGCAATCGCTTGGTCAAAAAACAAGAAAATTCAAAAACAATAAAATCATCAAAAATAACAAAATTTGCATCTCATTTCCATGCATGCTAAAACTCGTCACAAAAATAAAGAGCTCTATTTTGCATATCATCTTCATATTCACACAAATCAATCCATCAAAAACACAAAAATATATAGTTGCATTACGCATCACATCCATACATTACATATTTGTGGTCATAAAGGTCAAGGCACCATAGATTGTAATTACTTGGCAAAACCCTCATTTTCCACATTTCTCCACTCTATAAACAGTCCATCAAAAATAAATGCCAATCACATCTTTTTGCCATACTATAGTCAGTGGTCTTCTAATGTATCAAGAGTTTCTGTCATTCAGTCGTCATTAGCTTTCTAGCCACGTACTGTACCAAGTCAGATAGATTTTACGAAGGTAGAGTTTTACTTGGATTACACCTTGTTACGTAGCATCCCAACACAAATTAAAACACATAAAAAATTCCCAAGTTGTGTGAACGAAAGATGAAACCTGCAAAGCAATCCAGGTCACCATAAGTGAAATGGTTATCTTGCTCATCCCCCTGTGCGAATGACCCCAAGAATTCTGAGAGTTGGCAAAAGGACAAGCATCCTCCCTACCCAATTCCCCATGAATCCCAAGTTCTCAAAAGTTGCAAAACATCAACAATTTGCAAACGTCAAAAATCCAAATTTTGACATCACAACCAAAGTGCATACATCAAGAAAAGCACATAAAATAGTGATTCTCATCACTCCATATCCAAATCCCTTGCTCAAAAGAAAAAACAAAAATAAACAGTGATTTTATCACTATAAAAGAGCAAGTATCCCAATACAATTGAAGAAAAGAAGGGAGTCGAACTTGAATCCCTGGAACTCTCAACATTCCGACAGGTCATGAGGCAAACCTCAGTATCGGTTTGGTTGATAGCCTATCGATCACTGGTGGTAAACCTCCCGCATGATGATATATCTATCACAGTAGCTTGTGTGCAGATCAATGTTTGCATGTGGATGAGCTAGCTTATGGTATCCTAGATAGCACCACAGATTAATCTGACTAAATACAACAAAGGAGTTAGTGGGGCTAATTAGGTGATCCTCAGTACAGGTTTGGTTGATAGCCTATCTGGCACTGGTGGTATCTTGACAAACACCACATAAATGAACTCAATTGCACACACAAGGATGTGAAATAACTTGGTCCAAAACAAGTCCGATTCATACCTTGTTCAAAAGTCTCGTGAGATGAAAGTACAATCATGGCTAGTTAGTTAAAACATCTGAGTCTCAAAAAACCTTAACTACATTCGAAACCAACTTGCTATATTTCATTCTCACCTTGCCATCAAAAAAAAAAAAAACATGGCCCACATACATGAAGAAATTCAGGTCACACAACAATCACCCCGCACAAAAAAACCATAAACTCTAAACAGTCTATGGTGCGACCGCCAAAAAAAAAATCACAAATTCAATTCATTCATTCCATCTGCATATCATATAAATTAAAAACATTTGCATTCCATCAAAACATATACATCCATCAATATAAACTAACATGCATACATCCATATTCATCAATCATCATACATAACATCAAATCATGACATGTGCATAAATAAAATAAAGTCATCTGTATATATCATCAAAAATGCCCATAGGCTACAATGAACCGGTCCTGTGACCCCGCAACAAAATCCAAAAGCTCAAAAATCCCCAAAGCCTAAGGCATCGGCCACCATGATCACACAGGATCGGTGCGACGAGAACTACCCCCCGTGGTGTGGGTCCTATGGGACCCCTCAGGGCGGCTACTGCTAGCCCCCGCATCACGCCTACTCCCCCCTCCCTCATCCGATCACTTGCGACGAGATGATGCTGACTGCTCAGTATCACTGCCCCTCGTCCAGCATGAAGAGCCACCTCTAGAGGGCTCAGGTACCCGCCCCTCGAGGTGGATGATCTCTCCCTCTAAATCCATCCGATGTCGACACCACTCCACCTCCCATCGATGGTACATCGCTACTACATCATCCCGTTGTGCCAGTTGCATCCGTAGGAGATCCCTCTCCCGTGCAGCATCGGTATCACCCTCCTATCGGTGGTGCACAGCCCATGCATTCTCCCACTTTGCTAGCTGAGTCCGCAAGAGATCTCTCTCTTGCAGAGCCTCCCCCAGCCCCTCATCTCACCTCCGTAGTAGCCCCACCAATCATGCATTCTCAGCGTGCACCCCTGCCTCCGTGTCCTCCGCCACTACCTGGTGCATCGGTGAATCTAGGACTACAGCCTGCTCTGGCTCCCACTGCTCTGGGGCATCCTACATCTCCGGCTGATCTGGAACACCATAATCTGCACCCACATCATCTACCTCCACCATGTCCGCATCCTCTAGCGGAGCTCCCCAATCATCTCCTGGTACCTCGGCACCCTCCCCTCCTCTTTGCTACCTCCATGCCTCCCAGTGGCCCCTCTCCCCACCATCACCGTAGTATCCACCACTGGTCATACTCCGTGGTAGTCCCGATGTCGTCCACATCCAGGACATCAATCATCACATCTGAATCCTCACCTAGTGGCACGATGATCGGCCGGTCCAGAGTCCTCTCGTCCCCCCGACGTCGATAGACCACGGGCTCACCAGGAAACCCCTGGCGCACCCCAAACTATCATGTCACCCGGCTGTAAGGGAAGAACTCATGCTCGGTCCCATGCCACCCAATCAGCCACCGCTCCCTACGTACCCATCGAAGCCACTCTCTAGCCTCTAGCCAGGCTGGACAGTCCCGATAGGGGCGCCAGAACACCTCCCCTAGAGCAAGCCGAGCGAAGGCATCGACATAGTGCCCCATGACACCTACCCACCATCGACTCTATCCCTGCTCCTTAGACCACCACCACAAATCCACGTAACCTATGTCCTTATCCATCATCTCTACCCGAGTCATCCATGGCAACCCAACAGGCCTCTCCATCGCTATGTGCTGCCAAGCCCAGCTCTGCAATAGATAGCTGCAACTAATCCCCTTCTGCCTCCGATAGTGAACCTCGTATAGCTCACCATAGAGCTATGCCAACAGTGTCTATCCCCACCTCATGATCAGTGGTGCCTCCGTCGAGCACTCCACCAGCCGACAGACAACATCCAATAGGTTCCACGGGAACCTCGTGCCTGACGAGTCAGGTAGCAGCATGTTAGAGATGAGGCCCATCAGTACTGCGTGCCTCACTCCTAACACACCCCTCTCAAGCCACCATCGCACTAATATACCACCAATATGGCAGTCACCCTCTGCCTTCTCCACTGGGCTCTCCACACCCAGCTCCTCCCCATGCCCGAAGCAGCATGTCAGCACTATTGTCCGCTGATCCCGCGGTGTCATCCTGATCGGCAGTCCATCTATCGGAATCCAAAGAATCCGATAGACATCCTCCAAGGTCACTGTCATCTCCCCTATTGGGAGATGGAAGGTGTTGGTCCGGGGATCCCATAGGTTGATCAGGGCCATCAGATAGGCCCGATCCCCGACCACTGGCTCCAGCCGAGCCACCCGCTTGAGCCCAAGGGCGTCAAGCCACTCCCAGTCAGCCACAGTTAGCGCCTCCCGCGCTTCAGCAAAAGCAGTAGGCACACGATATCGGCTCTTCACAACCTGCAAAAGAAAACCACACAAAAACATTAAAACTCATGAAAAACTGCATAAACAACAACATGAATATACAACACTACATCAAACAATGCACAACTCAAAAAAAAAAAACAAAAAAATTAATTTGTCAGCCTAAAGTTTTTAACTTTAAATTGATAAATTAAACAAAAAAAATCAAAATTCAAAACAATTAATTTGTCAGCCTAAAGTTTTTAACTTTAAATTGATAAATTAAAAAAAAAATCAAAATTCAAAACAATTAATTTGTCAGCCTAAAGTTTTTAACTTTAAATTGATAAATAAAAAAAATCAAAATTCAAAAACTTAATTTGTCAACCTAGGGTTTTGTACTCTCAAATTGGTAAATTAAGCGAAAAACAACAAAAATAGTAAAATTAATTTGTCAACCTAGGGTTTTTAACTCTTAACTGATAAATTAACCCCAAAAACAATAAAACTCGACTAGGGTTAGCCTACGTTTTCAGCTGAGTTTCGATTTTGTTTTGTTAGCCTAGGGTTTCTTTGGTTTACAAAAAAATGGACACAAACACACATGGTTCCCACTAGGATTCCAACCTAAGTTTTAATGAAGCCATACAAAAACAAATAAATGCATCCATTTCACTAAGGTTTTTATTTTTCACATTTGAAACAAAATACAAAAAAAGAGAAGTAAAAACAAATAAATTTGCGGCTTTAAAATTGTAATACAACAAAATTCAAGCAATAACGGGGAGGATCACTTACTGGTCTCGCTTCGGCTCCGCCGCTCAATCCGGTTCATGCACTCATGATGTCGGGAGAAATTCGGCAGCGCTTCGCTTCGCAGAATTAACCTCCTCCTCCCCAGAGCTCCAAATCGCCAAAAAAAAACAAGTGCAAATGAGCCCAAAACCTAGTTTTGGCCTTTAAATAGGCTTTTTGAGCCTGTAATCATTCCTCCCTGGGATGAGCACTCTGGTTAGTGCTCGTCCCACCCTGGAATGAATACTACATAGGAATTCGTCCCACCCTGGAATGAATTCATCACACAAATTTCAAAAATAGCAAAAAAAATGCACAAAAATGCACCAAAAACAACAATAAAACTGTCCAATGAGAGTGCTTTTGCACTTAACATTTCGGGCATGCAAAACCAATGTCGGGGTCACAAATCCTCACTATCCTACTCCCTAAGAAGGCTACCATAGCCGGACCACTCCACGGGAAGACGGATCTTCGAGAATTTCATCCCCACGCGACGTCGCAAAAAGGGTCAAAACCCACCCAAAAATAGCAATAGAGTTGCCGAACGATGGCGCCTTCACGCCTGACATTCTTGGCATCCAAAATAGATGTTGGGATTACAAATTGTCACTATCCTACTCCCTAAGAAGGCCACCATGGCCGGACCGCCCCACGGGAAGATGGATTTTTGCCAATTTTAGCCCCGAAAAGCATCACCAAAAGGGTTCACACCCACCAAAAATAGGTCAGAATGTCGAAAAACTGCACACACATTCAAAGATAAATCTCTGAAGGCACCCTTACACAAGTCATCTTGGGTCAAGTGACTCGTCGCTTTTCTCATGAAGGTCATTCCCTCATCGATTCGTCGCTTGAGGGGGTAGTCACACTTAGTCACCAATCAACAAATACATACACCCAACCATGGAAATGGCATGCATTCAAAGAATCATTGACAAAGATAATCACGCTCCTGCTTGGGGCAGCAAACAAGCAATAATCACAAACTGATCAAACACTTGGCATTCGTGAATCATGAACTCAAGGTTCCCACGGACAAAAGGTTGCGCCCTTTGCCTATTCATGACTGATCAATGTCCAAGCTCAAGTAACACCTCACCGAAAAAGGTTAACACTTGAATTGAGTTCCTTCGCTCGTCAGAAGCAAGGATTCAAGAATGCATGCCCTTTCCATACTTGGGGCATCAAAATTTGGTTAGGTTACTAGAAACCCTAATCATTAGTGCTTTGGTTATCTATTTTTGCTCGGCGCTGTGCCTTGCACAACGCATCCCAAAAAGGGGCATCTATAGACACCAAAACAACACCAATCCGATTATGTGACTGCAAACACTGATCGCATTGACACACACAGCCCCAAGGGCAGCCCCCAGAGGTTAAACAGTGGTCCTAACCACTCTCACAACAGTTTTGGAAGGTCAAAAATCATTTTGGCACCTTCAGGCACTTTGCTCAATATCCGTTCCACCCAGGGATGAATTCAAACTAGGATTCGCCCCACCCAGGGACGAATTCATAATTCGCTCCTGGGTGGGGCGAATTGCAGGTTTGATGGGAAAAAAGTCAAATCTTGACAAATGGCAGCTCAGATCCGCCACTTAACGCTTCCTTCATCGCATGGGAGTGTGGGTGAGCATTTTCGAGCGTTAGAGGCTATTACAAGGGCAGTCATGAAGTCCCTAATCAGGGAGGAATCTCCCTCCCCCTGGGAAGGCATGATTGCCAAGTGGCGCCTCTGCATGCCCAATTCAAGAGACCTCCAGGTCTATAAATTGGTGAGTTTCCTCACCCCAAAAGAGAGGAGAGGGAGCATTTTAAGCAACGAAGTGCTGCCATTTTATTTCCCCATACACCCTTAGTTGATTTGTGCCTTTCACATCCGTGATCTCTTTTAGAGAGGAGGTCATTGGGTGATCATTGGAAGGTCGAATATTGAGCCCAAAACCTGAAATTTGGCCATAGAATACCACCCAATTTGTCGACAACACTTTACAAGAGATTTTGGACCCATCCCAAGTGGATTGGTGCCGAAATCAGGTCCCAACGGTGGGCGGCCTGCCCAGGCGCCCCCGCACTGCTGCGAGTCTAATCGTCCCTTTTAGGAATGATTAGGAATCTATGGTAGATTGTTCTTTCTATCATTTTTATCTTGCATTTCATCTTATGCTGCTTAGATAGTTTGCAATTTCGATTTCGTAATGTTTTGAGCAAATCTTATCATGTTTTATCATTTTTTGTCTTTACTAACTTGCAGGTAGCATCATCAAATTCCCATTAATGGAGGCCAAATTGGGAAAATATGACCATATGGGTCTTCCCAAAATACCCCCAATTAGCTAACCCCAAGTTTGTAGGTCTTTTGGAGCTCTCTAGGCAGGACATTTGGGACAGTACCTTTTCGGCGTTTTGTTGCAGGTAAATTCGTCCCGCCCCAGAGCGAATTCAAATCGGTGAGGAATTTCCTGACTGTTCCTTTTGCAATGCCTTCTTGGTGATGTTTCTATGCCCCTATAAAATTTTTAGGTCATTTGGATACAGTTTAGTCATCGTTTTATCTATTTCTTGCATGCACTAATCGTAGGCTTGGGGATTGCATGTTTCATCTCATCCGCAGGTGCTACTGACTGTTTCTTGTTTCTTTGAATGCAGGATCTGGACATCAGAGGAGCAGCAGTGAGTCAACATCCGTATACACAAGCGGCGGTGACATTTGGTCCACCCACTTTACATGTGGGCACGCGAAAGAAGGAATGGCATCCGTGGATGTAACAAAGAAACGAATTTAACGCTCCTCGCCCCCCTAAAAGGGGAGGAAGCGAATTGTAACCGAGTTTCGAAAAGACATCAATAAAAGAAAGGGCTGTCTTCCTTATTTGCTTTGTTCGGTTTCGATTTGTTCATGCTTTCTCCTGTTTCATGCGTTTTCGATTCGTAGGATTTAGCGTTAAGTTTAGTTTCATTTTTGCATCGTACTTGGAGCCCTATTTCCTTTTTGCTTTCGTATCCTCGTGCTTTCAAACATTAAGTTTTAAAATTAACCAATATATCCCCCCTTATAAATTGAATTAATGGATTAATGTAAATGGAAGAAAGAAAAGATATGAAGCTTTTCAATATGTATTACTCAAAATACCCACCCTAACGAGAGGGAAACTATAAGTATAATGAGTTTTTAATATTGTTTGCTTTGAGAGAGCCAAGTCCTTTTTTTATTCTTCATAATACCCGCTCTAACTTGAGGGAGATTGTAAGTAGAGACAAGAATTTGGAAGGGTATTGGCTTGATATGCAGGGAAACAATCAGTTTATTTGGTGTTATCTCAAAAACTTGCCCTTATGAGAGGGAAACTATAAGTTAGAGAGATACCCAAAGAAATGGATTATAGAAAAATATATGCATAGCCATTATACCAATTTCCTCAAAAAAATCGCCCTTATGAGAGGGAAACTATAATTTTTTATAGGTACTGATACATGGAACATAGGAAAAAGATATTTAGAGATAATTTGGAAAGAAATGTTGATATTTTAATAAACTTTTTTCAAAACTTATTAAATTGAAAATGAAATTTAAAATAATCCAATAAAACAAATATTAGATATCTAATTTTGAAATGAAATATCCTTTATAAACCAATATATGAAATTTATGTTTATAAATATAAATCATTATATATCTAGATTAAATATCAAATTGTAAATTTCCTAATGTAATATATAAAACAAAAATTAGATATCTAATTTTGAATCGAAATTTCCTTTATAAACCAATATTTGAGATTTATGTATAAAATTTAAACTATAAGATATCTAGTATAATAAAATTTTGAAATATATTAAGCAAATAAAAGAACACCCCCCTCTTTACACATAGGAGTGCAAAAATATGCAGTTAAGAACACCCCCCCCCCAAAAGCAATATTTTATTATATTTAAATACAATTTCGTCTACGTCGTTTTGAGGAGGCCCAAAAAAATAATGATGCATGCCAAAAAATGTAGACTAAGGAGATTCGAATGAATCGAAATAAAACTACAATTTGGATGAATCTATTGGAACAAAATATTTAGGAGATAAAGATGTTAGTTCGGCTTCTAGTTGCATTAATCTCTGAAAGCACGAGATTCCGGAAATAAAAAGAAACACTAAAGCTATGCAGTGTAAAACACAATATAACGCTTTAATCCTATGACTTTGAAATGCACGAAACAAAGAAAAGAGACGAATCAAAAATGAAAGAACAGAGGTATAGAAAGCACAACCCTTCTTATTTAATTCTCTTAATCTCGGTTACAAAGACGTCTCCTCCCTTTTTAGGGGCTAGGAGCGTTAACATGTTTCCATTACAAAAGTGAATAGTGATCTTCTTTCCGCGTGCCCACATGCAAAATGGGCGGGCCAAAGCGTTGCCGCCGCTGGTGTTGATGAGTCTTTGATCTTTGCTGCTACTCCTGCGTTCAAAGAAACAACAAAGGCGTTAGTAGCACCTGCTGCAAATATAAAACATTTGTTCTCTAAAAACAATGAAGGATGTATGCCTAAGACTGAATAAAATGATGCATGAAATGATTCTAAGTGACCTGCAATTTTGACAGAGACCGAGAAAACATTACCAGAGGGCCACTGCCATCAAAACAGTCGGTGAAACTCTGCCCATTCGCATTCAACTAAAATTCGTCCCTAGGTCAGGACGAATTCAACTGTAATTCGTCCCCGGGTAGGACGAATTCGACTGTGTTAAAACGCCGAGTTGATGCCGCTCAAATGTCACACCTCGGGATCTCCAAAATACCTGCAAACATAGGGGTTAGCTAATTGGGGGCATTTTGGGACGACCCAGATGGTCGGATTCTCCCAATTTGACCTCCATCAACGGGAATTTGACGTCGCTACCTGCAAGTTAGTGGGACAACAAAAGCGACAAAAACATGATGAGATCTGATCAAAACATTATGAAATCGAAGTTATAAACTATCTAGACAACATAAAATGGAATGGAAGATAAACAAATGATAAAAGAACAAATTAAAATGAAACTAAGAAAGTGCGGGGCGCCCGAGCGGGCCGCCCACCGTTGGAACTTGATTTCGGCACCAATCCACTTGGGATGGGCCCAAAATCTCTTGGGATGGGTTGTCGGCAAATTGGTAGATTAATGTGGTCAAATGTCGGGTTTGGGTCCGGATCCACACTTCCAAAAGCCACCCAATAACCTCTCTTGCGAAAGAGATCAAGGATGTGGAAGAGGTGAATCGAAAAAGGGTGCAATGGGGTGTTCAATTTGGCAGCACTTCGTTGCTTGAAAATGCCTCCAACTTGTCCCTTTTGGGTGGGAAAGTCCACCATTTTATAGACCCAAGGGGTCTCTTTGGAGGGGCATGCAGGGGTGCCATGTGGCGGCCATGCCTTCCCAAGAGGGAGGAGACTCCTCCCTGACTTGGGCTTCCATGACTGCCCTTGTGACAGTCCTCCAACGGCCAATCTACCCACCTACACGCGCATGCAAGGCAGGAGTCATAAATTGACAGTCTTCGGCTGCCACTTGGCGCCATTCTTCTTTTTGCCCGTTAAACCTAGAATTCGTCCTGACCAAAGACGAATTCAGAATTCGTCCCTGGGTGAGACGGATCCTAGTTAGAATTCGTCCCTGGGTGGGACGAATACTGAGCAAAGTGCTTGAATGTGCCAAATTGCCTTTTGACCTTCCAAAATTGCTACAAAAGTGGTTAGGACCACTGTTTAACCTCTGAGGGCTGCCCTGGGGGCTGTGTGTGTCAAAGCGATCAGTGTTTGCAGTCACATAATCGGATTGGTGCTGTTTTGGTGTCTATGAGATGCCCCTTTTTGGGATGCGCTGTGCATGGCGCAGCGTCGAGCAAAAATAGATAACCAAAGCACTAATGATTAGGGTTTCTTGGTAACCTAACCAACTTTTGATGCCCCAAGTATGGAAAGGGCATGCATTCTTGAATCCTTGCTTCTAACGAGCTAAGGAATTTGATTTCAAGTATTAACCTATTTTGGTGAGGTGTGACTTGAGCTTGGACATTGATCAGTCATGATTAGGCAAAGGGCGCAACCTTTTGTCCACAGGGGAACCTTGTGTTCATGCTTCGGGAATGCCAAGTGTTTGATCAATTTGTGATTATTGCTTGTTTGCTGCCCCAAGCAGGAGCGTGATTGTCTTTGTCAATGATTCTTTGAATGCATGTCATTTTCCTTAATTGGGTGTGTGCTTGTTGATTGGTGACTAAGTGTGACTACCCCCTCAAGCGACGAATCGATGAGGGAATGACCTTCGTGAGAAAAGCGACGAGTCGCTTGACCCAAGATGACTTGTGCCAAGGTGCCTTCGGAGATTTAGCATTAAGCATGTGCAATTTTTCTGACATTTAGACCTATTTTTGGTGGGTGGTAACCCTTTTTGCGACGCTTTTTGGAGCTGAAATTGGCAAAAATCCGTCTTCCCGTGGAGCGGTCCGGCTAAGATAGCCTTCTTAGGGAGTAGGATAGTGACAATTTGTGACCCCAACGTCTGTTTTGTATGCCCGGGATGTCAAGTGCAACAACACTCTCATCGGGCAAGTTTATTATCTGTTTTAGTGCATTTTTGTTCAATTTTTGATGTTTTTTGAATTTTTGGCCTGAATTCGTCCCAGGGTAGGACGAATTCCAGCTTAGAATTCGTCCCTGGGAGGGACGAGCGCTAACCAGAGTGCTCGTCCCAGGGAAAGATGAATTTAAGCTCAAAAGGCTTATTTAAAGGCCAAAACTAGGGTTTGGCCTCATTTGCGTTTGATTTTTCTTGCGATTTGGAGCTCTGGGGAGGAGGAGGTTAATTCTGCGAAGCGAAGCGCTGCCGGATTTTCCCTGCCATCATGAGTACACAAACCGGGTTCGAGCGGCGGAGCCGAAGCGAGACCAGTAAGTGCTCCCTAGAGTTTATTTTTGTTTTAAAACTGCAAGTGTTTTGTTTAATTATTTTTGTGATGATGTTTTTCAAAATTTTAAAACTTAAACCCTGAAACTGAACTGAAGACAACTAAAACTTAGTGTTCAACTAAACGTATCGAAAACCTAAGTAAAGAATTTTTATTGTTTTAACTAAACCCTAGGATAAACGGAACGTAAAACCCTAAGACTTAATGTTTGTTGTTTTTTGAATTTTTGTACTGTTTTTAAATTAATCAGTTAGGATTAGAAACCCTAAGACTAAAAAATTGATTTTTTTAAATTTTGTTTCGTTTTATTTTTTTGGAATTTATCAGTTAGGATTAGGAACCCTAGAACTGAAACATTTTTGAATTTTGAATTTTTGTGTTTAAATTAATCAGTTAGGATTAGAAACCCTAGAACTGAAAAATTTAATTTTTGTTGGAATTTTTGTGTTTGTTTTGTTTTAAATTAATCAGTTAGGATTAGAAACCCTAGAGCTGAAAATTTAAATTTTTATTTGAATTTTTGTGTTTGTTTTTTTTCTTGTACCATTCTTTTTTCATGATTTTAATGTTTTTGAGTTATTTTCTTTTGCAGGTTGTTAGGAGCCGGTACCGTGTACCCACTACTTTCACTGAGGCGCGGGGGCATGGCGAAGGCTGGCTGGGAGTGGCTTGATGCCCTTGGGCTCAAGCAAGTGGCTCGACTGGAGCCTGTGGTCACGGATCAGGCCTATTTGATGGCCCTGATCAATCTCTGGGATCCGTGGACCAACACTTTCCATCTCCCAATAGGGGAGATGACTGTGACTTTGGAGGATATCTATCGGCTTCTATGGATTTCGATAGATGGACTGCCCATCAGGACATCGTCGCGTGATCAGCGGACAACTATACTGACGAGATGCTTCGGGCATGGGGAGGAGCTGGGTGTGGAGGATCCACTAGAGAGGGAGAGGGCGACTGCCAGATTGGCGGGATTTTGGTTTGATGGTGGTTGGAGAGGGGGGTGTTGGGCATGAGGCACGCATTCCTTATGGGCCTCATGTCCAACATGCTATTACCTGATTCATCAGGTGCAAGGTTCCCATGGAACCTACTAGATTTGGTGTGGCAGTTGGTAGAGTGCCCGATAGAGGCACCGCTTATCCTGAGATGGGGACAGACATTGTTGGCACAGCTCTATGGGGAGCTGTATGAGGTCCACTATCGATCAGTGAAAGGGGATCAGCTGTAGCTATCTTTGCAGTCTTGGGGTTGGCAACACATAGCAGTTGAGAGGCCAACCGGGTTACCATGGATGACTCGGGCGGTGATGGAGGATAAGGAGATAGGGTATGCGGTTCTATGGCGGTGGTCCGGAGAGCAGGGACAGAGTCGACGGTGGGCAGGTGCCGTAGGGCACTATGCCGATACCTTCTCTCGGCTCACTCTAGGGGAGGTGATTTGGCGCCCTTATCGGGACTGTCTAGCCTAGTCGAAGGCTGGAGAGTGGCTCCGACGGGTACGTAGAGAGCGGTGGCTGATTGGGCGGCACGGGACCGAGCATGAGTTCTTCTTGTTTAGCTGGGTTACACGATAGTTTGGGGTGCGCCAAGGGTTTCCTGGTGAGCCCGTGGTCTATCGGCGTCGGGGGATGAGAGGACTCTAGACCGACCGGTCATCGTGCCACTGGGCGAGGATTCAGATGCGGTGATCGACGTCCCGGACGTGGATGACGTCGGGACTACCGCTGAGTATGACTCGTGGTGGGTACTACGGTGGTGGCGAGGAGAGGGGCCATTGGGAGGCGTGGAGGCGGTAGCGATGGGCGGGGAGGGTGTTGAGGCACTAGGGGATGATTGGGGAGCTCCTTTGGAGGATGCGGAGATGGTAGAGGTGGAGGGTGAGGATGTGGATTTGGGAGCTCCAGATCAGTCGGAGATGCAGGACATGGCGGAGCAGTGGGAGCCAGGGCAGGCTGCTGTTTCGGAGAGTCCCATGCCTCAGGCGGATGCGAAGGAGATGGAGTCCAGGGTACGCGCTGAGAATGCATGTTTGGCGGAGCTACTACGGAGGTGAGACCAGGAGCTAGGGGATGCGTTGTGGGAGAGGGATCTCCTACGGGCTCAGCTAGCAGAGCGGGATAGGGTTTTGGCACAGCACGATGATGCATTAGCTTACTACCATCGACGGGAGGTAGAGTGGGATCGACGGGAATCATATTGGCGATGACATCGGTTGGAGATGGAGGGGGAGATTATCCGCCTCGATGGGCGGCTACCTGAGCCGTCGGGAGGTGGATCTTCACGCCGGACGAGGGACAGTGGTACTGAGCGGTCAGCATCATCTCGTCGTAGGCGATTAGATGAGGGAGGGGCGACGGGCGTGATGTGGGGGCTAGCAGTAGCCGCCATGAGGGGTCCCATAGGACCCACACCACGGGGGGTAGTTCTCGTCGCACCGATCCTGCATGATCATGGTGGACGACGCCTTAGGCTGGGGGTTTTTGAGTATGATTGCGGGGTCAGAGGACCAGTTTTGTAGCCTACGGGCATTTTTTTGATGATATATATATATATATATATATATATCGACTTTATTTTGTTTATGCACTTGTGATGATTTGATCTTATGCATGATGGTTGATGAATATGGATGTATGCATGTTAATTTATTTTGATGGATGCATATGTTATGATGAATGCAAATGTTTTTGATTTATATGTGATATGCAAAAATGAAGTGGATGAATGGAATTTGTGATGTTTGGTTAGGGCACCATAGACTGTTTAGGACTTTGTTATTTTATTTTTAGGCGATTGCTGTGGTAACTGACTTTGTATGTATATATGTGATTTTTGATGATATTGTAAGGATGAAAAGTAGCGCAGTTTGGTTTAGAAATGTAGCTAAGGTTTTTTGAGACTCAGACGGTTTTAACTCACTAGCCATGACTGTACTTTATCTTACAAGACTTTTGAACAAGGTATGAATCAGACTTGTTTTTGACCAAGTTATTTCACATCCTTGTGTGTGCAATTGAGTTCATTTATGTGGTATTTGTCAGGATACTGCCAGTGCCAGATGGGCTTTCAACCGAACCTGTACTGAGGATCACCTAATTAGCTCCACTAACTCCTTTATTGTATTTAGTCAGATTAATCTGCGGTGCTATCTAGGATACCATAAGCTAGCTCATCCACATGCAAACATTGATCTGTACACAAGTTAATGTGACAGATATATCGTCATGCGGGAAGTTTTACCGCCAGTGACCGATAGGCTATCCACCAAACCGATACTGAGGCTTGCCTCATGACCTGTCGAAATGCTGAGAGTTCTAGGGATTCAAGTTCGACTCCCTTCTTTTCTTCAATTGTATTGGGATACTTGCTCCTTTGTAGTGATAAAATCACTGTTTATTTTTGTTTTATTTGTTTTTCTTTTTGAGCAAGGGATTTGGATATGGAGTGACGAGAATCACTATTGTTTGTGCCTTTTGATGTGTGCACTGTAGGATGTCAAATTTTGGTGTTTTGACTTTTTGCAAATTTTTGATGTTTTGCAACTATTGAGAACTTGGGATTCTTGGGGAATTGGGTAGGGAAGATGCTTGTCCTTTTGCCAACTCTCAGCATTCTTTGGGTCATTCGCACAGGGGGATGAGCAAGATAACCGTTTCGCTTATGGTGACCTGGATTGCTTTGCAGGTGTCATCTTTCGTTCACACAACTTGGGAATTTTTATGTGTTTTAATTTGTGTTGGGATGCTACGTAACAAGGTGTGATTCAAGTAGAACTCTACCTTCGTAAAATCTACCTGACTTGGTACAGTACATGGCTAGAAAGCAAAATTTATGACTGAAAGACGAAAACTCTTGATACATTATAAGACCACTGGCTCTAGTGTGGTAAAAAGCAGTAAATGGTGTATTTTTGTTGTTCTTTTGGACTGCTTATAAAATGAAAAAATGTGGAACCAGATGGACTAGCAGAGTAATTACAGCCTATGGTGCCTTTGACCTGTACGACCACAAATATGCAATGTATGGATGCGATGCTTAATGCAGCTATATATTTTTGTATTTTTGATGGAATGATTTTTGTGAATATGAAGATGAGATGTAAGAAGAGCTTTTATTGATGAATTTGAGCATGCCTAGAAATGAGATGCAAATTTTTGTTGTTTTTGATGATTTTTGGATTTTGAATTTCTTTATTTTTGACCAAGCGATTGTGGGAATCCTTGGAGCATTTTGGGATTGACCAAGCGATTATATGGAATCCTTGGAGCATTTTTGGGATTGACCAAGTGATTATAGAATCCTTGGAGCATTTTTGGAATTGACCAAGCGATTGTATGAATCCTTGGAGCATTTTTGGGATTGACCAAGCGATTGCATGAATCCTTGGAGCATTTTGGGATTGACCAAGCGATTGCATGAATCCTTGGAGCATTTTGGGAATTGACCAAGCGATTATATGAATCCTTGGAGCATTTTTGGGATATGGCTCTCTTAGATATGGAATGGGCGCAAATGACTGATGTTCAAGGGTTCTGTTTCCTTGATTCCATCAAGAGAGGCTAGCCGGTATGTCTCGGGTCCTATTTTGCTATCAATGACATATGGACCTAACCAATTTGCCATGAACTTGTCCCTTAGGTGGGACGACAAACTAGAATTTTGTTGGTTTTCCTTCAAAACCAAATCACCAACCCGAAAGTCCCTCAGGTGAACTTTCATGTTGTAAGCTTTCTTAAGTCGCTCTTGATAGATACGTAAATGCTCGAGAGCATTAACGCGTCGTTCGTCAAGCAACGTAAGCTGGTCTAACCGGGCCTGCCACGCAGCGTCATCATCGATGAACTCTTGCATTGATATGCGTAGGGAAGGAATTTCCAACTCTAGAGGCATGACTGCCTCGGAGCCATACACGAGCGAAAATGGAGTGGCCCCAGTGGGCGTCCGAATGCTAGTGCGATAGGCCCATAGGGCAAGTGGGATTTGGATGTGCCAATCCTTATGACTGTCTGTGACTGTATTTTTAAGGATGGCAACTAGCATTTTGTTTGATGCTTCTGCTTGCCCATTCGCCTGCGGATAATAGGGTGTCGAAAAACTGTGCTGAATTTTGTACTTTGTGGTCAAAGCATGCACGTCTTTGTTCTTGAATGGCGTCCCATTATCCGAGACTATTTTGGATGGAATACCAAAATGACATATGATGTTATGCAAAATGAACTCCACAATGCGGGGTCCTGTCGTAGAGGTAAGCGGAACTGCTTCCACCCACTTGGTAAAATACTCTGTGGCCGTTATGATAAACGTGTGATGGCCTGACGATGCAAGGGAGATCTTTCCGATTAGATCGAAGCCCCACTACAAAAATGGCCAAGCGGACTGGACTGTCTGCAAGGCCTAGGAAGGTACGTGCATCAAATTGGCATGATGTTGACACTTCACGCACTTCCTGACATATGCGCAACAATCTCGCTCTAAAGATGGCCAATAATAGCCCATGCGAAGAATGCGCTTTGCGATGGCCATACCACTGAAGTGGCCACCACATGTACCATCATGCGCTTGGGTGACTGCCCAAGTGGACTCTTGTTGGTCCAAGCAACGAAGGAGGATTCCTTCATAGCTGCGATGATACAAAATGTCTCCTATCAAGACATACTTAGCCGCTTTCTGCTTGAATGCTCATTTTGCGGCATGCGTCAATCCAAGCGGGAGATTACCTAGCTTGAGGTAGTCTCTAATGGGTAAATACTAGTCTTGTTGATCGAAAACCTCGACGGTATGAACAGCCAATCCCTCTTGAAGTTCATCCCTAGCAAACGCTGAGCGGGAAAGAACTTGTAAGAATAGCGTTGTATTGCTATTAATGGGAGTAGGGGAGAACAAGGACCCCTAGTTGGCATGTTTCAGATGATCATGGATTCGAGAGAACTTATCCAAGGATGGTTCAATCTGGATCATGTGGATTCCTGGCATCAAGTCAGAGCTTGCACGCTCCATCGCGGATTGCGATAAGGTTTTGACTTGAATGGTTGTCATATCACCGGAAAGGTCTTGCGGGATTAGTGACCCCAAGGAGGCCATTGTGTCCGCAAAATGATTCGATGACCGAGGGAGTGCCTCGATGTCATACCACTCAAGTTTTGCCAGGAATTTGTCCACAAGGGCTTTATAAGCCTACAGAACTGGGCATTTGCATTGGAATACCCCTTTTACTTGATTGACTATTAACAGCGAATCACCAAAGATGTTCAGTCGTTTGATGTTCATGGCGATTGTTGTCTGAAGACCTATGAGCAAGGCTTCATACTCTGCATTATTGTTGGTGCATGGGAAATTTAATTTAAATGACAGGGGCATTGGAGCACCCTGCGGTGTGAAGAATACTATTCCCATGCCACCACCTTGCTCACATTTAGAACCATCAAAAAATAGGGTTATGTCAGCCTGTGACTCAGGCTCATCGAGAATCTGGTGATTCTGAGACATGGAAGACCCCATCATCGGGTAGTTCTATGACTAGAGGCTGATCGTCTTCAAGAGGAGCCTCTGCTAGTTGATCGGCTATGACCTGTCCTTTGATAGATTTTTGTCCAATAAATTCTATGTCAAATTCCGTCAACAACATGATCCATTTCGTCGTGCGACTACTATGATAAGTATGACTCATCATGTATCGCAATGGATTCTCCTTAGACACAACATACGTAGTGTTGCTCAGCATGTAGTGGCATAGCTTTTTGGTAGCAAACACCACTGCCAAGCAGAGTTTCTCGACGTATGCATAGTTAAGTTCATAACTGACCAGGGTGCGGCTAAGATAATAAGTAGCCTGTTCTTTGTGAAGTTCATTCTTCCGGGCTAGCATGGCACCCAGTGCCACCTCAATAGCTGAGATGTATAAGTAGAATGACACTCCTGGTCTAGGTGGTGCCAATACGGCGGCGAAGCCAAGTATTGTTTGATGTCATCAAAGGCTGACTGGCACTCGTCATCCCAGTGAAATGTAACCCCCTTGTGCAATAATTTGTTCATGGGTCGGCACTTGTCAGATAGCTACGCTATGAAGCGCTTGATTGATGCGACCTTTCCTTGCAGACTTCTGAGCTGCTTAATGGTAGTTGGGGGAACCATTTCAAGGATTGCCTTGACTTTCTTTGGGTCCACCTCGATACCTCGCTTTGAGACTATGAAACCCAAGAGTTTTCCAGATGTGACACCAAATACGCACTTCTTGGGATTCAATATGACTTTATGCTCCATGAGGCGATCGAGGATCTTGCTTAAGTCATCGAGATGATTTGGGCGCAAAAGAGACTTGGCCAACAAATCATCCATGTAATCTTCCAAAGTTTTATGCATGTAGTCATGGAAGATGTACGTCATGGCACGTTGGTAGGTGGCGCCAACATTTTTAAGGCCAAAAGGCATGACCTTATAACAAAATGTCCCCCAAGGCATTGTGAACGCCATTTTTAGTTGGTCCTCGGGATTGATACGAATCTGATTGTATCCTGAGAAACCATCCATGAGGGAGAGCATTTCGTGACCTGCTTGTAGCATCTACCAACGCGTCGATGCTTGGCAAGGGGAAATCATCCTTAGGACTCACTTTGTTTAGATCTCAAAAATTAGTGCATATGCGAATCCTCCCATCGGGATTTTTGATGGGCACCATGTTGGACAACCATGGCGGATAATCCACGTAGATGACAAACTGTGCATCCAACAACTTTTGCAATTCGTCTTTGACCATCAAGGCCATTGTTGGGTGCATCTTACGTAGTTTTTGCTTAACTGGCTTGATTGTCGGATCAAGCGTTAGATTATGCGTGACTAGCTACGGATCTAGCCCCGGCATGTCTCTGTATGACCATGCAAAAACCTCCTTCTTCTCTTTGAGAAGGGCAATGTAGTCGGCTTGCTCTTCGGGGGAAAGACTTACCCCCAACTTGAGAATCCATGGATTCATTGGATCTATGCCGATGTCTACGTCAGTCGTCTCCTCGACTGACATGTGGGATCCTTCCTCCAACTGATGTGGAGTCGGGATCAAATGGATATCATTGGTTGAGTTTAAATATGCATTGGGAACCTCGGGTTCCTCTTCAGCTTGAAAGATATCTTGAGTTGTCCCTGGGGCAAAATGAGGCATTTTATCGAAAGGCCAGTACTATGATGGGGATGGAGGTGAATTGACATGATCCCAGTCGATGGCATCTATGTCTAGATGCAATGACCATGCTAGATCGGCCGGATTGCGGATGGGTGCGGTCAAATCAATGGAGATCATGTGGATGAAATGAATTTGGTCTCCATTACCGTGGGTGTGATGACTCAAACATTTTGGATGTTCCCTGTGTTCTGGATCTGGCTCTAGAGGGACAGGCACGAACGGATCGGCCCTATGTGTTGATAGGAGGACAGGGTCTTCCCTCGACACTGATGTCATTATAGGGTCTCGGGGTGGACGGTGCTCATCATAAACTTGGAGCCATGGATCCAACACTTGGTCCCACCTGCTTTGGGTCTACGTACCACTCATGCCCCTGGCACTATGCCCATCTGTGCAAATAATTCATTAATCCCCAAGGGACGTCGTTGTTGCACTTGTTGCCTTTGTTGCATTTGTCGCATGTGGTTGAGATAGGCCATCTCAGTCTCATCTTTCGAATCATTGTCAGAGATCCAAAAATGTTCATTTTCTTCAACAACTACTTGCGACATTAAGGGTTCACCTTGTTCTAGCAAATTAATCTGGTCCCATTGCGGTTGTTCCACTCTTGGTGGAGGGACCTGATTCTCTTGACACAACACTGGCTCAACTGGAACCTCTAAAGGGAATAGTTTCAAAAATATCTCTGGACACTGTTTATGCTCTCCTTGGGAGTTAGTGTCCGAACTTTCACCTCTCTCTAGCAAAGGAGAGGGATTATTGATGTTACCAAGGGTGGTTGTTGACCATGGGAGGTAATCTCCCAATGTATATTTTGTGTTTGGGTTGGCATAAGGATCTGATGCCAATCCACCCTTGTTGCCTATTCCAAGGCCTTGCATGTTTTCCACCAAGATGTCTAAGGGCAGGGGGTGGTTGAACCCTACTCCCGACTTATCATATGGCATTTGGTATCTTGGCTGGCAAAGGACACGCACTCCTTGCTCATACCTGCCTAGCCCGTATCCGTGCCAATTGCATTGGCCAAGGTATCTCAGGGCGAAGTCTGGGTTAGACAGATAATTGACATTTTCTACAAAAGGCTCTTCATCCTCGTCCTTTTGCATGCATGGTTGAGCACCATGGTCAAGGCCCCCATACACAAAATTGGTCTGGTTTGGTGGGTAGCCTAACGGAACAAGCTGTCCCTATGGGAAGGCGAGGTCTCCCCATGTCTTGCACTGATTCTAGCGTGGGCGTTGCTACAACATTCTGCACTAGATACTCCCCCAGGCCCGTACTGGCCATTTCAATAGTAATTGTTGATGATTGAGAGGGAGGGAATGGAAGGCCTTCCTGAGTCCATTCCATGTTGGGTGGATTAGGAGTCTCAGCTTCCATTGTGCTAGGTATCTCTTCTATTGAGATAGTTGATATCGTTGGCAACACCTCTTCTAGGGGTTGAGCCTCTTCCAAGATTTGTTTCCCTTTGTCCTTCTGTTTAGCCATGACAGGTGGCGTTGGTAGTGAAGGAGCAGATGATGAAGATTCACCTGGCTAGGGTTTTGATGGATTAGTCACCAATGGTGCTCGCGGCATCGGACCTTGTCTAGATGGATTTAACTAAAAATCCAAGTGCGTCGATGGGAGGGTCGATTGAGGCATCAATTGCACCGCATTGCAATATTTGAAGGGTTCTAAGTCCATCGGGACTACATGTACTTCTCCTTCAAATGCATACTTTAGACACTAGTGAGCTATCGAAGGGACACACTTCATGTCCCTGATCCATGGCCACCCTAGCAATATGTTGTATGCCATCTCACCTTCCAAAATATGGCACAATGTAGGTATCATCTTTTGTCCTACCTAGACGGGTAGAACAATTGTGCCGACTATCGAGCATATTGCATCGTTGAATGCTCGTAGTGTGTAAGTGGAAGCCGTGATATGAGAGGCTGGCAGCTTCAAATGTTTTAATGTTGCAGTGGTAATGATGTTCTTGGACGAGCCAGTATCTACCAACACTCTCTTGTACGGGATCCCGTTGACCCGCGCGATAACGTGCAAGGGTGGATCTGCCATGTCATTCGATACTGTTTTAACTTCATCCTCTCTGAAGGTAATGACTGGCTCCGTACATCGTTTTACATGTCCCATGAAGTTATTGAAAGAATTCGCTTCGTGAGGTTGTAACTCGATGGCTTTCAAAATTTCCATGAGAGCTTCCCTATGGGGTGTTGACTGTTGTATAAGCTCATAAATGGAAAGCCTAGCCGATGTGGTCCACAAACTCTACATGAGTTTGGTCCGTATCGTGACCTCGGGTCTAGGTGGAGGCAACTGCATAGTGTGTTGTTGAGGTTGCGACATTGTTGGAACTTCTCTTGGAGCTGCCTCGGGGGCAACTCCTGGGTATTTCTTGTTCCTGGTCACTATGCTGATCATTCCCACAAATCCTTGCATGGGGAGATTCTGTCGCACCTCATTGACCTGAAGAGGTTTTTCTTGTGCCTCGTGGGCAGGCAAAGGGTCCTTGAAAACCCCCATCTGTTGATTATTTGGCGCTATGGGGTTGTCCACTGCCAATGTTTTATTATCAATCAAATCTTGTATTAATCCCTTGAATTTCCAACATCCATTCAGGTCATGTCCCCTTCGCCTGTGGAACCTACAATATAAATCCTCTCTGTATCCCTTAGGCTTGGGAGCGTTAGGATCTATGGTTTGGATTTTTGGAAGGGTGATTAAATTTGTCGCTGACAAGCGGTCAAATAGGGAGTCCCTAGACTCCGTATAAGGGGTGAATTGTCGCCTAGGGCGACGCTGCTGATTTTGCTCCTATTTTTTATTTTCTCTTTCATAATTACTAGGAGGCACTGCTCGATAATTAGCCTTTTGAGGCTGTGTTTCTTGAGCAGGCTTAGGAACATTTATCGCAACTTGATTAACCGCAGCGGGTTTTGGTTGCGTAGTCCCGGTCTTAGTGTTTTTGTTCCACTCTTTCTTTTTAGGCTTGGTGATTTTGCCTTCCTGTATTTTGATCTCTTCAATAACTCTGGCTTGCGCCAAAGCTTCTTCTAAGCTGGCATATTGCTTCAGCTGCAATAGCCTAGAGATCGATCTCAGACAACTCCGTGAAAACATTTGTGTGAGGTCGGACATAGGGGGAAGGTAAGGTAGCTTAGAAAGCAGAGCCCTCCATCGATTCCCGTAAGCCGCCATTGTCTCTTCCTCATATTTCCTGAGGCTGGCCAGATCACTCAGTGATGCCTTCTTCTTGGTGTTGAAGGCAAAGCATTCAAGGAACGCATCTACTAATTGATCCAAGTTATTTATGCTGTGCTTCGACAACTGTGTGAACCAATCCGAGGCAGGACCTACGAATGTGGTTATGAATGTCCTTAGCAACAACGCATCATTATCCTGAATGCCAAAGCATTGGCTCAGGAATCTTGTCACATGCTCTTGGGCATCCTCTTCACCTTCTACCTACCAGGCAACTCGAAATGTTCGGGGTAAGGGGGGGGGGGCGCACGGATGCACTGGATGACTACGGAGTTGACGTAACGTGGGCTTTTGGTGCCCAGAAGCTTTGGTCTCCACAGACTCCAAATGCTCTAATAGCGCTTTGTATGCATCGGAAGACTTAATTTCTTCCTCTTTTGTTTGCTCCCATTGTGAGTTATGGGAGACTGGAGGCCTATGGGGGGGTGGCCGAATGGCAGCCCTCCCGCCTTGATAGGGCATTTTGGCCCGTTCTATTTCTGGTTCATACTCCTCATAAACTTCTTGAGGAGTCTCTGGGCGAGACCTATGACCCTGAGTGAGTCCCCGCTGAGGGTACCCATCGTTGTTTCGGGGAGTGGCCTCCCTCTCAGGTCTATGGGGTCTCGGAGGCAAAGCTTGACGAGGTCACGGAGACCTGTCCTGCACCAAAGGATTATACCTCTCATATTGTTCTGCTTTTTGGGTGTGAGGGGTTGGCACCCTATCAGGTAGTTTATAGAGCAGCTCATCCGCTTCGCAATGCATGCGCTCTTTGTTAAGGCGGTATAAGCGCTCTAACTCCTGATGACCTTGCTCAAGCCGCATGATTCGGGCTTGGCGGGCGGCATGTCTGGTGACTGCCATGTCAATTTGGTCTGCCATATTGGGCTTAGGAGGCTTGAATGTTTCTCCTATGTATTTGCCTCGGTCTTGATGATCCGAGATTTCAATGGGTCGCTTCCCTCTGTCGAGGTTGGCGGCATTTACCTGAGGCTCTGGCCTCGATGTGTGACCATGGTATCTAGCAGGTGCGAAAGCGCAAGGCTCCCGCATTGTATATTGCTCTCGAGGAATTTGATGGTGTTCCTCGTACTCCCTTTCATAGGTGTGAAGGGGGAGGGCGGAGTTAGCTCGCCCTATGTGGAGAGCCCTGCGCTCTGGGTTTTGTCTTTCAGTTCTAACAATGATGGGAGGCAAAGGAGAGATGCCATAGTCACATTGTCTCTCCTCATGGGCACTATGCCTCTCTAGCACTTCGTTGCACGGTGGCCACTCATATCTAGCCTCGAAAGGTGGTCTTTTATTTACGTTGAGTGCCACATGTAAAGCTTCTTCCCGAAAGGGGCTATGTTGAACGGGCGTGTCCCCCAAGGGGGTATCCCTATAATTCCACCTTGACATGGAATGATGCGGACTCTCTTGTGGTCCAGACCGCCAAGGCGGTATGGCCAAGTCCTCAGGGCTAAAGCGAAGGCGATTTGCGCCCGCTCCTTGTACACTTTTCATAGCTTCTGCCCTTGATTGGGCTTGGCTCCGGGTGTACACCATTGTGGTGCTCTTCTACCAGCTAAGCAGATTTTATCTCGTTTATGATTTTTTTGTTACACTAAGCAGAAATGAACACACACATACACAAATGGTGATTATCTCTTTTAAAGATTAATGGTGTGTCCTAAACTGGTTTTAGTGTGTTTTGATGATTTTGTTTTGTTTTTGAAAGTTTTGAAGAACGTTTAAATGTGTAATTGTTGGTCACGAATCTGCCACAGGAAAGGATTTTTACAATTGCGCCCTAGACCCGGCCAACATTGAAAGGCTGGAAGCAAGAAATGGCTCCCAGACCAATCTCCAGAGTGGGCTGGTTCCCTCTACTATTCTAAAATTGGTGTAAGATAAGGGTTACTGGAAAGAAATTAAAAAAGGTTACAGAAAGAAATGGGAAATATGGCCACAGGCCGAAGTTATGTGATTGGAAAATTCTCTGCTAGAAACTGGAAGTTCATTTGCAGGAATAAAGGATTGGCTTCTATTTTTCAAGCGTTTGCATTCGTGATTTCCTTTCTGTTCATGTTGCGTTTCTAATAGCATTTATATGTCTTCATGGCTGTTACATTTAAATTCTCCATACTGGATTTGAATATTGCCGTAAGAGTATAAATTCCCGGAATGTGATTTTGGAGGGTTTTTTCGTATGCATCGTGCGGAAGTTAAGTTAGTAACTTTTATTGCTTGCTGTTGCTGCACTTGGAGTTTCCTGCTGTTATTTTCTAATCCCATAACTTCGGCCTGTGGCCATATTTCCCATTTCTTTCTGTAACCTTTTTTAATTTCTTTCCAGTAACCCTTATCTTACACCAATTTTAGAATAGTAGAGGGAACCAGCCCACTCTGGAGATTGGTCTGGGAGCCATTTCTTGCTTCCAGCCTTTCAATGTTGGCCGGGTCTAGGGCGCAATTGTAAAAATCCTTTCCTGTGGCAGATTCGTGACCAACAGTAATTAAGGCTCATATAACTCCCATAAATGGTCGCCCCTTCAATATACCATTGCCCGGTCGATATACCAACCTATCTATATACCCGCCCTTACGAGAAGGAAACTATAGGTACATGAGAGCAGATGGTACGTGGTACGTAGGTGGTACGAAAGGGGGATTGTACTGTTAATGACACCTACCATAGAAGACTTATCCTCACATGTTGGGAACCACCCCAACAACACTCGGTCAGCTTTTGTCAGGATTTATGCCTAACAACAATGACAATCAGGGGAAATGGATGCAAAAGTCAAGCCAATGTGGTGATGAACCCACCGTTGGTCTTGCTCAAGGGCTGGGGTCTTACGACTAGCTCCTTGGTTAAAAAAAGTGCCACGTGATGTGTGTGTGGTTCCTTTTATTAAAAAATGAAATAGGTAGAAGCGGCTACTTTCTTTAAGAAGGCAAAATTTGAAAGAAAATAGAAACAAAAAAATAGAAAGTAACAAGAATAGTTTTAAAACCTTTACCTTTCTCTGCCTAGACCTGCTGTTTCTGATCCTTGGCTCTGAAAATTCATAGACAAAAATTCGTCCCTCTGTGAGACGAATTACAAAATAGAATTCATCCATGTCTGAGACAAATTAGAATTTGTCTTAGGGTCAGACGAATTACAGTAAAGTATTCGCCATAGGCAAAGACGAATTACAGTCTACTTTTGAATAATGGTACCTATCAAGCACAAAACACAAAAATCTTATCAGTTGCTTGATCTTAAAACCGAGGGATAGGGTCCCACCGTGATCGCCACTAAAAGCATGAGATTTTGGAAATAAAAAGAAACACTAAAGCTATGCAGTGTAAAACACAATATAATGCTTTAATCCTATGACTTTGAAATGCACAAAACAAAGAAAAGAGACGAATCAAAAATGAAAGAACAGAGGTATAGAAAGCACAACCCTTCTTATTTAATTCTCTTAATCTCGATTACAAAGATGTCTCCTCCCTTTTTAGGGGCTAGGAGCGTTAACATGTTTCCATTACAAAAGTGAATAGTGATCTTCTTTTCGCATGCCCACATGCAAAATGGGCGGGCCAAAGCGTTGCCGCCACTGGTGTTGATGAGTCTTTGATCTTTGTTGCTACTCCTACGTTCAAAGAAATAATAAAGGCATTAGTAGCACCTGCTGCAAATATTAAACATTTGTTCTCTAAAAACAATGAAGGATGTATGCCTAAGACTGAATAAAATGATGCATGAAATGATTCTAAGTGACCTGCAATTTTGACAAAGACCAGAAAAAATTACCAGAGGGCCAATGTCATCAAAAAAGTCTGTGAAACTCCACCCATTCGCATTCAACTGGAATTCATCCCTAGTCAGGACGAATTCAACTGTAATTCGTCCCCGGGTAGGACGAATTCGACTGTGTTAAAATGCCGAGTTGATGCCACTCAAATGTCACACCTCGGGATCTCCAAAATACCTGCAAACATAGGGGTTAGCTAATTAGGGGCATTTTGGGACAGCCCAGATGGTCATATTCTCCCAATTTGACCTCCATCACCGAGAATTTGATGTTGTTACCTGCAAGTTAGTGGGACAACAAAAGCGACAAAAACATGATGAAATCTGATGAAAACATTATGGAATCAAAGTTATAAATTATCTAGACAAATAATTGGGTTGTCGGAAAATTGGTAGATCAATGTGGTCAAATTTCGGGTTTGGGTTTGGATCCACACTTCCAAAAGCCACCCAATAACCTCTCTTGCAAAAGAGATCAAGGATGTGGAAGAGGTGAATAAAAAAAGGGTGCAATGTGGTGTTCAATTTGGTAGCACTTCATTGCTTGAAAATGCCTCCAACTTGTACCTTCTGGGTGGGAAAGTCCACCATTTTATAGACCCAAGGGGTCTCTTTGGAGGGGCATGCAAGGGTGCCATGTGGCGGCCATGCCTTCTCAAGAGGGAGGAGACTCCTCCCTAACTTGGGCTTCCATGTCTGCCCTTGTGACAGTCCTCCAACGGCCAATCTACCCACCTACACGCGCATGCAAGGCAGGAGTCATAAATTGACAGTCTTTGGCTACCACTTGGCGCCATTCTTCTTTTTTCCCGTTAAACCTAGAATTCATCCTGACCAAAGACGAATTTAGAATTCATCCCTGGGTGAGATGGATCCCAGTTAGAATTCATCCTTGGGAGGGACGAATACTGAGCAAAGTGCCTGAATGTACCAAACTGCCTTTTGACCTTCCAAAATTGCTACAAAAGTGGTTAGGACCATTGTTTAACCTCTGAGGGCTGCCCTGGGGGCTGTGTGTGTCAAAGCGATTAGTGTTTGCAGTCACATAATCGGATTGGTGCTATTTTGGTGTCTACAAAAATAAAAGGAAACACTAAAAGCAATGAATCGCTAGGGTGGCCACTCATATCTAGCCTCGAAAGGCGATATTTTATTTACGTTGAGTGCCACATGTAAAGCTTCTTCCCGAAAGGGGCTATGTTGAATGGACATGTCCCCCAAGGGTGTATCCCTATAATTCCACCTTGACATGGAATGATGCAGACTCTCTTGTGGTCCAGACCGCCAAGGCGGTATGGCCAAGTCCTTAGGGCTAAAGCGAAGGCGATTTGTGCCCGCTCCTTGTACACTTTTCGTAGCTTCTGCCCTTGATTGGGCTTGGCTCTGGGTGTACACCATTGTGGTGCTCTTCTACCAGCTAAGAAGATTTTATCACGTTTATGATTTTTTGTTACACTAAGCAGAAATGAACACACACATACACAAATGGTAATTATCTCTTTTAAAGATTAATAGTGTGTCCTAAACTGGTTTTAGTGCATTTTGATGATTTTTTTTTGTTTTTGAAAGTTTTGAAGAACATTTAAATGCATAATGAAGGCTCATATAACTCCCATAAATGGTCGCCCCTTCAATATACCATTTCCCGGCCGATATACCAACCTCTCTATATACCCGCCCTTACGAGAGGGAAACTATAGGTACGTGAGAGCAGATGGTACGTGGTACGTAGGCGGTACAAAAGGGGCATTGTCCTGTTAATGACACCTACCATAGAAGACTTATCCTCGCACGCTGGGAATCACCCCAGCGACACTCGGTCAGCTTTCGTCAGGATTTATGCCTAACAACAGTGACAATCAGGGGAAATGGATGCAAAAGTCAAGCCAAGGTGGTGATGAACCCACCATTGGTCTTGCTCAAGGGCTGGGGTCTTACGACCAGCTCCTTGGTTAAAAAAAGTGCCACGTGATGTGTGTGTGGTTCCTTTTATTAAAAAATGAAATAGGCAGAAGCGACTACTTTCTTTAAGAAGGCAAAATTTGAAAGATAACAGAAACAGAAAAATAGAAAGTAACAGGAACAGTTTTAAAACCTTTACCTTTCTCTCCCTAGACCTGCTGTTTCTGATCCTCAGCTCTGAAAATTCACAGACAAAAATTTGTCCCTCTGTGAGATGAATTATAGAATAGAATTCATCCCTGTCCGAGATGAATTAGAATTCGTCTCAGGGTAAGACGAATTACAGTAAAGTATTCACCACAGGAAAAGATGAATTACAGTCTGCTTTTGAAGAATGGTACCTGTCAAGCACAAAACAAAAAAATATGATCAGTTGCTTGATCTTAAAACTAGGGGACAGAGTCCCACCATGATCACCACTGAAAGCACGAGATTCCGGAAATAAAAAGAAACACTAAAGCTATGCAGTGTAAAACACAATATAACGCTTTAATCCTATGACTTTGAAATGCATGAAACAAAGAAAAGAGACGAATCAAAAACAAAAGAACAAAGGTATAGAAAGCATAGCCCTTCTTATTTAATTCTCTTAATCTCGATTACAAAGACGTCTCCTCCCTTTTTAGGGGCTAGGAGCGTTAACATGTTTCCATTACAAAAGTGAATAGTGATCTTCTTTTCGCGTGCCCACATGCAAAATGGGTGGGCCAAAGCATTTCCGCCACTGGTGTTGATGAGTCTTTGATATTTTTTGCTACTCCTGCATTCAAAGAAACAACAAAGGCATTAGTAGCACCTGCTGCAAATATAAAACATTTGTTCTCTAAAAACAATGAAGGATGTATGCCTAAGACTGAATAAAATGATGCATGAAATGATTCTAAGTGACCTGCAATTTTGACAGAGACCAAAAAACATTACCAGAGGGCCAATGTCATAAAAACAGTCTATGAAACTCCACCCATTCACATTCAACTGGAATTCATCCCTGGTCAGGATGAATTCAACTGTAATTCGTCCCCGGGTAGGACAAATTTGACTGTGTTAAAACGTCGAGTTGATGCCGCTCAAATGTCACACCTCAAGATCTCCAAAATACCTGCAAACATAGGGGTTAGCTAATTGGGGGCATTTTGGGATGACCCAGATGGTCGGATTCTCCCAATTTGACCTCCATCACCGAGAATTTGATGTTGTTACCTGCAAGTTAGTGGGACAACAAAAGCGACAAAAACATGATGAAATCTGATCAAAACATTATGGAATCGAAGTTATAAATTATCTAGACAGCATAACATGTAATGGAAGATAAAAAAGTGATAACCGAATAGATTAAAATGAAACTAAAAAAAGTGCGGGGCACCCGAGCGGGCCGCCCACCGTTGGAACTTGATTTTGGTACCAATCCACTTGGGATGGGCCAAAAATCTCTTGGAATGGGTTGTCAAAAAATTGGTAGATCAATGTGGTCAAATGTTGGGTTTGGGTCCGGATCCACACTTCCAAAAGCCACCCAATAACCTCTCTTGCGAAAGAGATCAAGGATGTGGAAGAGGTGAATCGAAAAAGGGTGCAATGGGGTGTTCAATTTGGCAGCACTTCATTTTTTGAAAATTCCTCCAACTTGTCCCTTGTGGGTGGGAAAGTCCACCATTTTATAGACCCAAGGGGTCTCTTTGGAGGGGCATGCAGGGGTTCCATGTGGCGGCCATGCCTTCTCAAGAGGTAGGAGACTCCTCCTTGACTTGGGCTTCCATGACTACCCTTGTGACAGCCCTCCAATGACCAATCTACCCACCTACATGTGCATGCAAGGTAGGAGTCATAAATTGACAGTCTTCGGCTACCACTTGGCGCCATTCTTCTTTTTTTCCCGTTAAACCTGGAATTCATCCTAACCAAAGACGAATTCAGAATTCGTCCCTGGGTGAGACGAATCCCAGTTAGAATTCGTCCCTGGGAGGGAGGAATACTGAGCAAAGTGCCAAACTGCCTTTTAACCTTCCAAAATTGCTACAAAAGTGGTTAGGACCACTGTTTAACCTCCGAGGGCTGCCCTGGGGGCTGTGTGTGTCAAAGCGATCAGTGTTTGTAGTCACATAATCGGATTGGTGTCGTTTTGGTGTCTACAATCTCATCTGATCTACTTTTCCAAATAGAGTCTTCAATTTCTCCCAACTTTCAAAAGGAGTTTTATAATATGTAATATGAAACCACAAAATTTCATGAATAGTAGAGCTAATAATACCCATAGTTTCATGCATTTTTCCTTTATGAAGAAATATTTCATATTTTTTATCAAATTCTGGATGCTTTTATTCTAACAAATGAGTAAGACCTTTTTGAGAGATAAGATTTATAATTTTATATTTCCAAGTGTGAAACTTATGAGGGGTGAGAGGTTCAATTGAATTCATATTTTTAAAATGATTGAAGTTTTAAAATTAACCAATATATCCCCCCTTATAACTTGAATTAATGGATTAATGCAAATGGAAGAAAGAAAAGATATGAAGCTTTTCAATATGTATTACTCAAAATACCCACCCTAACAAGAGGGAAACTATAAGTATAATGAGTTTTTAATATTTTTTGCTTTGAGGGAGCCAAGTCCTTTTTTTATTCTTCATAATACCCACCTTAACTTGAGGGAGACTGTAAGTAAAGACAAGAATTTGGAAGGGTGTTGGCTTGATATGCATGAAAACAATCAGTTTATTTGGTGTTATCTCAAAAACTTTCCCTTATGAGAGGGAAACTATAAGTTAGAGAGATACCCAAAGAAATGGATTATAGAAAAATATATGCATAGCCATTATACCAATTTCCTCAAAAAACTCGCCCTTATGAGAGGGAAACTATAATTTTTTATAGGTACTAATACATGGAATGTAGGAAAAAGATATTTAGAGATAATTTGGAAAGAAATGTTGATATTTTAATAAGAAAATTTCAAAAATTATTAAATTGAAAATGAAATTTAAAATAATCCAATAAAACAAATATTAGATATCTAATTTTGAAATGAAATATCCTTTATAAACCAGTATATGAAATTTATGTTTATAAATATAAATCATTATATATCTAGATTAAATATCAAATTGTAAATTTCCTAATGTAATATATAAAATAAAAATTAGATATCTAATTTTGAATCGAAATTTCCTTTATAAACCAATATTTGAGATTTATGTATAAAATTTAAACTATAAGATATCTAGTATAATAAAATTTTGAAATATATTAAGAAAATAAAAGAACACCCCCATCTTTACACATAGGAGTGCAAAAATATGCACTTAAGAACCCCCCCACCCAAAAGCAATATTTTATTATATTTAAATACAATTTTCGTCTACGTCGTTTTGAGGAGGCCCAAAAAAATAATGACGCATGCCAAAAAATGTAGACTACGGAGATTCGAATGAATCAAAATAACACTACAATTTGGATGAATCTATTGGAACAAAAGAAATGTTGTAAAATAAAAAAAATATACAAACTCTTCCATGAAACAGCCAAACTAGGAAATGTGAACAAAAGCAGGGAACACAAACACGTGAAACCGTCGAGAGAACACAATGGTGTGATTTCGACGAGGTTATTTCACCCCAAAGCACCTAAGCCACAAAAAATGAATAGGGAAATTGTCTGCATAATCTCAGAGACCTGTAGAAAACGGGTCAATGCAAATAATACCCTATGAAAGGGTTGTATAGGCGAAGCTGACCACCTGCGAGCAAACCTTAATGTAATAAAACTTAATGCTGTAGTATTGTCTATTATAAAATATGATGCTTTAAAAAATTTTAATAATGGTAAAAGAAAACATTTTGAAATCATTCTAAATAAAAATGAAACCCTCCAGAGAAAACGTTAGTAGAGTTGTTGCTGCTTAAATCTGAGAGACTGCGAGATCATTTTAGATAGTGTTCAAAGAGTGCTTCGGACGAAGGAACCTACAAATCTCAAGGAAAAGTGAGTAGCGTAATATTCCACAAATGCCTTAAAAATATAAAGCAAAAATACTTCCAAATGACTCCGAAAGGAAGAGATATATACCAAATGATTTAGTGAGCATCGGTGAATAGACTCCGAGAGGAATATGCAGCCCAATAGGTGAACAGAAGAGTACACTGGATTATAGGCCCAAAAAAATAGAACCAACTGGAGTGCGAACGACAACTTTAAGAAGACTACGCCAATGAGAGTGGCAGTCTTTCAAACGATTAGAATCTCATATATGTTGAGAATGAACGTTGAGAATAAGAGCTTTAGAAAATGTGAGACGAACAATGAGTTAATAATAATGAGTGAAGATCATCATGGAAGGTTTAAGGTGGTGTCTTGGAAATGGAGCGGCCATTCATTTCTGGGATGATCCTTGGATCCGTGACAAACCTCTCAGTCAAGATCCTCATCTTGCTATGCTCAAGACGATGACCGAAGCTACCTTTGGAGATAAGGTGTGCCATTTCATCAACCCAGGTACTACAAGACCCGAATGGAAACAATTGGTTTTGAATGGGCCTAGAATTATCACCGAGGTGCTTAGACGGCTTCAAAACTTACTGAGGAGTTGCATAATCCCCAAATCTCACAAAGAAGACTCCATGGTTTGGAACCTTGAATATTTTGGGCAGTTTACTATTAAATCTGCCTACTACAGCCAAGAAGCTCCCAGTGATGGTCGTGACTCCACTAATCTGGTCTGGCTTCCCAAGATCATTCCCAAGGTTAAATTCTTCTGCTAGTTGGCCATCCAAAATAGAATCCTCACCACTGACAATCTGATAAACAGAGGGCTTCTCATCCCCAATTGGTGCATCCTGTGTAAAAATGCCTGTGAGTCTACTGTGCATGTTTTTCTAGAATGTCCCTTCTCCCTTGCAGTGCTCAACCAGGTTTTCAACACTTTCGCCATCTCCATACCCCTCCCTCTTTCCATTCCCCTCCTTTTTCAATAGTGGTCCCGACACTTCAAAAGCAGTCAACTAAAATTCATGTGGCAAGCGTGCCTTCACATTTTCCTGTGGCAGATTTGGCTTGAGAGAAATGCTAGAATTTTTCAAAACCTTGCCAAGGATAAGAAGATTGTTGTTGCCAAAATCTTGGCCCTTTCTACGGAGAATGCCTCTCTCGTCTCATCGTCCAAACCTCCCCCTCATGGACTTGAATTGGATCTAGCAAATCATTTCAATCTTCTCAATTTTTCTGCAACACCTCGCACTTCTGTTGACAGGTCTATTATCAAGTGGGTCTCTCCTCCTTCTAGGTGGCTCAAGCTCAATTTCGATGGCACAGCCAAAGGCAACCCTGGAGCGGCGGGCGAAGGTGTAATTCTCAGAAATCACAGAGGAGAAATAATTTTGGCCTTTGCTCAAAACTTAGGAATTCAGTCCAACAATATGGCCGAGGCTCGGGCCTTGTTCCAAAGCTTGATTCTCTTGGAAGGCTTGTCTATCAATAAACTCATCATAGAAGGAGACTCATTGCATTGCATCAACTGGCTCAAAGGAACCTCTGTGCCTCCCTGGGCCCTTGTTTCCATCTTCGACGAATGCAAGACACTAATTGGTGTCTATCCAGAATTAATCATTCAACATCAATACCGAGAAGGAAAAAAAGCTACGGACTGGCTTGCTAATAAGGGAGTTGACGCAACAGACATTCAGGTCTAGAGAGATTCCTTTCCAATCGGTCTAAGGGACGTTTCTTCAAGTTCCAATGTTTGCATAATGTGAGTGGGTTACTGGTCTTCGGGTTTTTTGATGGCGTTTTGGCATCTTTGGGGCGCTTTCGCGTCATTTTTCTAAGTTGGTTGCAAAATCATAGCTTGCTGCGTTATCCTTTTTGCTCAGGCTGCGAGGTTGCTTTTTGTCGCGATATCACGACACTTTTCTCTCCCTCTGGCACGGTCTTCCAACTTGTCACGATATCGCGACACCTTTTCTCTCCGGGTGCTTTTTTGCAAACTTGTCGCGATATCGTGACACCTTTTCCCTTCGGGTTCTTTTTCACAAACTTGTTGCGATATCGCAACACCTTTTCCATTCGGGTGCTTTTTCGCAAACTTGTCGCGATATCGCGACACTTTTGGCCTTGAGGCGCGGTCCTGATTTTTGTCACTATATCACGACACCTTTTCTCTCTCCAACGACGGTCTTCCATTTGATCGCGATATCGTGATGGGTTTTCTCTCCAACAACGGTCTTCCATTTTGTCACGATATCGCGACACTTTTTCTCTCCGGGTGCCTTTGCGCAAACTTGTCGTGATATCGCGACACTTTTTCTCTCCGGGCGCCTTTGCGCAAACTTGTCGTGATTTCGCGACATTTTTTCCTCTCCAAGGCGGTCTTCATTTTTGTCACGATTTCGCGACGTTTTTTCTCTCTCCAACGGTGGGCTTCCAGGTTGTCGCGATATCGCGACCTTTTTTCTCTCCAATGACGGGCTTCCAGGTTGTCACGATATCGCAACATTTTTTCTCTCCAACGGCGGACTCTCATCCTTGTCGCGATATCGCGACCGTTTTTCTCTCCAATGGAGGTCTTCCTTTTTGTCATGATTTTGTGACACCTTTTATTCTTGGCAGCAGGCTTCCACTTTCGACGCGATTTCGGGGCTCATTTTCTATTTTGGCTGCGGTCTGCATTCTTGTCACGATTTCATGACACCTTTTCTCTTCGGCAGCGTTTTCAATTCTTGTAGCGATTTCATGACTTCTTTTTCTTGTCACGATTTCATGACTCTTCTTCTCGACCGGCTCCAACCCTGCAACTTGTCACGATATCGCGACACTTTGCAACATGTCGCGATATCGTGACTTCTTTCCTTCTTCGGCTCCGATGGCGATTCTTGTCGTGTTTTCACGACTTCTTTTCTTCCTTCGGCTTCTACGGTGCTTCTTGTCGCGATTTCGCGACATCACCATTTTGGTCACGATTTCATGACACCTTCCCTAGGGTGGAGGTTTGCCAACTTTCTATTCCTCTCTTCTTGGACCACCTCGGTCGATTTGGATTTATTGTAATCTCTCTTGTACAAGGTTCAGGGACCTTTCAAAACCCTTTCTACCAATAAAAAAAAAATAATAATGAGTGAGGTATATTTAAATCCTCACGAGCAAATAGAAACTCATAAAATAATCTCTAAAATAACACTTTAGTTATTCCATGATTTTTCCTTTTAATAGCGAAAAATAAGGAAATAACTAGAAGTTTTAGAATACTTTTCCAATATGAAAATATCGAGAAAAAAAAATAAAGAGAAAAAGTATATTTTTCTTTTAAAAGAGAAGGGTAAAAAATCACCTTCACACAAGTTAACCGTGTTAAAAAAAAAGGAAATGACTATATTTTCTCAAAAACTTTCCTCAAGCAATTCAGGAAAGTGCAACAAATAAAAAATAAATATGCTGAAATATGGAAAAATAAATGAATCAGATCCTAGAACCTTCAAGAGAGAATACTAGCAAAATCTATCCTGCTCTGATACCATGTTAGAATTTCACAATAATAGATATGTAAAGTATTACACAAAATATGAATAGAAGAGTGGAACTGATTGATTTATTTTTAGGATCAACTCTTTATAAATAGCATAGTTGATCATTGAGAGTTGTAGGATTACAAAAACTCATCAAACCTAATGAAGACACCACTTAGAGTTCTCCTGACACATGGAGGAGTGGAAACTCAAGTGTGTATCCTAGTGAACTTAAAAGAATATTCACTTATTCTAACATTTGTATTGTTATTGTGCAATACCCCTAGATTCCCTAGAGGTAGGTTATAATTGTTATAGGTGGATTGTTGAAATGGAACTTGGTTAATATTAGAAACATTAACAATATTGTGATATAGGTTATGATATGAAATATTTTTTGTAGTATCTTGCTATGGAAAATAATTTACATTTGGAAGAACAAAAGAAGGAATGTTAAGAGGAGGAACATTGTTGGAAGAAGGAATAGAATAAGAGAAATTGAATGTTTTTTTGGGGAATTCCACTACTTGGTAGTTGCCATAGTAACATACAAGGATTTATGGGATGGATTAATATTATGAAAAGGTTGAAACAAAAAAATAATGAGAATATTCTAAGGAGAATTGATTTGATGATGAGAGGTTTTAACTTCTTCAAAGTGGATGTCTCTATCCAAGTCTTCATTCAAGTATTGCCTATTTTACATAAAGAAATTCATGAAATGATTATGTGATTTGAAGGTAAGTTGACTGTGAGATCCTTCAATAAGATTAAAGTCATTACAAGGTCTTTATGTCATTTTCATCCTCTATATTGGGATTCTCCCTATCAACCTAATCATCCTCATGGAATAGAGGATTCTCTTCTTGCTCTACCATATTTCACTTACTCGTAAGGTTTGGAGCCATATAATTAAGATAATGACAAGAGGAGAAAAATGGATGAAAAAATAACACATGAACACAAAGGATACAAGAGAAATTATTAAGTTATCTCTTTCTTTTTTTGTTTTTATAATCTACACAAAAAAATTTAAATGGTCTTGTTTATAGTTTAAAAATCAAAACAAAAAGAGACAAAGGGAAGAAGCTTCCTAAATGACCACTAAGGATGTGTTTCATGTTTGGTTCACCAAAAATGTAGAGCAGGGTTATGCATAGTGGTGAATTTCACAATTTAGCGTGAATATTCAGATTTTTACAATGTTAATTTTGGGACCATAGAGGTTGGCCCATTTGCCTAAAAATTTCAGGATCTAATTTTTTAAGGGTAAATTCATCCAATTTTCATAAGGTTTCCTACCTAATTTTCACCCTAAATTTATTAAAAATAAGAAATATCCTACCTAAATCACCCCTTGTACCCCATTATATATAGCTAACCCTGACAACGACTCCCATACAATTACGACATTTTTTTTGGATAGCGAGCGATACAAAGCAGAAGCCAACTGGTAGAAGGTGACCAACATAAGGTGAGTGGCATAAGGGGAGTGGCATAATGCAACTGGTAGAAGATGACAGACATAAGGTGATTGGCATAAGGCGACCGACATAAGGTGAGTGGTATAAGGTGACTAGAAGAAGGTGACTGGCAGAAGGCAACCGACATAAGGTGACCGACATAAGGCGACTGACATAAGGTGAGTGGCATAAGGCTAGTGGCATAATGTGAGTGGCATAAGGCGAGTGGTAGAAGGCGATTGGCTAAAGGCAAGTGGTATAAGGTGACTGGCAGAAGGCAACTGATAGAAGGTGACTAGAATAAGGCAACTAGGTGAAGGTGAGTGGCATAAGGCAACTTGCTGAAGGCAAGTGGCATACGACAAGTGGTATAAGGCAACTGGAAGAAGGTGACTGGATTAAGGCGAGTGACATAAGCCAAGTGGTATAAGATGATTGGCAAAAGGTGACTGGTAGAAGGTGACCGACATAAGGGGAGTGGCATAAGGCAACTGATAGAAGATGACTGACATAAGGCGATTGGCATAAGGTTACTGGCATAAGGTGAGTGGCATAAGGTGACTGGTAGAAGGTGATTGGTATAAGGCAACTAACATAAGGTGAGTGGCATAAGGCAAGGGGCATAAGGAGAGTGGCATAAGGAGAGTGGTAGAAGACGATTGGCTAAAAGCGAGTGGTATAAGGTGACTGGCAGAAGGCAACTGACAGAAGGTGACTAGAATAAGGCGACTAGGTGAAGGCGACTAGCATAAGGTGACTGGTTGAAGGCGAATGGCATAAGGCAAGTGGTATAAGGCAATTGGAATAAGGTGACTGGCTTAAGGTGAGTGACATAAGGTAAGTGGTATAAGGCGATTGGAAAAAGGTGACTGGTAGAAGGTGAGTGACATAAGGTGATCAACATAATCCAAGTGGCATAAGGTGAGTGGTAGAAGGCAAGTGGTATAAGGCGAGTGACATAAGGCGAGTGGCATAAGAAGACTCAATTTATCGATAAATTTCTTTTACCATTAAATTTCATTTAACATTTTATTCATGGACACTCAATAAGGAGGTTTGTTTTGATTGCGAACCATATTCTTGGGACAAATATTCTACTATCTCTAGCGGTAGTTCTCTTTTATACTAGTTATTTTTATTTTTAAGCATGTTCTTTGTTCATGTTATTTTTTGTTCATATAGGTAAAATGTCAACTACAGGTAGTGGAAAGAAGAGAGGCCAGTCTTCCAATAAAAGGAGTATCCTCAAATACCTTCATAATATTTCAAAACCCGATAAGTCACCAACATCTACACAAACTGAAGGTATGAACACCTTTACTCACCAGAAAAAATAAATTTTTATGAACATCTGCCTATAAAATTTTATTGATAATTTTAGTAGGAAAAAATAAAAAATCGCCATGTTTCGAAAAACTTTCTTTGAAAATTTGAAAAATTCGCCCCAATTTTTATACACTTTTCACGTAGATTCACCCCGATTTGATAAATAATTTTTCGGTACTACCCCTAATGCATAACCATGATGTAGAGGGGGAAAATAATCCTGCAAACAATTCTTGATAGATCCACTAGGAACCGAGGAAATCGTGAGGCTTATTGTTTTATCTACTCTTAGGGGTTTGGGGGTTTGAAGGGTTCACCAAGAGTGATTTAAGGACTCACTCCAAGTATGGGATGAAAATTTTGATGTGTTTATTAAGAAAACACCTAAGTTTGGTCTTGACTATGAACTAAACTACAAAGAGCTAAAGAACAATGTAGGGCAAACGATGATGCAAGCAAACAAAGCACCATCCTAAAATGATTCTTAATTTTTAATGAAGACCACTCTTAGTTTTTCAAAAATATAAAATCCTTTCTTTTTAGCAAGGGTACAAGAGAATGCACAAAAGGAATTAGCCTAAATGTAAACTATATTTTTTTCTTCTTTTGATGCCTAAATATGAAATACTTTCTTTTTCTTGTGATCTATAAAGAAAATTTGATTTTCTCTTGACTAATTTATCAATTTTATGTTATTATTTTAACCACACAAAGCAAAAATGACCCTAGACACTTAACAAACAACCTAAAAGATCTATCAAACCACTTACTTGATCCAATGATCAATCCTAGTCAAATTCATGCCCCAAAAGTTTCGATCGTGAATTCGATCAAACCTAAAAATCAACAACAAAAACTTGAAAAAAATTATCAATGTTTGGGGGTCTGCTTAGGCCACTAAATGACTGATCTTTGAGATGCAGCAATCAATCCCCCTTAGTTTTTTTAGCTGATTGTTCAAAGATGAAAACGATTGGTGACCTTTAGCAAACAAGCAAAACAAGGTGCAACAATATAAAGCAATGAAACAAAGTATAAATAAAAATGTAATAGAAATCAAACATGTAAAAAATAAATTAGAGTTTTGGGAGCAAAAATTTACTTCTAAAATGTCGTAACAAAATTCACACCTCGTAATTAGTGGTTGTGAATTCAAAAAGAAAAATAAAAATAATGAAACCAATAGTTTTGCCGAATTAGTTCATACCCTATAAGGATGAGGCATGAATATCATTATCATGCGATAATTAACAAACTAAATAAAATATGGTTATTTAAATCCAGCATTAATTAATCCATACTTGTGGGTATCGCTAAGATGCAAACGAGCCCAGACGTATAAAATAGTTTTGGGGGCTACGTGACAAATGAATAGCACCAAAGCTCACGAATTAAAACAATGACATGTACGATAAAAGCAAGAGGGAATATACCTGGCGGGGAAAAGAGGCAAAATTTCTCAAATAGGATTTGTCCGAAGAAAAGAGAATTACAACGAATACAAATCTTAGGTCCCATTTGTATAAAGATAATTGGTGTTTTTATATTTATCGAACTTACTGATATTGTTTTTCTTATTTCAAACTCTTATTTGCTAAGATTTTTTTATACAAACTGTTACCTCCGTTATCTCCAATAAAATGTTAAGATATTTGTTTATACAAACAGTGATCTCCAATACAAAGTAATTGAGTGTCCTCTACCTACAAGGTTGGTTAAGCATGTCTTCCGAATCTCCTCTATTTAAGCATACCCGTTTTATCGTTAACCACAGCTTCAGTACTACCTACCTGTTGAATTTAGTTGAGATCCAATGGATTCTATTCAACAGGCTTTTGAGATTCGCTCAATGCTGCCGGTGGTATATGCTTCTCTACTCGCTTTCATGGTGTGTGTTGTGTTCATAATAGCTAGTAAGCGAAGGGAAGGAAAGAATGTTCCTCCTGGAACTCTAGGCCTGCCTGTCATAGGCGAAACATTTGAATTCTTGAGAGCGATGAAATCCAACAAGACGCACGAGTGGATACAACACAAAGTCTCCAAGTATGGCCCCGTCTTCAAAACGTCGTTGATGGGGTCTCCCACGGTGGTCCTCACGGGCCAACAAGGTAACCGATTTCTCCTCGCTAACGACTACAATAGCGTGGTGAACAAGCAACCCGCATCCGTGTCGGCCATTGTGGGGAGCAAAAACTTGTTTGAACTTCCTATGGAAGAGCACAAGCGGATGAGAGGGGCTATCATGCGATTCCTCAACCCCCAAGCCTTGCACAAATTCGTCGATAGAATGGAGTCTGTTATTCTTCAACACATGGAAGATTGTTGGCAAGGGAAGGAGATCGTCACCGTGTGGCCCTTGACGAAGATCCTTACTTTCCAACTTGCTTGTGATTTGCTTTTCGGTTTAACCGATGGCGAGGAGAGGAAAATGTTGGCGAAGGACTTTGACAGTGCTTTGAAGGGAGTTTGGTCCCTTCCTTTGAATTTACCCGGAACTAATTTTCGTAAGGGCATCTGTGCTCGTGCCCGCCTGTGGAAGCGATTATCTTCGCTCATGGATGGGCGGAGGAAGGACATTCGAGATGGAAAGGCCTTTCCTGAGCAAGACTTGATGTCATGTATGCTCACTTTGAGAGATGAAAAGGACGAGAGTCTCACAGACGAGGAGATTTTCGATAACATGATAGTGCTCATGATAGCCAGTCACGACACTACCTCTGTTCTACTCACTCATCTTATAAAGATGTTGTCTCTACACCCAAATATCTACCAAAACATTCTTCGAGGTATATATCACAGTCGCTCCATGTGCCGGGATAGTTTATATTCTTGTTGTTTTATATCGTTTTTAATAGCATATTTCTATGACAAAATTTCTGTTCCACTCTAACAATTGGTTTAATGGATTTTAACGACCATGTGATGTCGAGTGCTTCGTTCTCACGAGCATAGATTTTGTTATTCACAGAGCATAAAGAAATTGTGGCGGGGAAACCACCAAATGAAGGCCTCAAATCGGAAGATATTCAAAAGATGAAGTACACGTGGAAGGTGGCCCAGGAAACATTACGTCTCATCCCTCCCGTATTTGGTGCATTTAGAAAAGCAATCAAAGATGTAGAATACGGAGGTTATACAATTCCCCAGGGGTGGCAGGTATGTTCTTCCTATTTAGATGCGTCATTGATAGGATTTCGCAGAGATTATAAGTTATAAATATTTTTGTGGTTTTGACAGTTATTTTGGACAACAAGTAGTACGCATCGCAGCGCGGAGATTTTCATGGAGGCGGAAAAGTTTGATCCATCTCATTTCGACAATAAACTTCCACCTTATACATTTATACCGTTCGGCGGAGGACAGCGCATTTGTCCTGGCTATGAATTCGCAAAGATGGAGACTATTGTATTTTTGCACCATCTGGTGTCCAAATACAAGTGGTCTCTCCTAGCTCCTAACGAAACAATAACGTGTGAGGCTTTATTTCCCGTTCCTTCGATGGGATTGCCAATCAAGCTTCAACTCCAGCAAAACTAACCAAAAAATTTCCATACGCTGCACAAATGTAACGTTAGCTCCTAGAGAGATGCATTTCCTGTAATGCTGTTGTCAACTTAAAAGTAAATAAATTTTCATTTTGTGTCAAGTCCATTATTGCAAATGATTCCATTGTTGCAGATCAGCGCTGCAAGTTATTGTACTTGTCTCTTTAGAGACGGACTTTTTATTTGTAACTTATTTATTATTATTATTTTTAATTCTGTTTTTAAGCACGTATGTATCTGGTCACCAGAAAATTTTCATGCTTGGGATCTGGGTACTAATAGCTCCTTTCGTATATGTGCGAAAGCCCTTTCAAAAGCTGAAAGCATAGCGTACATATACACGTCTCCGAGACAGTATCGGTTAGTACTTTTAAAAGTCAATTTTTATACAACCATCATTTCCTTGAATCAATACACTTAATAGTATGATTTAAATTAATACCATAGAAGCTTGTGGAACCATAGTCTCCGTCAATAGCTCATAAGGGTTGTTATCTAACCTTTGGGATTCAACATGTACTTTATAAAAACTGTTCAATCATTAGACAATTATCATTCCTCTTAATCAATATCATATAAGCCTTCTTCATCTATAGAATTGTCGTCTCCCTCGATAACTCACAAAGCTCACTATCTAATCTTTGGGATTTAACAAGTCCCCTATAAATAGGATTTTCCAACCATTGAAAAACCATCATTTCTTTGAATTAATACATCTAATCGTATGATTCAAATCAATACCATAGAAGTATCTTTGAATCAATACATCTAACCGTATGCAGGGTTGATATCTAACCTTTAGGATTCAAAAAGTCCCTTACAAATAGGATTGTCTAATTACTAAACAACCATCATTAGTTTAAAATAATACATCTAATTGTATGATTCAAATCAATACCATAAAATCTTTTTTCATTTGTAGAGTCATTGTCTCCCTCAATAACTCATAGGGATTGTTATCTAACCTTTGGGATCCAATAGATCCCCTACATACAAGATTTTCCAACCACTAAAAAACCACCATTTCTCTTAATTAATACAACTGTATGATTTAGATCAATACCATAGAAGCCTTCTTCATTAGTAGAGCCATTGTATCCCTCAATAACATGTAGGGATCACTATCTAACCTTTAGGATTCAATCGATCCCCTATAAATAGGACTATACAACCATTGAACAACCATCATTCCTTTGAATCAATACATCTAACCGTATGAATAATTCAATACCATAGAAGCCTTCTTCATTTGTAGAGTCATCCTCTCCATAAATAACTTATAGCGATCATTATCTAACCTTTGGGATTTAATAGGTCCCCTACAAATTAGGTCATCCAACCATTGAATAATGTTCATTTCTCTAAATCAATACATTTAGCCATATGATTCAAATCAATACCATAAAAGCCTTCTTCTTTTAAAGGTAATTTTCATCCTTGGATTCATTGTATGTCCATCCTTTATATATAATGAATATGGAAAAATAAAAATATGCATTTAAGTGGCTAATTCTTCTTTTTTCTTATCTCAAAGTATTTTAGTCTTGATTAAATAACATGAATTAAAATGGTTAAAATATAAACTTTTAATGAGCAAATCTAAGTTCATATCTTATGATACCATTATAGAATTTATTAAAGATAATGAAAAATGAAATAAAATGATTTTAATTATGTTCACAAAACCAAAATAGTTTATGATATAAAAAGTTTTAATACAATATGATAGGTATGGTGTACAACCCTACTCTCTTTTGAATTCAAACATTAGAACTCCTGTTCAAAATTTCTAAGTTTAACAACATCAAAGAAATAAATTTGCTCAAGAATCTTGGGCTATAAATATTTTTTCATTTCATTTGATCTTTGTATTTGTTATTTTTTGTTGTGTTTACAATTTTTTTTTATTTGGTTAGTGTGTGAAACTCCTACGACCAAGGGTTGAGCAGTCTCCTCCTAACCATGACCACTCGTAAATCCAAACGCTATGCTTATAAATAGGGAATTTAACACACAACCACCACACACCCACCCCCTCACACACGCCCACACTGTGGTTTGAACGTTGGACCTCCCAAAGAAGAGCCAAAGCCCAAACCATTTTGTTGTCCCCATTGGGACCATAAAATTTTAGGTTAGTGTGAGAAACCCCTACGACCAACACACAGGCTGAGCAGTCTCCTCCCAACCATGACCCCTCGTAAAGCTGAGAGCTATGCTTATCAATAGGGAATTTAACACACGGCCTTTGTGTCCCCCTTTGCATTGGATAGGTTTGAACCGTGGACCTCTTGTTCAACAAGGCCAAGCTCACCTTCTCCACTTGTGCTACAAAGATGGACATTGTGTTTACAATTATTGTTGAAGTTGGAACTGTTTATTCCTTTCTAATTTTTTTTTTTGGTAATATTAAGAAAGAGGGTTTTGAAAGGAATCCCACAACCTTATACAACAACTCCCAAAGGGAGAGAAAACCGAATACTATCTCCAAAAGGAGACTAACAACCGTCCACCCCAAAGGGAATAAACAACCAACAACACCAACCAAGAAAATACAACAATCAAATCCAAGGTATCGAAAAAACCAAGAGGAGGCAGAAAAATAAAAAATGTAGCAATTGAAAACCCGCACGGACCTCTCTTCCTCGAAAAGGTGGATAAAAATTTCAAATTTTTAATTTTTAAAAAGTTCGCCCGTCCCACCAAGGAACACGCGAACCCCATCAATGGTAGCCTCGAAAGCACTGCCCAAGTGATTGGAAAAATGGGCCTCACACCCACTTGAAGAGTACCAAAGATAATTAAAGTAATTAAAATCCATAGGCAGATAACATAAAAATATCGCTCAAAATATTTAAAACTGAAAACCACTTTGGGCACCAAAACCACCCATCGCAAACCAAAAACCAGAAATGAATCCAGCCCCTGCAGCACCAGAGAGAACAACAAAGAGCAACACACCAGGAACTCGGATCACTGTCCACCACAACTCATACTCCCTTGGGAGGAGGAGAGATTTTAAATGTGTCCATATTGAGTTGTCTACTATGATACCTCAAACTCATTCTTTTTGACAAACAAAAACCTAGAAGACCACCACAGGTAGCTACAAATATGCACTCACTCTTATTTGGTCTACCCACTTTTCTTTTGATTCCTGTGGAAATACAAGACTTTTGAAAACTCTCTAAAATAGGGCCTGGGGATACCTTCTCCAACCTCGGAGAAGAAAAGGAACAATCGACCTCGAAAGCTCTTCTTCGATAAATCCAAAGACCCTAGCTTGGGAGAAGACACTGGACTCTTCCTTGAAACAATAGGAGATAATGGAGGAAACTCCACTATTTGTTGAATAACAGACTCTTCCATCACCAGGCAGTCAAAGGAATTATGGACTAGAGGAGAATTAGAAATATTAGCATTTAAAACCACCTCCATATTATCCAAAATTTGAGGTTACTCATTCATGACCAAACATGGCGCTTCGACCTTTACAGGTTCAAAAACACCCACCAAAGGCCTAGCCTTGCAAAAGGGAAGCTTACCATTCTCCAAGCCAATATCATTCCCCACAACCTTCTTTTTAGGAACCCAAATTTTCTTCTTTTTGGGAACCCAAATTTTCTTTTTTTCCAAATCAACAGACTTGGGGATGAGCCTTAAGGGGCAAGCACTATGCCCACCTCTACCACCAAACTGATAGACCCCAGGTCTGTTCTCATATTCTAAATATTGGACCCACGAGCCCAAATGAGAAATGAGTTCCACCGAAGAAGGCAAGGACTTCTCCAAGTCCACCAACACACACATCCGAGCATAAAGCATTCAGGACCCACTCAAGGAGGTATGGTCCAGGAGATAAAGTCTCCAATAACACTAGCCACCACCTAGAAAACACTTTCATCCCACAAATGCATAGGGAAATTAGGGAGCTTGACCCACATAGGGATAAAGTTGAGTTGCTGAGAAGTCGGATTGAATTCAAGGCCCCACCTTTGAAGAAATAAACCTCGCTTCCCAAAGAACCAGGGGCCTCCTTCCAGAATTCGAGTGGAATCCTCCGCACAATTCAACTTGATAAGGAAAATATTTCTCAGAATATCCATGATATCCAAAGAACCAAGGGTTTTCCATCTGGCCAGGGCCCACCTTTTCAACACATCAATCTCTGGCCGACCCCCTTGAAATTTTCCTTTCTAAAATTTCAATCCACGTAACAAGTTTAAATTTTTCCCTCACATATTGTTTTATATTTTTGTTGGAATTTGGAACCTTGTGAAATTTAATATTTTATTTGTCCATCTATTTGTTGTTTTGTTTCATTTATGTGTTGTTTCTTCAAATAAGTGTTTCTTTAATTTCTTGTTTTGGCAACCTACTATCTTCTATTCTTTGTACTCTCTTTAGATACCCAATAGCCTTATTATAGCTTTTGCTTCTAATGAAAATGTTCATGTTTCAACAAGTAAAATCTTGTATAGAGGTGATGCTTTAATTTTCAAATTATTTATAATTAGTCAATTTTATATTTTATATGCCCCAAGGGCTAGGTGGATTGGTAAAGGCTTTACTAGCCAAGTACTTTTCAAGAAGAGACCTAGGTTCAAACCTCAGGGGCACGCTACCAGCTTTAGCAAAGTTAGTAGTCTGTGCTGAATCCTCTGAGTGCGTGCCAAACCAACAATAATGGTACAAACCCCGAGCGACCGATGGTATCCATTTCACGTCGTGTCAACAAAAACGAGATGAATAGGTTTTTGGGAGAAGTCCATGTGGAACCAACTCCCCTATGTAACCAAAAAAAAAAATTATATAATTTGTTGAATATCATAAAAAGGTAAAGAATAAAGTCATTTTTAATATTGAAAACCATAAACCATATGAGATTGATATTGTTTACCCAATATATTGTTATTTCAACACTATTATCCTCAACCATACTCTGATTAATAGTGTATAACCTTATCCTCTCAACATTTAAACTTTGACTTCTATTTAAAATTTCAATCTCTAAAGTTACTGTTAGTATAACTACTCTAACAATTATAATACAAATATATAATTTATTGAATACATTATTACATAACTATAATATTATATTATAAAACCAATTTTCATCTTATATAACTAAAAAAGTTACATACACAGCTATACACAGCTAATATCATGTGAGAATATATAAACTAAATAAAATATAGTTATTTAAAACTAGCACAAATTAATCCATACTTATGGGTATCGCTAAATGCAAACGAGCCCTGACGTATAAAATGTTGGATCTAAGAGGCAGAGCAGAATACAGAGAACAATTACAACAATAAAAAAAATAAAATGACTCCAGCAGAATATATATATTTTGTATTAAATTCAGAACTTCAAATTTACACAGAGCTTCAGCTCAATTTTTGATCTCCACCTTCTTCTTCTCTGTTGGCTACCTACCGGTCATCATAAGATACAAAGACTAAAAAATCAAAGTATTTTCGGTAAGATTTCTTTCCTCACATTGAGGCCAAAAAAGCTAGGAAAAAGCCTTAAGTTCCTGCAAGAGTGGTTTGGGCCGATCCCAAAATGATCTCATCCTTCCAAAGATTTGCACTTTGAAAATCTAAGAAAAAAAACATTCTAAAAATAAATCCTAGATTATCGCCTTACATTTAATTTTTTTTTACATTATAATATATACATCTAATTTTAATACTTATATACGCCAAAAAAAAACTGCTTTGTTTCTGTTCTGCAAAATGCAACGATGCAGTTGAGATTACTATTTCCAACATTACACCTTAAGCTCAACTATTGCACCTCCATCTGTGATGCCCATATTGTCACGTTGTTGTACAAAACTCCTTGTTCCCAATGGCTTTGTAAAAATTTTTGCATATTGATCCTCTCTTTTGCAATGTTCCAAAATGATCTCTCTAGCATTTATCAGTTCTCTAATAAAATGATACCGTGTATCAATATGTTTGGTTCTTTTGTGAAACACTGCGTTCTTGGAGAGGGCTATTGTTGATTTATTATCACAGAATAATTTTGTTGCTTCTTCATGTTTATGACCCAAGTCTTTTAATATTCATCTCATCCAAATGGCTTGACATGCTGCCCTTGTCGCTGCAATATACTCAGCTTCAGCTGTAGACAATGAGACTATAGGTTGTTTCTTCGAAGCCCATGAAACTACTCCTGACCCAAGATGAAATACATAGCCTGATGTGCTTTTTCTATCTTCTATACTACCTGCCCAATCACTATCTGTATATCCAGTCAATTTAAATTCATTTGTCTTGGTGTACAGAATACCATATTCTTTTGTTCCATTAACATATCTTAAAATTATTTTTGTTGCTTGCAAATGTGTTGCCTTGGGAGTCTCCATGAACCTTGAAATTAAACTAACTACATACATTATATCCGGTCTTGTGGCTGTCAAATACATCAAGCTCCCTACAATGCTCTTGTACAATGTTGGATTCACATTTTTAGTCCAATATTTCTTTCTCATTTTTAAACCAATTGCTACAGGAGTCGGGGTAGGTTTACAATTTTCCATTTTAAATCTCGTTCATATGTCTGCTGCATATTTTTATTGATAGATAAAAATACCATGATCCATTTGTTGCACTTCTATCCCAATAAAATATCTCAACAATCCTAAATCTGACATCTCAAACTCTTTCTTCATTGCATTTTTAAACTCAATGACAATATCTTCATCATTGCCCATAAAAATTAAGTCATCTACATACAACACAACAATCATAAGCTTACCTTGACTTGATTTAATATATATAGCGGGCTCACCATTGCTTTTGTGAAAGCCATTGCTCAGAAAATATTAATCTATTCTGTTGTACCATGCTTGTGGTGCTTGCTTCAATCCATAAAGTGTCTTTTTTAGTTTATATACTTTGTTTTCTTCTCCTTCAACCTCATAACTAGGTGGTTGTTGCACATACACTTCTTCCTTCAACACACCATTTAAAAAAGCTGATTTCACGTCCATTTGATGGACCTTCCATCCATATTGGGCTGCAATTGCAAGGACTATTCTCACTGTCTCCATTATTGCTACTGGAGCAAATGTATCTTCGTAATCAATTACATATTGTTGCTTATAGCCTTTCACAACTAGTCTTACTTTGTACCGCTCAACTTTTCCTTCTGCATTGTATTTTGTTTTATAAACCCACTTCACTCCAATTACATCTTTTCCTTGTGGGAGATTCACCAACTCCCATGTTTCATTCTTTTCTATTGCATCTATCTCTTCATTCATTGCAACTATCCATTTTTCTTCTTTAACTGCATCTTCAAAATGTATTGGATCACTTGCAAGTGAGTATAAGGCAAATAAAGAATTCTGACCTGCATTGTTCTCATTTTCTTCTTGCTGATAAACATCATTTAAACTTCTATATTTTTACCTCCTTAAATTTTCTAATGTTGGGTTAGATGTATCACTAGAGGTTGGGCTATATGATGGGCTTGCTTATGGGGTTTGTTGTGCACTTACTGGAGTGCTTGCTTGCATTCATGGGGCTGATTTTGTGTTTGTTGATGGTGTTACCTATGGATCACTTTGTTGTGCATGCATTGGTGTGGATGGAGTCACAACTGTGGGTGTATTGATTGACACTATATCCTCTATATCTTCATGTGGACTTACTGCAACAACATTGATTGTTTTCTCCAAACTTCCATCCCATGCTTCTTCTTCAATGAACTGTACATCTCTGTTGATTATAAGTTTCTTTGTCACTAGATTGTATAGTTTGTATGCTTTTGAGTGTTCATTGTATCCTACAAATATGCATTTTTCTCCCTTGCTATCCAATTTCTTTCTTAACTCATCCGACACATGTGCATAAGCCACACAACCAAATATTCTCATGTGAGAAACACTATGTTTTCTTCCACTCCATACCTCTTCAGGAACAATATCTCTCACACTCTTGGTTGGGCACCTATTTATGATATAAACTGCACTTTCTACTACTGCTGCCCAATATTCATTTGGCAAATTCTTTACCTTCAACATACTTCTATCCATATCCATAATTATCTTGTTTTTCCTTTCAGCTACACCATTTTGTTGAGGTGTATACCTTACTATAAATTGTTTGTGAATTCCATTATATTTGCAGTAATTTAAGAACTCCTTTGAAACATACTCACCACCTCTATCCATCCTCAACACCTTGATGTAATATACACTTTGCTTCTCCACTAAAGTGTTGAATTGTTTAAAGTACTCAAATACTTCATCTTTATGCCTCAGAAAATAAACTCATGTCTTTCTTGTATAATCATCTATGAAAGTTAAGAAATAATTCATTCCACTGATTGATGGTGTTTGCATTTTTCCACACAAATGTGAGTGTATAATATCTAAAGGTGCTTGGGCTCTTAGTGTCTTTCCTATTGGAAATGAATCTCTGTGTTGTTTTCCTAGAATGCATCCCTCACATAATTTTTCTGATCTTTTTATGGGTGGCAAACCTTTCACCATTCTCTTTCTATACAATAAACTTAAACCTCCAAAGCTTAAATGCCCAAGTCTTAAGTGCCATAACCAGTTTTCATTTTTTATTTGAGCTTGAAACATAGTTTGACTGACTGCTGCAACTATTCCTTCCATTTGTGGATTCAAATTATGTTTTATCTTCAAGGGAAACATTCTATTGTTGGTCATTTGAACTCTTGCAATAATTTTCTTACTAGGATATTTATCCAAAATTACACATTCATTGTTGTCAAAAGAAATTTTGTACCCTTTTTCAAGAAGTTGACCAAGGCTAATCAAATTGTGTTTTAGACCAGGAACAAAATACACATATGATATATACTTTTTCTCCCCCTTCTTAGTTAAAATATTTATGTTTCCTTTTCCCATGACTGAAACTTTGTTATCATTCCCCAAAATAACATCAGACTTCACATTTTCATCTAAGTTTGTAAACAAATTCTTGTTTCCTGACATATGATTACTACATCCAGAGTCTAAATACCATACATATTTTTTATCTTCCTTCTGTACATTACATGCTAACAACATACTCCCCTGGCCAATATTAACTTGTGTTTTGAAGGTATTATCCAATGAGGTGTTTCCTGATCTACTCAACCTATGCTCATGTGAGATAAGAGATGCTTGGAGCTCATCCACTAAATACTGAGCTAGATTCTTAGTTTCTTCTATGGCAACTACAAGAGAATCGAACTTTACCAGTAGGCTCCTCAATATATTTTCCACTATTCTTATATCCTAAATATTCTCTCCATGTGATCTCATCTAATTTACTAGCCTAATAACTTGGGTGAAAAATGAATCTACTGATTCTGATTCCTTCATTTGCAATGTCTCAAAATCCCTCCTTAGCATTTGTAGTTTTTCTACCTTCACTTTCTCCATTCCTTGATAAGTTGTTTGTAAGATGTCCCAAGCTTGCTTAGACTTTGTCGCTCCTTGAATCCTTGGAAATATGCTCTGATCTACTCCTTGAAATATATCAAAAATAGATTTTGAATCCTTCTTTCGGTTCTCTTTCAGTGTGTCTTTCTCAGCTCTTGTGAGTGCATTGAATGTTGATGCATCTTCTGGCTCTAAAAATACATTCTCAACAACTTCCCATATATCTTGTGAACAAAATAGGGCTTTCATTGTAATAGACCAATACTCATAGCTCTTACCATTACACTGAGGAATCTGCAGATTTGATAGGTTTATGCTTGGACCCATTTGTGCTGCCATTGTGGTTTTCAACATTTTTATTAAAACCCTTGTCTCTAGAACTTTTTGAAACCCTACGCTCTGATACCATTGTTGGATCTAAGAGGCAGAGTAGAATACATAGAATAATTACAAAAAAAAATAAAATGACTCCAATAGAATATATATATATATTTGTATTAAATTCATAACTTCAAATTTACATAGAGCTTCAACTCAATTTTTTTCTCCAACTTCTTCTTCTCTGTTGGCTACCTACCGGTCATCATAAGATACAAAGACTGAAAAATCAAAGTATTTCCGGTAAGATTTCTTTCCTCACATTGAGGCCAAAAAAGCTACGAAAAAGCCTTAAGTTCCTGCAAGAGTGGATTGGGCCGATCCCAAAATGATCTCATCCTTCCAAATATTTACGCTTTGAAAATCTAAGAAAAAAACATTCAAAAAATAAATCCTCGATATACGTCTAATTTTAATACTTATATATGCCAAAAAAAAATGCTTTGTTTCTGTTCTGCAAAATAAAACAATGCAGTTGAGATTACTCTTTCCAACATAAAATAGTTTTGGGGGATACATGACAAATGAATAGCACCAAATATCACGAATTAAAACAATGACATGTGCGATAAAAGCAATAGGGAATATACTTGGCAAGGAAAAGGAGGTAAAATTTCTCAAATGAGATTTATCCGAAGAAAAGAGAATTACGAGTACAAACCTTAGGTCCCATTTGTATGAAATATGAATTAACAAGTATAAAGAAAATTGGTTTTTTTATATTTATCGAATTTAATGTGATATTGTTTTTCTTATTTCAAACTTTTATTTGTTAAGATTTTTTTGATACAAATTGTTATCTCCAATAAAATGTTAAGATATGTTTTTATATAAATTGTTACCTTCGTTATCTTCAATAAAATGTTAAGATGTTTTTTATACAAACAATTATCTCCAATAAAATGTTTTTATTGTACTCATAATGTTTTTTGTTGCTTCTATTTGACTTGTTTTCTTTGTCATCACTAAGGACGTGTTTCACTTGTATGCTCTTGATTTTGTAGAGTCGGTTGAGCTTGTTATCTTGTGGTAACTGCTATCATACCAACCATGTTGTTTTAGGGGGTGGTACATTATTATATGGCACTTGGTTGGTTTTTTATTTCCCATTATTAGATAGAGGATTTTGGAAGATCTCCATATCTTGATTAGTTGTAGGTGTATGTTGAGTAGGAGGTTGATCAGTTGGAGGTTTTTGGTTAGGAGTGTGTTAGGAGTTGTCCACAACAAGTGACCCTCATCTATTAGTTCATGAATCATGTGTTTCAACCTCTAATATGAACCTATCATGTGTTCATCCACCCTATGATACTCATAATGTTGATCAGGCTTATACCAAACTATCATGGTGTAGGGTTGTCTTATGGGAGGTAGTTTAATATTCTTAGCTTCCAAAAGTTGCTTAAGGACTGATGAAAGGGATTGGTGGAGTCTAGTGAAATTCTTTGTTGGGGGTCACTAGGGCTTACTAAATACCAACTTTTGTAAGGTACTAGCGGCATTGACATTTTTGGTTGATATGTTATCTATTACCCCCACTATGGAATATAGTCATGGATATAATATGGATAAGACCACTTCAACACCTTCTATGCAATTTAATGTCGTTTGACGCGTATTACATCATGATCATATAGTGGTATTATAAAAGCTTGACAATTATGCATGTATTATTTATTAAGACCTAACTTTGACTTGAACCTTAGTCTCTTCCATAAAAGTTGGATAGCTTAGCGAGTTAAACTTATGATATTTTCTTTGCTTTAGGTTACTATTATATGAACTACATAGTGATATTTCAACACTTTTATTATTATTATTCAATGTGTTGCCATTGATTTTAATTTATAGTAAAGCTAAAATAACTCATTTAAGAATCAAGCACCCATATTTCACACCCATTGATTCTTTATATCATCCTTTTCTATGGAAGACAACTTGTCTAATTTCACATTACAAGCAATTATTTTAAGTAAAATATTCTTCATTATTTTCAATTTATATATTAGAATTAATTATATCATTTTATAAACTATTCTTTTGAGGTATATAAAAATGTCTCATACAAATATAAATAATCAAAGTAAGTAATGGGAATCATTTAAATTTAAATAAAAAAAGTCAATTTCAAAGTTAAATAAGTATAAGAAATAATATATTTAATTATTAAGAAAAATATGATTTTTAATTATATTTTTTAATTTTTAGTTAAAATTTACTCAATAATCAACCATAAATAATAAAAATTAATATACCATGAAAAATATAACGTTCAAACCTACAATGAAATAATAAGTTTGTGTTATCAAAAATAAGCCCTAATCTACTAAAAGCCACTTTCATTGTATTTTTTCCATGCAATAATTAAAAGGATGTTATTTCTAAAAATTTGTTGGCATCATAACCCTAGAATATTTTCTAAGATCCTATATTTCTTTAATTATAGGTTATATAAGTTTCTCTTAAAGTTAATATTGTTCAAAATTTTATTTTTTATAGTTGAAAATAGCAATTTTTATTGATTTTATTAAAATACGTGTATTAATTTGTGAGGGATAAAATTTTAAGGTGCTCTTTTAAAGGTAATTTCCATCCTTGGATTCATTGTATGTTCATATTTTATATATAATGAATATGGAAAAATAAAAAAAATGCATTTAAGTGATTAATTCTTCTTTTTCCTTATCTCAAAGTATTTTAGTCTTGATTAAATAATATGAATTCAAATGATTAAAAATATAAAATTTTAATGAGGAGATTTAAGTTCATATCTTATTATACCATTATATAATTTATTAAAGATAATAAATAATTGAAATAAAATTATTTTAATTATGTTCACAAAACCAATATAGTTTATGAGATAAAATGTTTTAATACAATATGATAGGTATAGTGTACAACCCTACTCCCTTTTGAATTCAAACATTAGACTTCCTATTCAAAATTGCTAAGTTTAACAACATCAAAGAAATAAATTTGCTCAAGAATTTTTTTATTTCATCTAATCTTTGTATTTATCATTTTTTTTTGTTTACAATTTTTTATTTCATGTGAGAAACCCCTACGACCAAAGGGCTGAGCAATCTCCTCCTAACCATGACCACTCGTAAAGTCGAGAGCTATGCTTATCAATATGGAATTTAACACACAACCACCACACACCCACCCCTTCACACACTCGCCCACGCTGCGGTTTGAACCTTGAACCTCCCGAAGAAGAGCCAAAGCCCGAACCGTTGTGTTGTCCCCCTTGGGACCATAACATTTTAGGTGAATGTGAGAAACCCCTACGATAGGACTGAGCAATCTCCTCCCAACCATGACCCCTCGTAAAGTTGAGAGCTATGCTTAGAAATAGGGAATTTAACACACAACCTTTTGTGTTCACCTTTGCATCGCAAAGGTTCGAACCCTAGACCTCCTGTTCAATAGGGCCAAGTTCACCTTCTCCACTTATTCTACAAAGACGGACATTGTGTTTACAATTATTGTTGAAGTTGGAACTATTTTTTCCTATCTAAAATTTCAATCCACATAACAAGTCTAAATTGTTCCCTCACATATTGTTTTATTTTTTGTTAGAGTTTGGAACCTTAATGTTTTATTTGTCCATATATTTATTGTTTTGTTTCATTTATGTAAGTGTTTCTTTATTTAAGTGCTTGTTTTAGCAACCTACTATCTTCTATTCTTTGTATTCGATTTAGATACCCAATAGCCTTATTATAGCTTTTGCTTGCTTTTAATTAAAAAGTTCATGTTTCAACAAGTAAAATCTTGTATAGAGGTCATGCTTTAATTTTTAAATTATTTATAATTAGTCAATTTTATATTTTATATGTTTAAGGTCTAGGTGGATTGGTAAAGGCTTGAATGGCCAAGTACTTGCCAAGAAGAGACCTAGGTTCAAACCTCGGGGCACGCTACCAGCTTTAACAAAGTTAGTAGTCTGTGTTGAATCCTCTGAGTGCGCACTAGACGGACGATGACAGTACAAACCCTGAGGGATGGTATCCTTCTCACGCCTGGTTAACAAAAACGAGATGAATAGGTTGTTGGAAGCATTCGGTGTGGTTTGAACCTGTAACCAACTCTCCTATGTAACCAAAAAATAATAATAACAAATTTTATATAATTTGTTGAATATCATAAAAAAAATAAAGAATAAAGTAGTTTTTAATATGAAAATCATAAACCATATGAGATTGATATTGTTTACCCAATATATTGTTATTCCAACACCGTTATCCTCAACCATACCATACTCTCATTAACGGTGGATAACCCTATCCTCTTAACATTTAAACTTTGACCTCTATTTAAAATTTCAATCTCCAAAGTTATTCGGACTATGTTAATATAACTACTCTAACAATTATAATACAAATATATAATTTATTGAATACATTACTACATAACTATAATATTATATTATAAAACCAATTTCATCATACGGAGCTAATATCATTTGAGAATTAACAAACTAGATAAAATATGGATATTTAAAACCAGCACAAATTAATCTATACTTCTGGGTATCGCTAAATGCAAACGAGCCCAGACGTATAAAATAGTTTTGGGGGATACGTGACAAATGAATAGCAACAAAGATCACGAATTAAAACAATGAAGTGTGCGATAAAAGCAATAGGGAATATACTTGGGAGGGAAAATGAGGCAAAATTTCTCAATTGGGATTTGTCCGAAGAAAAGAGAATTACAACGAGTACAAACCTTAGATCCAATTTGTATGAATTATGAATTAACAAGTATAAAGAAAATTGGTGTTTTTATATTTATAGAATTTAATGTGATATTGTTTTTCTTATTTCAACTTTTATTTGTTAAGATTTTTTTAATACAAACTGTTACTTCTGTTTTCTCCAATAAAATGTTAAAATATTTTTTTATACAAACTATTAGCTCCCTTATCTCCAATAAAATGTTAAGATATTTTTTTATACAAATAATTATTTTCAATAAAATGTTTTTATTGTACTTATATTTTTGCTTGTTGCTTCTTCTTGATTTGTTTTCTTTGTCATCACTAAGGCCGTGTTTCACTTGTCTCCTCTTGATTTTGTATAGTCGGTTGAACTTGAACTTGTTGTCTTGTTTGAACTGCTATCATACCAACCATGTTGTTGTAGGGGTGGTACATTATTATAAGACATTTCGTTGGTTGTCTATTTCCCATTATTGGATAGAGGATTTTGTAAGATCCTTATATCTTGATTAGTTGTAAGTGTCTGTTGAGTAGAAGGTTCATCAGATGAAGGTTTTTGGTTAGGAGTATATTAGGAGTCATCCACAACAAGGCGACCCTCGTCTATTAGGATGTGAATAATGTGTTTCAATCTCTAACAAGAACCTATCATGTGTCCATCCACCCTATGATACTCACAATGTTGATCAGGCTTATATCAAACTATCATGGTGTCAAGTTGTCTTATGGAAGGTAGTTTAATATTCCTAGCTTCCAAAAGTTGCTTAAGGACTTATGAAAGGGATTGGTGGAGTCTAGTGAAATTCCTTGGTGGGGGTCCTTGGGGTTTGCTATATACCAACTTTTGTAAGGTACTAGGGGCATTGACATTTTTGGTTGATATGTTATCTATTACCCCCACTATGGAATATAGTCATGGATATAATATGGATAAGACGATTTCAACACCTTCTATGCAATTTAATGTGGTTTGATGCATATTACATCCTTAGTTACCAAGTTCGATTTCGTATTGGAATTCAACAATCTTGAAGTTCGAAAGAAATTTGCCATGGAATTCGACAATCTTGAAGTTCGAAAGAAATTTGCCATGTTTAAAAATTTGGAATAAAATCGGACAAAAAATTCGAACCTTTCTTAAGGTTTGATTTTATAAATTTCATGACTCCGTATTAACAATTACTATGCTTGCATTTTTTTAATTTAAAAATACATTAATCAATATAACAATTATATATATATATATAGATATAATTTTAAAAAATATTTAAAAAAATTAATATTTTAAAAAATAGTTGAACCTTACATTTGTTAAGGCGAGAAAAGAGTTATTCCACTTTGACTTTTGAACTGAGTGAGGAAGGTTAAATGTTAACCAAAGCCACATAAAAGACTATGGATATGGTCTATACACAATCTATCAGTGTTTTTCAAGATATTATTTCAATTTTTTATAAAAATATTTTTAAAAATTTAAATTTTATTTTAAATTTAATAATAATTTTTTTTTAGAAAACTGAAGAACATAGACATGTCACATTGAAGGAAGAAAAAGGTTGAAAATCCTTAAGTCACGGTGTGGCCAACCCATTAAATAGACTTCCCGTGATAGATTGAAAATCTTGAAGTCACGGTGTGGCCAGCCCATTAAATAGACTGTGTTCACTCTTCACGAGCATTTCTACCCACATCATCTATATGTGAATGTTTGTCAATTTTCGTAAATTAGCGACTCGTATCAACTTGAGGATTCCATTAGATAAGCATTATGGTAGGGCATAAATTCTCACCATTTTTAAGTTGTGGCTTTCACTGGATGCATAGAACGATTCTTTTTCTTACCTCGAATTTAGGGTTTGTTTGCCGAATTTATTTTTGGAAATTTTAAATTCGATGAACTTGGTAATTAAGATCACATGATCATATAGTAATATTATAAAATCTTGGCAATTATGCATGTATTATTTATTAAGACTTCAACCTTGGCTTGAACCTTAATCTCTTCCATAAAAGTTGGATAGCTTAACCAAGTTAAACTCATGATATTTTCTTTGCTTTAGGTTACTATTATATGAACTACATAGTGATATTTCAACACTTTTATTATTATTATTATTATTTTTTTTTTTTATTTAGGAGAACGTTTACAAATTACATCAACAACCACCCTCAAGGGGTTTGAACACAAGACCACTTAAGAAACAACCATCATCTTAGCCACTAGGGCAACTGCCTGTCAGTTTTATTATTATTATTCAATGTATTGCCATTGATTTTAATTTATAGTAAAACTAAAATAACTTATTTAGAAATCAAGCACCCATATTTCACACCCATTGATTCTTTATATCATCCTTTTCTATGGAAGACAACTTGTCTAATTTAACATTACAAGCAATTATTTTAAGTGAAATATTTTTCATTATTTTCAATTTATATATTAAAAATAATTATATCATTTTATAAACTATTCTTTTGAGGTATATAAAAAATGTCTCATACAAATATAAACAATCAAAGTAAGCAATGAGAATCATTTAAATTTAAATTAAAAAAATCAATTTCAAAATTAAATAAGGATAAGAAATAATATAGCTAATGAATAAGAAAAATGTGATTTTTAATTATAATTTTTTAAATTTTAGTTAAGATTTACCCAATAATCAACCATAAATAATAAAAATTAATATGCCATGAAAAATATATAAGGATCAAACCTACAATAAAATAATAAGTTAGTGTTATTAAAAATAAGTCCTAATCTACTAAAAACCACTTTCATTGTATATTTTCCATGCAATAATTAA